>OY856415.1:106576934-107804434 GCA_963693085.1 Alisma plantago-aquatica | reverse complement strand
CAAAGTGGTGTTTTTAGTATCGAGATTGAGAAGCGCCACAAAGATTGACGTATTAGTTTTAGAATAAAAAAATTAGACACAATAAGAAAGAGTAAAAAACGCCACTCAAAGTAGCACTTTCAACTTAACACAATATCTAAATATCAAGTTGGAAGCGTCACTTAGAGTGGCTTTTGACTTAATAATTTTTTGTTCAATTTTTTTAATTTTAAAATAGATCGCCTATGTTTGTGGCACTTTTCAATTATAGATATGAAAAGTTCCATACAAAGTGATATTTTTCACCAAAGTGCGTTACTTAGGAAAATATTTTAATAATTTTTTTTGTAAGAGTGTGCTAAATTAGTTTTGTTTCCTTTATAATATTGTTTTTGAAGTACTGCAATTTCGTTTTCTTGTAGGAGAGAATGATATTTAGCATTTGTTTCTTCGCACTTTTGGATCGATCCGTAATGGGTAGGTTGCAATCCTTTCTTTGCGGGGATGCGGGCTAACATATCTTAATATCTAGCTGAATGGCATATCATAAATATCTGTAGCAATCATATGAACAGCTTTATTTATAAATGTTAATCATATACATCTGAAGAGTGTATAAACAACCGCTTTTATATCTTATGCTAATTAAATAATTTGCAATCTCTTAGCTTACTGGAGGTACCACTGCATATGTTGTGAAATCAACGTTTAGTGGAAGGATGATAATGGAGAGCCAAGCTAAGACACAAGTGACCGGGTAAGAAAGACAATCATATAATTTTACGTGTGCTCAAATGAAGATAAACTGGTTATTGCTCAGGAAAGCCTAAAAAGAAAATATGTAATATGTGGGACAGGTCGGTTTCAGCGTGACTTTCATCTACCGCCAGCATTCCCTTTGTGCACCGTAGTGGTTGTGGCATGAACACTTCTTCTCTTCTTCACCTTTCTTTTTTCTCAATCTATATGCCCCTGTCTCCACGCTGACGAGCTTCACGGAACGCATACCTTTGGGGGGCAGAATTGCTCCCAGACAATAGAACTGGGCCTCCCCCCTGCGCAGCACGTCCTCATCGACAACTGTCAGGTCGTCCTTGTCTATGACCACCGACTCGATTCCTGAAGACGGCGATATAGGACGTAAATTGTTAGATTTTTAGAGAGATAAATATTTAAAAGTTTTTTTTTGAATTAAAAGAAACATTAGTCTCCCTCCTCTTTTAAACAAGTTCGAGAGTCTGGATGATCCAAGAGATTGTAAATATAATACGCAACAGGGAAATTTAAACTTGATCCCTAAGGAGGATATACCGGAGCGAATCAGCTGGGTTACATTAACCGGATTGAAACGCTCGTCAGCTGACTCCATGAACATTTTGATCGCAATCTTCTTCTGCTAACTTAAGACTGCAATAACTTCCAGAGGATATATATTATGCTAAGGATATTGAATATGCATACCCTAGCCATTAAACTACGGGTTCCCTACTAGGCGCGCGCTGAAAAACAGGAGCAAGAATCCTCTCGATCTAGAGAGCCACAAGCAAATAGCAGAGCTGACACAGAAGTACCTCAGAATATTCTATTGGAACTTGGAAGACATGATGCTGGCACTCGTTTCTATTTTGATATATAGATAGACTACGGGTGTGCTCTCCGGCTATTCTCGAGCTAGCTGCCGGCCATTTCCCGTTCGGACGTGCACTTGAGATTAATTCGTACGGCAATAACTTCACAGTCATTTTCCATTACGTCTATCCTTTAGTTTATGTGCTAAAAATACTTTCCCCCAGATGTTGTAATATATGTTGTCCCTTAGTATGACTGTGGTGGAACTTGCCAGCATGGGAGATGATAAGAAAAGGAGAAGGAAGTAAGAGAGCGTAGATGCCAAGAATTGCATACTACAACCACTACGGCATCCAACAAGTGCGTGAGTGGTAGATGTTGTCTTGCTGAAACCTGAACTCCTTTTTCATATTAAGTGCTCTCTAACTGTCTCTACATTGGCATGGTCGGCCCAGCTGATTTAAGGGTGGTAATGGGGAATCGACCCATCCCGGTGATTTGTTTGCATACGTTCTAGTATTTCGTTGTAATTCTCACAATCTGTCTGTCGTTATAAATTAGTGCGATCATATTCCTTGTTGATTTTAGTTTGACAACATAAGCAAAAAATCGTCATCACTATAAGAGACTGTGCGAATTATATATGATAGATGCACAAGATATTTTCAGTGACATTCAGATAAAAATTTGACATAGGATTCTTTGCAATAATAATTTAGTATTCAGTGTCATAGAAGTTATTGTCATTTCTATGAGAACTTTTCGTAGCCTCCTTTAATAATAATATTATTTAATTTATATTCATATTTTACACAGTTTCATAGACACATTAAAACATCATAAGATTCTTAGTAATTTAATGATATATCATCATTCCCATTATAGATAACACAATATTAATAGTGTAGTCACACATTTTGTCTTTCCGTTTGGCTACTTCTTAGATGTAACAGCTTAATAAAGATTAAATTGAAAATCAATGCACGAAAATAGAGAAAAGATATGTTGAGGTTGCTGATTGAGAGTCAATTTTGTTCATATGGTTAAGAAATTTTAATTTTGTGGATCAAGGTTTCACTACATTGAAAAACTACTCTAGCATCACCCTTTAGTGCAGTGATGATGCCTACTTGATCATTGTCATAATGTAAATGGCCGATTATATTACCAACACCGACATCTTTAAAATGACTCCTGAGTCACTTATGTGAACAATTTTATCCAACAGTGTGTAATCTAAAACTGTTGTGCATAAGGAGTTTAGTAAGGCAATTTTGAGACTATTATCGATGCATTAGGAGTATTAAACCTTGCAAGACAAAAAAAACCCATTCACTATTTATTTCCTCTCAAGAAATTTGGGGTTTGGGGCTGTTGGATTTGATCTAGATCCTTGTCAATTCTATCTTTGCCATTGCTTAGTGGTGCCTTCACCTTTGTTGCTATCGTCACCGTTGCTACTAGATACTAGTACAGTTACGAGGATTTTATCACACCGAAAATTCACTAGGGTTGAGAATCCTAGATGAATCTAATTTAAAAGTACACTTATCTCACTTGCATGCGGACATATCTTATCATTGTGGAGTTTTGGATCAAAATAAAAGGGAAATATTTTTAAGAATGATCTAGTCAAAGTAACTGAGGAAGAACTAGTATTTATGAAAAAAATGTTGATTGGTTTATTAGGATGTGATTGCAAGGTTGAAAACACTAAAGAAACTTCTAGGTTATCAAATAGATAAAATGACTAGGGTGGATGAGTTTCACCTTCCCCATCTATAGTCTTTGTCTCACTGCATGATACTAAGAATGAATATACAGACACTGAGGCTGAATAAATTCAATGCTTTCAAGAATGAGGATTTGACCTAAATGGATATCACTCGAGGATTGTCATTGAATTATCTAGAGGAAGGTACGTGTTGTCTTGGAAATCCCTAATTGGAGTTTTCATCACGAGTTTAATAAGAAACAAAGTATATTCTCGATATGAGGTTTGGAGCTCTCTACATCCAATCTAATTCTAAACATTCAACACCATTGGGCAAACGAATTTTACAAGTGTAATGCTGAATATTCAACACACAACATAGTACATAACAGTATAGAAGCAATAAAAAGGAAAAAGGTAGTAGGGATACTTCTTACACCCTAGAGAGGGGAATGCTCTCTCCTCATGGCAATACCAACCTAAAAAGGAAAAGAGACACTACAAAAAATGATGTTTTAACTACAATTATTTTAACTATATATTCTATTTGTAGCTAATCATGTTTTTCTTTATAATAATAAAAATATAAATAAAACAAATGTAGCTAATCACAATACTTACAAATTTGACTACATACTTCAACAGACTGCAGATTACTACTCTTTCTACTCCTCTCTTTCTTCCCCCCACAAATTAACCAATGTCCAAAAATTCAATTTTTTTGCGCCTTACTCCCTACTCCTACTGGCGCAGTTATGGGCGACACACCATTGTGCTTGCAGTCCCTCTCTCTCTGTTCACCCCAATACCCTCACATCTCTATCACTCTCTCTTCTCCTCTACCCAAAATCCCTAATTCAAGAACACTCTCTTTCTTTCACCCTCTTATCCTCCTCCACACCCCTGATTTCACCCCAATGCCCTAAGACTAGGAACAACAAGATGCATAAGAGGAGAGAAATAGAAACCAAATCTAGAGAGTGCTAGTTGCATGATGGAATGGAACTAGCATTGGGAAAGGACCTTTAAATGGGTATCCAACATCTTCTATACAACATCAATATTGTATAGTTATATGTATTTGGGGGTGGCGTCTCCCATCCTTCCTGTTGTAAAATCCTTTTTTCATGGCTGATTTTGGTTGGCGCATGATTCGGATCAAGAAATGGTCTCCCTAGTCACTCCATCAAAAGTTGTCGGTGTGATCTCCTGGGGTTTATGTTGTTCTTGTCGTGAAGATGACTGGATTATAACTATAGAACTGAAGTCATGCACCTTATAGAGCCTATAGAGGACTTGAAGTATAAGGTGGCATCAACTATGGAAGACTTGAGAACTGTATGCTAGTATAGATGGATTTTGATTTCCAAATAAATGAGAGTCTTTTACTTTCGTTATATGTATGTTTCATCATATAATGAATTGGCAACCTTACACGCTACTACAAACATATAGAAAGATGTAAATTTCATTGTACACTTTTCATGCTATAAAATAATTTCGATTAATAACATAAAGTAGTTCTTATTGATCTTGAGATTTTAAATTTAGATAAATAACAGGATGGATCATGGGAATGAAAAAAACAATGACATCATCCAATTGATTCTCGACAGGTCTTCACAGAAGGTATTCCATATCATCTTATAAAACTGACTTTATAATGTGTTGTTGTTTTGTGCAAAATTGCCCCCTACCCATTAAGGATTAATAGTCTTCACAACATTTGTCCTCATCTTACTTGCCTGAGTTTCTTCCACTGAAGGGGAAGCCCCATAGGTAGTGGCATCAATATCATATAATAAAGGTAAGGATCCACTGAAATGCTTCTTATATGTTGATATTAGCTTTAGTTTATCATTAATGAATAAATCTTCGAAGAAGTTTCTAACCAGCTGCTTTAGGGCATCTACATCTTAAATCTCATCTTTGCTATCATTTTTGAGTTTCATAATTGTATTTCTCTTATTTTTAGTTCAGCCAATGACTAAAAATATCATCTGTTTTAACCATTGAGTTTTAACCAACCAAAATGATCTTTTTCCTGCATTCTACCTCCTCTTTGTATAAACTGTTGAAATAGGTTTTTGTAGATTAATGATTTGTTTCCTCCACATAATGCATGGAACAGTATGATAGTTTCTCTTGAAGATGCTTAATGGTGCTTTTAATTCAGTTGAATGATCTGATGGTTAAGATGGTAGGGGTTAAGATAGAGAATAATAATCTCCATTAGGCATTGACAGAATTGAAGGAGCGTTGTAACTTTGCAGAAGTTGACATGTAATATATGAAGAGGAGCTTTAAGGTTAAGGTGAAGGAGAAGGATAATAAATGTTTGTAGAGGATTGTTGCGAGATTATAGAGAATGTGTGATGAGAATATGATTATGAGGTTGATCCGGGGATGAAACAATGAAATCGCAAAAGCAACAATCTGTAGACAAAACTGAGATTGTGAGTAGATTACAAGTTGACCTGGTTAGGCTTACTGCTATTGAAGAAGCATTGAGAAGGGAATAGAGTCTTACAGGTCTGAGATCGAATCATTGAGAGGTGAATGTTTTTCTCTTTTGGATCGGTTGAAGAACGTGGAACTGATTGTAGTTCCTCAATTTTCAAGATGGAAAATGAAGTACATGTTAGAGTGGAGTTTTTACAAAACTAGGGCCTACTGCTGCTTAATGAGAACAACAATTTTTGCCTCAATCTTCTAGGTATAGTGGAAAGCCAACGATATCCATAATTGAGTAGTGAGTTTGGTAGCTTCTGCATTATGGTGTATAGTATGAAAGCTGAAAGTTTGAGGAGAGGCGTAGAACACTTGAAAAGAAGTTTGTTGGTTATCTCTTGAGTGCTAGGAGAGAAGAGACTAGAGAAATATGACAAAAAGCAACATTGGACTAATGAGGAGAGCCTGTCAAACAATCTCAAAACATGAGATCTGGGGTAACCACATTGTCATCCTATTTGTACCCTTTACTTTAAATTGATATTTTGGAATCATAAATAATGCTTATAGAATATTATCAAGCTACAAAGCACAATCAATTTTTACATTAAGTCTATTAGCATAATCATATAGTATATTCTACAAAGCTGATATCATGCAAGTGATATTTACAAAGATTAAAGGTGCTTTTCATGATTTCACAAAGCAACATTTAATCTAGTAATGCTTTTTTAGATAGGATAACTCTACAATTGAACATGAAGATAACAAACTTCTAGCTGAAAACTTTAGGAAAGAACAGAGAACATTGCAACATCCAACTAAAGTCATGAAGAGTGTACTAACAATTGTTCAGTATTTAGTGAACCTGGTTGTGCATGATTTGAAATAGTTGGGGTCAGATCCTTTGAAAGGTGAAAAGGCCAGATTCTCTAAAAATTAGCTAGATTCATTTTCATAAGAAATTCAACTGCAATGTTGGCGAGTCATCCTATTTATGGAAATTGTATACCTTGACATGTCAGCATGACTAGTAAAATGCTACTAGTGGTTGTGCCATTATATTGGCCATTGGACACAAAGAGATCAATGCTTCTAGAAGTAATTGGCTTTTTGAGCCCATCAAGGTCACTTTGCCAGTGTTGAACATATTATTATTGATTGACACCAAACTATGTGAGAATTTTAAGAGATGATGAAGTTGAGGTAGAATTTTCTATGTGAAATAAAGGCAAACTTCATGGGATCACATACCATTAATGCAAGACTTCCGTAGACAAGATCTCAAAAGTTTCATGGACAATCTGAAAGAAGATGAAGTGGATGCTACGTGTATTGATTTGTAAGAGTTGTGTTTTCTACCAAGTATATGGAGAGGCAAATTGGCTTCTATCACTTTTCTAGGTTAGGGATTAGCTTCAAATGAGAACTATTTTTTTCTATATTTCTGTAACTTTTCTAGTCCAACTCCTACAACTATCCTTCAAGATATTTAATTTGTTAATGTTTCACCATTTTCTTGTCTAGAATAATAGTTCTTTATTTCTATCTAGCAATGTTTATATCCTCATTACCCTAAATCATTGGCATTATATTTTTTTGCTATTTATATCTTTTGATGTCTTCTCATTGTTCCATACCATACTTTTTTAACCAAATAATTTGGATTTGTTGGAAAATTAACCATTCATGATGGCCATTTACATATCTACTAAATAAACTTAATTTCATGCAATGCTTTCTCAAATTCGTTAATCTCTTCTTACATATCTACCAATATATTCATATTCTTCTTTACTTGTAGTTTTATTAATAATATAACCATAAAACTTTAGAGAAGGATATTCAAAGATAGGAAATTTGTTATTCATGTCTTTTTGATCTATTGGGAAGATCCTCATTGTTGAATGGCAATCTACTAGATCAATGTGTGCAATTTTTCTAATATTTATGTGTGCCTGGTTTTGTTGGTGATACATTGTTTGTGTTATGATTTTGTTTGGATAATGCAATCAATCATATAAGGTATTGTGCTTATTTTATGCTAAAAAATTTTCCTATTATTGTTTTGAATTGTGAGTATTACTTTGGCAGCTAATATGCTCTCTAGAGTGCTTACAAAATAATTTATTTCTACACATACTTCTTTAACTACAAAAGGAAAGCTTCTTTCTTAAAGATAGGAGGAAGAAATAGCATAGAAGCACATGGGTACACTTGATCATCATTTCCACAGAATCCATATTGGTCCCACTAAATAAAAGGTAAACAACCAACTCTATGGAGTTTATGAAGCTTCAAGAATATAATGTAAGCAAGGAATAAAACTCAACAACTTTTGTCATGTTTATGATGTGAAACATGTGATATTTATATTTAAATCCTTTAGTTCATTGGTCTTGTTGCTACACAATATCTATGCTCAAGCTATGCCAATGGTACCATGACTTTAAGAACCACCCTGGTTCTTATACACATCCAGCTTTGACATCAAGTGTGTGATCTTCAATGGTGTGTGGAGATGTATAGCATCCCGGTGACTGGTACAAAATGCTAAACTCCCAGCTACAACCCCCATTCGATGTCACTAGGTGGCTCAACCCATCCCTACAACAAAGTTAGTGGCTCAACCCATCCCTACAACAATTTAACTTTGTTTTGGGTGCTTTTGTCAAGATCACCAGATACATGGTAAGGTTGTGCCTATGTAGTCTAAGAGGTATGTTCTAATTGGTCATTTTTCATATACATTTTCCCTCATGATCACCAAGTACAGATAAAAGGTAACTAATGAACCCAATTTAGACTAATAATAACCAACATGTAATACAAAATAGCATTGTTATAGACATTCCTTCATCGATGATATTTGGTAGTAGGTATTTGTGATTTTCTATCACAACATATTGCTTAGATGGTATGAGGGCTAAAATCCACATAGGTAAAATTGGCATTTGAAATATCACCACACGATCTAGAATATTAGAGTAGTTACTGAGATGGAATTCTGCAATAACATCTAGAGGCTAGCAAGATATCTACTTAGCTCAGTGAGTCTAGTCTATGGGTATTGTCTTCTGAGACAATAATGGAGGCTTGGTTGTATCATCCTCATCATTACCGTATGTCTCCTGATCTTCTATTGTACTTTTCAAGAAAAATGTGAGTAGGTAGAACCTTCTGTATTTAGGTTGGTGAATCATTGGTACGAATAAATATTAGATCATCCTTGTTACTTTCTCACATGAGAGTTAACATATTTATCTTGCCAATCTTGGTACAAAACATTCAGCACTCAAGTTTTCTATTGTTGGTAGGAATAACTACTAAATCATCCTTGTTACTTCCTCATATGAGAGTTATCATTTTTATCTTGCCAATATAGCTAGTTGATACCAACAAGGCAATCAAAATTTAAGTAAAACCCAAGCATTTACTTTCTCAAATTTGTTTGATTGTGTTTTCTCAATCTAATTTAAAATACATTGTTTCCATTGTTATTGGTGTCAAAAAGTTGAATGTACTTCGATCCAAGACCTTAATGATATTGTAAGTCTCCAAGAAGTGATTTCTGGATATATGGTTTTCAGTTTCTTTTTCTATCAAATTTATGAATAGTAGGCATTTACTATGTCGCCTTTTTGCATTCTGTTATGAATAACAATCAATATTATTACATCATTAGGAACAACCGTAGTACTACACTTATAGTAAGTAATGGTGTCGAGTATCTTATTGATAAGTGTTGCTATCTTTTGGATAATAATACAAAGGTAGTTATGTTAAACTATTATCTTAATGCTAAATCATTATACTAATATTAGTTCTAAGCAAGCCAACGTCTCTGCTTTTAGAACAACATTCTTACATTGGGCTGGAAATTCAGCTATGCACTCTTAGTATGTAATATATATAAGGTTCTTTTTTAGTTGAATACTTAATTTCCTATAAGATGAAATAGCGGATTACTATGTGGATGAAGTATACTAGTGCCCTTAAATTGGCAGTGCTGATATCACATCCTAAGAATATTTTTATTGATAAAATGTGAAATAGATGCTTGAGAGGGAACCCCTTAAATCTACCATTTTAATATGGATCAGGTCCTGGGATCACTTGTAGAAAGACCAAGACAACCAACTATATCAAGAAGATGTCACTTACATAATGTACATTGTTTTTCTTTCAAGTAAGAAATGACATCCCCGCTGTTATAACGATCATTTATAGGCAAAATTAAGGAAAATTCTTATATGGAGATAAGAAAGTTACAACCCAGTTGTAGAACTGCCTACCTATTACTATTATTCCCCTATCCATGACTTTACTCAAAATTTCTTCATTCATTTGTTTTATGTTGAAGAATGTTAAACAATAAAGAAGTAATGCACAATGTTAAAGAGGTGGTTCTTATCCCTTATAGGGAATTGAAATTGTTTCTCCCACTTTTACTCTATTGTGTTCAATAGGCCAATCTTATATTTCTTGCATGGGAAGAATTTAAACACCAAGGTTAGATTATTGTCTACAAAACGAACAGTATGTGGATGCAATAGTAATCTAGTATTTCAACTTGAATCTGTATTTTTGTGTCTTTTCATAGTACATGAATAGAGAACAAAGAAGTGGTTCTTTTACCTCATAGAGAATTGAAATTATTGCTCCTACTTTTACTTTTTTATGTTCAAGAGGTTGATCTCATATTTTTTTCATGGGAAACATTTAAACACCAAGGCTAGAGTATTATCTCCAAAATGAACAGTATGTGGATTCAGTAATAATCTAGTATTTCAACTTCAACCTGGATTTTTATGTGACTTGCCACTTGCACCATTTAGAAGATCTGCATATGCATTTTTCCAACTTCATGATAATATTCATACAAGAAAATAATGCATCTAAATTTGCATCATCTACCTTTTGCATCATCTAAAAAAGTTTCTTCCAAGGATTTTGATTCTTACCTTCTATGCAGTTCATTGTATAACCTCTTATACATATTTAATCATGTCTCATTTTAGGGAAAAAAAGGAAAAAAGAGAAGAAATTTTGTGAAGGAATCCTAAAGTCTCTGGCAACATAGGAAGTTATATATATGTGAATCATTGAATTTGTAAAGTATGGAAAATCTACGCGAACTGAAAGTAGAGTTTTTGACAATATCATTTATTCTCGTTCAACTGCCTCTTGAATATGGTAATAGTCAGTAGCATATTAAGTAGAGTTTTCTTAGTTCTTGACCCATGCTGATTTTATTTCATACCATCTCATATACCTAACATGTGAATATTAATTCTCTTACTATGACAACAGTTTGTAGGGGTATGAACCTGATTATATAATGTAGTTGTCAACTAGATCCTAGTTATTTTTTCCCTGTTGTTAAATATTAGCATAATGTTGGTATTCTTTATTGGAATGATTACTTTATCATCCACGCGCATTATATTCAAGTAGAAACAAGTGTTATGATCACATGGATTAACAACCAAACACAGTGAACCTTCTTCTCATTGAAAGGCCCAACAACAAGCTTGTCGCTCACTAGTTATTTGAAACTAAAAACCACCACATGCTCCAATGCCCCTTCCTCTCTTGCAGTAAGTAAGTTTCACATTCTAGATCCAAATTTGTAGGTGTGCTTGCCTTAGTGGAGCCTTCTTACCATTATGAGTTTCAAATGTAAACCTTTCAACCAAAAAAGTTGCAATATTTAGGGATCATTGATTTTTTTTTTCATATCCTATATGCTACAAAGATTGTTATATGCCTATTTGTCATCTGTTAAAAGGTGAGTTGTTTACCTCGATAGATTTTTAGTCTCAAATCAACAACATGAGGTAAATAAATTTTCAGGTAGACTACTATACCAATGAGGGGTAACAATGACTTATACATTACTGAGCATAACACACCAATAATATTGGACACTTTCACAGTTAGAAATATATTCATTTTACAAAAAGTATGTATGTACTTGCTTATTCATGACATAGGGCCATATTTGATATCTGCATTTATATTTTTGTTGCAAAAAAATTGTTTTCAATTGCATATTATAATTCATTATTACTATCTGAGTTTTAATTATTAGTTAACTCAATTTAACATGGGTGAAAACTAGGCTCATTTAGATTTGAACAACCTATCTCTAGGTTGTGTTCCTGCTCCTACATGCATAGTCTACCTAGCATTGGATGCATATAATGTTGCAAACAACCTATTCCTTTTTGTTTTAATTGAATTTTGTGTTTACTCTTAGGACCTTGATTCTTAATTTTGCATAATGGACACAACTAAAATGATGACGATTGTTCCAATATATAGGCCTATTTTTATTAGTTCATGTTGGATCAATGAGCTCTAGAAGAGGGGGGGGGGTTGAATAGAGCTTCACACAATCTCACAAGATAAAGTAGACCACCAAATTATATATCTGAAAAACTTTAACAAGCTGCAATTTGATGTCCTAATCTAACATGCATAGCAAGGATGAGAGATAGTGAAAACTAAGCACTTGGAAAGGTGGTTTAGAGTGGTTCCATGTCCTAAACAAAGGAGCAATGTCAGTCAACTACCTAGAGTGGGTTAATCTCTAGGATTTACAATCTTGGTACTCTTATACTCCATAATAAGATTACAAGATACAACAACCACACATCCAAGGACTTAGTACCTCAAGCAAAGATCTTCAACCTATAGAAGGAGCTTACCCACTTGAACCATGGAGTTTTCAACCATCAACATGGACTTACCCACTCCTTTCTTCAAGTCTTCTACCTTCAAGAGATTACCTATCTTCCTTGAGCATTGCCTTACTTCTCTCAATTCATTCAGAGATCTGGAGCACCTATCTCCTTCACTTGGAGACCTGGAGAAGCTTGCCTTCTTCAATCTTGAAGAACAACACCTCCTTATCCTTCACTTGGAGAGGGATCTTCAACTTGACTTCAACAATAATTGAGGTTGGAAGATGGAGGAGGAGAGCTTTACAACAATACAGGGAGTAGCTCTTTTACACAAGAACCTATCTCACTCATACTCATGAATTTGACTTGAAGATAGAGAGAGAAAAGGGCTCAAAGGGTTAGAACACTCTCAACTATGCTAGCACCAAGTTTGCAATGAATGAGCAGCCTTAGAATGAACTCCGAGAGGGTCTATTTATAGTTGAGGGTGCCCCTTTGAGTTGTGGGACACTTGGATATGAAAATAGCCATTTTTTGTTCAAAGAAACGACTCTATTTTTGCGAAAAACACTCACCAACAGTCACATCACTTTTTTCTACAATTTTGTATAGTGCAATCGGTCGAGTTTCAATAAAGTTAACTCAACCAATCAAGTAAAAGACAAAACTGATATTCAAACGGTCAGTCGAGTTTGTCCAGGGAAAACTCGACCGATCACTGAAGATCGTTTTGGTCAGGCACTTGATCGGTCGAGTTCTGTGTAAACACAACTCGACCGATGCTATCTCTAGAAAACTGACCAAGATAGATCAGCCGAGTTTGTCCTGTGGAAAACTCAACCGATCGACAACCTATTGTCAATCTTTGGAAAATGCATCTAAAGTGATCTAACATTGGTGTTTTAAGTCCCAATCAATTTTCTCACCTTAGTTACAAGTCAATTCATCATTACAAGTGATTATAGATATGTTCTAAGGTTATTTACATAGAACACCCAAAAAGCACACTTGTAGCTATTTTGACTTGAACTTGAGCCATTCTAGGGCTTTGGATTTTGGATCCTTTTCATGTACCTAATGCCTGAAAACCATCTTAAACACACATATTAGATACACGTGAATGGAATGGTTAAGTTGTTATCAAAATATAGGTAATGTATAACCTCTGGGTCAACATTCTCGTCCTTTTTGACAATGAAAAACTTTTTCTCAAGCATATTGATAAGGATACGGAAGTTATACCTTTGCCTTGTGAATTAGGGAGATTCATGATACGGACAATGTGAATTACTCCCCCTCAATCTATGCTTCCTATAACCTGCATGGTTAGTCTCTCTACACATAGCAATACCAATATACATGTAATGTGTAGTCCTTTGCAAGTTCACATAATAGACAGTGAATTGAACAAGAAAAGGATCTCACAAGTAAAAGCAATATCATGGAAAAGAAAAACCAATATGATTGAGTTTCAAGACTTGAGCTATCACTTGAAATATCTCTCCTCCTTTTGACATTATAAAAAAGATAGAGGAGGTAGAAGAGCAAAAGGCTAGGTCTCTCCAAAACTCAACCAACCGTGTATGAAAGGGAATAAACAACAGTTTAAAAGCATATATCACACATAGAAAAAAAAACATACAATCCAAGTCATGATCAAAATATAACTCAAGATGGCACCAACACATAGGATAAAATAGAGTAAAAGCCATAGTGCACATCAAGGGTATTACAACTCAGATATATGTCCTCATAAGAGCAAGTACATTACATAACAGTGATAAAACAAAGATAAGAAATAGTACAACTCAAAAGATTGTGCCAAGATGTTTCTTATACAAAATAGTCTAGAAAGATATATATGATAAGCATGCTAGACTATAAACTAAGAAAGCACCTAAACATCTAAGCTATCTATATCTACTGGATCATCATCATCTCCAAGTGTGTAGTCCTCGTCCCTGTCAGAAGGAGCAGCAGTAATTCCAGCATCAGATCCAACACCATCACCATCACCATCACCATCACCACCACTGTCGTCGAAAGCATCCTCGCCATCACCGTCTTCATCATCAGCAACATCCTCAGCCTGGTCTAGAATCTCCTCATGAATAG
Source organism: Alisma plantago-aquatica (assembly GCA_963693085.1). Taxonomy (NCBI): domain Eukaryota; kingdom Viridiplantae; phylum Streptophyta; class Magnoliopsida; order Alismatales; family Alismataceae; genus Alisma; species Alisma plantago-aquatica. Next base: position 107,789,917 of record OY856415.1, on the reverse strand, counting down.
GAGGTCCAAAGGAATGACCAGGCCAGCGGGCATTCTGCTTAGCCAAAGACATTCCAAGAGCATGAAGCTCATTGGCCTGTGGGAAGGTCAGAGCACAGTCACCCAAGGAGGCTAGCAGGGTGACCAGGGGGCTAGCAGGTAATGGTAGGAAAGTAGGAGCAGAACTACCAGCATCAAAAGGTGGCAGAGCAGCGGCGGAAGGCTCGGGAGCAGTATAGTAATGCTCATATGCATATGAAGCATAAGCACTATCGGAGTATGGCTGGTAGGTGGGGTAGGGTGATGCATAGGATATGTTAATGTGAGACATGATGTAACACATATCCTGGTGCAAGTGGTCCTGAACCTATTGATTGTACGCCTGTTGATGCATCATATAACCCATAAGGGTTTCATTATGCACACGAAAAGACACACAGCTAGGTCTAGGAGGAGGCTGAGGTGGTGGAGCTCAGGTGGAGGAGGATGGGGTAGCTAAAGTGGCTACAGAGGCTAAAGCACTAGAGGCAGAGGAAAACACAGGAACAGACTTTTGAAGAGTGGTCTCACTAATACAAACACCCTTTCTGGCGACCGGATAATGGAAGTTAGAAAAGAGACATTTGTTAGTGGAAAACTTGAAAAAACCACAAATCAAAGTCGGGTAGGGTGGGTGGTGCCTTTGGTGTTCTTGCCAGTGTTAGTGCAAGTCATGTGATGTAATATATACTTGGCCCACTTGACACCGATGTTGTTTAACAAACAATATATAATGACTGCGGTGTTTTCAGCGATATCCGTTTGATTTCTTGTGGGATGGACATTACAGTTAATCACCAAAGCAGTATGAACCTCTTTAGGTCAAGAGAGGATGAGGGTAGGGTGGACTTCTTCTTATAGGCCACATCAGGTTTCTTCAAAAACCGATGAATATCCGACAACGTCAATTCATTGTGTTTATAAAAAACCTTTCGGGTCAAGAAGATTGAAATACTCTCCATACTCCTAGCGCCATGTGTCATTTTCCTCATCTCCGGAAAAAAAAGACATTTAAAGTATCCTTGGAGAGTTGGAAATGACGACCAGCGATCATAGAAGTAAGAATTACTTGAGTATTCGATGCTGGGATGAGCGAATTGTAGTTCCAATGTAAGTTGGTGTAGAACTCGTGAACATCCTTAGTGCTAGATAAAAGTTATTAAAGCAGTCATGTTCGATTGCTAGGGCAGACAAATGGTGGGTGGCGAGAAGCTGAGAAACAGAGGCAATAATCGCTTGATACCTAGGGGAAGGATCGATCAAAGCATGAAAAGGAAAAGGGCTTCTGGGAAGATGGTCCTTCTACCTATTTACAGCCTCAATCGACACAAAGGAGGTATTATCAAATGGAATTAAACAATTATTAGATGAGGAAGTTGGAGCATTGCTTGGAGAAGGACATTTTCGTCTATGAGAAGCCATGGAAACAAAAAACGAGATGAAAAAGTGCAAACAAGCAATAGCAAACCTCAAACGCCAAACAAACACCACCAATGACGCCCGGGGAGGTCAAGATCAAGGTTTCTAGATCGATCTAGGGCTAGGAGCGGGAGGTTTAGGGATGGGGTTGAGAGCTTAGGGCTAAGAGGTGAGGAATCAGTCATATATTTTCTAGTTGAAAGGGAAAATAGTTGGCTGATCCTAACTTTTAAGTTGGCTTAGTTTGCGGATTGATCGAGTTCTGTGTATGGGAAACTCGACCGAACGGTCCACTAAAGAACTACTCTTGGATCCTGATCAGTCGAGTTTTTCAGGGTGGAAACTCGATCGAAGGTCAACCTGACCTAAAAGTCACATTCTTAGTTTCTAGCCATATACATGCCAATTAAATTCATTTTTCAATTCTATTATGCATAATTAACATACTTAGGCACATTTAGCTCATCATTGGGCACTCTTTAGGGATAAAAATAGGAAAATCGATAAAACCCCAAAACAAGCAAAAACTTAAGCATGTTAACAAGCAGTTTAGGCGGATTGAAGCATATATAGGCATATAAGATGAGAAATGACATGATCAAGCATATAAGTTGAAAACAACTAGCTAGATCACATAGAAACATCATCCAAAGCAACAATAAGCAGTTTAGATCGAATGAAATTAAATTGATCTCAAGCTAGAGATTTAGTAAAGATATCCGCCAATTGATTTTCTGTGTCCACATATGTGATATATCCTTCTTGTCAATGTGATCACGGAGAAAGTGATGGAGAACCTCTATATGCTTGGTTCTACTATGCAATATAAGGTTGTAAGAAAGATTAATTACACTAGTATTGTCACAAAAGATAGGAGAAGCATCAAAAAATATGTTATAGTCTTGGAGCATTTGCTTCATCCATAGGACCTAGGTACAACAACTCCCAACTGCAATATACTCATCCTCAGTAGTTGATAATTCCACGGTGCTCTGTTTCTTGGAGAACCAAGACACCAAGAATGGTCCTTGGAGAAAGCAAGTGCCACTTGTGCACTTTCTATCAACCAAACAACCTGTGTAATCCACATCACTATATGCTCTAAGAGTAAAATCCCTTGATTTAGGATACCATAGTCCAAAATTTTGGGTTTTGTCTAGGTACCTCAAAATCCTCTTGACAGTTATAAGATGCGATTTTCTAGGGCTAGATTGAAAGTGAGCACATAAGCCAACACTAAACATAATATCAGGTCTAGAGGAAGTTCAATAAAGTAAACTTCCAATCATACCTCTATAGATCTTCTCATCTACCTTCTCACCTTCTTCATCTTTGTCAAGTTTGGTAATGTTGGACATGGGTGTATCCATCGGATTCATGTTCTCCATCCCAAAGCACTTGAGCATTTCATTTGTGTACATGCCTTGGTAGATGAATCTTCCTTCTTTTGTTTGCTTGATTTGAAAGTTGAGGAAGAAATTCAACTCACCCATCATGCTCATTTCAAACTCACTCTACATAAGAGAACTAAACTCCTTGCAAAGATCAAGATCAGTCCCGCCAAAAAATGATATCATCAACATAAATTTTAATAATAAGAAATTGTTAGAAGGGTGTTTTAGAAACAAGTACAATCAAATTTTCCCATGACACACCCATTATCTAACAAAAAGTTCATTAATTTCTCATACCAAGCTTTAGGTGCTTGTTTGAGTCCATAGAGAGCTTTTTGCAACAAATAAACATGATTGGGTAACTTGTCATTTTCAAAGCCTGGAGGTTGAGCAGCAAATACTTCCTCCTCAATTGTACCATTCAAAAATACACTTTTAACGTCCATTTGATATAACAAGAAATTTTTGTAACTAGCAAAAGCAAGTAGCATACGAATAGATTCTAATCTAGCAACAGGAGTATAACTTTCATCAAAGTCAATACCTTCCTGTTGGTTGTAACCTTGTGCTACTAACCTTGCTTTGTTCCTTACCACTTTTCCTTACTCATCTAGCTTATTACGGTAGACCCATTTGGTGCCAATGATATTTCTATTACTTGGTCTTGTCACTAGAGTCCACACATGATTCTTCTCAAATTACTCCAACTCTTCTTGCATGGCAAAGATCCACTCATAATCACCAAGGGCTTCTTTGATGTTCTTTGGCTCTAGTTGGGAGATGAAGGCACTGTCTGCTTGTCCTTTGTTTTGAGCAGCTCGTGTCTTCACTCTCTCGAATGGGTTGCCAATGATCAACTCCATGGGATGATTCTCTGCAAAGCGGGGAGTGGGATCCTTCTTTTCTTCATCTTCTTCTTCTATCACCTGCTTACCTTTATTATGGATGTTGAGGTCTTTTTTGATAGGAATCAAATCATCTGCAACATCATTATCAACAACATGCTTGCAACAACATGGTTAGTTTCAATAAACTTAACATTGATAGATTCTTCAATTTTAGACAATTCAATGTTGAATACTCTATATGCCCTGCTAGTAGTGCTATAGCCTAGGAAGAAAACCTTATAAGATTTCGGATTAAATTTGTCAAGAGAATCCTTCATGTTTAAAATAAAACAAGGACATCTAAAAACATGGAAGAAATCAATTGACGACTTTCTCCCATGCCATAGTTCATGGGGGTTTTCCTTAAAGAAGGATGTGTAAAAACTCGGTTTTGCACAAAGCATGAGATGCTAACGGCTTTAGCCCAAAACTTCTTAGGAGTGTCATACTCAAGAAGCATGGTCCTTGCCATCTCTTGTAGCGACATGTTCTTCCTCTCTACAACCCCATTTTTTTGAGGTGTACGAGGAGAAGAGAAATTGTTCGAATAACCAGATTTTTCACAAAACACTCCAAAAGATCATTTTCAAATTCTCCCCCATGATCACTACGAATAGAAACAATCCGACAAGAAGCTTCGTTTTCAACCCATTTATAAAAACTTGAGAAAACATCAAGAGTATCACTTTTCGAAACGAGAAAGAAGGTCCAAGTATATCGAGAGAAATCATCAACAATAACAAGACAATACTTGGAACCATGAAGCGTTTACGTTCTCATTGGTTCGAATAGATCAATATGAAGAAGTTCAATAATTCTCTTGGTACTGATGAATCCTTTGGATTTGAAGGAGGATTTGGTTTGTTTCCCTTGTGTACAAGGTTGTCATTCCTCATTCTTTCCAAAATCCAATATAGGAAGTCCTCAGACCAAATCCTTTTTGCTCAACTTCTTCATTTGATGCATATTCACATGACCCAAACGGCTATGAAAAAGAGAAATATCATTTTTATCCACTACCAAGCATCTATCTAGTATGGGCTTAAGAGCATCAAAAACAATAACATAAAGATTACCATTTCTAGTTCCCTTATATAACATTGTAGGAGAGGGAATCTAGAAGCAAGCATTCTAAAGAAGTAAACAACACAAGATATCCATTGTCACAAAGTTGACTAACAATAATTAAATTGTGATGTAGGCCATCAACAAGCAACACATTTTTAATACATAGCTTATTGCCCACATCATCCTCACCTATGACCTTACCCTTCTTGTTGTCTCCAAAGGTTACCGATCCTCCTTTCTTTTTCATGAACTTGTTGAAATGGCTGATTTCTCCAGTTATATGCTTAGAACAGCCACTATCAACAATCCATCTCTTTTTAACCTGCAAGAAAGAAGGATGTCGGAACCCAACTCAAACTTTGGGATCTGAGGTTAGCTTGGGGACCCATTTCATCTTTGGGTTAGTCCCCTTAGGCTTGTAAGGACAGTAGGTAGAGTAATGATCATCACATTTGCAATGGATACATACCATAGGGTTCTTAGAGCCAGAAGACTCTCCATGGAAGATAGGAGGTTCCATACTCTTCTTCTTACCCTTGTTCTTGTTCTTGCTCTTACCGTTTGGAGTAGTCCCATCATATCCCAAACCACTAGTACCAATTTGTTTGGTAGAGTGTTCTAGGACATCATTGAGGGATTTCTTTCCTGAGAGAAACTTTTGCAAAGTAGATATTAACTTAGCATTATCATCACTAAGATTTATAACAATAGTAGAAAGACTAACAAGACCATCTCTAGCATGCAATAGGTCTGCCTCTAAATAGAGGGATTTAGTATGAAGGGAATCTCTTTCTAAATCTATGCTAGCAACTTCATTACTTTGCAAAATAGGTCTAGAAGATAAGTCATTTACTTGAGCAAATAATTTGGCATTTTCAAATTTAAGCAATAAAATTTCTCTTTGATAAGCATAAACTTCATTTCTCCTAGCATCATCAATAAGTTTGAGTTCTACATTTTTAGTTTTAAGAACGTCAAGCTCATCTAGGAACTTTTGGTAATCTATCATAAGATTTTCAATATTTTTAAGATATACACCATTTTCAACCTCTACTCCATTATATTGAAGTTCAAGGTCAAGAAATTGCCCTTGCAAGAAATCTATGCTATCAAGATGCAACTTTTCATTTTTATCAAGGATTTCAATTTTAGCATAAAGATCATCAACTATCTTGCCTAACCTTTTCCTTTTAGATTTTCATTTGGTAAAGGATGATCGACATTCATTTAGAATATCAATGATAGTTTCTTTAGGTAGCTCTAGCAAATTTACTTCACTTACCTTGCATACCTCACTTACTCAAATATATCTTCACTAGTAGAGGCCATGAGAGCAAGATGGCATTCTCCATCTTTTGAGCTTGAGGAGCTTGAAGAAGACTCCTCCCAAGTTGCATGGGCTGCATCTCTTGATCTTCTTTCTTTCTTGTCCTTCCTGTTGTACTTGCCTTGTCTCTTATACTCCTTATCTTTCTTGTGGATGATCTTTTGATGGTTCTTCTTGGCCTTGGGGCAGTCACTCTTGTAGTGGCCTTTTTGACCACACTCATAGCATCTTGGAGTTGAAGAGGAGAACTTTCTCTTGAAGTGTTTGCCCTTTGAGTAGTTTGCCTCATGCTCATTAGGGCCTTCATCTTCACTTGAGGAAGGGCCAGGGGACTTCAAAGCAAGTTGTTGTTGCCGCACCATTTCTTCAATTTGTGCTTTGAAGGATGTGTCCTTTATATTGTTGGACTCTTTTTCTTCTCTCTTCTCCTCCTCTTCTTGCTTGTCAAGCATTGGCTCATGGGCTAGAAGATTACCAACCAGCTCCTCAGTTGATATTTCACTTAGCTTGTACACCTCTTCAATGGATGTCACCTTGGGCTCCCATCTCTTTGGAAGAGATCTCAAGATCTTGGAGTTGATTGTGCCTTTGTCCAGCACACTCGCAAGGGCTTCCAATCCATTTATGATGACATTGAGCCTAGTGTACATATCAGCCACTCTCTCATTCTTACCCATCTTCAAGTTCTCTAGAAGACCAGAAAGCATGTAGATCTTGGCTTCCTTCACTTACTCAGTTCCTTCATAGGTGACACACAATTTGTGCCATATCTCATGTGCGGTGTCCCATGGGGAGATTCGGTTGAACTCGGATGGAGTGAGGGCTGCATAGATGATCCTCACAGCTTTGGTGTTGAGTTGAGCATGCTTCATTTCGGCTTCAGTCCATGTGGTGATGTCCCCCTTTAGATCTTCATATTTGAGGTGGACTATCTTCCACATTTCATAGCTCACACCTTGGAGGTAGAACTGCATCCTTCTCTTCCAATAGAGGAAGTTGGTGCCGTCGAAGACCAGAGGTCTCATGGAGAATCTTCCTTGTAGGTTAAGAGAACCAAGTGTCGAATCGCCCATCTTCTCCTACTTGTTGAAGTAGCTTGGAGAAGACCTGATCTGATACCACTTGTTGGATCAATGGGCTCTAGAAGGGGGGGGGGTTGAATAGAGCTTCACACAATCTCACAAGATAAATTAGACCACCAAATTATATATTTGAAAAACTTAAACAAGTTGTAATTTGATGTCCTAATCTTACATGCATAGCAAGGATGACAGATAGTGAAAAGCAAGCACTTGGACATGTGGTTTAGAGTGGTTCCATGTCCTAAACTTAGGAGCAATGTCAGTACACTACCTAGAGTGGGTTAGTCTCTAGGATTTGAAATCTTGGTACTCTTATATTCCACAATAAGATTACAAGACACAACAACCACACACCCAAAGGCTTAGTACCTCAAGCAAAGATCTTAAACCTATAGAAGGAGCTTACCCACTTGAACCATGGAGTCTTCAGCCATCAACATGGTCTCATCCACTCCTTTCTTCAAGTCTTTTGCCTTCAAGGGATTACCTATCTTCCTTGAGCATTGCCTTGCTTCTCTCCTTCACTCAGAGATGTGGAGCACCTATCTCCTCACTTGGAGACTTGGAGCAACTTGCCTTCTTCAGTCTTGAAGAATAGCACCTCCTTCTCCTTCACTTGGAGAGGGATCTTCAACTTGACTTCAATAGGAATTGAGGTTGGAAGATGGAGGAGGAGAGCTTTACAACAATACAGGGAGTAGCTCTCTTACACATGAACCTATCTCACTCATACTCACGAATTTGACTTGAAGGTAGAGAGAGAAAGGGGCTCAAAAGGGTTAGAACACTCTCAACTATGCTAGCACCAAGTTTGCAATGAATGAGCAGCCTTAGAATGAACTCCAAGAGGGTCTATTTATAGTTGAGGGTGCCCTTTGTGTTGTGGGACACTTGGATACGAAAATAGCCATTTTTTGTTCAAAGAAACGACTCTATTTTTGCTCAAAACACTCACCTATAGTCACATCACTTTTTTCTACAATTTTTGTACAGTGCAATCGGTCGAGTTTCAATAAAGTTAACTCGACCTATCAAGTAAATGAAAAAACCGATATTCAAATGGTCGGTCAAGTTTGTCTAGGGAAAACTCGACCGATCACTAAAGATTGTTTTGGTCAGGCACTTGATCGGTCGAGTTCTATGTAAACACAACTCGACCGATGCTATCTCTAGAAAACTGACCAATATGGATCGGTCGAGTTTGTCCTGGGGAAAACTCGACCAATCGACATCTTGTTGTCAATATTTGGAAAATGCATCTAAAGTGATCTAACATTGGTGTTTTATGTCCCAATCAATTTTCTCACCTTAGTTACAAGTCAATTCATCATTACAAGTGATTATAGATATGTTCTAAGGTCATTTACATAGAAAACCCAAAAACCAAACTTGTAGCTATTTTGACTTGAACTTGAGCCATTCTAGGGCTTTGGATTTTGGATCCTTTTCATGTACCTAATGACTGAAAACAATCTTAAACACACATATTAGATACATATGAATGGAATGGTTAAGTCATTATCAAAATATAGGCAATATATAACCTCTAGGTCAACAGTAGAGATGGCCATATTATATAATGTGATTCTAACTACATGGCTTACTAAAAGCCCAAGCTAGAAATATACTTTACAATTCCTAAAGAGTTACAGAAAACTACCAAAACAATATGGGAATGGTTGCTTTCTTCCAACAACACAGGTTATTGTATGAAGTTAATTAACTATACTCTGCATTTCAAGTTTCACATGGAAAAAGAATATAAAAGCTCACTATAGTCATATTTCTCTTCTCATTGGGGATTTTCAAATGGAATTTCATGGTCACACATAATCTGAAAGTTGACCACTGAGTGGATTCTTGACTTTCTTATCCTTAGGTTTCTGTTTCTAATGAGAATGAATGTATGCTCAATATATTTTTATTGGATTTTTGTTCTATTTGGGGTACAATGTCCTCAACACTCACTACTATCATGGATGAGCTGGTGTCTTGAATGCTCAGTATGTACAAGCTCTTGAGAAAGTTGTCCACATGTTTCATGATAGATCGTCATATATCATTCTGTGGTGAGTACCTTGGTCTAAGGTTGGATTGTAGGAATAATTGACTATAAGTTATTGGGGATATAAAGGTGGAAATTATGTGCATGTATTTTGAGTCTGATTAGCAGATTAGTCAACAATAAGTTGCAAATTAGTTAACAATAAGTTGATTATCAGGAAGGTTGGAGTGATTGTAAGTAAATAATAGGTAAGACAAAAGTCCATATTGGTGCTTTCTTAGGTTCAAACAATAGGTTACCTTTGTTGATATATGCATAAACCAATATATGGAAAAGGTTAGTACCTTGTCCTAACAAATTCTTGTGATGCTTTTTTTATTGTCTGACATCCTTCCAATAATTGGTCATGTATATTGTTGAATTTTCTCTCTTCCAATAATTACATCAGGACATTTAAGGTGCTCAACAGTAGGTGTTGACTTGAGAGTTATACATTGTCCATATTTTGATAATGACTTAACCATTCCATTCATATGTATCTAATATGTTTTTTCAAGATTGATTTCAGGCTTTACGTACATGAAAAGGATCAATTTACACAAGCCCTAGCTTGTCCAAGTTCAAGTCAAAAGCAATGCAAGTGTGTAATTTGGGAAATCACTCCACATCATCTTAAATTAATTTTATAATCACTTGTATTGATGATATGACTTGTAACTAAGATGAGAAAAAAATCTGGGACACTTAATTCCAACATTTGGTCACTCTAAAATTATTTTGAAAAATTTGTCACAACAACTTTATCAGTCGAGTTGGAAACTCGGCCGATCCAATGATGGATTTTCTGAAATGATCAATCGGTCAAGTTGCACACTCACAAAACTCCACTGACCGACTCACTGACTCAAACTGATTTTGACTCATCGGTCGAGTTTCCCAGAACAAACTCAACTAATAGTTTGAAAATTAGCTTTTTTCGATTAGTGGATCAGTTGAGTTATCTTTATTAAAACTCTACCAAATATACTATACAAAAAATACAGAAAAAGTGATTCCAACCATTGGAGAGTTGTTTTAAATGAAAATAGATCTGCTGCAAGTAGTAAAATGGCTATTTTTCATTCTTAAGTGATCCCATACTCAAAGGAAAACACCAACTATAAATTAGACCCCTTCAAGTTCATTCCATGTTTTCTCATTCATGTTATCCTTTGTCCTTATTATAGTTGAGTGTGATACAACCCTTTGAGTGCCTTTCTCTCTCTCATTTACAAAGCATTTTGTGATTATGAGTGAGTTAGGCATGTTGTAAGAGAGCTACCTCCATGTGCTTGTAAAGATCTCATTCCTTCCATTTCCCAATCCCCTTTCACAAAGAGAAAAGGTTGAAGTGAGCTACTCTGAATGAAGGTGAAGCTGCCGGTCTTCATTAAGGTTGACGAAGAGGTGAAGATCTTCTCCAGGTGAAGGAGAAGGTCAAGGTGAAGATTCAAGAAGAGTGGGTAATTCCTTCAAGGCCAAAGTTTTAATGCAAGTATGGATATGTCCTTATTAAAGGTTGAAGACATCTTGATCAAGTGGGTATGTCCTTGTGTAGGTGAGAGACTCTTGTCTTGAGTAGGTAAGTCCTTAGATGTATGGTGGTCTCCTTGTATCTCTTATGATGGAATATAAGTATACATGGATTGTAAAGTCCTAGATGTTGACCTATCTAGGTAGTGGATTGACTATCTCCTAGTTTGGAGATTAGAACCACACTAACCACCTTGTCACACTGTATGTCTCAATCTCTCTCGTCCTTGGTCTACTTACTTAGATAGGACTTCAAATTGTTCTTAAGCTTTGGATTTCAATTGATATAATTTGAAGGTGTAAATTTTCTTGTGAAACTTTTGTAGTGTAATTTACCCCCCCTCTAGAACCCTAGATCCAACAAGTGGTATCAGAGAAAAGGATCTTATCTAATAATCTCCCATGAGATGAGAAGATAGGTGAGAACCTGCTTGGTTCATTCAACCTAGAGGGAAGCTTCTCCATGCACCCTTCGATCATCAGCGACACCAACTTCCTCTATTAGAAGAGGCATATATAGTTCTATATTCAAGGGATTAACTTTGATTTGTGGAAGGTGATGATCACACCATACAAGGAGCCATCTGGAGCTGTGTCAACATGGAATGAAACTACTCTAAAAGATGCTAACATCAATGCCAAAGAAATTAGCATCCTTTATGCAACCCTCACTTGAATAGATTTCAACTGCATCTCCTCATGGGATACATCCTATGAGGTATGGGATAAGTTGTGCATCACCTATGAAGGTACAAAGCAAGTTAAGGAGGAAAAGATCTAAATGTTGAATAGCCTTCTGCAGAACTTCAAAATGGGGAAGAAAGAAGGAGTTTTTGAGATGTACTCTAGGCTCAACATCATTATAAATGGCCTAGTTTCTTTGGGACACACTTTGGATAGAGGAACAATCAATTCAAAGATCTTGAGATCTCTACCAAAGAGATGGGAGTCAAAGGTGACCTCCATTAAAGAAGTGAGAAGTCTTGGTGGCATCCCAACCGAGGAGCTTATTGGGAATTTACAAGCTCATGAGCCAAGACTTGCCAAGAAAGAAGAGAAGGAATAGAGGAAGATCAAAGATAGTTCCTTCAAAGCTCAAGTGGAGGCTGTAATACTTCAAAAATAACTTGCTTGCTGGACCTCTCTCTCCCCCTCTATTAAATATTATGGCCCTACTGATATGAAGCCAACTACTCCAAGGGAAAGTAAATGCTACAAGTGTGGTCAAAAGGGACACTACAAGAGTGAATGACCAAAATCAAGAAAGTCGCACCACAAGAGCAGATCCAAGAAGGAGGAAGAGTACAAGAAAGATATAAAGTACAAGAGGAAGCAAAAGAAGGAGTGGAGACACAAAAATGCAGCTCATGCAGCTTGGAAAGCATCATCCTCTAGTGGCTCAAGCTCTGATGCATATGAAGAGTGCCACCTTGCACTCTTGGCCTCTACAAGTGAAGATATTGGTGAGGTATGTGAGGTAAGTGAGATAATCTTGTATGAGTTAGCTTAAGAAACTCTTATTGATATCCTTGTTTCTACCCGTTCGTCTTTTTCAAAATATAAATGCAAAAGAAAAAGTTTAGAAAAAATCAGTGATGATTTGTATGCTAAACTTGAGATTCTTGAGCAAAATGAGAAAATTCATCTTGAGAGAATTGATAACTTTTAAGGACAATTTCTTGATCTTGAGCTCCAATACAATGGAGTTGAGGTAGAGAATGGTGTCTATCATAAGAACATTGAATCCCTTAAGGAAGATAACCAAAAGTGCCTAAATGAACTTGAAATACTTAAAACTAAAAATGTTGAATTTAAGTTTATTGTTGATGCTCGTAGAGATGAAAGGGATGTTTATCTTAAAGAAATTCAATTTCTTAAATAATAAAAATGCTAGCTTGCTTTGTCAAGTTAATGATTTATCTTCTAGACCTATTTTTCCTAGTGATAAGGTTGCCTCTATTTCTCTTGAAAATGATTCTTATTAGAATAAAGCCCTATGTTTAGAGGCCGACCTTGTTCATGATAGACATGATCTTGTGAGTTTTTTTATCTACTATTATATCTCTCACTAATGATAATTATAGACTTAGAGCCTCTCTACATAAATTTCTCAAAGGGAAAAACTCCCTAAATGAAATCCTAGACCGTTCTACCAAACAAAGTGGTACTAGTGGTTTGGGATTTGTAGGGGGGAACCTAAGGGAAAGAGCAAGGCCAAAGGTAAGTAAAAGAGTAAGGAAGCCTCCTTTTTCATTGGAGAGTCTTTTGGCACTAGGAACCTTATGATTTGCTCTCATTGCAAAAGTGATGATCATTATTCTACTTACTGTCCTTACAAGCCTAAGGGGACCAACCCAAAGATTAAATGGGTCCCCAAGTTGACTCTGGATCCCAAATTTTGAGTTGGGAACTGAATCTCTCCTTTCTTGTTGGAAAAAGGAATATGGACTGTTGATAGTGGTTGCACTAAAGACATGATAGGTGATATAAGCCATTTTAACAACTTCACTAAGAACAAAGGAGGTTTGGTTACTTTCGGGGACAATAAGAAAGAAAAGGTGAAAGGTGAGGGTGATGTAGGTGAATCCTTATGTATCAAGAATGTTCTTTTTGTGGATGGCCTACATCACAACTTAATAAGTGTAAGTCAATTATTCAATAATGGTTACCTTGTGCCATTTACTTTTTTTGAATGCTTGATTCTAGATTCCCTCACTTATCATGTCATATATAAGGGAACTTGAAGTGGTAATCTTTATGTAATTGTGCTTGACTCTATTAAACCTATTGTTGTTAGATGCCTAGTAGTCAATCTAAATGATATTTCTCTATGGCATCATCAGCTTGGTCATGTAAATATGCATCAGTTGAAGAAATTGGGCAAAAAGGTGTTGGACAAGTGACTTCCCAAATTGTATTTTGAAAAGGATAATGACTGCCAACCTTGTACCCAAGAAAAGCAAACCAAGTCCTCCTTCAAATCCAAAGGAGTCCTTAGTACCAAGAGAGCTCTTAAACTTCTCCATATTAATCTATTTGGATCTATGAGAACTCAATCACTTTGTTGTTTCAAGTAAAGTCTTGTTATTGTCGATGACTTCTCTCGTTATACTTGGACCTTCTTTCTCATTTCCAAAAGTGATACACTTGATACTTTTCTCTAGTTTTTGTAAATGAGTTGAGAACGAAGCTTCTTGCCTGATTATTTCCATCTGTAGTGATCATGGAGGAGAATTTGAAAATGATCTTTTTGAACACTTTTATGAAGAATATGGCTATGCAAATAGCTTACCTCGAACACCTCAACAAAATGGGGTTGTAGGAAGAATAGTTCACTACAGAAAATGTCTAGGACCATGCTTTTAGAATATGAAACTCCAAAGAAGTTTTGGGCTGAAGCTGTTAGTACCTCATTTTTTTGTGAAAGATTGCATTTTTATGATCCTTCTTTGAAGAAACCCCCTATGAGCTATGGTGTGGTAGGAAGCCTTCTATCAAGTACTTTTATGTTTTTGTATGTCCTTATTTTGTTTTGAATACAAAATATTATCTCGACAAGTTTGATCTAAAATCTTACATGGCTTTCTTTCTTGTCTATAACACTACTAGCAAGGCTTATAGAGTGTTTAGTGTCGAACTTGATAGAGAAGAAGAATCCATTAATGTTAAGTTTATTGATACTAATCCCACTATTCCCAAAGATATTGTCCCAAATGATGATGTTGCAGGTGAGGTAATTTCTATCCTAAAAGAACTCAACATCACCTAAAAGGGAAAAGAGATAGTCACTCAAGAAGAAGAGGAAGATGAAGAGAAGAAGGATCCAACTCCACACTTTGCAAAGAATCATCCAAAAGAGCTGATTTTATGTGACCCTTTTGAAAGAGTGAAGACATGATCTGCCTTCAATAAAGAACAATCCAACAATGCCTTCATCTCACAACTCGAGCCAAAGAACGTGAAAGAAGCTCTTGGGAATGATGAATGGATTCTTACCATGCAAGAAGAATTGGAGCAATTCGAGAAGAACAAAGTGTGGACCCTAGTGCCAAGACCAAGTGATAGAAATATCATTGGCACCAAAAGGGTCTACTGCAACAAGATAGATGAAAGCAGCAAGGTGGTAAGGAACAATGCAAGGTTAGTGGCTCAAGGCTACAAGCAACAGGAAGGTATATATTTTGATGAAACATATGCATATCTAGACTTGAGTCCATTCATATGTTTTTTGATTTGTCTAGTTATAAGAACTTCATTCTTTATCAAATGGATGTTAAAAGTACATTTTTGAATGGTACAATTGAGGAGGAAGTGTATGTTGCACAAATCCCAGGCTTTGAACATGATAGTTTACCTAACCATGTTTATTTGTTGCAAAAATCTCTCCATGGACTCAAACAAGAATCTCAAACATGGTACAAGAAATTAAAGAATTTTTTATTAGATCATGGGTTTATCATGGGAAAAGCAGATTATACCTTGTTTCTCAAACACACTTCTAACAATTTTCATATCATTCAAATTTATCTTGATGATATCATTTTTGGCAGAACTAATCTTGATCTTTGCAAGGAGTTTAGTGATCTTATGGAGAGTGAGTTCGAGATGAGCATGATGGGTGAGATTACATTCTTCCTCAGATTTCAAATCAAACAAACTAAATATGAGAACTTCATCAACCAAGGCAAGTACGCAAGTGAGCTATTAAAGTGCTTTGGGATGGAGAACACCAAGCTGATGGACACCCCAATGTCAAATAGCATCAAACTTGATAAAGATGAAGAAGGTGAGAAAGTGGATGAGAAGATCTATAGAGGTATGATTGGAAGTTTACTTTATTTAACTGTCTCTAGACCTGATATAATGTTTAGTGTTGGTTTGTGTGCTCATTTTCATAAAAATCCCAAGAAATCACATCTTATAACTGTTAAGAGGATTTTAAGGTACTTAGCCAAAACCCCAAATTTTAAACTATGGTATCCCAAGTCAATGGACTTTACTCTTACGACTTATAATGATGCGAATTATGCAGTATGCTTGATTGATAGAAAGTGCACAAGTGGCACTTGTTTTCTCCTAGGACCATTCTTGGTGTCTTGGTTCTACAAGAAATAGAGAAAAGTGGTATTATCAACTACCGAGGCTGAATACATTGAAGTCAGGAGTTGTTGTGCCCAAATCCTATGGATGAAGCAAATGCTCCAAGACTTTAACATTTATTTTGATGCTGCTCCTATCTATTGTGATAATACTAGTGCAATCAATTTATCTTACAATCCTATGCTACATAGTAGAGCCAAGCATATAGAGGTTCGTCATCATTTTCTTCATGATCACATTGCGAAAAAGGATATCTATATCACGAATGTGGAAATGGAAAATTAGTTGGCAGACATTTTCACTAAACCTCTTGCTAGAGAGAAATTTACTTTTATTAGATCTAAAATTCTCATAACTACTTTGTATGAATTTGATATGCCTTCTAGATAGTTTCTATCTATCCTATATGCTTTGCTTATGTCTTGATCACCCTTGCTTGGTAAAGTGCTTAAATTTTCATGTTCATATGCCTTATTTTTTGCTTGTTTTGGTATTATTCAAAAACACTTATTTATCACAAAATAGTACCCAATGATGATTGATATGTGCCTAAGTATGTTTAAAATGCAAAATGGACTAGAAAAATAAATTCAATTGGCACTCTAATGGCTAGAAATTAAAATTTCTAATATTGATTTAAGTTGACCATCAATCAAGTTGCCAACTTGACCGATACGTGGCCGATGACTTTTATGAACAACCATTCAGATGAGTTTCATAGTCACATAACTCAACTGATGGCTGGGCTGGAGCAAACTTAAGTGTGGTTCGGTCATCGGTCGAATTTTCTCCCTCTCAACTAGAGAAAAAATCGATCAATTCACTCTCTAGATCCCTCAATCTCTCAACCCTATCCCCAATTATCCTCTTCCTAGCCCTAGCCTGCCCTTACCCAACCTTCCTATACCTGTTGCACATCAACCCTAGGTGTTTGGTTAGTTCTGGGTGGTGTTTCCTAGGTTTTTGACCTCTCAATCCTCTTATCTCGCCTCCATGGCTTCCAATAGGAAAAAGGGAGACACCCCCTCCAGAGCACCATCCTCCTATTCCTACTCGCACCTTATACCATGTGATGATACCTTATTTGTCTCCAATGATGCTATAAATAGGTACAAGGATCTCCTTCCTAGGAATCCCTTTTTGTTTTTTGCCTTATTTGAGCCACGTCCACATAGACAAGAGGTCATTGATGAAGTTTCCGAGTTGTTATATGACCATCACCTCTCTACCCTGAGTGTTGAACGCGTGTGCTATCAGAATTCCATCACAAGCACCAAATCCGTTAATGAATTCTATGCAAATTTGCAATGGAATTACAATACTATTGTACCCCCACCAAATTCTCAAGTGGTTCTTACTTCCATGACTGCCGGAAAGAAATTCCAAGTCTCCGAGGATACCTTTAATATCTTTTTCTCTGGTACTGAGGTGACTAACACATGGAGGAAGGAATACCCTGAGTATTTTAACCTCCTAGACCCTGAGGCCTTCTACAAACAATATGATATCACTCTCCCTGACATACATAAATTCTTGAAGAAGACTCAATCTCCCTATAGGAAGAATTCTACCCTTCCCTCCTCCACCTTAGACCTGAAAACGACATACTCACCCTGGTAGTCAATTGCAATATTCATCCAAAGATGAACTAAAATGAAATTACAGAGAATACCACGGTGATTATGTTCTATATTCTAAAGAACATTGGAGTCAAATGGGCTAGATATGTACTCCATCACATGACCTGCTTTGACTCTGGTAAGAACACTCGAGGAACCTACCCACCCTACCCATCACTAATTTTTGGTCTGTTACAATTTTCCACTGGAAAATCTCTTTTTTATGACTTTCATTACAAACCTGCTCGAAAAGGAGTTTGCATCAGTGATATCCCAATTCAGAAGAGTGTGCCTACCCCTTCCTCAACCACAACTGGAGCCTCCACCTCCACCCAAGCACGTCCACCTTCTCAGCCATCCTGACCTTCTTGTACCTCTTTTCATGTATCAAATGAAACCCTCATGGGTTACATGATGCATCAGTAGGTAGATAACCTTCAGGTTCAAGAGCTCATGCATCAGGATCTCAGTGCTATCATGTCTACCATGAACCTATCCTGTTCCCATCCTTACCCTGCCTACCATCCCTACCCAGGAGGTGATTATGCATCCTATGCATACAATCACTTCTACCCAACCCCTCCACCTGCTGCTTCTGTTCCTACACCCTCTATTGTTGGTAGATCTACCCCTGTTGTGTTACCTCTATCTGTTGCTCCTATAGCTACCTTGCTTGCATAACTTGGCACATTTTCTCTTACTTTTCCTCAAGCTTAAGAGTTACATGATCTTGGTATGTCTTTGGGTGTGCATAATGCCATGTGGCCTGGTCATGGCTTCGGTCCTTCTCTCGATGTGGATATGTCAGATAAGGCTAATGAGGAAGCTGCTGTTTGAAAAACCACTAGAGGGGGGTGAATAGGGTTTTATGGAAATTTTAAAAATAATTTAACCAAAACAAGCAACTACAAAAATATTGGACAAGGGGACAAGGATTTAGAGTGGTTCTGTTATAACCTCATTTTTCCCAAATTATGTAATGACATTTGTAAATCTCATTTAAAGATAAATGAATTTTCATTGGATTGAAATGGATTTCATGAATGATTGTTTGAGTGTTTCTTAATGGGCCTTGTTTTATTTGAAGCCCAAATTGATACAATTAAAGAGTACATAAAGAAATCCAATAAAATAGAAAAAAAGATATGGAATATGTTCCCAAAAATAGGATTTCGAGATAATTGATTCCTTGGGGTTAAAGGAACTCAAAATCATGAAATAATGATAAAATAAATAAAGAAGAGATAGGAAATATGATTAATATGATGATAAATTGCATATTAAGAAAAGGAATCGAATCATTATTATAATGACACCAAATTTTGAAGGATGAGAGATAAGACTGTAAACGAGATTTCCTCAAAATTTGGTTAAGAACAGAGTTACGAATTGGGATATATGAATTTTCCAAAATTCAATTGGAATAGGAATAAAATCCATTTTTATTTGGGAATTAGTTTCCCTTTGATCTTGCGCATGTGATGAGAACCCTTGGATCTTAATCCAAGGGACACAGCTCATCATCCAAGTCCTATAGGGACAAGGACTGTAGCCGCATGAGAGGGATTTTAATCCCTTGTTTTCATGAGCTCAGATGAATGTGCATCTTTGGAAACTCTCCCATCGAATCCGGGAGTGCTAGGAGAGGTGATCTGACCCTGGTTTGCTAGGGTTTCGACTTGAATCCAAGAAATGCCCAATTGGGCTAGAAACACAGTTTGAGTGGAAGTGGGACTCTTCACAAGGACGCCCCATACTCTATAAAAGGGGTATCACACGATCCCTCGACTTGTTGCGATCTCAGGCGGCGCTTTCCCATGCTCCAACCCCTTCTCCCTCTCTTGATTGAGTTTGCTCCGGCAAGGACGCCGTCGCGGCACCACCGCGTACTGAAGGTTAATAGAACGAGAGGAAGACGACTCTCGGTCGTCGTTTGATCCAGATCTGACGGCGCGGGGAAGGGGGCCGGCTGAGTAGAGCCGCTTCAGGCTTGGGCCGATAGATCGAGGTCCATCGTGGACTCAGCTTAATCCAGCGGACCCAGAAAGGAGGGTGCGCGCGGTGGAAGTGACTGATGAGGAGCGTCAGATCAAGTCGTGTGCCCGGGGTGCACTGATCCAACGTTCCCAAATTTTCGGTACTTGCTCACTCTGATCAAAATTGCAGAATGTTGTTTTTGCTTGCAAAATTTGTAGTAATTGCTAGGAACATCCAATGAGAAAACTTTGTATATGAAAGTTGCATAGAAAAATGCAAGGAACATGATAAAAATAATTCCAGAACCTAATTCCACTTCGTTTTGCAAAAGTGTTTTATTTGGCTAATAAAGTGTATTAAATATTGATGAGAAACCCTAATTGCATGATTAGAGGGTATTTTGGTAAACCAATAGGTCAAATCGTCAAGTTTGACTCTGATAATGATAATGGTAGTTTAATTTAATATTTGATTGCAAAAATGCTTAACTTGGAATTATAATGTTTAAAAGAAGGTTAATTTGCATGGAAACCCTAATTTGGGATAAAAGGAGATAAAAAATATATCTTTATGAAATAAGGAAATCAGTTGTCTAATAAAGGAAATTCAATGAGAAATTAGGAGTTTTATGTAGATTGATAAATTAAGGATGATAATGATGAAAGAAGAAATAAAACCCTAATTTCTATAAGAAACCCTAATGTTGGAATTGAAATCCTAAATTGAATAATGAAATTGGATAATTATTAATAAAAGGAATTGGTACTTTTATTTTAGGATTTCTCTTCCTCATTGCTTGTTGATTGGGTTATTATCTTGAAAAGGGAAATTAAAGGTATGTGGTTACGCTTATGAATATCTCGAGTTAGTTTTCTGAGGTTTTCTGAAGTTTTCATCGATGACATGAATTAACTGTTGGATGAATTTAGTTCATGCAATTATAAAGTGAATATGACTATCACATAATGTATATGCCTTCTAGCTCAATCCTTGATCCTCTCTGTGTCGTAATGGCTGACCTGGTACATAGGCTACCTAGAGGGTAGATCCACCAGGTCATGAAAGACTTTGGCTGCCTAGAGGGTAAGTCCATCAAGTCACCTTATAGAGGTACCATATAAGTCCTTACAGGGACAACACAGAGTTGCGGATAAGTATGGATTGAGTAGTTTGGCTTAAAATGTAATCTTGATTGTTAAAAAGACTAACTGCTTGATTACTTTGTTAGCATAATTTCTTGATTATTATTTCATCCACATACCAGTTTCGACTGACCGTTGTTTTGTTTGTCGGCGATTTGGGTACAAATCCCAAAGCACAAATAGTAAAGTGACACATTGTGAAATCAAGTATTAAAGAACAAGGAGGAACTAGTTAGAGTAGTTCATCTATGGTTAGAAGTCTAGTACTTCCAATCTTTTCAAAGGTATGATAAAGAAAAAATTTATTACCATTTTCAGTATAGTCTGTAGAATTTAATAATTGTTATTGGTTATATGTCGAACCTTTGATCCGGAATTTATGGGTGCAGCTTCAACCTCTCGGTCTCCCTTAATTGGGGGTTATCGGAAGGTGGGGTCGTAACATTTGGTCTCAGAGCCTAGGTTCCTCATTTAACCATTAATAATTATTAAATTTTACAAACTCCATAGAACCCAAGGGAGTTATTAGAGGATTATCCGAAAGACGGAGGTGTCTAGAAAAGGATCACGACCGGGGGCCGGCAATATTTTCCTCCGCACCGCTAGTCGGAATAAGAGGACACCCAGATCTATGTGACTGCCTGGCCAAAGTCTTTGGGTATGAATCGAAATAAGATACCTTTAGGACTCTCTCATCCTATTCATCACTCCTCATCTCGTATTCTATTAATGTTTTAAGAGTAGGATTTTCTCTCTCTTCTCCACACTCATGTGGTATGGGCATGTAAGTTAAGGCTTAAGGGTCCTCCATCAAATTAATAAAAGATATGTAATGAGATATCATTGAACATAAGTATAACTAGTTTAAATGGTAAACTAAAGGTTTGTTTGTTATGCTTATGTAGATGGCTCGTACAAAGACTGCTGCCATTCCTGAGGGCTCTGGGAACCCCGCAAGGAGTGGTTGTCCTCCACGTAAAGAAAAGGGCTCTTCCGAAAAGCAAAAGAGGAACCTTGATGGAGAATCCTCTAAGAAGAGAAAGAGACCCGAAGAAACCACTCATGAAGTCCCTAACCCTAAACCAGTACCTTTCAACAACTTGAACCAAGAAGAAGACCAAGAATATGATGAGCAACATGTGTATGAGGAAGAAGCCAAGATGGAAGAGGACCAAGATGGTGAACCAGAACCAACTATGATGATCCACACCCCGGAAGCCTTGTGGATAGAGCAACAAAGGAAGTTGACAGAAGCTATTAATGCTTTGGCCCTTCGAGACTTAGCTAGAGCTGAGAATGGTGAACCACATCCTATTCGTCTCCGTGTAGGAGCCACCATTCTAGACTTTGTCAAGCTGAATATAGAGAAGTTCTGGGGAGAAGATAAATCTGAGGTGGTTGACAAGGCGGAAGCATGGGTGCTTGCAATAGAGAATGGATTCTGCATGCTTGAAGTGCAGCCTTGCAAGAAGGTTCTCTTTGCTGCCCACCTCCTGGAAGGGGCAGCTAAGATATGGTGGGAGACTCACATCACTGGACGAGATTTGACTGAGGAACCAATGGAATGGGCTGATTTTAAGACCATCTTCAATGCTAGATTTGTCCTTGTTGCTGCTAAGAAGGAAAAAGAAAGAGAATTCACCACCATGACTCAAGGAAATTCCTATGTGGCGGACTTTGGGCGGAAGTTTCGCATCCTAGAACGTTTCAGGTACAAGATGGATGAGGATAGGAGGGTGGATCACTTCATAGAGCGACTTCATCCTGCCATCAAGCCTCATGTAATGGCAAGTAAACCTAAAACCTTCGCAGAAGCTTACAATACTGCTTTGGATATGGAGAGGACTGTGATGCCTGCTCAACCTCCACCTAAGGGGTATTTGGGTTTCACTGAAGGAACCCAGAGTCAGAAGAACCACCACAAGAAAGGACAAGGACATCATCAAGCTAAAGGAAAATATGGAGGAAAGGGGAAACCTCGTCAAGAAAGCAACCGACCCCGATGTCGCTCTTGTGGAAAAGGGCATCTCGGTGAGTGTCACCATAAGAAGAGGGTCTGTTATCGCTGTAATCAAGAGGGACATATCCAAGCTGCTTGTCCCCTACCAGATCCCTGAGGACCAGGCCCAGTTGCAACACCAGTAGCAGCCCCACCTGTAGCTGTAGCACCACCTGCTGGAGATAGAAGACAAGCTCGAGTGTTCGCTATTGACAATGAAGAACCTCAAGCCAATGCTAATCGGTTGATTGAGGGTAATAACCCTTAGAGTTTTCTTTATGTTTTAAAAGTTAAGCATGTAATGGTCTAATGTATGATGAACATGATGTAGGCATGCTTGAAGTCATGGGACATAATGTAAAAGCTTTGTTTGACTCTGGATCTACTAATACTTTCATTTCAAGAAATCTTGCAACTATGCTTTGTTTGGATATCAAGGACTTAGGATATGTCTTAGATGTTACAACCCCGAGTGGTTGCATCTTTACTTCTCTTTTGAAAACTCCGGTGTTACCTGTGAGATATCGAGATCATGAGTTTCCTACAGACTTTATCCTTCTTGACATGAATGATTTTGAAGTGATCATTGGAATGGATTGGATTTATACCTATAGGGCCCATATTGACTGTAGGGAAAATAAAGTGATCATTAAAGAACCAGGTCACCCACCTTTTGTCATTAGAGGTAGAAAAGATGCCACCACCAGCCTGTATGTGTCATCCTTAAAGGTAGAAAAGATGATAAGTAAAGGTTGTCAAGCATTCCTAGCAGTTGTTACCGAACCCGAGACCAAGGTGCAACCCTTAGAGGAGATAGAGGTAGTAAAGAGCTATGCTGATGTTTTTCCAGATGATCTACCTGGGATTCCTCCCAAAAGAGAGGTGGACTTTTCCATAGAGCTAGCTCCAGGAACAAGCCCTATTTCCCGAGCACCTTATAGAATGGCCCCTGCAGAGTTGCTCGAGTTGAAGAAACAATTGCAGGAACTGCTAGACAAGGGTTTTATCCGTCCTAGCACATCACCATGGGGAGCACCAGTTCTTTTTGTAAAGAAAAAGGATGGGTCGCTTCGAATGTGCATAGACTACCGGATGATCAACCAAGCTACCATTAAGAACAAATACCCTTTACCCCGTATAGATGACCTGTTTGACCAGTTGAAGTCTGCTCGAGTCTTTTCCAAGAATGACTTAAGATCATGTTACCACCAGTTGAGGGTCAAGAGTGAGGATATTCCAAAGACAGCTTTTCGAACACGTTATGGCCATTATGAGTTTGTAGTTATGCCTTTTGGGTTGTCCAATGCACCTAGTGTATTCATTAACCTTATGAATAGTGTGTTCCAACCCTTCCTTGACTCTTTTGTCATAGTGTTCATAGATGACATTTTGGTTTATTCTAATGACCAAGAACAACACCGAGACCACCTAAGGATAGTCCTTGATATCTTGAGAAAGTAGAAGTTCTATGGGAAATTCTCAAAATGCGAGTTTTGGATAGACCAAGTCATGTTCCTTGGACACATCATCTCAGGAGGAACGATCGCCGTGGATCCAGCTAAAGTGTCGGCAGTTCGAGACTGGCCTACACCGAAGAACCCCTCCGAGATCCGAAGCTTCTTGGGGTTAGCAGGATACTACCGACGTTTCATTTCAGATTTCTCAAAGACTGCCTTGCCTTTGACTATGTTGACTCGAAAGGATACAAAGTTTGTGTGGTCCGATGTTTGTGAGGCTCGTTTTCAGGAGCTGAAGGAGAAGTTGACCACTGCACCAGTTTTGACTCTACCATCAGGTAATGAGGGTTTCATGATCTTCACCGATGCATCCAAAATGGGACTTGGTTGTGTGTTGGAGCAGAATCGGCATGTGGTTGCATATGCCTCCCGACAACTCAAGCCCAATGAAGTGAATTACCCTACACATGACTTAGAGCTGGCAGCCATTATCCATGCATTGAAGATTTGGCGACATTACCTGTATGGTGCTACTTTTGAGATCTTCATTGACCATAAAAGCTTGAAGTACCTTCTGACACAGAAAGAATTAAACCAGAGACAACGAAGATGGATGGAGTACATGAAGGACTACGACTTCACCATCGCTTATCATCCAGGAAAGGCAAATGTCGTCGCAGATGCTTTGAGTAGAAAACAGCTCAGGTGTGCAGCTGTCCTGTCCAGTCAGTGGAAGAGCTTGGAAGAGTTGGTGAAATGGTCTCCTCAATCGTTAAGTGATCGATTTCGATTGGCCAACATCCAGATACAGTCTGAATTGTTAGGTGAGATCATTGCAGCACAGTTGGCCAGTGGGGAACTTGACAAGATGAAAGGCTTGATGAGTAAGCCTCAGACTCGTCTTTCTTTGGGGGTAGATGGAGGAATCAGATTTGAGAATCATATATGGGTTCCCAAAGACTCCCCACTGAAAGAACGCATCTTACAAGAGGCTCATGGTTCTAAATACACAGTACACCCAGGAACTACTAAGATGTTTAAAGATATGCAGAGGTTTTTCTGGTGGCTAGGAATGAAGAGAGACATTGTAGCTTATGTAGCCAGTTGTCTTACGTGCCAAATGGTGAAGGCTGAACATCAACGACCTGGTGGACTTTTGCAGTCTATAGAGATTCCAGAATGGAAATGGGAACAGATCACCATGGATTTTGTGGTGGGTTTACCCCGGACCAAGAGAGGCCATGATGCGATATGGGTTGTGGTGGATCTCCTTACCAAGTCAGCATAATTCCTTGCACTAAAAACCACTGCCAAGGTGTATGACTTAGCTGAGTTGTACATCCGAGAGATAGTACGTTTACATGGAGTACCCGGTTCCATCATTTCTGACAGAGATCCAAAGTTCACTTCCAAACTATGGAATCAGGTTCAAGAGGAACTTGGTACAAGGTTAAAGTTCAGTACCGCTTATCACTCCCAGACAGATGGACAGTCAGAAAGGACAATCCAGACCTTAGAGGATCTTTTGAGAGCTTTTGTGCTCGATTGGGGTGGATCATGGGAGCAATACTTACCTTTAGCAGAGTTTGCTTATAACAGCAGTTACCAAGCCAGTATCGGGATGCCTCCATATGAAGCTCTATATGGGAGGCCGTGTCGGTCACCACTTCACTGGGATGATGTTGGTGAGAGGACCTTGTTGAGGTCAGATGAACTCCAAGTGTATGTTGATAAAGTCGCTTTGATCAGGAAAAGGCTAAAGAGAGCCCAGGATCGACAAAAGTCGTATGCTGATGTGAAGAGGACTGACATGCATTTCACTGTAGGAGAACATGTTTTTCTGAAAATTCAACCGCTCCGAGCTATAGCTAAGAACAGAGGAAAGTTGAGTCCCCGATACGTAGATCCGTTTGAAGTGTTAGAACGGATTGGTGAAGTGGCTTATCGTTTGGCGTTACCCCCTCAATATAGTATGATGCATGATGTTTTTCACGTGTCCAATCTGAAGCGATGTGTGCAAGATCCATGCCATGTGTTGAGCATTGAACCTATTGAGCTTCAAGGAAAGATATCTTATCCTGAGTTACCTATGCGTATTATAGATACTAAGGTAAAAGAGCTCAGAAATAAGAATATAGAGATGGTAAAGGTTCTTTGGAAACACCATGGAGAGGATGAGGCCACATGGGAGCTAAAGACGGACATAGAAAAAGCATATCCTGATTTGTTTGTTTGATTGTTGAATTTTAAGGACAAAATTCCTATAAGGAGGGGAGGATGTTATAACCTCATTTTCCCCAAATTATGTAATGACATTTGTAAATCTCATTTAAACATAAATGAATTTTCATTGGATTGAAATGGATTTCATGAATGATTGTTTGAGTGTTTCTTAATGGGCCTTGTTTTATTTGAAGCCCAAATTGATACAATTAAAGAGTACATAAAGAAATCCAATAAAATAGAAAAAAAGATATGGAATATGTTCCCAAAAATAGGATTTCGAGATAATTGATTCCTTGGGGTTCAAGGAACTCAAAATCATGAAATAAGGATAAAAGAAATAAAGAAGAGATCGGAAATATGATTAATATGATGATAACTTGCATATTAATAAAAGAAATCGAATCCTTATTATAATGACACCAAATTTTGAAGGATGAGAGATAAGACTGTAAACGAGATTCCCTCAAAATTTGGTTAAGAAAAGATTTACCAATTGGGAGATATGAATTTTCCAAAATTCAATTGGAATAGGAATAAAATCCATTTTTATTTGGGAATTAGTTTCCCTTTGATCTTGCGCATGTGATGAGAACCCTTGGATCTTAATCCAAGGGACACGGCTCATCGTCCAAGTCCTATAGGGACAAGGACTGTAGCCGCATGAGAGGGATTTTAATCCCTTGTTTTCGTGAGCTCAGATGCATGTGCATCTTTGGAAACTCTCCCATCGAATCCGGGAGTGCTAGGAGAGGTGATCTGACCCTGGTTTGCTAGGGTTTCGACTTGAATCCAAGAAACACCCAATTGGGCAAGAAACACAGTTCAAGTGGAAGTGGGACTCTTCACAAGGACACCCCATACTCTATAAGAGGGGTATCACACGATCCCTCGACTTGTTGCGATCTCAGGCGGCGCTTTCCCAGGCTCCAACCCCTTCTCCCTCTCTTGATTGAGTTTGCTCCGGCAAGGACGCCGTCGCGGCACCGCCGCGTACTGGAGGTTAATAGAACAAGAGGAAGACGACTCTCGGTCTTCGTTTGATCCAGATCTGACGGCGCGGGGAAGGGAGCCAGCTGAGTAGAGCCGCTTCAGGCTTGGGCCGATAGATCGAGGTCCATCGTGGACTCGGCTTAATCCAGCGGACCCAGAAAGGAGGGCGCGCGTGGTGGAAGTGACTGACGAGGAGCGTCAGATCAAGTCATGTGCCCGGGGTGCACTGATCCAACGTTCCTGAATTTACAGTAATTGCTCACTCTGATCAAAATTGCAGAATATTGTTTTTTTCTTACAAAATTTGTAGTAATAGTTAGGAACATCCAATGAGAAAACTTTGTATATGAAAGTTGCATATAAAAATGCAAGTAACACGATAAAAATAATTCCAGAACCTAATTCCACTTTGTTTTGCAAAAGTGTTTTATTTGGCTAATAAAGTGTATTAAATATTGATGAGAAACCCTAATTGAATGATTAGAGGGTATTTTGGTAAACCAATAGGTCAAATCATCAAGTTTGACTCTGATAATGATAATGGTAGTTTAATTTAATATTTGATTGCATAAATGCTTAACTTGGAATTATAATGTTTAAAAGAAGGTTAATTTGCATGGAAACCCTAATTTGGGATAAAAGGAGATAAAAATTATATCTTTATGAAATAAGGAAATTAGTTGTCTAATAAAGGAAATTCAATGAGAAATTAGGAGTTTTATGTAGATTGATAAATTAAGGATGATAATGATGAAAGAAGAAATAAAACCCTAATTTCTATAAGAAACCCTAATGTTGGAAATGAAATCCTAAATTGAATAAT
Source organism: Alisma plantago-aquatica (assembly GCA_963693085.1). Classification (NCBI taxonomy): domain Eukaryota; kingdom Viridiplantae; phylum Streptophyta; class Magnoliopsida; order Alismatales; family Alismataceae; genus Alisma; species Alisma plantago-aquatica. The sequence continues at coordinate 107,761,812 of OY856415.1, read as the reverse complement.
GAAATTGGATAATTATTAATAAAAGGAATTGGTACTTTTATTTCAGGATTTCTCTTCCTCATTGCTTGTGGATTGGGTTATTATCTTGAAAAGTGCAATTAAAGGTATGTGGTTACGCTTATGAATATCTCGAGTTAGTTTTCCGAGGTTTTCCGAAGTTTTCATCGATGACATGAATTAACTGTTGGATGAATTTAGTTCATGCAATTATAAAGTGAATATGACTATCACATAATGTATATGCCTTCTAGCTCAATGATCCTCTCTATATCATAATGGCTGACCTAGTACATAGGCTACCTAGAGGGTAGATCCACAAGGTCATGAAAGACTTTGGCTGCCTAGAGGGTAAGTCCATCAAGTCACCTTATAGAGGTACCATATAAGTCCTTACAGGGACAACACAGAGTTGCGGATAAGTATGGATTGAGTAGTTTGGCTTAAAATGTAATCTTGATTGTTAAAAAGACTAACTGCCTGATTACATTGTTAACATAATTGCTTGATTATTGTTTCATCCACATACCAGTTTCGACTGAACGTTGTTTTGTTTGTCGGTGATTTAGGTACAAATCCCAAAGCACAAATAGTAAAGTGACACATTGTGAAATCAAGTATTAAAGAACAAGGAGGAACTAGTTAGAGTAGTTCATCTGTGGTTAGAAGTCTAGTACTTCCAATCTTTTCAAAGGTATGATAAAGAAAAATTTTCTTACCATTTTCAGTATAGTCAGTTAGAATTTAATAATTGTTATTTGTTATATGTTGAACCTTTGATCCGGAATTTATGGGTGCGGCTTCAACCTCTCGGTCTCCCTTAATTGGGGGTTATCAGAAGGTGGGTTCGTAACAGGTTCCAACCATAACAAATACTAAGGCAGTCAATCCACTACCCGGTTGCTTACCCAACTGGGATTTTGAATGCACCTGTATTTTATTACCTCGCAAAGATGTTACATAAAATACAACTACCTTCCCAAACCCTTTGGACAACCTTCACCTAGAAGTAGTATCACCAACCTTGAAGCAGCCTTCCTTGAAGTAACCTCAAGATCCCCCTTGAAGTAGCCTTCCTCTTGAAGTAGCTTCCACGTTGAGATAGTCTTCTTGAAGTAGTCCAAAGTGCACCTTCTCCACCGAGAAGACCCTTCTCCACCTGAGAAGATAAAACCTCTCCAATCTGCAGCCTCCAACCCTAGGAGTAGCAAGGAGAGTACAAGAAATATAAAGGAACAAGAAGGAAAAATGGAAATTACAATTACCATTGTAGCACAAGGGCTGATTTCCTATATTAAGCGTTTTGATCTCCTAACCAATGTATATGGATGTTTAAGTGTAGTGGGTAGGAGATGCTAGCCTATAGGACACGGATTTTGAGCAATGGAAATAAGTAGCAAATGTTGAAGTTGCTCAATTGCTCACAAGAATGATTGCCAATTGCAAGTATGAATGCTCAAGGGTTGCACAAGTGTGTGTAGGGTGTCCTAAGGCTTTTCCTATTTATAGGAATGGCCTATGAATGCTTAAGGACGTTCTAGATACTTTCTAGGGGGTTCTAAGTGCTCAACTAGCTGTCAGGTATCCACTAATTACTTTTGCAACAACTAGTTTATTAACTCTAAAAAGTGTAGATAGAGTTCTTCTCGGTCGAAGAATTGTCGACCGAGGGGTCTCTCATCGAGGAGATTTTCGACCGAGAGATGGTCTGGAGCAAGTATATATAACGTTCAATTCCAACTATCAACCACCTTGTCTGCTGGGTCTAACGGCTATTTGGGTCGATTCTTGGTCGAGGAGTTTGTCGACTGAGAGTATCTCAGTCGAGATGTTTGTCGATCGAGAATGATCCTGTTTCAATGTTTTGAACTTTGTACTAAGTCTGTGTATGAGTGTGTAGATGTGACATTATTATAGGGGATGACCTATCTAAGTGTTGTGAATGGCTAGGGAAGATCTAAACGCTTGATTCACATGATATCTAAGTACTTGTACATTATATATTTGTACAAGTTTTTACATTTGATTAGAATCATGAAATTAACACATTTTGAGCATTTAGATCTTCCAAAGTTGTGTCATCCACCTAGTTCCTACAACACTCAAATAGCATGTTAGATCCACAAGAATGAAATGTTTGTCATCATCAAAACAAAAGGGATTACAATAATGTCCAATTTAGCCAACAATCTCCCCCTTTTTGAAGATGACAAACATTTCCTAAATATAAAATAAGGAAATATAAATCATATGAGTTTCATACCTAAAGTTTACCTTTTGTGGCCATTCTCTTATTTTGCAAGTGTGTGCTGGCCGAGAGATTGTGAAACTCATTTTATTTTATGTTTTTGAGTTTATATTATTTCTCCCCCTTTGTCATTTCAAAAAGATAACCAAGATAATCATTAAGTAGGACTTTTATTATCCCCCCTTAATTTTATTGCTATGCTCCCCCTTAATAAGATATTCAGTTTTAAAAGCAAGGGATTAATATGAATGTAAGAAAATGATTTACAAATAAGCATTTTGTCAAGTTTATTTTAGGTCGACCTTGACTTCGATCATAGCGCCCCTCGATTGAACTTTATTTCAAACAAGAGGCATTTCCTGCATATTTATAGTTTAAACACTCATATGTGAAGTATAATGTGTGCAGGTAACTAGATTAAATGAATATCAATTTGACGCACTTTGAGTGATAACTATTTTGAAGAAGTGTTATCAATTGAAAACTTGATATAGGCATCACAATGAAGTCTTTGTTCTTGATTTTCCTAAGCAAATTTTTATAATGTATGTTCTTCATGAAATAAGGTTTTCAATTGTGTAAGAAGGAATTTTGATGTTCATAGTGATTGTTCTTCTTGCAAGAAGACAATTGAACTACATTTACAACATGTTCAATCATAGCAAGAATGTAACTTTGAATCATTTATTTATAAGCAAGATTATATGCATCAATAGAAATTTCCATGTTGCCACCATGATGCAAAATTATATCCTAAGAGCAAGTTTGTGTAGAATTTTAAGCAATATATGAACTTAGTACCTTTCTCTTGATTTGCTTAGAATAGATTTTAGATGTAACATTGAAATAGCTCTTGATTCTAAGCAAAGTGTTTTGTTCCACTAATTTTTCATTTGAAGCTTTTCTTATGAATATCAAGTTTGCTCTTTTTATATAAGCAATTAATTGCTTTTATTTGCTTAGTGTTAAATAGAACATTGGTGTTTAAGCAAGATTGAGTATGAATTTATACCATCCCATAAAGTATTGTATATATGATCAATTTTTATCATGAATTTAAACACTTATACATCATTTTATTTTGTTTAAGATGTATATCTTACATTCATTTTGAGTGATGTCACCTAAGCCTTGCTATGGATACATAAATATCAAACCCCATTCCTTCTTGTACCCTTATTTTTAGATTAATCATTAGATTCTTTAGAAACATATATCCTTGAAAGCAAGATTAATATCTCAAGTTCTTAAAATCAAGATTTTGCTTTTGATTACTTAGAACAAACAACTAGATAAAACGTTAATATTCTTGTTCTAAGAAACAAACTATTTAGCTTGCCATAGTGTCATCTAGCAAAAATAATTCATTTATTACATGGTATGACACAATCCATGCACACAATAATCATTATCTATCATGTCAAGATGCATTTGTGTCATAGAGTTTTAGTTTTGTGCAAGATGTCATTTTCAATGATACTATCATCTTTATATGTAACGAGTTGAATCACTATGATCAATATCCATTCATGATTTGTATATACAGATCAAAGATTATTTTAGAAAAACCAAGTAAGAACACAGTGATCATGATGAAACAGTAAAGGCATATCCATGCTGCAATGATTATGATAGAACAATAGAAGCATATGCAATGACCATGATTGTTTAAAAGCGAATTTCAATACACATGGTTTCTATATAGATAGACCAAGGAATACTTAGGATAAACCATGTGAATGATAGAATAGTAATTTCCTTGGATAAATCAACATGGTTCATAATTTTCAGTTTCAAGGCAAACCATGTAGAAGATGAACCAAAATAATCTCATGAAAAGAAAATTCATGATTTTCTTGATTAAACATGGATTTTCAAATTTAAAACAAACCATGTAAATGAACTTGCTTAATAAACTTTTTCAATCAATGAAGAAAGTATATTCAATATCAGTTTTCATATATCACTTTGCAATATGTTTAAGGATTTCATATTCATAAGGTTATACCTTCATCCAACAATTCATGATGTGAAAGATCAATATGTCTTGATTAAAAGATGGTCTCCAAGAATTGTGATTCTTGATTAAATCAATTTTTATTATTGCTGAATTGATAGAAAATAAGAAACAGTTGAACATGTTTTCCAGACTCTTTCTCGGCTGAACAATTTGTCGACCGAAATATTTTCGATCGAAATATTTCTCGAGCGAGAATGTTTCTGTAGATTTTATTCAGCAATCTATGTGTTCTAGTTTATGTGTTGAATTACTTTCATTTATTTTTTTATTCTATTGTGTGAAGTTGAGATAGATATAAAGTTGTTCAAATCAAGATTGTTGATCATATCTCAACTTGATTAGTGCATATCCATTTAGGTGTCACAATGATATTTATTCTTTTTTTATTTTTAAGCTATATTTATCATTTTAATGAAATTTTTTAAGATAGGCCATTTATGCTTAATCATCTTTTTCAAGACAGTAGCAATTGAAATTTGATAACATTTGAATTTTCAAAGAAGGCATAATCAATTTCAATTTGCGTAAAGATCAGAATTTCACAAGTTGTAGTTTGCACCAAGTTAATAAGGATGTGATTAACATATATGTAATGATGCTAACTACTAATATGCTTGACTTATTTTTGCAATCAAGTATGTCTTCTTGCCGTAAGAGTATAGATTTCAGTATCATTTTTCTTTGCAAGTAACATTTTTGCAGCAATTTTAGTAAAATTAATCATTTTCTCTTGTATACTTGATAAATACAATTTAATCATGAAAAGTATTCAGTTTTGATGCTAATATATTCTTCCTTTTAATTTGGATCATTCAAATATTTAAAGCACAAGAATATGTAAAGTTCATTACATGCTTAAGTTGATTGCATTTTAAGCGTCTTGTTTTTATTTAAACAGCTCTGCACTCGGTCGACAAAGTTCTCAATCGACATTGTCTCAGTGGACAACTTTCTCGACCAAAAATGTTACTGTTTCTCCAGAAAAATATATATTTAAAGTAGAAAGCTTATCGGCCGACTATATGCTCGACCGACATAGTCTCGGTCGAAAATGTTGTTGACCGAGATTGTTTCTGTACTATTTCTGTACTGTTTTTAGTAATAGTTTCCAACTAAAACATAGATCACTTCCAATTCAATTATGCAATTAAAAACTCAGTTTAGTTGAGATAAGACATTTATATATCAAAGTAACATTTAGGTCAAAACTCAACTAATCATATTCAATTCTCTAGGTTTTAGGAACGCAAATTAAGTCAATGTATTTTCAAGTTAGAAATTTTAATTACTTGTATCAATTTGTTATCTCTTTATATTAAGTTGAGATAGATATAAAGATATACAACTTAGGGTTTTGGGTCATATCTCAACTTAATTTAATTCATTTAGTTTGGGGGTTTTGGAACCCATACCAACTCAACATCCTTTTTCTTGTAAGGACATGAGAATGAATAATGTCCAAGGCGCAAACAATAATGGGAACATATAGAATCAATCTCTTGTCTCTTTCTATGAGTTTGTTCTAGGTTGTTCTTGGGTACATATGTGTATTTGCCTTTAGGTACATACATAGATTGAATCTTTGGCACTTTTGTACTTCCCCAACTAGGTGTTTGATAGGATTTTCCTTTAGGCTTAAAACCTAGTCCTCTCCTTCCAATTTCACGGTAAGAATCATTTAAGATTTTATCAAGAATACAATTGTTACTTAAGCTACTAACTGCCTGTTGTAACTTAGCAATATCATCCTTTCTCTTCTTGATATCTAACTTTGCTTGATCTAGATTAGATAATAAAGAATCACTTTCTTTCACAATAATATCAGAATCTAGATGAGTACAAAAAATAGGATATTTTTGAAGATCATTTACTTGAGCTTGCAAGTTTATCTTTTCTTGAGAAAGAATATCTTGATTTGTTTCTAGAGTAAGCAACTTAATATTACAATCATTTAGAGATAATTTCAAAGTACTATTTTTAGTAATAATACTATCCTTTTCAAATCCAAGATCATTTAGTTTAGCACGCAAATCTTCATTTTCAGATGTGAGAGCAAGAAGTTTGACATGTAACTCATCATTTGCTTTATTAGATTTCTTTAATTTCTTCTTGCACTCAATATACTTATCATTTGTCTCTTGAAGACTAGCAATTAAGTCTTCTTTAGATAAATAAAAAATGCTTACCTCTTCTTCTTTTTCATTAGTTGTAGCAATGAAGCACCCTTTATGCACATCTTCTTTCTTTTTCCTCCAAGGGCAACTAAGTGTTGTGTGTCTTGTTCCTAAGAACCAATTACATCTTGTTGAAGATTTGTCCAAGCTTCTCCTTTTTGTTGGATCCTAGATGGGTGATTGGATGCTCTAGAGGGGGGGTATATAGAGATGAATGCACTTAAACAAAATTCATTAGACCTTCAAGATATATCACAAGATAAGGTTGCTAAATAAGTAATTTGAGTGCAACTAAAACATGCATAGCAAGGATGAGAGAGATTGAACATACACCAAGAGACAAGCTATTTAGAGTGGTTCCACACTTCAAACCAGAAGTGTGTCAGTCCACTTACCTAGAGAGGTCAACCTCTAGGATTTCCAAACTATTGCACTCTAATATTTATTCATAATACATATAAAACATGAACAACCAAAGGACTTACCTATCCAATACAAAAAGTCTTCAACCTTACCAAGGACTTACCCAATTTGCAAGAGTCTTCTGCCTTCTTCCAAGGACTTACATACTCTTGCACAAGTCTTCAGCCTTCAAGGAATTACCCACTCTTCTTGGATCTTCCACCTTTGACTTCACCTTCACTCGGAGAAGCTTCCACCAAGGACTTACCCACTTGAGCAAGGAGTCTTCTGCCTTCACCAAGGGCTTACCCACTCTTTCTCCAAGTCTTCAGCCTTGATCTTCACCAAGGGACGCCTTCCCTTGTTCTTCTTCACCTCTCTTAGCCAAGAGAGAGAACCTTCATCTTCATGGTTGAAAAGAGAGATGGGGAGGTGGTGGAAGTGAGAGCCTCACAAGATATACATGTAGGACTAGCTCTCTTACAGATTTCCTACTCACTCTAACAAATGTAGCAAGTGATTAATCTTAGAGAGAGAGAGAGGATGTTGTAGGATCACTCAATTATAGAATAGAGACCTTCATAGTGAATGCTCAACCTTGGAATGAAGCCCAAGGGGTCCTATTTATAGCTGGGGATGCCTCTTAGCCTTTGGGAACAGTTGAGAACGAAAACTAGCCATTTTGTGGCTTGCAAAAGATATATTTTCACTTGTTGCAACTCCACAATGGCTAGAAGCACTTTTCTATACTTTTCTGTACAGTGCAATCAGTTGAGTTTCTATAAAGGTAACTCAACCGATAGAGTAAAAGACAAAGCTGATATTCATACCATCGGTCGAGTTTGTCTTGGGGAAACTCGACCGACCAATGAAAATTGATTTGGTCAGTTACTCCATCAGTCGAGTTCTGTGAAACCACAACTCGACCAATCAAAAGTCATTTTCAAGATCCAATCAGGATCGATCGAGTTTGCAACTCACATAACTCGACTGATGAATAGCCTGATGTGAATTTTGGAAAATGGCTTTTGAGTGGTTAAACATTCGATCTAAGTGCTCTTGATTTTTTCTAAGCTTAATTACAATTCATACAATCAATATAAGTGATTTACAACATGATTCTAATGGATTTATATCATATTACTAAAATGTGCACTTGTATTGAATTTGGCTTATCTTTTCTCCAATTTGATATGCGCAAGTTAGGGCATTTGGAGTCTGTCTATACCTAATCTGAAATCACTCAAGTAGAGACATTAGACACCAATATGTGGAATGGTTAGTCATCATCAAAACATGGGCTTAGTCAATTTAGACGTGAGTCAACATTGACCTAGTTGACCTTGAGTTAACAATCTGCCCCTTTTTGAAGATGACAAACCATTCCATAAATGTATAGAAAGCATTTAAGTAAAGTCATACCTTTGGAGAAACCTAGGGGTTTCAATAGAATTGAGTTCATATGCTCCCCCTCAATTGATGCTAATGGAGTTCTCATACTCCCCCTCAATTGATGCTATTTCTTCCACATGGTTAGATTTCATAACATTTATAGAATACTATGTCTTCTACTCATATATGTTCTACACATATATGTCTTCTCCCATTTACCTTCTCCCCCTTACATGGACATACTTCTCCTCTTCATGTAAGACATGCCTTCTTCCTCTTTTAAAAGAAGACATACCTTTCTCCCCCTTTGTCATTTCAAAAAGTGGGGTTATGAAGAAATAAGAAACATCACTTGTTAAAGAGAAAGGAGATAACACAAATATATATAAGGAGAGTACAAGAGCATAGATAGGGGCTTGTCCAAGCATAGAAAGAAAAGAAAGTTAAAGGATATACTTGAACAACCCAAAATGTAAGATGAAGTGCTGTAGAAAAATAATAAATCACAATTTTGACCCTCAAGATGACATAATTTGCCCAAAAAGCGTCAGGGCTCATGGCAAAGTGATGATCCTTTCTCAGAAGGTTGTTTCTGCATAAAAACACTAATTTTGCACCAAAAATTGAAACTGGAGCCAAATCTACATGAAAACCAAAAATACTCCAATTTCTACATATAATGTAGCTCTATGTGCCCTGCATCATAATGTTATGCAAGCAACTCAGGATAGTAGATGTGGAATTCAAGGAACAAGCTTGAAGATGTATGAGACAAGATACAAGCATAGCATATAGATGAGCAAAGATGCTAATCATAAACAAGGTTAGAACTACATGTATATGAATTACTAGTAGATGTTATCACAAGTTAGGACTACTAGTAGGATCTATATCATAGCAAGAGATACCAAAAAGATACACAAGATAAAGCAAGCTATGTGTAGATGTAGATATATAAAGAGATATGCAATTTTAGAAGCATGAAAGGATCTAACTCACTAGATATGCATCCTTACCAAAAGATGATTACCCTAAGAACCTCAAGGTTGTATCACAAGAAGATATACACCTAGATAGATGTAGCAAGTTAGAGCATAACGGAAGCAATTTAAGACACAACCAAGAGATCCAAAGAGATCATCATCAAAACCTACAAAGCAACTCAAAGCAAGTAATTGCAAGATATAGGTATACCTATTTAGAGCAATTAGAGAGATAGAGTTGTAAGCAAGATAGGCAATAGAACATGGCAATATGCATATATAAAGGTATAAATGAGAGTGCCAAAGAATAAGTCTATTGGTTGAGAAAATCTAGTTGAGAGGGAATTTCTCATTCAATAAGCCAAATGTATATTCTGTGCACAGTGTTATCGGTCGAGTTCTGTGTATTGACAACTCGATCGATGACAGCTGATGGCAACACCAATTGGTGCCTATCGGTCAAGTTTCAGATAGGGCAAACTCGACCGACAAAGCTGTTATCAAAAAGCACATATATATCATAAAAACATATTTAAAGGCATGATAAAGATATAAGGCATATCCAAACATGTTTAAGCAAGTTAGTAATGCACTATGAAAGCATTAGAAATAGTTTTTTAGCAAGAGTGTGAAGAGAATCACAAAATACAATTTTTTACTCAAAAACCACATGCATAGTGCACACTAACTTGACAAAAACAAGTTAGAAATGGTTATAAGCAAGAAAAACATTACCTTTGTTCTTACCATTCCTTTTTCCACTTGTTGTCACCGTCTACACATCTCACCTTTCTTCTTTCATGTGGATTGAGAAGTCAATTTGTAATTTAATAGCTCAAGTCAATCCATTTGCATGTGACCTGCAAGAAGAAAGATGAAATGGTCCTCAATCATGTTTTTGGGTATAGAGGGGTTAGCTTAGCAACCCAAGTCCTATTGCTCTTGGGTGCTTTCCTAAAAGGACAACAAGTAGAATAATGACCAATTTCATTGCAATAGTTACATGTGCCCATAGTCTTGGAACTAGAGGATTCTCAAGGAATATTGGAGGTCCTTTACCTTTGTTGTTCCTTTGACTACTATCATACCCTAGACCATGTCTACCAATTTGTTTAGTAGTATGGTGTGGGATGTCATTGAGATTCTTTTTACCAATTAAGAATCTTTGTAAAGAAGATCTCAAACTATCATTATCATGCATAAGAGAAACAATAGTAGAAGACAAATGATTTATATTTTCTCTGGCATGCAAAAAATCATTTTCTAAGTAAAGAGCTTTAGTTAAGTAAGAATCTCAATATGAAGAGCAGCTACATTATTCTCTCCACTAGTAGAACTAGAACATGATACAAGCACATTGATTTTATCAAGCAAGGAGGCATTTTCTGTTTCAAGCAAAGTAATCTTAGAAAAATAAACACCATTTTCAGATTCTAATCCTTGCAAAACAAAATCTTTGTCCTTGTTTTTAGATTTAAGAACATCAATATCATGCATGAGAGAATCAACAATTAAAGTATGCTCTTCATTAGAACTATGCATAAGAGGTTGAGATTCTAGAAATCTAATCTAATCAAGAAAACTAGCATTTTCAAGTTTAAGAGAGTCTACTTGGCTAAGACAAGCATTTTTGTCATCAAGCAAGCAAGAATTAGCATGTTCAAGATCATCAAGTTCTACATGCAAATTATCAACAATTCGAGCAAGCTTTTTCTTTTTCCTTTTATAAGACTTAAGAGAGGCACAAGTATCATGAATAATAGTAATAAAAGATTCTTTATCTAAAGAGTTTAGATTTACCTCACTTGAGTCTTCAATTGTTGATGCTATAAGAGCAAAATGGCATTCTCCTTCATCACTAGAGCTTGAACTACCACTTGAATCTTCACTTGATTCTTCACTTGAGCTTGAGTTGGAGGAGCCACTTGAGCTTGAGTGCCTTTCTCCTTCTTCTTGTACTTCTGTTCTCTTCTCTTGTGAAGATGGGTCTTTTTGCCTTGTGGGAAATCTTCCTTGTAGTGACCCTTCTTTCCACATGTGAAGTGTCAGATGGAGGAGGACATACCTTTGTAGAGTTTACCCTTGGAGTACATGGCATTTTCCTCAACTTGAGCGGATGGAGAAGCTTGTCCCATGATAGCTTCAATTTGAGCCTTCATTTTAGCCTTCTTCATTCTCTTTAGCTCTTTCTTCTCTTGTCTTTCAACTTCCTCTCTCTTGTCAAGTGTGGCTTCATGTTCTTGTAGATTTCCAATGAGCTCTTCAATAGGGACATCCTTAAGTGACCTTGCTTCTTCAATGGAAGTTACCTTGGGTTCCCACCTCTTTGGAAGAGTTCTAAGGATCTTTGAGTTGATCTCTCCTCTAGATATAGGATGACCTAGAACCACAAGACCATTCACAATGGTGTTGATCCTTGAGTACACGTTGGCTATCCTCTCCTCTTTTCCCATCTTGAAGTTCTCAAGCAGCCCTTTGAGCGTGTAGACTTTGCTTTCCTTCACTTGATCTGTCCCTTCATAAGTGATGCATAGCTTTCTCCATACCTCATAGGCTGTTTCAAATGAAGAAATCCGGTTGAACTTGGTGGGGGTCAGGGAGGCATAGAGGATGTGCATGGCTCTAGCATTCAAGGTTGCCTTATTCAAAGTAGCTTCATCCCATTCTTCAATCTTTGTCTTTGGTAGCATGTATGGGGTGTTCACCATTTGCCACATCTCAAGACTTGATCCTTGGATGTAGAATTGAAACCTTCTTCTCCAACAGAAGAAATTGCTCCCATCAAAGATTGGTAGGCTGATCAAGTATCTCCCTCCTTGGTAGTCACCCATCTTCTCCTACTTGTTGAAGTATGCTTGGAGAAGCTCGCTCTGATACCAATTGTTGGATCCTAGATGGGTGATTGGATGCTCTAGAGGGGGGTTGAATAGAGCTGAATGTACTTAAACAAAATTCATTAGACCTTCAAGATATATCATAAGATAAGGTTGCTAAATAAGTAATTTGAGTGCAACTAAAACATGCATAACAAGGATGAGAGAGATTGAACATACACCAAGAGACAAGCTATTTAGAGTGGTTCCACACTTCAAACTAGAAGTGTGTTAGTCCAGTTACCTAGAGAGGCCAACCTCTAGGATTTCCAAACAATTACACTCTTATATTTATTCATAAGACATACAAAATATGACCAATCAAAGGACTTACCTATCCAATACAAAAAGTCTTCAACCTTACCAAGGACTTACCCACTTTGCAAGAGTCTTCTGCCTTCTTCCATGGACTTACCTACTCTTGCACAAGTCTTCAGCCTTCAAGGAATTACCCACTCTTCTTGGATCTTCCACCTTTGACTTCACCTTCACTCAGAGAAGCTTCCACCAAGGACTTACCCACTTGAGTAAGGAGCCTTCTGCCTTCACCAAGGGCTTACCCACTCTTGCTCCAAGTCTTCAGCCTCCATCTTCACCAAGGGACGCTTTCCCTTATTCTTCTTCACCTCTCTTAGCCAAGAGAGAGAACCTTCGTCTTCATGGTTGAAAAGAGAGATGGAGAGGTGGTGGAAGTGAGAGCCTCACAAGATATATATGTAGGACTAGCTCTCTTACTGATTTCCTACTCACTCTAACAAATGTAGCAAGTGATTAAGCTTAGAGAGAGAGAGGAGGTTGTAGGAGCTCTCAACTATAGAATAGAGACCTTCAGAGTGAATGCTCAACCTTGGAATGAAGCCCAAGGAGTCCTATTTATAGCTGGGGATGCCTCTTAGCCTTTGGGAACACTTGAGAATGAAAACTAGCCATTTTGTGGCTTGCAACAGATATATTTTCACTTTTTGCAACTTCATAACGGCTAGAAGCACTTTTCTGCACTTTTTCGTACAATGCAATAGGTCAAGTTTCTATGAAGGTAACTCAACCGATAGAGTAAAAGACAAAGCCGATATTCATACCATCGGTCGAGTTTGTCCTGGGGAAACTCGACCGACCAATGAAAATTGATTTGGTCTGTTACCCCATCAGTCGAGTTCTGTGAAACCACAACTCGATCGATCAAAAGTCATTTTCAAGATCCAATCAGGATCGGTCGAGTTTGCAACTCACAGAACTTGACCGATGAACAACCTAATGTGAATTTTGGAAAATGGATTTTGAGTGCTTAAACATTCGATCTAAGTGCTCCTAATTTTTTCTAAGCTTAATTACTAGTCATACAATCATTATAAGTGATTTAGAACATGATTCTAATGGATTTACATCATATTACAAAAATGTGCACTTGTATTGACTTTGACTTGTCTTTTCTCCAATTTGATATGCGCAAGTTAGGGCATTTGGAGTGTGTCTATACCTAATATGAAATCACTCAAGTAGAGACATTAGACACCAATATGTGGAATGGTTAGTCATCATCAAAACACGGCTTTAGTCAATTTAGACGCTCCATTCTTCAAGACTCGATTAGAGTTCCTTGAAGCCTACTGTGATACCTAATAAAAAACCACTAGGGGGTGAATAGGGTTTTATGGAGATTTTAAAAATAATTTAACCAAAACAAGAAACTACAAAAATATTGGACAAGGGGACAAGGATTTAGAGCGGTTCCAACCTTAGCAAATACTAAGACATTCAATCCACTACCCGGTTGCTTATCCAATCAGGATTTTGAAAGCACCTATAATTTATTACCTCGCAAGGATGTTACATAAAATACAACTACCTTCCCAAACCCTTTGGACAGCCTTCACCTAGAAGTAGTCTCACCAACCTCGAAGCAGCCTTCTTTGAAGTAATCTTAAGCTCCCCCTTGAAGTAGCCTTCCTCTTGAAGTAGCTTCCCATTGAGACAACCTTCTTGAAGTAGTCCAAAGTCCAACTTCTCCACCGAGAAGACCCTTCTCCACCTGAGAAGATAAATCCTCTCCAATTTGCAACCTCCAATCCTAGGAGTAGTAAGGAGAGTACAAGAAATATAAATGAACAAGAAGGAAAAATGGAAATTACAATTACCATTGTAGCACAAGGCTTGATTTCCTATATTAAGCATTTTGATCTCCTAACCAATGTATATGGAAGTTTAAGTGTAGTGGGTAGGTGATGCTAACCTATAGGACATAAATTTTGAGCATTGGAAATAAGTAGCAAATGTTGAAGTTGCTCAATTGCTCACAAGAATGATTGCCAATTGCAAGTATGAATGCTCAAGTGTTGCACAAGTGTGTGTAGGGTGTCCTAAGGCTTGTCCTATTTATAGGAATGGCCTATTATGATTAAGGACGTTCTAGACACTTTCTAGGGGGTTCTAAGTGCTCAACTAGTCGTTAGGTATCCACTAATTGCTTTTGCAACGACTAGTTTATTAACTCTAAAAAGTGCAGAAAAAGTTCTTCTGGGTTGAAGAATTGTCGACCGAGGGGTCTCTCAGTCAAGGAGTTTTTTGACCGAGAGATGGTCTGGAGCAAGTATATATAACATTCGATTCCAACTCCCAACCACCTTGTCTGCTGGGTCTAACGACTATTTGTGTCGATTCTCGGTCGAGGAGTTTGTCGACCGAGAGTATCTCGGTCGAGATGTTTGTCGACGTAGAATGATCCTGCTTCAATGTTTTGAACTATGTACTAAGTGTGTGTATGAGTGTGCAGATGTGACACTATTATATGGGTTGACCTACCTAAGTGTTGTGAATGTCTAGGGAAGATCTAAATGCTTAATTTACATGATATCTAAGTACTTGTACATTATATATTTGTACAAGTTTTTACATTTGATTACAATCATGAAATTAACACATTTTGAGCATTTAGATCTTCCAAAGTTGTGTCATCCACCTTGTTCCTGCAACACTCAAATAGCACGTTAGATCCACAAGAATGAAATGTTTGTCATCATCAAAACAAAAGGGATTACAATAATGTCCAATTTAGCCAACACTGTTGTTGCAGAGGAAGCATTTGAGGATGATGGTGAGGTTGGTTATAATGGCTCTACTAGTGGCTCTGGTGATGAGGGTGATGTTGCTGCCTCTACTACACCTTTAGATGATGATGAGAACTACCAACCTGAAGCCTCTGATGATGATGCTGATGCAGATGATGATGCCTTAGACATAGATAGCTAAGATGTTTATATGTTTTAGTTTTTAGTCTCTAGATGTTGATCATATATATCTTTCTAGACTATTTTGTACTAAAAACATCTGGGCACATATCTGAGATGTACTATTTCTATCATCATGTTAGTTTTCATCATTTTGTATTGTAGTTGTTTTGAGGACATGCTTTCTATGTTGTAATCATAATCATATGTACACTTACTCTTTGATTGCTATATCATGAGTTGGTTCCATGTCTCCCATATTTTGATTATGACTTAGATTGCTTGTGTCTCTCATCTTTGTTTAATGTGTGCTTTGAAGTTACATGTTTTTTTAATCTTGTAGGCATGTATTTTGGTTGTGCTTGACCTATTTTTTTGCTTTTCTACCCCCTTACTTTTTTATAATTCTAAAAGGGAGAGATTAGTTCAATGTTTTGAAGATCAACCACATTTCTTTTATTGCCTATACGATCTTTTCTTGTTCAATATATGCTTTATCATTTGACTTGCTAAAGGACCATATAGTATATACATGTTATATTGCTTTGTGTAGAAAGACTAACTATGCAGGTAAGAGTGAGCATACATTGAGGGGGAGCAATTCACATTGTTAAAATTTTGAATCCTCTTGCAATTCACAAGACTGAGGTATAACTTTTCATATCATTTTCAATATGTTGAGGAATAGTTTGTCACTATCAAAAAGGTGGAGAAACTTGACTTGAGAGTTATACATTGTCCATATATTGATAATGACTTAACCGTTTCATTCATATATATCTAATACGTTTGTTCAAGATTGATTTTGGGCTTTAGGTGCATGAAAAGGATCAATTTACACAAGCCCTAGCTTGTCCAAGTTCAAGTCAAAAGCAATGCAAGTGTGCAATTTGGGAAATCACTCCAAATCACCTTAGATTAATTTTTTAATCACTTATATTAATGATTTGACTTGTAATTATGATGAGAAAAAAATCTGGGACACTTAATTCTAACGTTTGGTCACTCTAAAATCATTCTGCAAAATTTGTCACAACAACTTAGTCGGCGAGCTGGAAACTCAACCGATCCAGTGACGAATTTCCTGAAATGATCAATCGGTCGAGTTGCACACTCACAAAACTTGACTGAATGACTCACTAACCAAAATTGATTTTGACTCATCGGTCGAGTTTCCTAGAACTAACTTGACTAATAGTTTGTAAGTTAGTGGATCAGTCGAGCTATCTTTATTGAAACTCGGTCGAATGTACTATACGGAACATGCAGAAAAAATGATTCCAACCATTGGAGAGTTGTTGTAAATGAAAATAGATCTATTGTAAGTTGTAAAATGGCAATTTTTCATTCTTATGTGATCCCACACTCAAAGGAATACCCACAACTATAACTAGGACCCCTTGGAGTTCATTCCAAGTTTGCTCATGCATGCTATCCTTGGTCCTTGCTATAGTTGACTATGATACAACCCTTTGAGCCCCTTTCTCTCTCACATTTACAAAGCATTTCATGATTATGAGTAAGTTAGGCATTTTGTGAGAGTGCTACCTCCATGTGCTTGTAAATATCTCATTCCTTCCATCTTCCCAATCCCCTTTCATAAAGAGAAAGGTTGAAGTGAGCTACTCTGAGTGAAGGTGAAGTTGTTGATCTTCTTCAAGGTTGAAGAAGAGGGGATGATCTTCTCTAGGTGAAGGAGAATGGCAAGATGAAGATTCAAGAAGAGTGGGTAATTCCTCCAAGGACAAAGACTTGATTCAAGTGTGGGTAAGTCCTTGTTGAAGGCTGAAGACATCTTGATCAAGTGGGTAAGTCCTTGTGTAGGTGAAATACTCTTGTCTTGAGTAGGTAAGTCCTTTTCTGTTTGGTGGTCTCCTTATATCTCTTATGGTGGAATATAAGTATACATGGGTTGCAAAGTCCTAGAGGTTGACCTCTCTAGGTAGTGGATTGACTATCTCCTAATTTGGAGATTGGAACCACTCTAACCACCTTGTCTAAGTGTATGTTTCAATCCCTCTCATCCTTTCTATGCTTGCTTAGATAGGACTTCAAATTGTTCTTAAGCTTTGGATTTCAGTTGATATAATTTGAAGGTCTAACTTTTCTTGTGAGAATTTTGAAGCTCTATTCACCCCCGCCTCTAGATCCCTAGATACAATAGTAGGGAAATGAATTTTTGACACAAAAGTGGAACTTGCTAATGTAGCATGTCCAAAAATCATTCCATCATGAACATGCAAGTGAGTGAAAATTAGAGTCACTAAACATGCCAAAAAATCTTGAATCTTTTCTACTAGGGACGTGTCTTAGTCTCTTCTAACTATCTTTCTTGCATTGTCTTTTTTATGAACTAGTTCAGCTAAACATATTATTTTTTTCTGAGTCAATTTATTGAAAGCATGTAACTCTTTGCAGATATTTGTTGGTGGGTTTGGATTCTTCAATCACTGGTGAAAATATGAGGCAGTTTTGTAGTTCTAGTCATGGTAGCAAGCTCAATTAACCTTCTTAAGCATCAGAGATTACCCTGCTGAGTACAAGCATATGTTTCTTCCAAGTTTGTATCTCTTCAATAGTTAGTGTAGCATTATGAATAGGAGCATACTCCGAATATAAGACTGAAAAGAATTTTTCTCTTATGAATCCCTCTAGATTTTTCTTTAATGATCTATCTTAGCATACAAATGTTTTGGAGACTTCCTGAAGCTATATATCCCATTCTTGGTATGCATTACTTATCTATAGGAGGATCCTTTTATAGGTGAAGTTTGCTATTTTCTTGCTTAGACATCTATACTAAGATATATATTTTTTGGAAATTTGAGCTTCAATAATCAGGAATGTTACCCACTCTGTTATCTTTTTTGCTTATACCTAGTTTTATATAGAAATTGGATGCATGCTCCTTAAAGATTCAAGTCCATCTCGGTATGCAATGCATATCTATAGGAGGTTGCATCTCTGCTTATTTCTCCTTAATCTTGTGCCAATGCAAGTGACATCATAACATAAATACTATAAAAAAAATTCTCTTCTTAAACAGACTAAGCAGTTAGGAAATCATGCTCAATTGGATTGACAATATTTTAATGTGATTTGTACCTTGACTTTCAGAATTTATCTACAGAAAAAAGGTAATTTACAAGTACTAGGATTCAGAGTTTAGTAATGAAACTCAGCCAACATGGGTGAGCGTTGTAGACCATGTATGCATGTGTATATATTGAATCATTTCATGGTATCTTATAGATGGTGGATCTATTGATTTTAGCTTCAATGAGTACTTGGACCCACTATCTTCTACTCACATCACCACGGAGGTATCATTTTGTTAAAAATCCCAAATTTCTATTTAATTTAAAATAGATCAGTTTATTTTCCTTCTGTAGTTGTCTAAATGTACTAGGATTGATTGGTTTATCATGTAACAATCCACAAAGAAATAATTTCAGTTGGCAATTATTGCAGAGTGGTATGATATACAAGATTAAATATGGCCAGGGAAAGCATGCCAATATGCATTGGATCAGGCATTGTTTCTACTTGAGGACATGGTAAGTACTTTCTTCTGATGGGAGCATCAAATTTTGCTTTATTAGAATTGGTGCTGATTTTGTTAAATAGGACCTACCTAGTGATTTCATCTTCTCATCAAATTCATTAGGAAGTTTAATTGCATAAGTATAGGATCTAAAAAGGATTCAGTATCCCCAATATTAAAATAAGATTATGTTCTATTGTTGTGTGTTTCAAACTGTAGTAAGAATATATATTCCATAATATTCATAATTGGAAATTCTATGCATCACATTTAGTTTTTTTAATATATCATAAACTTATAAACCATGTAATTGCCTAGTAAATCATACATATTGATGAAATGCCAAGAACTGTGTAGTTTAGAGTAGTTTAGTGGAGATGCAGAGCGATGACTACACTAGGTAGAAAACTATAGGTAAGGTGCAAAAGAAAGATACATGTAAGAGTTGGGTCCTCTTTCATAGTTGAGGTTGTAAAAGTGGACCTCAGACCAACTCCCTGCAGTTAGGAAATACATAAGTGAATTGAATAAGGTCCTTTTGGTTATTATATATTGATTCATCTTCCATGTGATATGAAGATGGATGTATGCTTTCTTCTTAATAAAATCATAAAGATCCACAGGCCTCCAACAATGTTTCCATGTATGAGACATCAATGAATCAGATAACAAAGCATCCATTTATGTTGTGCTTACTTCAGTGTTTCCAGTTGGAGACTATACTCTTCAAAGCTGGTCAACTGATGTCGGTATATGGAGGATGACACCAAAATGTCATATGTAACATTCTCAAAGATCACAGTGATATGTTAGTTTCTATTCCTTTGTGTCCTATACTGTCAAGAAAAGAGCTTTCCATGATCTATGGATAGCGCACCTATGTTGGTATGGTTGTCCAAGCCTTTCCTCCCTATTCCTCTTCTATCACATATAGCAATGTGTTCTATTTGATTTACCTTGATATATCAATTTGTTGCTATAATTTCCTCTCTACCCAAATTGTATTATTGTGTGTAGTAGTGACCTGGTGATCAAGGATATGTTAATTTGTTGCTGTAATTTTCTGCACTCCAATCATGTTGGTGTTTGTTAACATGGTGATCAAGGATATCTTAACATGGTGCTTTAATTTTTTGTCATCTCTAATTGTGTTTGTGCCTATGATGATGTGGTGAATAAGGACTAAGGTCACTAACAATGTATGGGTGTTGGTTTATTAATGTGTGTAAGCTCTCACAGAAGCTCCATCATAGTATGGTGGTCCACGCCTTTCCTCCATGATCCTCTTCTATCACATATAGTAGTGTGTGCTGTTTGATTTACCGTGATATCTCAATTTTCTATTGTAATTTTCTCTCTACTCTAATTGTATTGTTGTCTCTACTAGTGACATGGTGATCGAGGATATATTAATCTACTGCTGTAATTTTCTACACTCTAATTATGTTGGTGTCTGTTAACATGGTGATCAAGGATATCTTAACATGCTGCTATAATTTTCTGTCAACTCTAATTGTCTTTGTGCCTATTATGACGTGATGAACAAGGAATAAGGTCATGAATAATGAATGGATGTTGGTGTAGTATTGTATGTAATATCTCACAACAACTCCATTACATTGGAAAATTGTGCTAGTAGAGAAAAAAGATTAAAACCTAGCCATTTTCAATGCAGTCTTCAAGTTTCATGAAACAAGCCTACAACCTTACAAAGATTGACTCTTCAAGCTAACTTTACATGTGTGTATTGCTAGGAAGCACACACTTCCATTGATATAATGTATTCTTGTCTGCCATATGTTAAGATAACTTCCTCTATGTTAACATTCATATTACTAAGCACTTGAGAAAATGATACATGCTTTCTATTGTTGCTTTACTTTTTAATATTCACATGGGATTTCATTTACCATTTCTATCTAAATGGATGTGATTATAGTACATCCAAGAAATAAATACCTCCAACTGAATGATCGAGTGATATGCCTGAACCCAACGAAATTGGATGTGTCAATGGTGAGACAAAGTTGGCAGGAAATTAATAGAATAGACCTCGGGCCTCAGCTAAGGTGAGTACTTAGTCTTTCCTAAATATTTTAATGCCTTTGCAATATTGTTCCATTTTGGTTTTATGTTACTAAACTTTTGATACATTGAATGTAGGGTGGAAGGAAAGGAAAGAATGCTTGACTAAAGAAAGATCAAAAAAATAAAAATAATAGAGATCAGATGAACATTGTGCAGGTCTCTCAGACTTTTAGTGGTTATAGCACAGATGATTCTAATGCATCACCAGAAATCAATGAAACTGGTGATGGGGAAAGTACAAGCTTAAAAGAATTAGATAAGGTGGATTCTAAAATAAAAACTAAAGCAGAAAGGGGGTCAACTACGGATCCACATAGCCTTTATATATGTGATTTATGGATTATCAATGTTTGAACCTGGGCTCTTGGCCACAATAAGATGATGATAGGCAAGTGGGATTATATAGTTGAGTATATGAAAACATAGCTAGGATAAGGTGTACATGGTGTTGTACTACAGAAGAAGTTAGTTAGGTATAACATTGATGTCATTACTATTTGCAAGACTAAGTTGGTGTTGGAGATCTAGTCAAAGATTATTTAAGGAAAGTGTTATTATTAACTAAACTATTAGCAATGTATAATATTTCCATTATTTATGGTAGATTCTCAATACAAGATCCATTTTAGAGTTGGATATTCATGCGGAGTCCCAAGAGCAACAAAATATGTAGAAGGTTTGATGCCACGTTTTCAAATTTCCATATAAGTACATAGTTATTTTTGTCTTACGCTTCATTATATATTAAAATTACTTATTATTCTTTCTCTAGATAAAAGAATGAAAAGCCATGGTGCAACAAGCAAAAGTATGTTTACATCTTGTTCTACCTCATCAATTTCAATAGCTCACTGAGATGAAAAAAGTATTATGAGATTTAGAGTTGGATCTCTGTTCAACTGCATTGGCTTAGGTTTGACACCCCAAATATCCATGTAGAAGGATGAGTAATTGGTAGCTACAAGGATTCAGATCCAAGAAATCAAGGCTCTGATTATGAATGAATGAAAGGTACTGGCCTGGATGATAGGCTCATGGAATACGACCAAGAACCTAGAGTCTTGCCAGCCAAAATAGTTTAAATACGACTATGTTTTTGATCAAATGTCACTTCCAAATGTGATGCTAGTACAATGCTTGTATATATATCATATTCCAAAACATTGTGTAGTAGGGGCAAGGTGTACGTCCTCCCCATGTACATTTGATATTTTAATATAAATGAAAGTATGATTGTTGGATATATATATATATATATATATATATATATATATATATATAACTTGATCTAATCAATATCTATTAAAAAGGATCATTTACTGACAAATTACTCAACATTTGCATAATCTAACTACATATATGTGCGTAGTTATGTTACTCCATATGTAGCTATATGCATAATCAAATTACATATGTATATGTAGTAATTGTTGCTTTTCCCTACACATTAACTATGCATAAAATGTAGTAACTTCATCTTTTTGCTACATACTAACTACATATGCAATTGTAATTATACATTTAGCTATGATTACACCTAAAATTAAAATATGTAAAAACAATATATAGCTACATTTTCAACTACATATGTATTTATAGTGAATGGATTATTTTAACTACATATTTAAAAAATGTAGTTAAAGCCTTTAGCTATACGAGCATATAATACAATTTGTATATGCAAAGAAAAATGTTAGTAAAGCCTGTAGCTACAAAATATGGAGTTTTTGCTACACATTTTTTTGTAATTAAAGACCATTTTTTTTGTAATGAGAGGTACAAAGACATTGTCATAGTAGACAGTAAGGCACAGTTGTGGCGAGAAAATAAATTTCACCAAGATGAAAGATAAAAGGGGAGACAAAAAAAAGTAATCCTTGGACATCTGTAAAATCCTCATAATCTGCAAATTTATTAACGAATATTGGATTGAGATTTATATTGAGTCAATTAAAGAATAATAAGCTCCACAGGACGAGTTTATATGCATAAGGCTATGATTAAGTCTTTAATCTAACGTAATATAACTTTATTGAGTTAGTATGCTTTTACTATGAAACCAACCTATTATTGAATTAATAATGATGGTTGGGCCCTAATTACAAAATTAAGAGTTTAATGGATCACTTGGATCCATTATAAGGCATGGGTTTGCCCCGTGGCCCAACTAAGGCCCAATAGGACTATTGGAGTTGCAAATAGGTCCATGGGTTATATATTAGATAAATCAATATTTATT
This sequence comes from Alisma plantago-aquatica, assembly GCA_963693085.1. Taxonomy (NCBI): domain Eukaryota; kingdom Viridiplantae; phylum Streptophyta; class Magnoliopsida; order Alismatales; family Alismataceae; genus Alisma; species Alisma plantago-aquatica. Next base: position 107,738,628 of record OY856415.1, on the reverse strand, counting down.
GCATAATATGATTTGGATAAATGGTTAATAAATTCATTTGGAGATAATCTTCAAGAGTGTAGAAGGTTCTTAAGTGATAAATGACCTACATAATAAAGAAGAAATTATCTAGCTTATATTGGGATTCTGAGTATTCGGGTATCAAATAATCATATTATGACCTAATATTTGGAAACACTCAGGATAATGGTTAATTGAAGATAATTCTAAGTTTTGAGATAATTACATGACATCTATGACCTATGTTATGACCACGCTTGAGCTGAATTTGTAAACAAGGGTTTTCTTGGATGATTACATGCATAATTAGATTGATCATTGATAACACCAAATTTTGTGACGTTTTTGCCCTTTATTCCGTTATCAAAACTGCCCTTTTCTGCTATTTTCCTCTATTTTATTAGCATTTTCGCAATAATTGGCCAAACAACGCTCTTATTCCAATTTTTCCTATCTTCTACAGAGTTTTCCTCATTTTTGTGCAATAAGGCCGATTCCGGCCCACAATAAGTCTAAGCTCGTCTCAACCTTCCTGACGCCCGATACAACCCAGCCCGACAGGGGCTGGGCGACACGAGAATGATCGGCGGAGAAGGGCGCTGCGCAAGAGGGACGTGTCGGCCGACACACCGTCTACCCGACAGGGAGCCAAAGCCGCATCGATGACCCAACTCGTCGGGCGACACAGCCACCCACCGGCAGGCGTGCCGCCAGCCACGTGATCGATAGCCAGCACCTCACGCCGAGACATACCTGTATCGGTCGTCCACATCCATCGACCGGCGTATAAGGGAGCTACGTGGCGCTTCCAGCACCATAACTCCTTCAACCGCCGCCTATAAATAGCAGCTACAGGAAGCCCAAAAGACGGGTCGGACGAGTCGAGAGAGTCGGAAGAGAATTCGGACAAGACAGTTCGGAAGTTCGGGAGCCACCTTCGAAGGAAGCTGTGAGAGAAAGAGTATCGCGCCCCAGTGCTTGTGCCGGGCGACACTAGGTGAGCTTTCCCTTATCCCGAGAGGGAGGGGATGGTTCACTTAGTGTCGTCCCGGGCGACACTGCGGGCCGATATTGGCCAACGAAGATGAGCTACACGAGTGCCCGGCAGTAGACTCATAGATCTTTGCCCGACGCGATATCGAACCCGATACGCTTCGACGTCATGCGTGCCGCCCGAGAGGGTGCGCCGCCCGACACAAGCGTATCGGCCAGGGTCCTTGGGCGATACAATCAGTCGTCAGTCGACACTGCCCGAGAGGGGGTGCCGCCCGACACTGCTGTATCGGGCTCGGCTCCTGACCGGTATCGGGCATGAGAGCTACAATAGTCTGTCGTTCTTCTACATCAAGGAGGCGACATCTATCTTTAATTCCGTTATTTTAATTCTTAGCTTATGCATTGTATTAAGACCTTTATTGCTTAAGGAAATAGAAATGCTTATTTACTTGCTGTTTAATGTTTTGGTGCCTTATGTTGGGTGACTGCTATGTTGATATCTGAACTCTAGCTTGCATGTTTTGGATTGCGTTTCGCTTAGCTACCGAACCGTTTTCTCGTCGCAACCACTTCGAGAGTTGGGTTGTGGCTCTAGTGTTTGGTCCGATTCTGGAGTACGAGAGTGCCCAGAACGGAGTTGTTTTAGTATCATTCCACTCTAACTTAAGCTTAGCAACCTCGAGAGGGGTGTTGAAGCTTGGTTGGAGGCACCCGCTCTGAGAGGAGGGGTGCAGGGTGTTACTGATACCGCTTGTCTTACTGAAGTCTTATCCCTTGCACCTTGCTTTAAGCTCTAGTTTATCTTTCTATTTCTGTCGCATGAAAACCCCTAAAAACTGGTAAATGACAAAAATCTTAATCTTTCTTGTAACTCCAGTTGGAGATAGTTTTCTTTGTTTTAATCGTGACAGTTTTCTGTTCCCCTTACGGGAACTTTAATATCTCTTTATACCCGCCGGAGTGTAGAGTGTCGATTCAGAGTCGTCAACACGACCCACCTTGTCCCTGTGTTCGACCCCGTATGACTACTTCGACCCCGTAAACAAAGTTGCGGGGGCCTAGAAGGATTCGGGTTATAAATGTGAAGCCTCGACTACCTCAAATACGCCTCCAATTTTAGGATGCGCGATTTAGGCCGGTCAACTTTCTGGCGCCATTCCCGGGGACAAGGCAAATGGCACTGTTGACGAATCCGAAGCCACTAACTACACTCCCGTGCCTCAAGATTAGAAATAGGCTTGACAGCACTTCTTTTTCTTTAAGCATTATTCTTTGCCTAAACCAAATAACTCTGTATTCTAACTTGATTTCTCGTGATATTTTAGGTACCTTGCAGAGCTGTAACCTGCTCCACCGAAATTTGATACCATGTCTCGTTGTGAGCGGTCCTTCTCTGAAGGCGAATGTCAGAACCAAAGCGAGAGGGCGACCCTGACTAATTGGGTTGGTCAGCTTTCTGCCTACATAAAAAGACAGGACACCATTATCAACCAGTTGGTACAGGGGACGCTTACCAACCCTGGATCTCTGAATTCCATGCAACACCAGATGGCGAGTCTGCAGATGCGCCAATGGGAGGTCGATCAATGGCTGGCTCATATGGCTGCTCTGATGAAGAATCCTGCAGGAAAAACGCTCCCTCACCCTGAATCTGCAGTGATGGCAGTGCTTAGATCAGGAAAGATGGTAGAGCGCGCTGATGAAGCCCCGCCGGAACCTCAGCAAGGGTCCAAGGATGCTATTCCAGCAGGAGGCGGAGGTAGGCCTGCAGAAGCCCAAGAGCCTGCGCCGAGACTGTCTGATGAGCCATCTGGTGGGAGGAATACTTATGCTCCCAGGATACCATTCCCGTACAAGCTGATCAAGGAAAATCTGAAAAAGCGGCACGAAAGGTTCATGGACTCGATTAGTAAGCTGCATCTTGAAGTCCCCTTCCTTGACGCTTTGGAGGAGATGCCCACATACGCCAAGTTTCTCAAAGATCTAATAATGAAGAAAAGAAGGGGAGGAAGGATAGAGACAGTGTACCTAGCCTCTACTTCCTCTGCCTTCGTAAAGCCCAGCTTGCCAACTAAGAGAAGGGATCCCAGAGCTTTCACAATCCCATTCGCCATCGGGGACAATGTCGAGCGGAAGGGTCTAGCAGACTTGGGAGCAAGCATCAGCCTCACGCCCTTAAGTTTCGCGTAAAGGATGGGTTTGACCGACATGGTTCGAACCAACATGCGGATTGAACTGGCGGATAACTCCTTCAAGAGACCTGTTGGCATTGTCGAAGATGTGCCGATTAGGGTTGGTGATTTCTTTATTCCCTGCGACATCGTCGTCATCGACATAGCTGAAGATCCCGGATGTCCGATCATCTTCGGACGCCCTTTCTTGGCAACAGGGAGGGCGTTGATTGATGTCTCTGAAGGGATAATCACCTTGAGGGTCGGAAACAACCATATGGACTTCAAGCTGAAGGAGATCATGAGAGGTCCATCCCTGTCTGAATCTGCCTATATTGCGGATAGTTACAATAAATTCTGCGAGGAAATAGAGGAGGATATCCAGACAGTGGACCCCCTCGCAAGGGCAATAAGCTGTCAGGATCCCGACCTCGAAGATCCTGAGGTCGTGAGGCATCTCGACCGTTTCAACCTTTCTGACAAAGACTTGCAAGAAGAAGAGGAGGAGGTGAACTCTGCGAAGTATGCCTCCCTTAAGGGAGAACCTCAGGAGGAGACACCCAGAGCGAAGCCGAATTTAAAAGCATTTCCTGAAGGACTGAAGTACGAATTCTTAGATGAAGAACAGAGGAACCCAGTCATCGTAAACGCCGATCTTTCAAGCAATCAGCTAGACCGACTCCTTGAGGAGTTCAGACTCCATAGGGGGGCTATAGGATATTCTGTAGATGATATCAAAGGCCTTAGCCCCGCCCTTTGCATGCATCACATCAACTTGGATGAGTCAGCCAAGCCTCTGGCCCAACCCCAGAGGAAGCTGAATCAGATGCTCAAGGAGGTCATCAAGAAAGAGGTAATAAATCTTAGGGATGCGGGGATCATTTATCCAATCAGCGACAGCAATTGGGTAAGCCCGATCCATGTAGTACCCAAGAAAGGCGGAATGAATGTGGTTAAGGGTGAGAAGTGTGACGAGGTGGCGGTAAGGACCGTCACCGGTTGGCGAATGTGCATTGATTACCGAAAGCTAAATCAGGCTACAAAAAAGGATCATTTTCCGCTACCTTTTATTGACCAAGTTCTTGAAAGATTAGCGCATCACGATTTTTTTTGTTTTCTTGATGGCTTTTCAGGATTTTACCAGGTACCCATCCTACCCGACGATCAAGAGAAAACAACGTTCACCTGCCTTTACGACACTTATGCCTTTAGAAGGATGCCCTTCGGACTCTGCAACGCCCCCGCCACCTTTTAAAGATGCATGATATCAATGTTCTCAGATTTTCTAGAGGACATCGTAGAAGTTTTCATGGACGATTTCTCTATCTATGGAAAGGACTTCGATAGCTGTCTGAAGAATCTGTTGTTGGTACTTCAAAGGTGCGAGGAGAACAGCCTGGTCCTGAACTGGGAAAAATGCCATTTCATGGTGCGGGAGGGCATCGTTCTAGGGCATAAGATCTCAAGGCGTGGGATCGAGGTGGATACAAGCAAAGTCAAAGCTATATCTAAGCTTCCTACACCAAAATCCATGACGGGAGTGAGAAGCTTCCTCGGGCACGCCGGATATTATCGAAGATTTATCAAGGACTTCTCAAAGATTTCCAAACCGTTGTCCAATCTTCTGGTAAAAGATGCTGAATTTGTTTTCTCTAACGATTGTCTCAGTGCTTTTCAGGCCCTGAAAAATGCTTTAGTATCACCTCCTATCCTTCAAGCGCCAGATTGGGGTTTACCTTTTGAGCTGATGTGCGATGCTAGCGACTACGCGGTTGGAGCAGTCCTGGGGCAAAAGAAAGATAAAAAGCACCATGTGATTTGCTACGCTAGTCACACGTTGGACGAAGCACAGGTAAACTACACAACCACTGAGAAGGAGATGCTCACGATCGTCTTCGCGTTTGACAAGTTCAGGTCGTATCTCATCGGATCAAAGGCCAAAGTATACACAGATCATGGGGCAATAAAATACTTAATGCAAAAGAAAGATGCAAAGCCCAGGCTATTGAGATGGGCCTTGTTGCTCCAAGAGTTCGATCATGAAATTATCGACAAGAAGGGAGTGGAAAATGTGGTCGCAGACCACCTATCGAGGATAGTGGCTGAGAGACAGAGAGGGCCACAAATGGACGACGACTTTGCCGACGAAGCTCTTATGTTGGCTGAAGCTCAAGAAGAAGGTTTGCCCTGGTTTGCAGACATCTGCAATTTTCTTGCTTGTGGAGAGCTGCCTCCTGACATCACCTACAATCAAAAGAAGAAGCTATTCGCGGATGCAAAAAAAATTATTACTGGTATGATCCTCTCCTGTTCAGAAGATGCGCTGACAACTTGTACAGGAGGTGCATCCCGGAAGAAGAAACCGCGGATATCATGAAAGGATACCACGCCTCCCCCTATGGTGGACACCTGGGTAGCAAAAGAACAGCGGCAAAAGTGCTACAATCAGGTTTCTACTAGCCCTCCTTATTTAAATATGTTGCACAATTTGTAAAAGTTTGCAAAGAGTGCCAGTCAACGGGGAATATAGGGCGGAGGAATGAAATGCCGATGGCAAGCTGGATCAAAGTGGAAATATTTGACGTATGGGGGATTGATTACATGGGGCCGTTTCCCCCATCCCAGGGGTATCAATACATACTAGTGGCAGTACATTATGTATCTAAGTGGGTAGAGGCGGTAGCCACCCAAACATGCGATGCCAAGTCGGTTATCAAGCTTTTTGAGAAGACCATCTTTCCCCGTTTCGGTGTACCGCGCACCGTAATAAGCGACGGTAGGTCGCACTTCGGAGAAAGGCAGTTTGAAGCGCTCCTACGTAAGTATGGAGTGAAACATAAGATCGCTATTCCCTACCACCCACAGACGTCGGGGTAGGTAGAGGTCTCAAACAGACAGATCAAGCAGATCTTAGAAAAGACTGTCAGCCGCACGCGGAAAAACTGGTCTATGAAACTTCACGACGCATTATGGGCCTACCGTACTGCTTACAAGACGCCCATTGGAACCACCCCCTACCGTCTTATATATGGAAAATCCTGTCATCTGCCTTTGGAATCGGAACACAAGGCCCTTTGGGCGATCAAGTTCCTAAATATGGACCTAGACAAAGCAGGAGAAAAGAGGTTTTTGCAGCTTCAAGAGCTCGAAGAGCTGAGGATTCACGCCTACGAGAATGCAAAGATCTACAAGGAAAGAACAAAAATGTGGCATGATGCCCACCTTAGGAGAAAGGATGTGAGCGAAGGGGATAAGGTCTTGTTATTCAAGTCCTCCATTCGTCTTTTTCCTGGGAAATTACAGACAAGATGGTCGGGACCATTTACTGTGTCAAAGATATACCCATCAGGAATGATGGAGCTCCGCGACAAAGATGATCCGACTAAGATCTTCAAGGTGAATGTGGATAGAGTAAAAAGGTTTTATGAAGATGAAGCTTTTGTCAGGAAAGCAGAGATTGACTTGCAAGATGTGGGTACAACCAAAGAGCCCACACCGGTCGAGCTGGCGACGGAAACTTCAGCGCTCCTCGGGAGGCAACCCGAGTCATAGATTAGGATGCATTTCTTTTCTTTGTAAAAACAAACATTATGGATTGTAATAAGGCCCGAGTCGGTGCATGCGCACGTGTGCTGACTCTTTTTGTTTTATGGGCCACCGCTGTGTTTTACAGAGCATTGAGGAGTAATATCATCTGAGGTCAGAGACCCTTCTCTATACCAATGATGTTTTACCCTGCAATGGCCTTTTACTTCACCCATTTTAGAGTTGGATTTTTGACCGCCCGTTTTTCTACCGTGTCGGGCAGCAGCTCAGCCGGGCGCAGAACCGCTTGTATCAGGCAACCTCACCCTGGGCGTCGCAAGGGTAGCAGATGACCCTTGGACTGCCCGATAAGACTGCGCATCTCGGGAGCAGCGTGACTAAAATGCCCGACGCGCGCCATGTTTTTCCCATTTTGCCCCCGTCAAGGTTCGCTATAAATAGCGAGGTGGGTTCTCTGTGTCGGGCTATCTTTTTCTCCTTTTTGCCACCTGGAACGCAAGCAGTGATCCACCCTTTTGCTCGTGTGTCGGCCATCTTGCCTTCGCCCTGGTATCGGGCGATGCCTCCTGAGAGCAAAGGTATAGCCCGACACGTTTTCTCTCGCCCGGCACAGGTTTTAGGCGTATCGGCCGACTTGTTGTTTTCTTACCGAACGACATGGCTTGTCGCCCGATAGGTTTGTAGACCGACACATTTATCGGCTGATAACCCTGTCACCCGACGCCAGTATCTTTTATCGAGCCGCTTATCGGGTTCACTTGACTTGCAGATTTTCTATCGCCCGACATGCTTTCGCACGACGCGCCGGCCGACAACGTTCTCCCCGATGTCGTATCAGGCGACATACTTCTCACGGCGATGTCATGTTTTTTGCTTCATGTCACCTCGTATCGCCCGATACACCTGTGTCGGGCGTCGAGTCATATCGCGCGATAGCATCGTTTCGTCCGATCCCTTATCACCCAGTTTTAATAAGTTTTTCCTTTTATCTTTCGTGCCTAACGGATGAATAAATTTTAATTTTGAATAACAGGTATGGCTCACCACAAGCAAACCACCGGCCGCGTCAACAAGCACGGCGCGGGGATCAGTAACAACAGTCGGGCAGAAGTAGCAACAACAATGAAAGGGGAGATTTTTCTTGATTTGGTAGCTCCAATAGCGAGTCACCTAGTTATCAACCTGTCCCTGGGGTGGTTTATGACCATCTCTAGGGGAAGCAAGAGTGCGGAAACCAAGGCCTCCGAACAATTTCGGGGCGTTCAGGTTCTGTCCTCTTAAGGGAGGAGGCCCACCCTGACTACACACTCCTGGGAACTGAACTAGGGACTGATGATCAGTCCTTTTGTTCATGTTCACAACGGAGATTTGGAGAAAGGGAGGGCCAGAAGTGAATTTTGAGGGTTACGCTCACGCTCAACCGCTACACCGCCAAGCGAACCCGTTAGACAACCTCCCAATGGCATGCTGCAACTTCGTAGGAGCATTTTGCAGCACATCAGCGAGCTTATCCTCACTGGCTAAACTTTACCTCACTTTTTGCTTTCTCTACTTCTGGGACAGAGTAGGAAGTAAGTTTGGGGGGGGGGTATGCCAGTGAGGGAGGTATAAAATTTTATCACTTCAAGCTTTCTACGATATTCATTCTCTTTTACCTGATGTGCTCCTATAGCTTCCTGTATATCTGATGTACGCATGCATGCCATATAAAAATTTACAAAAATCTTTACTTTGCAAATTTCTGTCCCTATGCATATGTACAAAGTTGCTGTAATAATAATAAAAACCTGTTGTGACTTCTTACAAAGTCTGCTTTCTGTATGCTTAATGAGTTACAAGTTCTGACATATCTTCCTGATAATGCTGCCTCAAACAAATGAAAGATTGTGCCTTGCCATGTCAAAAATTTTCGAAAAATAAATAATCTCGCAAACAGCTAAGAGACGAGTATGGAGAAGGAAAAAGCTGCCCAAACAACAGAAATCTCTTTTGTTTTCCCTTACCCAACAAAAATCTCAAAAAGAGAAAGAAGCCTTATGAGTGTGAATAAAAGCATGAGAGTTGTGCCCAATAAAAGAAAAGAAAAAAATATATATATAGACACTTGTTTTCCAAAAGTACCCATCTTTAGGCATGGTAGATCCGGGGCAGTGGTACGTAGGATGTGAAATCACTGCTCTAAAGCCAACTGGCTTGGACTGCAGGGACCACTTGCCCGTTAACGGACCCTTACCTGGATGGAAAGATGGGAAACAAGAAGAAAAACCCAAAAATCCATAGCCTACCCTTTACACAACTTTCTGCCCCTAAAATAAAGCTGTTTAGTGTGGAAGCTAACTTCGGAATCATACACTAAAGTCTCGCTGAAGCTGTAGAGAAGAATTTTACTTAAATAATAAGGCAAGTAGGGCAAGGTCTTTTGTTCGCATTAAGGCAGCATTACCTCCAAGACATCGCAAATCTTGTGCTACCCTTTAGCCTTAAAGTTTTGCTGTGCAAGAAGAAGCAACACAAAGTTTAGTTTAAATATTGATTGAGGACAATCAAAAAGCTAAGTTTGGGGGAGTTGATAACACCAAATTTTGTGACGTTTTTGCCTTTATTCCGTTATCAAAACTGCCCTTTTCTGCTATTTTCCTCTATTTTATTAGCATTTTCGCAATAATTGGCCAAGCAACGCTCTTATTCCAATTTTTCCTATCTTCTACAGAGTTTTCCTCGTTTTTGTGCAATAAGGCCGATTTCGGCCCACAATAAGTCTAAGCCCGTCTCGACCTTCCTGACGCCCAATACAACCCAGCCTGACAGGGGCTGGGCGACACAAGAATGATCGGCGGAGAAGGGCGCTGCGCAAGAGGGACGTGTCGGCCAACACACCGTCTACCCGACAGGGAGCCAAAGTCGCATCGACGACCCAACTCGTCGGGCGACACAGCCACCCATCGGTAGGCGTGCCGCCAGCCACATAACCGATAGCCAGCGCCTCGTGCCGAGACATACCTGTATCGGCCGTCCACATCCATCGACCGGCGTATAAGGGAGCTACGTGGCGCTTCCAGCACCATAACTCCTTCAACCGCCTCCTATAAATAGCAGCTACAGGAAGCCCAAAAGACGGGTCAGACGAGTCGAGAGAGTCGGAAGAGAATTCAGACAAGCCAGTTCGGAAGTTCGGGAGCCACCTTTGAAGGAAGCTGTGAGAGCAAGAGTATCGCGCCCCAGTGCTTGTGCCGGGCGACACTAGGTGAGCTTTCCCTTATCCCGAGAGGGAGGGGATGGTTCACTTAGTGTCGTCCCGGGTGACACTGCGTGCCGATATCGGCCAACGAAGATGAGCGACATGAGTGTCTAACAGTAGACTCGTAGCTCTTGCCCGGCGTGATATCGAACCCGATACGCTTCCCCCGTCATGCGTGCCGCGCGAGAGGGTGCACCGCCCGACACAAGCGTATCGGCCAGGGTCCTTGGGCGATATAGTCAATCGTCAGTCGACACTGCCCGAGAGGGGGTGCCGCCCGACACTGCTGTATCGAGCTCGGCTCCTGACCGGTATCGGGCAGGAGAGCTACAGTAGTCTGTCATTCTTCTACATCAAGGAGGCGACATCTATCTTTAATTCCGTTATTTTAATTCTTAGCTTATGCATTGTATTAAGACCTATATTGCTTAAGGAAATAGAAATGCTTATTTACTTGCTGTTTAATGTTTTGGTGCCTTATGTTGGGTGACTGCTATGTTGATATCTGAAGTCTAGCTTGCACATTTTGGATTGCGTTTCGCTTAGCTACCGAACCATTTTCCCGTCGCAACCACTTCGAGAGTTGGGTTGTGGCTCTAGTGTTTGGTCCGATTCTGGAGTACGAGAGTGCCCGGAACAGAGTTGTTTTAGTATCATTCCACTCTAACTTAAGCTCAGCAACCTCGAGAGGGGTGTTGAAGCTTGGTTGGAGGCACCCGCTCTGAGAGGCGGGGTGCAGGGTGTTACTGATACCGCTTGTCTTACTGAAGGCTTATCTCTTGCACCTTGCTTTAAGCTCTAGTTTATCTTTCTGTTTCTGTCGCATGAAAACCCCTTAAAAATGCTAAATGACAAAAATCTTAATCTTTCTTGTAACTCCAGTTGGAGATAGTTTTCTTTGTTTTAATCATGACAGTTTGCTGTTCCCCTTACGGGAACTTTAATATCTCTTTATACCCGCCAGAGTGTAGAGTGTCGATTCAGAGTCGTCAACACGACCCACCTTGTCCCTGTGTTTGACACCGTATGACTACTTCGACCCCGTAAACAAAGTTGCGGGGGCCTAGAAGGATTCAGGTTATAAATGTGAAGGCTCGACTACCTCAAATACGCCTCCAATTTTAGGACGCGCGATTTAGGCCGGTCAACTTTTTGGCGCCGTTGCCGGGGACAAGGCAAATGGCACTGTTGACGAATCTGAAGCCACTAACTACACTCCCGTGCCTCAAGCTTAGAAATAGGCTTGACAACACTTCTTTTTCTTTAAGCATTATTCTTTGCCAAACCAAATAACTCTGTATTCTAACTTGATTTTTCGTGATATTTCAGGTACCTTGCAGAGCTGTAACCTGCTCCACCGAACTTTGATACCATGTCTCGTTGTGAGCGGTCCTTCTATGAAGGCGAATGTCAGAACCAAAGCGAGAGGGCGACCCGGCCTAATTGGGTTGGTCAGCTTTCCGCCTACATAAAAAGACAGGACACCATTATCAACCAGTTGGTACAGGGGACGCTTACCAACCCTGGATCTCTGAATTCCATGCAACACCAGATGGCGAGTCTGCAGATGCGTCAATGGGAGGTCGATCAACGGCTGGCTCAGATGGCTGCTCTGATGAAGAATCCTGCAGGAAAAACGCTCCCTCACCCTGAATCTGCAGTAATGGCAGTGCTTAGATCAAGAAAGACGGTAGAGCGCGCTGATGAAGCCCCGCCGGAACCTGAGCAAGGGTCCAAGGATGCTATTCCAACAGGAGGCGGAGGTAGGCCTACAGAAGCCCAAGAGCCTGCGCCGAGACCGTCCGATGAGCCATCTGGTGGGAGGAATCCTTATGCTCCCAGGATACCGTTCCCGTACAAGCTGATCAAGGCAAATCTGAAAAAGCGGCATGAAAGGTTCATGGACTCGATCAGGAAGCTGCATCTTGAAGTCCCCTTCCTTGACGCTTTGGAGGAGATGCCCACATACGCCAAGTTTCTCAAAGATCTAATAATGAAGAAAAGAAGGGGAGGAAGGATAGAGACAGTGTACCTAGCCTCTACTTCCTCTGCCTTCGTAAAGCCCAGCTTGCCAACTAAGAGAAGGGATCCCGGAGCTTTCACAATCTCATTCGCCATCGGGGACAATGTCGAGCGGAAGGGTCTAGCGGACTTGGGAGCAAGCATCAGCCTCACGCCCTTAAGTTTCACGCAAAGGATGGGTTTGACCGACATGGTTCGAACCAACATGCGGATTGAACTGGCGGATCACTCCTTCAAGAGACCTGTTGGCATTGTCAAAGATGTGCCGATTAGGGTTGGTGATTTCTTTATTCCCTGCGACATCGTCGTCATCGACATAGCTGAAGATCTCGGATGTCCGATCATCTTCGGACACCCTTTCTTGGCAATAGGGAGGGCGTTGATTGATGTCTCTAAAGGGATAATCACTTTGAGGGTCAGAAACAACCATATGGACTTCAAGCTGAAGGATGATGAGAGGTCCATCCCTGTCTGAATTTGCCTGTTTTGCGGATAGTTACAATAAATTCTGCGAGGAAATAGAGGAGGATATCCGGACAGTGGACCCCCTCGCAAGGGCAATAAGCTGTCAGGATCCCGACCTCGAAGATCCTGAGGTCGTGAGGCATCTCGACCTTTTCAACCTTTCTGACAAAGACTTGCAAGAATAAGAGGAGGAGGTGAACTCTGTGAAGTATGCCTCCCTTGAGGGAGAACCTCAGGAGGAGACACCCAGAGCGAAGCCAGATTTAAAAGCATTTCCTGAAGGACTGAAGTACGAATTCTTAGATGAAGAACAGAGGAACCCAGTCATCGTAAATGTCGATCTTTCAAGCAATCAGCTAGATCGACTCCTTGAGGAGTTAAGACTCCACAGGGGGCTATAGGATATTCTGTACATGATATCAAAGGCCTTAGCCCTGCCCTTTGCATGCATCACATCAACTTGGATGAGTCTGCCAAGCCTCTGGCCCAACCCCAGAGGAAGCTGAATCAGATGCTCAAGGAGGTCCTCAAGAAAGAGGTAATAAAGCTTAGGGATGCGGGGATCATTTATCCAATCAACGACAGCAATTGGGTAAGCCCGATCCATGTAGTACCCAAGAAAGGCGGAATGACTGTGGTTAAGGGTGAGAAGGGTGACGAGGTGGCGGTAAGGACCGTCACCGGTTGGCGAATGTGCATTGATTACCAAAAGCTAAATCACGCTACAAAAAAGGATCATTTTCCGCTACCTTTTATTGACCAATTTCTTGAAAGATTAGCGCATCATGATTTTTTTTGTTTTCTTGATGGCTTTTCAGGATTTTACCAGGTACCCATCCTACCCGACGATCAAGAGAAAACAACGTTCACCTGCCTTTACGGCACTTATGCCTTTAGAAGGATGCCCTTCGGACTCTGCAACGCCCCCGCCACCTTTCAAAGATGCATGATATCAATGTTCTCAGATTTTCTAGAGGACATCGTAGAAGTTTTCATGGACGATTTCTCTGTCTATGGAAAGGACTTCGATAGCTGTCTGAAGAATCTGTCGTTGGTACTTCAAAGATGCGAGGAGAATAGCCTGGTCCTGAACTGGGAAAAATGCCATTTCATGGTGCGGGAGGGCATCGTTCTAGGGCATAAGATCTTAAGGCGTGGGATCGAGGTGGATACAAGCAAAGTCGAAGCTATATCTAAGCTTCCTCCACCAAAATCCGTGACGGGAGTGAGAAGCTTCCTCGAGCACGCCGGATATTATCGAAGATTTATCAAGGACTTCTCAAAGATTTCCAAACCGTTGTCCAATCTTCTGGTAAAAGATGCTGAATTTGTTTTCTCTAACGATTGTCTCAGTGCTTTTCAGGCCCTGAAAAATGATTTAGTATCACCTCCTACCCTTCAAGCGCCAGATTGGGGTTTACCCTTTGAGCTGATGTGCGACGCTAGCGACTACGCGGTTGGAGCAGTCCTGGGGCAAAAGAAAGATAAAAAGCACCATGTGATTTGCTACGCTAGTCGCACGTTGGATGAAGCACAGGTAAACTACACAACCACCGAGAAGGAGATGCTCGCGATCGTCTTCGCGTTTGACAAGTTCAGGTCATATCTCGTCGGATCAAAGGTCAAAGTATACACAGATCATGGGGCAATAAAATACTTAATGCAAAAGAAAGATGCAAAGCCCAGGCTGTTGAGATGGGCCTTGTTGCTCCAAGAGTTCGATCATGAAATTATCGACAAGAAGGGAGCGGAAAATGTGGTCGCAGACCACCTATCGAGGATAGTGGCTGAGAGACAGAGAGGGCCACAAATCGACGACGACTTTGCCGGCGAAGCTCTTATGTTGGATGAAGCTCATGAAGAAGGTTTGCCCTGGTTTGCAGACATCTGCAATTTTCTTGCTTGTGGAGAGCTGCCTCCTGACATCACCTACAATCAAAAGAAGAAGCTATTCGCAGATGCAAAAAAATTATTACTGGGATGATCCTCTCCTGTTCAGAAGATGCGCTGACAACTTGTACAGGAGGTGCATCCCGGAAGAAGAAACCGCGGATATCCTGAAAGGATGCCACGCCTCCCCCTACAGTGGACACCTGGGTAGCGAAAGAACAATGACAAAAGTGCTACAATCAGGTTTCTACTAGCCCTCCTTATTTAAAGATGCTGCACAATTTGTAAAAGTTTGCAAAGAGTGCCAGTCAACGGGGAATATAGGGCGGAGGAATGAAATGCCGATGGCAAGCTGGATCGAAGTGGAAATATTTGAGGTATGGGGGATTGATTACATGGGGCCGTATCCCCCATCCCAGGGGTATCAATACATACTAGTGGCAGTAGATTATGTATCGAAGTGGGTAGAGGCGGTAGCCACCCAAACATGCGATGCCAAGTCGGTTATCAAGCTTTTTGAGAAGACCATCTTTCCCCGTTTCGGTGTACCGCACACCATAATAAGCGACGGCGGGTCGCACTTCGGAGAAAGGCAATTCGAAGCACTCCTACGTAAGTATGGAGTGAAACATAAGATCACTACGCCCTACCACCCACAGACGTCGGGGCAGGTAGAGGTCTCAAACAGACAGATCAAGCAGATCTTAGAAAAGACTGTCAGCCGCACACGGAAAGACTGGTCTATGAAACTTGACGACGCATTATGGGCCTACCGTACTGCTTACAAGACGCCCATTGGAACCACCCCTACCGTCTTATATACGGAAAATCCTGTCATCTGCCTTTGGAATTGGAACACAAGGCCCTTTGGGTGATCAAGTTCCTAAATATGGACCTAGACAAAGCAGGAGAAAAGAGGTTTTTGCAGCTTCAAGAGATCAAAGAGCTGAGGATTCACGCCTACGAGAATGCAAAGATCTACAAGGAAAGAACAAAAATGTGGCATGATGCCCATCTTAGGAGAAAGGATGTGAGCGAAGGGGATAAGGTCTTGTTATTCAAGTCCTCCATTCGTCTTTTTCCTGGGAAATTACAGACGAGATGGTCGGGACCGTTTAATGTGTCAAAGATATACCCATCAGGAATGATGGAGCTCCGCGACAAAGATGATCCGACTAAGATCTTCAAGGTGAATGGGCACATAGTAAAAAGGTTTTATGAAGACGAAGCTTTTGTCAGGAAAGCAGAGATTGACTTGCAAGATGTAGGTACAACCGAAGAGCCCACACCGGTCGAGCTGGCGACGGAAACTTCAGCGCTCCTCGGGAGGCAACCCGAGTCATAGAATAGGATGCATTTCTTTTCTTTGTAAAAACAAACATTATGGATTGTAATAAGGCCCGAGTCGGTGCATGCGCACGTGTGCTGACTCTTTTTGTTTTATGGGCCACCGCTGTGTTTTACAGAGCATTGAGGAGTAACATCATCTGAGGTCGGAGACCCTTCTCTATACCAATGATGTTTTACCCTGCAATGGCCTTTTACTTCACCCATTTTTAGTTTTGGCTTTTTGACTGCCCATTTTTCTACCGTGTCGGGCAGCAGCTCAGCCGGGCGCAGAACCTCTTGTATCGGGCAACCTCACCCCGGGCGTCGCAAGGGTAGCAGATGACCCTTGGACTTCCCGATGAGACTGCGCATCTCGGGAGCAGCGTGACTAAAACGCCCGACGCGCGCCATGTTTTTCCTGTTTTGCCCCCGCCAAGGTTCACTATAAATAGCGAGGTGGGTTCTCTGTGTCGGGCTATCTTTTTCTCCTTTTTTCCACCTGGAACGCATGCAGTGATCCACCCTTTTTCTCGTGTGTCGGCCATCTTGCCTTCGCCCTGGTATCGGGCGATGCCTCCTGAGAGAAAAGGTATAGCCCGACACACCTTTTTGCCCGACACGTTTTCTCTCGCCCGACACAGGTTTTAGGCGTATCGGCCGTCTTGTTGTTTTCTTACCGAACGACATGGCTTGTCGCCCGATAGGTTTGTAGACCGACACATTTATCAGCCGATAACCCTGTCGCCCGATGCCAGTATCTTTTATCGAGCCGCTTATCGGGTTCACTTGACCTGCATATTTTCTGTCGCCCGACATGCTTTCGCACGACGCGCCGGCCGACAGCGTTCTCCCCGATGTCGTATCAGGCGACATACTTCTCATGACGATGTCATGTTTTTTGCTTCATGTCACCTCGTATCACCCGATACACCTGTGTCGGGCGTCGAGTCGTATCGCGCGATAGCATCGTGTCGTACGATCCCTTATCACCCAGTTTTAATAAGTGTTTCCTTTTATCTTTCGTGCCTAACAGATGAATAAATTTTAATTCTGAATAACAGGTATGGCTCACAACGAGCAAACCACCGGCCGCGTCAACAAGCACGGCACGGGATCAGTAACAACAGTCGGGCAGAAGCGGCAACAACAATATAAGGGGAGATTTTTCTTGATTTGGTAGCTCCAATAGCGAGTCACCTAGTTATCAACCTATCCCTGGGGTGGTTTATGACCATCTCTAGGGGCAGCAAGAGTGCGGAAACCAAGGCCTCCGAACAATTTCGGGGCATTCAGGTTCTGTCCTCTTAAGGGAGGAGGCCCACCCTGACTACACACTCCTGGGAACTGAACTAGGGATTGATGATCAGTCCTTTTGTTCATGTTCACAAAGGAGATTTGGAGAAAGGGAGGGCCAGAAGTGAATTATGAGGGTTACGCTCACGTTCAACCGCTACACCGCCAAGCGAACCCGTTAGACAACCTCCCAATGGCATGCTGCAACTTTGTAGGAGCATTTTGCAGCACATCAGCGAGCTTATCATCACTGGCTAAACTTTACCTCACTTTTTGCTTTCTCTACTTCTGGGACAGAGTAGGAAGTAAGTTTGGGGGGGGGGGTATGCCAGTGAGGGAGGTATAAATTTTATCACTTCAAGCTTTCTACGATATTCATTCTCTTTTACCTGATGTGCTCTTATAGCTTCCTGTATATCTGATGTACGCATGCATGCCATATAAAAATTTACAAAAATCTTTCCTTTGCAAATTTCTGTCCATATGCATATGTATAAAGTTGCTGTAATAATAATAAAAACCTGTTGTGACTTCTTGCAAAGTCTGCTTTCTGTATGCTTAACGAGTTTCAAGTTCTGACATATCTTCCTGATAATGCTGCCTCAAACAAATGAAAGATTGTGCCTTGCCATGTCAAAAATTTTCGAAAAATAAATAATCTCGCAAACAGCTAAGAGACGAGTATGGAGAAGGAAAAAGCTGCCCAAACAGTAGAAATCTCTTTTGTTTTCCCTTACCCAACAAAAATCCCAAAAAGAGAAAGAAGCCTTATGAGTGTGAATAAAAGCATGAGAGTTGTTCCCAATAAAAGAAAAGAAAAAAATATATATATACACACTTGTTTTCCAAAAGTACCCATCTTTAGGCATGGTAGATCCTGGGCAGTGGTACGTAGGATGTGAAATCACTGCTCTAAAGCCAACTGGCTTGGACTGCAGGGACCACTTGCCCGTTAACGGACCCTTACCTGGATGGACCGATGGGAAACAAGAAGAAAAACCCAAAAAGCCTTAGCCTACCCTTTACACAACTTTCTGCCCCTAAAATAAAGTTGTTTGGTGTGGAAGCTAACTTCGGAATCATACACTAAAGTCTCACTGAAGCTGTAGAGAAGAATTTTACTTAAATAATAAGGCAAGTAGGGCAAGGTCTTTTGTTCGCATTAAGGCAGCATTACCTCCAAGACATCGCAAATCTTGTGCTACCCTTTAGCCTTAAAGTTTTGCTGTGCAAGAAGAAGCAACACAAAGTTTAGTTTAAATATTGATTGAGGACAATCAAAAAGCTAAGTTTGGGGGAGTTGATAACACCAAATTTTGTGACGTTTTTGCCCTTTATTCCGTTACCAAAACTGCCCTTTTCTGCTATTTTCCTCTATTTTATTAGCATTTTCACAATAATTGGCCAAGCAACGCTCTTATTCCAATTTTTCCTATCTTTTACAGAGTTTTCCTCGTTTTTGTGCAATAAGGCCAATTCCGGCCCACAATAAGTCTAAGCCCGTTTCTACCTTCCTGACGCCCGATACAACCCAGCCCGACAGGGGCTGGGCGACACGAGAATGATCGGCGGAGAAGGGCGCTGCGCAAGAGGGACGTGTCGGCCGACACACCGTCTACCCGACAGGGAGCCAAAGCCGCATCGATGACCCAACTCGTCGGGTGACACAGCCACCCACCGGCAGGCGTGCCGCCAGCCACGTGACCGATAGCCAGCGCCTCGCAGCGAGACATACCTGTATCGGCCGTCCACATCCATCGATCGGCGTATAAGGGAGCTACGTGGTGCTTCCAGCACCATAACTCCTTCAACCGCCGCCTATAAATAGCAGCTACAAGAAGCCCAAAAGACGGGTCGGACGAGTCGAGAGAGTCGAAAGAGAATTCGGACAAGACAGTTCGGAAGTTCGGGAGCCACCTTCGAAGGAAGCTGTGAGAGAAAGAGTATCGCGCCCCAGTGCTTGTGCCGGGCGACACTAGGTGAGCTTTCCCTTATCCCGAGAGGGAGGGGATGGTTCACTTAGTGTCATCCCGGGCCACACTGCGGGCCGATATCGGCCAACGAAGATGAGCGACACGAGTGCCCGACAGTAGACTCGTAGCTCTTTGCCCGACGCGATATCGAACCCGATATGCTTCGCCCGTCATGCATGCCTCCCGAGAGGGTGCGCCTCCCGACACAAGCGTATCGGCTAGGGTCCTTGGGCGATACAGTCAGTCGTTAGTCGACACTGCCCGAGAGGGGGTGCCGCCCGACACTACTGTATCGGGCTCGGCTCCTGACCGGTATCGGGAAGGAGAGCTACAGTAGTCTGTCGTTCTTCTACATCAAGGAGGCGACATCTATCTTTAATTCCGTTATTTTAATTCTTAGCTTATGCATTGTATTAAGACCTTTATTGCTTAAGGAAATAGAAATGCTTATTTACTTGCTGTTTAATGTTTTGGTGCCTTATGTTGGGTGACTGCTATGTTGATATCTGAACTCTAGCTTGCACGTTTTGGATTGCGTTTCGCTTAGCTACCGAACCGTTTTCCCGTCGCAACCACTTCGAGACTTGGGTTGTGGCTCTAGTGTTTGGTCTGATTCTGGAGTACGAGAGTGCCCGGAACGGAGTTGTTTTAGTATCATTCCACTCTAACTTAAGTTCAGCAACCTCGAGAGGGGTGTTGAAGCTTGGTTGGAGGCACCCGCTCCGAGAGGAGGGGTGCAGGGTGTTACTGATACCACTTGTCTTACTGAAGTCTTATCCCTTGCACCTTGCTTTAAGCTCTAGTTTATCTTTCTGTTTCTGTCGCATGAAAACCCCTAAAAACTGCTAAATGACAAAAATCTTAATCTTTCTTGTAACTCCAGTTGGAGATAGTTTTCTTTGTTTTAATCGTGACAGTTTGTTGTTCCCCTTATGGGAACTTTAATATCTCTTTATACCCGCCGGAGTGTAGAGTGTCGATTCAGAGTCATCAACACGACCCAACTTGTCCCTGTGTTCGACCCCGTATGACTACTTCGACCCCATAAACAAAGTTGCGGGGGCCTAGAAGGATTCGGGTTATAAATCTGAAGGCTCGACTACCTCAAATACGCCTCCAATTTTAGGACGCGCGATTTAGGCCGGTCAATCATCACTTAAACCCGATTAAAGATGGTAGATCACTTGTGATGATTCAATACTAATAAGGAACTCCAATCATGATTTTATTTTGAAGGATTACGTTCTGATAACTCTAAATCCTAACTGGAAAAAATAAGGTTTTGATAGTAAATACAAATTTTGATAGGAGCAATATGGTAAATAATTTTTCATATTTTCTATATAACTTGCATTCATTTGATATTTGGATATGATATACATTACCCAATTATTCGTAATAGTACAAAATATCAGAATTTTTGGATCTGTGATGTGTTTGTTGGTCAGTCGAGTTTCCTCAGGGCAAACTCAACCGATCAGGCATTCTGACAGCTGAACAATAGTGTAGTATTTGATTTTTATTTGTTTATTGTTATCTCATAATGATCTGAAATTAATATTGGATCTTTGAATCTCAAATATAGACAACATTATAATTTTATAATTAGTGGAGTATCTATAACCTATTTTGTAAATGATTTACAATAACAATTTTATGATAGAAAAATATGCTAAAATACAAGAAAGTAATTTACAATTGAACCAAGCACCTCAATTTCTATATATGATCAACCTAACATACTAAAAGCTCTCATCATTCATGATTCAATCCAGAGGAATGAAATCCTCGAGAGAGAGGGAGACCTAAGGTTCTAATGGCAAAAGTGAAGAAGATGGTGATTTAGGGTTTTCTCTTGCTAGAGTTGATTGAATCAAGTAAGTTTGTCACCTCTAGATAGATTTTCTTGGTGATTCTTATTTCACATATCAAGATTCCACCCCTCCACTTGTTTGATTTGAAATGATATCAAATCTCCATCTTTTCTCGCTTTTTCTCCATAATTCTTTATTTCAAGTGTTTCTGAGTTGAAAGGAAGAAGAAATCAGTGATTTACTAGGGTTTTGATATGGATTCTAGAATTCTAGTTCTTGAGCTAAATTTTTAAGGTTTTTTCACACCTTAGGTGAGTGGGAAATTCCTTTAAATAGTAGATTGCACTAAATTGAATCAAGTCCTTTATAATATTTAGTTGTATTGTATGCGACTACAAACCCTAAATCTGCCTTTTAGTTTAAGCTTATGAAAGATGACCTAGAAATATATTGTTTTCCTATTGTATAAATATTATATAATAAAATCATATTCAAAATGGGTACAATTCATCTAAAATAGAATTCTTATAGTTATTTATGAAGTTATTAGAATATACCAAAATCTGGGGTTTCCAGTTATGTTGAAATTTTTGTGTAATTGAATAAAGAACTATACCTATTTGAATCTCCTTTTATATGAATGATTGTTTTACTCTAAAGCATAGTACATATATTTTAGGTACTATCTTGGATTTCATGTGATGTAATCAATATTTGCTTGATATTTTAGTAAAGAGGGTGAAATCCCACATGAATGAAATGTTGGAGGTTTGTGAATAGACATCATGAGATTCAACCGATGAGATTCTTTCATCGTTACAAATTCATTTATTCAAGGTCATTCTTGATGCATGATATTTCAATGAATGACATGGAAATCCAAGTTCGGTTCATTCTATAGTTTCATATATATATATGCATGATTGTATGTTAACTGTTGAAAGTAGTCTTTACCCGTGAAAGTTTATGATTCATTAAATCTTTATGTGAGTCATGTGATATGAGAATGAGAAGAATAAGACCCTAAGGATAATATATTAGTGAATCAAGTAATTTCAATTCAATGTTCTTCAATATGATAAGTGGTGTTGTTCAGTTTCTCAATTTACGATACAAATTGTTGATTATTTATGAAAAGGAATGTTTATAAGGTTAAATTAAGAAATATTGATTTGATGTTTGAATTATAAATTTAAAGAATGAATTAGACTTTAGATGCCATGAACACTGTGGAATATTCATAGGATGAGTCTTTTACTGTGAGGAGGAAATGACTTTCTGATTGGAGTTAGTCCAAATCGAAGTGATCCAGATCATAGTAGTAGGGTGTGGGGGTCTTGAACGATAGAGAAGACTCCTTATGAACAGTATGGTGCCTAACACCAACTAGGGATGTCAAGAATACCTTTACTACAAGTTGTAGTGACCAGTGGTTAGTAGGTCCACTGATGCATAGCATGTCAGAGTGGTTTCACTCTCCTCTTGAGTAGCCAGGTCTCAAGGAGGATTCCAAATATCTGGCCGCTCCCATTAGCTACTGAGAGCCAGACATGGCAACTTCCCACTGTAGACAAGGAAGATGAGACTATAGGATTAGAACCTTGGCATAATTCTAAGCATTGTACGATGAGATTGTAGCTTTTTGTGATACCTTCACATGTCATGATACACTTCATGTTAGTTCAGGGCATAATAATATTTTTTTTTTAAGTAAAGTCAGGAGGCAATCTTATTCATCTCGCCCTCCTCTTGCGAGCATCCAATTGTGAAACAAATTACAATCACTAATTATATCAGAAAAATTAAACAAGGTAGTACTACTACCCTTACATAAGTCCCTAGCTAAGAGATCATAGATCTCATCTGGTGGACGGGTATACACCACGTACCCAGCTCTTTGGTTTCTATGATATTTCGCGAGTCTGTCTGCGACCGCATTTGTCCCTCTCCTACTAAACTTTATCTGCCATCCTTGCCTTTGAAGGCGTTGGGCTTTCTTCAGTAACTTGGCATACTTGGGAAACTCCTTCCATCCAGTTTGTAAAGCATTCACCGCCCCCCTGGAGTCTGTTAATATGAATGCGAGATTAATCAACAATGTACAATTTTTCATATATTCTTTGTGGTTATCTCTACTAATTTTCCATTTGTATGTTTCTGAATTACTAGTTTCTTATGTGATTATCAAGTATGCTCAAATAATTATGTACTTCTTTTGGATATTTAGAGTATTTTGATAAATATATTTGTGAATGATTAGTTCCTCAATAGTTCATTATTTTCCTAATTTAAATTTGATTTCTGAATATTATATCTTTCTATATTAAAGTGTTTTTATTATTTCTTTGAAGTATTCATTCATTGAGTGACTAGGCTCACTCCTCTACTCACAAATTTTTAGGGAAACCATGTGGACCTAAAAGACATCATTTCTAGAGTAGATCTGCCACGAGAGTTAAGTATCAAATTAGTGAAGTACAGTTGGTCCCTGTTACTCTAGGTCCTTGCAGAGTAGTGAGAGGGTAGTTGTAAATTATGATGTGTAACTTTGTTTCCTTAATAATAGAGAATGAATCTAATTATCATGTTGTGTGTACATGGAATTGTGAGAAACAGAATGAATGTTTAGATTTGTATCTTTATTTTCAAAATTAGATTAGAATCAACTTTTAATTTCCCTTGAAAAGATAGCTTATGTGATTGTATGTGAGAAAACAAAATGTTTGAAGCAAAAACAAAAAAATTAAGGAGGATCTTTGTACTAAGTTAAATCTCAACTTATGCTCTTATCTCATGATTAATGGTTATTGTGTGATGTTGGTGTAACAACTTGGTATTAGATCTTAGGCTGAGCCATCAGGGGCCATTAGGATAGAAAGTTAGAGTTATAAGTGTAGAAGTTAGGAGGTGATTTGTCTTTAACTCTGGGAAGTCTGAGTATTAGGATAACCTGGTCTGATATCTAAATACATAGGTTGACTAGTATCAAGTTACTCTACCTATAATTCTCTGGATGCCCTTGCTAGGTATGTACATGTAGGATGGGCTAGAGAGAAACCCTAGAATTATTAGGATTAGAAGACCATAAATTAATGAAGGAATAAGAGCATAAATATAGAATAAGATACAAATTTGCATTTTGTATTTTTATTTTCATAGGAGGTGAACATAAATGGTCTTGTGTATTTGAATTCAATATTCCTTTTTTAGAAATATATATGGTTGTTTAAGATTGTTGCATACTATCAAATTTCTTCAATTATCATTTACATTTTTTGTATTAAGTAGACCACAAATAATGTTTAAATGAGTTTTCTCTATGTGGATACTTTCCATGTGTTTGAGATAAATAGGAGTAGATTAATATTGAGTAGCTCTTGGCTTCAAGATTACAGGTCTGCCCTGGTTAGGCTAGCAGGATGTGTTACTGGGATCTAATGACATGTATTAACAATGTAGTAGGAGTAGACTCTAGAAAAATTAGACCCATATTGTAGTGATAATGTACATACACTAAGATATTGAAATATAAGGGAAAACCCAGAATAGCTAAGAATTAGTTGTAATGAATATCGAAGATACAACTTTGGGATCTCAGATAAGAAACCCTAAATTAGGAATTAAGAAAAAAATGAATATAGATTCAAGACACATGCTAGTATGTAACCTACAAAATGAAAATGCAAGGATGGATAAAGAGATTTGAATCTTATAACTAAGTGAGGCACTCTGTTCAATTTGTAATTAAGGAAAGATAAGAGAAAACTACATAGGCCAAGATAGAAAGAACCAATTATAATGAATGGATCATATGATTAGGTAAAATGCATTTATGAACTCTGAAACAAAGGGAAAATAGGAGAAAAGAGTTAAGTATATAATAAGTGCATAGACGTGGAGTCTTTATAATAATTAAAGTGAAGAGAAATAGATGAACATGTAGATTATAAGACTAGGATAAGAAACTGAGATGAAACAAAAGGGAAGTGATAGAAATGATGAGTTTGATTAAGGAGGGTTACATGATATATTTCAGAGAATGGAATGTGTACTTCAATTATAAAGTTCAATGTATTCATCCTTACTACCTTTTGATTCAAAGTCTCTATCGAGTGAAAACCTAGTTTCAATATGATGTACTTCATATATTCCTTGTGATGAAATGAAACTAGTTCACAAAAGAAGAAAAAAAGTATAGTTAAATAAATGAACAAGTCATATAAAGGTATATTATATTCAAAGAATAAAATTTTGATTGAAAGAGAAACTATGTTTGATCTCTGCATGAACAATTTGAATTGAAAAAAAGGACATGTGATGTATTAAACATAAATGAAACTAGTAGGGAGTATATTGATGTATAGTCTCAATCCCATATTAGTAAAAGGATAAAAAGAAATATATGTGGCATGTAATACATAAGTATACACATTTATGAGCAACATGATCATAAGAGATAAGTACATGTTAATAATGACATAGGGAAGAGTAGCATACATGTAGATAATGATAGAAAATAAAGAAGGGGAAGAAAGGGAGTAATATGGATAATAAAAGAGTGATCTTGTAAAATGTGAGAAATTGCTAAATATTCTAGTCTCCATGATGATGACTAATTAAACCTAGATATGAGAAATGTGTTAAATAAATAAATCATCTTCGATTTTGTATCTTCCTTAAAAAGAGTCTTGTTGGAATGACGTGATAAGAAAATGAATTCTATATGATGAATAACCCTTTATGGTAGAGACATCTATTGAATTTATTTATGACACATAATATAATGATGAACCCCTAGTAGGGTAAATAAAGAATGTAACTTATCAAAAATGTTAACTAAAATAAAATAAATTCAAGTGATAAATATCAAGAATACTTTAGTAAACTTTAAGAGAGATAACCTTTAAATTTGGATTAAGGAAGTAAAAATCATGTCACGATAAGATTATGTTATTGATAAGGGTCAAACCCTAGAATTTCTAAGGTTGTAGTAGTTCAAGGGATGTCAGTAGTGAATTTGACCTACAATACTAACACCTCTAAAAAATAAGATCATGAGGTCTGTGATATGAGAAGAAACTAATGGTGATATTAATCCAAGATTTGAAGGTAGAAAATGAGAAAGATGAATGTACAACACGGAAATGACTATGAGTGGAGGGTAATAAATAGATTTGAAATGTAATAAGGGTGATATGAATAAAATAAAAATTACAACATGATATAGGTATGATAGGAAATAAATTCTTATAGTGATAGAAAAAATGATGAATAATCCATTCTTACCTTGACTATTTTCATGTTATAGATGTTTAATATATATGAACAAAATGAGAAGCATAAGTAAGAAGAAGAAAGTAGTAATGAAAAAGAAGAGAAATCAGAGAAAACAAATGACTTTCAGTAATACATGAATTTGTTTTTAGAAGTATGGTTATTTTGGAGGTATATCAAGGGATGTAAATGTGACACACCGTTCGAAAAAAACGTCATTAACTAAGTGAAAGTGATCATTTAAAGTGGATTACTGAAAAATCACTAAAAATAAAACCATTTACAAAGAGATCCATACATAGGAAAACTCTTTCAAAAAGAACCAAAGTAATTCAATTACATTCTAGTTCACAAGTACATGTCCTGTACCATCTCTTCTCGAGGATTACAAGCATCAACTGCCCTGTTAAGGCTATACATCGGCAGTATAAGAACCTCGAGGCATCAAGCCAAAATCTCAAATCAATTCATTAAAAGTACTAACTACTAACTCCGAGGACCTGAGAGTATAGAGACGACACATAGGACTCTCTACACAAACTATGACAGCCAGTGCCTCTACATGGAATATCACTGATGCCCCTGTTGCTGTTGCTGCTCTTCCCCTGCTATAGGGTTTCTGCCTCCTCTTCCACGTCTACCTAAAAAGTGTTGGTGACCAATAGAGTGAAACCCAGTCCCAGCGAGAGATATAACTCTCCGCCAAAAACATTATTATTGCAGTTTAATAGAATAAAACAGAGCAGAGGAATCACATATATTCAACAGCAGATAAAAGAATGTCTAAACAGATTAGAACAATCTTCTTATTCAAATCATTTGAGCTATAACTTGATAAAGTAGCATGTCACTTATCCAATAAGGAATTGAAGAACATGTATAACATTTATCCATCTAGGATATGCTAAGAAAGATAACATCAATCAATGATTTTCTTATTTCAACTTTAAGCAAATACGCTACATGGCTAATTACATTTTACAATCATACTTAAGCCCTAAGGAGATGAGGTATACCACTCATACTCCAACCGACCACGGCGGTGTAAAGCATCGGTTCCATACATAGGTCAAGTAAGAGCCGGATTTCCATGACCTCATCCTCCTCAGTCAGTGTGAGTACAAAATGCAGGGGATCTTGTGTCTCTTCTAAATAGCTTTCTAGGGTATACTGGCAACTTCACAATAGAGTTACAGTGGTGGCTGTACTCTCTTCGCAATTGAGAGATTTCATGTTTATCTCACATCGATCCGACATTAACATTATCAGGAGATTCGTGCTACATCCATCCTGACACATATAATGAAAGATTGAGAGATTTAATGTTTATCTCACATCAATCCCACATTTGGGCGTAAGGATTTTTGCACCCATAACCCCCACATACTCAACAATATGCCCTCCAAGAGATCCCATGGGAAAACCTATTTTGCCATCACCAACTACTGACGATGATGAATCTATGACTAGGGCTTTACATGATAAGATTTCACTTGATTAATTAAGTACATTCCCATATTCTTTTAGCATGAGTCAGGTTTTCAAACATAATTTATTATAACAAATGCTACAAAGAATGTGTAATACTTCTATCAAGTACTTTTTGAAGCTTTATAAAACAATGGGATCTCAATCCCTTGTCACATCATGGGCATTCTCATCCCTTAACATCTTATCATCATGATTATGGAATATGGGTATTCAAACCCTCGGTTCATCAAAGAACACTTGTTACTACTTATCAGGTAACTAATACCTTCAGGTCATCTGACCATGGTAAACATGATACTTGCTACACAAGCATCTCACATGGCTCTCAAGGCCCATTTACTCTCTTGTTACCTCTTACTAGGCAACAAAGCATATTATGGCTCACAAGGCCCATAAAACAATTTCAATAAATGAAACATCATAGATCATACATGGCTATGTCCAACATCTCATGATACCTGCATGGTTAGTACACATGATAACAGTTATATCAATTACATATCAGCACCATATTATACAAGGTAACACCACTATACCCTCATTAGGGTTAGGGTTTCCCAATTCATGTCAATTAGGGATAATCATCCCATTTCCCAAAATTAGGGTTATGGTTTATCATCATATTGCCCAAGATTACGGTTTCATGCACTATAACCCAAAATTAAGGTTTCACATACCTTCACCCTATATTAGGGTTAGCGTTTCATATAGCATTACATAGCATCACTCTGGATTAGAGTTTCACATCACATCACTGCATTAGGGTTTCACATGGCATCACCCTAGATTAGGGTTTCACAAATCATTATCTTGAACTAAGGTTCTTTATAACTTTTCCCCAAATTAGGGTTTCATGTAACTTTACCCAAAATTAGGGTTTCATGAAGCATCCTCTTAAATTAGGGTTTTTCATTATATTACCCTGAATTGGGATTTCTCATATCATCACCCTAGATTAGGGTTACACCATTACCCTAGATTAGGGTTTTCACCTAGCATTGCCCAAAATTAGGGTTAGGGCTCATCAACCTTCTCGATTACGGTTTCATGATCTTTTTATCAAGGATCATACCCTAATTACATATTTTATTCATGTTGAAAGTGTTGAGGCTTAACCACTACATGATTATTATACATGTATGAATTACTCTCTCTCTCATCCTCTCTAGGATGTTGATTACTTCAAGCTTGATTAGATTAAGTCAACCCTTCATTCAAGTACATACATTTAGGATTAACATAGTGTATTGAGACATTGCTTCCATAAGCATCAAAAGTTAACCTCTCTAAGGATACTAATAACCCTAGTACCTTAAAGGTACAACCATTGTAATTATCTTTGATATACATTCTCAATAATCATTTAAATGATTTTGAACAATTTGTACCTTCAAACGGTTTTAGAACCGTTTCATCTCATTCGGTTTAGGATCGAATCTTCTCATTTGGTTTTGAAGATCGAATGATCCCTTCGATTTTGAACATCGAATCATCCATTCGATTTTGAAGATCGAATCATCCATTCCATTTTGAAGATTGAATCATCCATTAAGTTTTGAAGATCAAATCATCCATTCGATTTTGAAGATCGAATCATCCATTCAGTTTTGAGGATTAAATCACCCATTCGGTTTTGAAGATCAAATCACCCATTCAGTTTTGAAGATCACATTACCCATTCGGTTTTGAAGATCAAATTACCCATTCAGTTTTGAAGATCAAATTACCCATTCGGTTTTGAAGATCACATTACCCATTCGATTTTGAAAATCAAATTACCCATTCGATTTTGAAAATCAAATTACCCATTCGGTTTTGAAGATCACATTACCCATTCGGTTTTGAAGATCACATTACCCATTCGGTTTTGAAGATCAATCAAATCATTCGGTTTAGAAACTGAATTAACTCAATCGATTTTGAAACTAAATTAACTCAATCAGTTTTGAAACCGAATTAACTCAATCGGTTTCGAAACTAAATTAACTCAATCGATTTTGAAACTGAATTAACTCAATCGGTTTTGAAAATCGCTTGCCCATATTATATGATATTTCTTGAGGTGTGTGCTAAGATGACATCATAATCTTCAAGCTTCAAACCTTTGAAATTTTCTGTGATTTTTATGGTGATTTCATTAATTAATTAAATTGAATTTTGAGAATGAAGAAAGAATCAACATATGTTAAAGAAAGGAAATCAATAATAACATTTAAGGTTTCAAGTTATATAAACCGCCTTCAAAGTTGAATCCAAGCTTCAAGATTCTCATCTTCAATGGTGAATGAAGAGTTCTCAACTTCCCAAGGTCCATCCTCAAGTCTTTGAGTAAAAAGAATGGCTAAAGTTGAAGATTGAATGGAGAAAAGAAGAAAATAATATTGAATTTCGATTTCCACCATGAAATTAAGGTTGAAGATGATTAAGGAGCTCACCTATAGGTTGGGGCACATCCACCTGTGGCTCCTAAGCTCCCTTGTGTTTGGCCAAAGCAAGGAAAGAAAAAGGATTCGAAAAGAGTTTTCATGTGGGTGGAAAATGAAGTGTATATAAGGGAATTTCAATGAGAGAGAAAGTGTTATAAAAATCCTTCAATTCCTTAAATTGGTGCCACTTATCACCCTTACTTCCTTGCATATGAAGCCATCATACTCCCCTTCGAAATCCTCTTCTATATCCATGAATTAAAAGAAAACAATTAAACACCTTAATCAATTTAATAATAATATCAAAAAATTAGTGGATATTACTTTTTCTTTAACTAATGTGAGTGGGCTCTCCACTCACTTTAGATATTTCGGTGCCATTGCAAGGAACAAGTAAGTACATACTTATATAAATTCAACCACCACATTTTTGGTTGAAGGGCACTTCCATTAATATATTTATTTTTGCATTAAATTAAATTAGGGTTTCAATTATGCTTAAATCTTGATTATTTTAATACCAAGATTCTCTCTCCTTCAAAGTGATTTAAATGAGACGCCCCTCTCATTTTATTTTCTCTAAATGATGACAAGAAATATTAGGGAATTTCTAGAGGTTGTATTTTTCATATTGAACCCTAGGTTTTGGGTAAATTGCACATTACACCAAAACTAGGTTCTAATGCACAAACATTGCTTAACAAGTTCTTTCTCGGTACTCAGACTTCCACAAGCCATACCTCTACATAATTTTAATTCTTATGATGCTTCAACACTTGAGGAACATTTTATCATGTAACATTTGCAAGTTAACCCCTCAACTTGGGTAATTTGCACTTTAGTCTAAAACAGGCAAAACATTGTTTTCAGCATTATTCAAAAAGGACTAAAATTAAAACATAAGTTCCTCTTGAGCCTTAATTACTTTTCAAAAGATAAGAGCAAGCATATATTATCTTTCTTAAAAAAAGATCTAGGGTTAAAGCATAACCCAAGTCAGGGATGTTACAAATTATCCACCCCTAACAGGGATTTCATCCCCAAAATCATCAAGAGAAAAGAGAAGGGTACTTCCTCCTCATCTCTTCCTCTAGCTCCCACGTAGATTCTTCAATGCCATGGTGATGCTAGAGAACTTTCACAAG
The DNA here is from genome assembly GCA_963693085.1 of Alisma plantago-aquatica. Lineage (NCBI taxonomy): Eukaryota > Viridiplantae > Streptophyta > Magnoliopsida > Alismatales > Alismataceae > Alisma > Alisma plantago-aquatica. The sequence goes on along the minus strand of OY856415.1, from coordinate 107,707,555 downwards.
ACATATGTCTTTCTTTTTCATCTTTTTAATTCTTTTATCAAGGATCTTCACAGGTCCTTCAACATATGATATATCATCATTTAATTCTACCTCCACAGGTTGCAAAACTAACTCTGTGTCAGGATGACACTTTCTCAGCATGGAGATATTGAACATTGGATGCAATCTGTGTAGTTCAGGTGGAAACTCCAACTTATAGGCTACCTTCCCAATCCACTGAATGATTAGATAAGGTCCCATAAATCTGGGAGCTAACTTACCTTTCTTCCCAAATCTAAGAACACCTTTCCCAGGTGAGACTTAGAGATATACTCTGTCTCCAACTTGGAATTCTAAAGGTCTATGTCATTTGTCAGCGTACAACTTCTAACTATTTTGTGCAGCCTTTAATTGTTGTTGTATTACTTTCATCTTCTCAGTTGTCTGCTGCACTAGCTCAGGACCCAAAAGTTGATATTCTCCTGATTCATACCAACATAAAGGAGATCTACAACGTCTACCATATAATGCTTCATATGGTGCCATATCAATACTGTGCTGATAGCTATTATTGTAAGCAAATTCTATCAAGCTCAGGTGTAGATCCCAACTTCCAACAAACTGAAGGACACATGCCCTCAACAAATCCTCCAAAGTTTGTATGGTCATCTCAAATTGTCCATCTATCTGTGGGTGAAAGGCAATACTAAACCTTAACTATGTACCCAAAGCATTATGGATTCACTCCCAAAAATGACTCATGAACTGGGGACCTCTATCAGAAATAATAGTAGTTGGAACCCCGTGTAGCCGCACTATCTCATCTATATATATCTGTGCAAGCTTCTCAGCAATATAGGTTGTTTTTACAGGAAGGAAATGTGCTGACTTAGTCAACCTATAAACTATCACCCAAATAGAATCACGACTTTTGGCTGTTCTCGGCAAACCAACCACAAAGTCCATGGTCACATGATCCCATTTCCATTGCGGTATTGGCAAAGGTTGCATTGTTCCTATGGGCTTTTGATGTTCAGCTTTAACCTACTGATACATCAGACACCGCATAACAAACACATCTACATCCTTCTTCAATCCGGGCCACCAATACATATCCTTTAAGTTATTATATATTTTGGTGCTCCCTGGATGCATTCCATACATTGAAGAATGAGCTTCCTCTAAGACCAACTTCCTTAAGTCATTGACATCAGGCACTACCGTCCTACCATGGTAACAAACTACCTAATCATCTGACTCATGAAAACCATCCCATTTCTCACTGACATACTCTGACATGATCTGCTGAACCACAATATCATCTTGATGTGCTTCTTTAATCTGCTATCTCAGAGTAGGTTTCACTTGCATCTCATATAACATCCCGACTAACAACGATACCTTAAGCTGTATATTGTTTTTCCTCAAGGAGATAAGTATATCTCTTTTAAAGCACACTAAGGAATTCAGCTGTGCTTTATCTAAGGCTGGTGATGTTGATTTCCTACTTAGTGCATCAGCCACTACATTAGCCTTCCCTGGATGATAATCAATTGTACAATCGTAGTCCTTGATTAACTCCATCCAGTAGCGTTGTCTCATGTTCAAATCATGTTGTGAGAAGATATATTTTAAATTCTTATGGTCTGTGAAAATCTGGAATGTTTCTCCATAGAGATAATGTCTCCAGATCTTGAAAGCATGGATGCCAACAGCTAGCTCTAGATCATGTGTCGGATAATTCTCCTTGTGTTTCTTAAGCTGTCGAGAGGCAAAAGAAATCACTTGTTTATCCTGCATCAACACACATCCTAGACCATTCTTAGATGCATCACAGAAAACTATGTACCCTTTCCCTTGCTCAGGTAACACTAGCACAAGTGCACTTGTTAACCTTTCTTTCAACAGCTGGAAAGAATGTTGACACTTGTCATTCCAGACAAAAGGAAACTCCTTCCTGGTCAACTTGGTTAGAGGTAAAGCTATAGAACAGAAGTTCTTAATGAACCTCCTGTAATAACCTACCAGTCTTAGGAAACTACGTATCTCCGTCTGTGTCTTTGGCTGTTCCCATTGTAGGATAGATTCTACCTTCTTCGCATCAACACGGATACCTGAGGCAGATATTACGTGTCCTAGAAAAGAAACTTCTGGTAACCAGAACTCGCATTTGCTAAACTTAGCATACAACTTATGATCTCTTAGCAAAGTTAAAGCCTGACGGAGGTTCTGCTCATGCTGTTGAGCATCTCTACTGTATATCAAGATGTCATCTATGAAGACTACTATGAACTGATCAAGAAAAGGCCAAAAGATTCTATTCATGAGTTCCATGAATGCAGCTGGTGCATTAGTTAGTCCAAACGACATAACTATGAACTCATAGTGATCATACCTTGTCCTAAAGGTTGATTTGTTGGGTTTTAGGGGAGGCAGAGAAGGTAGCGGAAACAAAAATTTTCTCCTCCCCGAACCCAAACTGAGGAAACGCGTCAACGTCTATACAATAGGAAACAGAGGTTTGTGGAATCATACCTTGTCCCGAGGCTTGCTCGGTGACAATACCTCACAGCTAGTGCGGTCTTCGCCTCCGGTCTTGGACGGTGTCTGTGCAGCTCCTGGTCGTACCAGGACTCACAACTCCTCCTCTCACCGGGACTGTCAGGATTGACAGTTGTCCTCCTCAGCGGCAAAAACCTCCCGCCTCTGTAGTTAGTCCACACGGACCACCCAGAACTCCACTCTCCTTGTCCCACAAGGAAGTGGAAGGAGTCAAACCCTTCTACAGGCGTACTAGTCACCCACACACTCTCCAGCCTCCAGTTGCAACTACAGTTGTCCTTCCCTTACCGCGCCTCCCTTTGCGGGAAGCACTTGCTCGGGCTCTCTCTCGGTTACCAAAACCAGAGAGAACGACAACTTTACAGAGCAACTGGTTGCACTGAGTTGCTATCTGAGAAGCCCCCAATACCCCTATATATAGGAGGGTCATGGGACAGGGTTCTCTGTCCCTGGAAATATGGGACTAAAGCAGGAGTAGAAGGGTTCGAGATTTTCCACAAAAGGCAACCGGTTCGCAACTTGAAACGATCGGTTCACAGCTGAACCGATCGGTTCGGCCATTGAGCCGATCGGTTGGACCTGAACCGATCGTTTGGGGCACTCCAACCGATCGGTTGGTGCCCTAAACCAATCGGTTCATGATCCTAATCCGGCTCAAAAAGACTTTCCTTGTTTCTTTCCCAATTGGTACCGAATGCCAATATAATTCCCAATCGTATTGGGCAATTTGAAACCAAAGGAAAATTCTTGCCGACATGACTTTCCCAACAGGTCGGTTGCACCAGTTGAGCCGATCGGTTCAACCCTTGAACTAGTCGTTTCAACCTGGTCATGAGCCGATCGACTCAACACTTGAGCCGACCGGTTCAGCAACCTCAGCCGACCGGTTCAACACTTGAGCCGATCGGTTGGGAGCACAGATTGGGCAAAATCAGTCAATTGCGATTTCAATCAATCCGATACTCCAATCAATGCATCCAACACCTTGAACCATATGATATTGAGCCATCGACTGATTGAGTGTTTAATTAAACTACTAAACTCCTTTAGTAATCAATCTAAACAATGCTTTTGTGGACAAAACTCCTCTTCCAGGTTAAATCCTATGTGTGTGACCCTACAGGTCCATTTCACATTGGCAGTGAAAGTCCATAACACTTATGACTTCACAAGCAAAGAGCGGTGCCTAGTCACACATCAGTGCTACCCAAGTGAAAGTAGAAAGTTGGAGAACAACTTTCAATCCTACAATCCGTGAATGGTGTTACAGTGAATGTATAATTCCTTTGTCATTATATCCCCAATGAACTCGAGGCATGGACCAGTCATCCTGTCAACATTCATTCACTTTCTTGATCTCAGAGTAGATTGAAGGAGATATGTATGACATCAATATCACATACTGATTCACGCATGCGTGCGCATGCCTATCGAAATCCTACTCATCAAGTGGCCATGGATATCAAACTCCCTCAGGAGGGACAAATCCCATATCTATCACTCACCCCTAAAAAGCCCCATGTGTCAAAGCCACCCAATCATCACCTTTATAACAACCCATGTTTCAAGACTGCGTTTGATGATGTCAAAGTGTACCCAATGACATGTGTTGAGTGTAGTGATTTCAGGTCAAAGAATCACATTCACCACCATCACTGTGAGTACTGACTGTGACTACCATATCATGGTTCCATGTGTCAAACTCACGGTGGGTCTGTCCGGTATACTTGTTCTCTAACAAGTACCTATGTGTTTGGTTTGATATCTCTATATCATGACTAATGGGATTCTGTCATTAACCAACACCACAATCTAGTCTTGTGTGTCATTGCTGTCTATCTACCTTCAACAATGACATCTGACTAGGGACATAACAAGAATGTACAAACTCTTAGCATCCGTATGATCTCATCGTCCAGGTCATGAACCTGAAGGCATACGTCATTGAGTACTATCATTCTCTAGACATTCAATCTGTTCTATCACTATCTCATATGACTGAACCAGAAAGAATTGGAAGCTTGCCTTTGATGTTTATCAAATCAATCTTAATGTATACCACCAATCATCCCATGATTGGCTCTCAGGGCATACATAACAACAGACTCCCACTTGCACTGCGAGCCAATCACCCTTGAATCATATTCATAGTGATCTTCAAACATGTCCCACATGTTACTCTGCTTTAGTGCGAATAAAGTGAGTAATGGCAACACCTTGCCAAAGTCAGTATAAATTGCATGTCTCACATCTCTTCGTTGTACGTCACACGTATGAGATGGAGTTGCCATAATATGTGATCTAGTATTCCTTTGCTAACCTTTAGCCACATTGCATGATCAAGGATTCCAGACTTTTCATCAATGACCGGAATATCTATAAGTTCATCTCTATGAACTTCCAGATCCATATAGTATCCACTGTTGTTCTCTAACACATGGATACTCGGCATTTCCTTTTAAATGGTTTTATTGGAACATTTCCAATCATCAACAAACTTTCACTTTTATATATCCTATATATATTTTGCGATTAATTTTCTATCCTTTTCCGAAAGTTCGCATCAATGTAACTCTTTACATCGAACTCTTCCTTATCTCCATAGAACTAGTACTTCATAAGTACTTATCAAGTTCTCATGGTATTCCAGTAACCCTTACTGGAAGTAGACAGACATCCACTCGTTATGTCCCTCATATGATTTATCAGGACGAGCATATCATTTTGTCATGTCCTACATACAAGATGATGAATGCATTTTATTCTTGCCATGTCATACATGCAAGATAATGGGATGATTACATACATGATAGATCCACATCTATTCTTAGTGTTCACATTCTTCATAAGAATTGGACACTTGGCTTTGGGATACTAACTCCATGAAGCATGGACAATTTTTCTCCCACTGAATATGTGCATACTAAACCCTTCAGTACAGATTGCCAATGTATGCTCTCTCTTTTCCAGGTCAAGAGGTTTTTGAGAACTATCTCATAGATCTCTATTCCTATCACATAGGAAACGTCTCTATCTTCCCTAAAGATAATTTTCACTTTGGATTTCCATTCCAGAACATTTCCATTTCACATCAACATGTGGAATGTGAATACGCTCCCACTAAATCACTGATCCCTTCTTCATCTTTGACATATCAATCAAACCCTTTGACTATATCATCAAAGTAAAGATCCAATTTTGAGTTGCTTGTACTCAATCAATCATATTGATTAGTCCATTGTAACTTATAGACTTCATTTGCATTAGTGGATTCATGAACCTTATAGGTTGTGTCACGTACACATCCTTGTTTTATTCCTCATAGGAATGTGGTTTTAGTATCCATATGCCAAATGTCTTAGTTATTAAGTTGCAATCAACAAGCATCATCCTTCTCAAAATGTCATCCATGTGTCTTAACGCTTAAGACTTATTTGCACTTATGGATTTCCATCCAATGGGTGCTACCATCAAGGTCATACCTTATGGTTCACATGTAAGTCATTTAGGATGTAATGGTCATATACCATAACTCAAAATCTGGTTCCTCTCATTCATCTAGATAGTTGACTCATCACATGACCAACTCATCATATAGATGATCGAGATGTATCTGTCAAGGATATAAGAACTCACAACTCCTTGTAATTCTTAATGTCCTTTAATAATGTGGGGTATTCTTTATTTAAGAAGAATCCAGTTATTTGATAATCATTCTCTAACACCTTAGAGTATGACTCCTTCTTGACTTAGACATCACTATGCCTTAATCATGAGCTCACTATGATACACTATCATAATCACTCATAAGGATCTCAAACATTTTGGTCTAAGTATTTCATTCATTGATCTCATCAAGAATTAACACTTTACCAAATTCATACTTCATCTATGATATCCTTGAACACTTCAAGATATTCATATTGGTATTTCTCTAAACACCATTTGAAGTATTAGCATTTACTCCAATAGGTATTTAAATACATCGCATGTATTATACCTAATAGGATAATCATTCTCCCACTACATTAGTGAAGATTGATTAATCATGTCCAAGATATTCATGTCTCTTACTGGTTCTCTAACCAAAAGAGTCTAGATTTATCCATCATATGGAAACTAGAAATGAATTTCTCATGATTGATGCTAATTTGATTGTTTGAGTTATCTATAACTTTTAGGTATCATTTTATCTTATGCATACCAAGTATCACAAGATAAACAAGGCATTGGCACAAAGATCATATCTTTGTAATTGAAACATCAACTATATTGATAGCCATCCTTGTCTCAACAAGATGCAACAATAAAGTGTTTCTATTAGCAAATTGAAATAGCAGTTCTCAACTCTATTTTGTGCCCTTTAGGCTGAAATAAACTGAAAGATACTCCTATCTATGGTAGCAACACTTGCTCCAATGATGAGTACTTCTTTCTTGGTCCTTTTACAAAGGCCATCACTTCTTTATGGATCTTGCATATCATATATGACATATCCATATCTTGGTATCTCATACCTCAGATAAAGAAGTGGTTCATTTCATGATACCTTAGGTGGAGATCTCCATCCCCTCCTTCATCTTCTTTTGTTCTTCCAGATATAGAGGGAAATTCCCTCATACACCCTTTCCCATGTGCCTTGAGGCTGAAAACGGCTTGGATTGCTGGCTAGAATCAGAACACTTCTTTGCTTTGCCTTTGTCCTTGCCCTTAAGACTTGCCCCTCATTGATCTTATCAAACATTAGGATTTGTCTTTCTTCATTAGTTGCCTCTACTGTCCTCAACATGTCCAACAAATTTGTCAACGCTTGTCAAATTTGTTCATGTTGTAGTTTATCATGAATTGTATGATTCTCGCAACATTTGCAGTATCATACCAATAGCCAACTCCTGGCTCAGAGGGAATCCTCCTTAGTTAGGTTTTTCCACATACCCAATCACATTGAGTTGTGTGAATACCTTACTAGATCTCCTTCTGTCATGACATACTAGGACAATGTCCTTGAGACAACATATGTCTTATGTTGTCTCTACAACTCATAGTTCAGAGAACACAACATCAAGCACTCCACATTAATGACATCCTCGGTATGCTTCCATAAGCATACTTTCAGTCATTGATTTGGTGGGATTGAGTTCATCTGGTTCTGGTATAACTAGGACTTAGAGCTTTCACTCTTTGATTGAGAACACTTCTCATCATCCTAACCAGTCGTGGAATTATTCCCATTTAAATAGTTGGTCTCAAAGACCGATCGCAAATAAAGTGATTTGTTGATTAACCATTTATTTTAACAAAAGGAAATATATGCAATTTTAGTCCAAAACTCTTTTTGACTTATTTGATTGATTTGAAAAGTTTGACGATAAAATTAGGCCTTTAATTAATTATCGCTCCCACTATTTTACTTCAAATTGATAGACCTCACCATCAATTCGGAAGATTGCATCGTACAACCTTCTAGTGGGCAAGATCCATATTTCATCAAGTCATGAGTCAGCTTTGGCTGATCGCCCACAATCTTGACTATTTAGGTAGGCCATCATGCCAATTGCATCATATGCAACTCTTGATGAATGAACATGCGCAACACCTTGCCATGAACATTCCTTGCCTCTAGGCTTAGATGCTCAAAGAATCACCAGTTAAGATTAACCCAAAAGCCGACACGGTAAACATGCACCCTGCTTTTGCAGAACCTACATGTCTACCCTTCACACTTCCACAAGATAGACGGTGCATCACGCTTTGACGTAACCTACGCTTGGTCGATCGAGTTTTTCATGTGTGCCGCTAATGGAAGGCATATAAGACTTAATATTTTAATGAGGGATTTGGTTTTATATACATATACATATCCAATCACCACAATACATAGTACGTATCATATACATGCTATATCCCACAGAAAACATGAGAAATGATAAAAGCGATGATTATGGCCATCCTAATGTGATTTCTCAAGCCAAGAGGAATCACGGTCATCTAGGTCTACATCATATGCAAACTGTATAAGATAACTCTGTGCTTTGGCCATCCGAGTTGATCAACTCATCATATGAATGATCTGTTCTCTCTGGCCGGTCGTCTGGGAGCCACCAGCCGATCGGTTGGCTCCTCCAACCGATCGGTTTGCCTGGTCATCGTGCATCTCCTCCTGGCCGCCACCCGCTCATCTCGCTCCTCGAACCGGGCATCAACCCGATCGGTTCACTCCTTGAACCAACCGTCTGAAACGCCAACCGATCGGTTCACTCCTTGAACCGATCGTTTCAGCTGTCGTCGGGTGTCCGTCGTTCTTCGACATAACAAGAAATAAAATATATCCTATTTTACATCATTAAAAGAGAAACCCCGAGTTACATTCAGGGGGAGCAAAGGTAGGAAAGAAATCTCGAATTATTTTGAGTTACATCAAGAATAGGAGAAGGAAGATCGGTGCACAGACCGAGATGCAAGCAACCACAAACAACCACACACAGATAGGGTTTATTGGCCATAACCATGCTATACATCCACCACAAAACTCGTTTAAGGGTGACGCGTATCGAGTGCATTAATATTACATATCATATATATAATATTGGGATTTGTGGATTTAGGATTGGACATGCATAAGCCAATTTTATTCGCATCGTATGCAATAAATAAAGGCGACAAACCAAAAATCGATCATATCGATAATCCTAAAGTATAGAGCAGTTGACGTGGATTTGATACCACTGTTGGGTTTTAGGGGAGGCAGAGAAGGCAGCGGAAACAAAAATTTTGTCCTCCCCGAACCCAAACCGAGGAAACGTGTCAACGTCTATACAATAGGAAATAGAGGTTTGTGGAGTCATACCATGTCCCGAGGCTTGCTCGGCGACAATACCTTGCATCTAGTGCGGTCTTCACCTCCGGTCTTGGACGGTGTCTGTGCAGCTCCTGGTCATACCGGGACTCACAACTCCTCCTCTCACCAGGACTGTCGAGATTGATAGTTGTCCTCCTGAGCGGCAGAAACCTCCCTCCTCTGTAGTAGTCCACACGGACCACCCAAAACTCCACTCTCCTTGTCCCATAAGGAAGTGGAAGGAGTCAAACCCTTCTGCAGGCTTACTAGTCGCCCACACACTCTCCTACCTCCAGTTGCAACTGCAGTTGTCCTTCCCTTGCTGCACCTCCCTTTGCGAGAAGCACTTGCTCGAGCTCTCTCTCGGTTACCAAAACCAGAGAGAACGACAACTTTACAGAGCAACTGGTTGCACTGATTTGCTATCTGAGAAGCCCCCAATACCCCTATATATAGGAGGGTCACGGGACAGGGTTATCTGTCCCCGACAATATGGGACTAAAGCCGGAGTATAAGGGTTCAAGATTTTCCACAAAAGGCAACCGGTTCGCAACTTGAAACAATCGGTTCACAGCTGAACCGATCGGTTCGGCCATTGAGCTGATCGGTTGGACCTGAACCGATCATTTGGGGCACTCCAACTGATCGGTTGGTGCCCTGAACTGATCGGTTCGTGATCCTAATCCGGCTCAAAAAGGCTTTCCTTGTTTCTTTCCCAATTGGTACCGAATACCAATATAATTCCCAATCGTATTGGGCAATTTGAAACCAAAGGAAAATTCTTGCCGACATGACTTTCCCAACAGGTCGGTTGCACCAGTTGAGCCGATCGGTTCAACCCTTGAACCGGTCATTTCAACCTGGTCATGATCCGATCGACTCAACACTTGAGCCGACTGGTTCAACAACCTCAGCCGACCGGTTCAACACTTGAGCCGATCGGTTGGGAGCACAGATTGGGCAAAATCAGTCAATTGTGATTTCAATCAATCTGATACTCCAATCAATGCGTCCAACACCTTGAACCATATGATATTGAGCCATCGACTGATTGAGTGTTTAATTGAACTACTAAAACTCCTTTAGTAATCAATCTAAACAATGCTTTGTGGACAAAACTCCTCTTCCAGGTTAAATCCTATGTGTGTGACCCTGCAGGTCCATTTCACATTGGTAGTGAAAGTCCATAAGACTTATGACTTCACAAGCAAAGAGAGGTGCCTAGTCACACATCAGTACTACCCAAGTGAAAGTAGAAAGTTGGAGAACAACTTTCAATCCTACAATCCGTGAATGGTGTTACAGTGAATGTATAATTCCTTTGTCACTGATATCCCGAATGAACTCGAGGCATGGACCAGTCATCCTGTCAACATTTATTCACTTTCTTGATCTCAGAGTAGATTGAAGGAGATATGTATGACATCAATATCACATACTGATCCACACATGTGTGTGCACGCCTATCTCAATCCTACTCATCAAGTGGCCATAGATATTAAACTCCCTCAGGAGGGACAAATCCCATATCTATCACTCACCCCTCAAAAGCCCCATGTGTCAAAGCCACCCAATCATCACCTTTATAACAACCCATGTTTCAGGACTGCGTTTGATGATGTCAAAGCATACCCAACGACATGTGTTGAGTGTAGTGATTTCAGGTCAAAGAATCGCATTCACCACCATCACTGTGAGTACTGACTGTGACTACCATATCATGGTTCCATGTGTCAAACTCACAGTGGGTCTGTCCGGTATACTTGTTCTCTAACAAGTACCTATGTGTTTTGTTTGATATCTCTATATCATGACTAATGGGATTCTATCATTAACCAACGCCACAATCTAGTCTTGTATGGCATTGTTGTCTATCTACCTTCCACAATGACATCCGACTAGGGACATAACAAGAATGTACAAACTCTTAGCATCCGTATGATCTCATCGTCGAGGTCATGAACCTGAAGGCATACGTCATTGAGTACTGTCATTCTCTAGAAATTCAATCTATTCTATCACTATCTCATATGACTGAACCAGAAATAATTGGAAGCTTGTCTTTGATGTTTATCAAATCAATCTTAATGTATCCCACCAATCATCCCATGATTGGCTCTCAGGGCATACATACCAACATGATTTAGGTATGCCACTCTCCTTGATACACAACTGATGGTATCCTGACCTCAGATCTATCTTAGAAAAGATAGTTGCACCACACAACTAATCAAACAGATCATCTATCCTTGGCAGAGGATACTTGTTCTTTATGGTTACTTTATTCAAATGTCTGTAATCAATGCATAATCGCATAGACCCATCCTTCTTTTTAACAAAAAGAACCGGAGCACCCCATAACGAAGTACTCCGTTGTATAAAACCCTTCTCAAGCAACTCCTGCAACTATTTCTTAAGCTCTGCCATCTCAGCAGGTGCCATTTTATATGGTGTTTGTGCTATTGGTTGCATGCCCGTGATTAGATTAATCTCAAAATCAATCTCTCGAGGCGGAGGAACACCTGGAAGTTCCTTAGGGAACACATCTTCAAACTCCCTAACTATCGGAACTTAAGAAAGATTAGGGCTATCCATTGTGGTGTCTACCACATGTGCCAAGAATGCAAAGCATCCTTATCTTATCAGCTTCTCATCTACCATAGCTGACACAAGACAGGTTGGAAGAATCTTTCTGTCTGCCTGAAAGATCCATGTGTCACCATTATCTATAAACACAACCTGCTTCGAATTACAATCCAAGACAACTTTATACTTTTCTAGGGTGTCCATCCCAAGAATTATATTGAACCCGTGCATCTCAAGTGGTATAAGATCCACCTGAATGCGATGTTCAGAAAAGGAAAGTGTATAGGGAGAACACACCTCCCCTAGCACTGCGGATCCCAGCAAAGGGGTTTCTAACAACAAACTATCTGCACTATGACTAACAACCATATTGCAGTCAAGAATCACTTCTCTAGTGATAAAGGAATGCGTAGCACCCGGATCAATCAAAATAGATATGAAGAAAGATGAAGACATATCAGAATGAAATAGTTCCATCAGAACTATCACAACTCGAGGGTTGACTACTGCTTCAGGTTGATTCATCACATAGAATCTCACCATTTCTTGTTGTTGACCCTGTACTCGGTTGTTGGGTGCCGATGAACCATCTTGGGATGCTTGTCCATGTCCTCTAATTCCACTCTAAAACTGTCTCCTCTGAGAGCCTTGCTGACTCTGCCTCGGAGGTTGGGTCACACTTACATCTCTAGCTCGACAATCTTTCATCAAATGCCCCATCTTTCTGCATATAAAATAACCTCTGCTCTACCTCTGTGGCCTGGGTGGTCCTGTTATTGTTACTGATGCTGAACTGTGGGCTCCCTCTGGTGGTAAACTATGGCCTCTACCCCTACTTGACGTCCATTGCGTCTAGGTATTGAATCTTAGTGGTGCTATTGGTGCAGAAAACCTCAGCTTCTTAAAGCCCTCAGACCTCTGTCCTTGAAACTATGTGTACACCTTCTTACCACTGGTCTATCGTTTCTCCATCACAAACCTTTCTATCTATTTCATGGACTCCACAATGGTAACAAACCTCTCCCTATTCTCCAAAGCAGACACATGTGTGGTCAATTCAACGTTCAATCGCTTCTCAAAATGCCAAATCCGTTCCTCATCAATAGCTGCCATATGCAGACAGAACCGCAAAAGCTCCATGAACTTAGCTTCATACTCGCTAATTTTCATTGGTCCTTGCCTTAACCTCTCAAACTGAGTGATATTCTCATCTAGATACATCTTGGGGAAGTATCTACTGACGAATTCTCATCAGAATTCTTCCCATCCGATTTCAACACCTGGCCTCTTGCCCTCTTCTATTGTCCACCAGTGGCCAGCATTCCCTTTTAGAAGGTACATTGCATGCCTCACGTTCTCTGCTTTAGGGATATTCAGGATTCTAATGGCCTTCTCCAACTCAGTCAACTACAAGTCAGCATCTACTGGGTCAGCTATACAAGCATAATCTGTGGCTCCAACGCAGTGAAGTCGTTCGAAAGTCTTGCTGACTCCCTGTCCTTCATTATGGGCTGGTGCCCTAGGTGCATGTGGTGGCATACTATCCACCATATGCATCATGGTTGCCATGAACTGCCCAAACAGAGCATGGAAAGCTGGGTTCTCTATCATGGTTGGGTCAAACTGGGGATGTTCAGGTGCCAGTTCCTCCCTAGCCTGGTCCCTTGCACCTCTTCCTAGTGTAGCAATGCTCCTCTCAGCAACATGTTCTTCGTGTGATCCAGACATCTTCAAGTTATTCTTCTCCTACTATATGAGTAGAAGTCACTATTAGATAAACTGGAAATACTAGAATAGACTCAACAACCTTATTCCTATGTCTTTGTAGACTCAGCGAACCTAGAGCTCTGATACCACTAAATTGTGACACACTGTTTGAACAAAACGTCATTAACTAAGTGGAAGCGATCATTTAAAGCGGATTACTAAAAAATCACTTAAAATTTAAACCATTAACAAAGAGATCCATACACAGGAAAACTCTTTCAAAAAGAACTAAAGTAATTCAATTATATTCTGGTTCACAAGTACATGTCCTGTACCATCTCTTCTCGAGGATTACAAGCATCAACTGCCATGTTAAAGCTATACATAGGCATTATAAGAACCTCGAGGCATCAAGCCAAAATCTTAGATCGATTCATTAAAAGTACTAACTACTAACTCTGAGGACCTGAGAGTACAAAGACGACACATAAGACTCTCTACAGAAACTATGACAGCCAGTGCCTCCACCTGGAATATAACTGTTGTCCCTATTGTTGCTACTGCCTCTCTTCCCTTGCTATAGGGTTCACTACAAAAAAACAATGATTTAGCTACAATTGCTTTATATGTAGCGAGAACTATTTTTACTTATAAAATATTTTTGTATAACTAAAATGATTGTAGCCACTTTAGTAAATAAGGTGTAGCTACAATTTTTCACTTCATTTTATTTGTATGCAAAATGATCGTAAAGAGGCAAAACCCAAACTCACTCCCCCATTACGTAGCATAGACAGTTACCCCTCTTCCCCATCCCCGATCGCCCGACCCCAGTCCACAACGGCGCCCTCCACGCACAGACTCCATCCTCCTTCCGCCGTCCGCACGTCGTCCAATGGTGGACTCCTGAAGCACGAAGCCTAAAACCTCGTTGCCTCCTCTGACAACGGCACCCTCCGTGCACAGACTTTGTCTGCCTTCCGCCGTCTGCACGCCGTCCAATGGTGGACTCCGACTCCGAAGTCGTATGCTGATCTTTGTGCCTCCATCTCTCTGTGCCACCATCTCTCTACGCCCCCTGTCGTCCGATCGGTGAGGTTTCCCCCCAGCAGCAGGCCTTCTCCGGCGGATCCGCGTTCCTTTCTGGCTTGTCTCTGGTGGTGCTCTTGCAGCGGTCCCCTGCTTTGTGCGTTCTCTGGCAGCGTCTCCCGTCTGCTCTTCTCTCCGAAGGTGCTCCCTGTGCTCTCTGACGTACACGGTGCCTACTCTATGCTCTTCTCTCCATATATGCCATATATATTTTATATCCAGTTCTCGTTTCTTGCTCTCTCTATCAATCCTACAACTGAAGAACATTCGATATTTCTGTCAGCCCCTTCCTCTATGAAATAGGAGAAAGACTATTGCTTGATGCTTGTTGTGGATACACAATACCTGTAAAAGTAGGCATTAGGAATACCATTGAATAGTCATAGGTTTATCCCATATTAGAAGTGACACACAGACCTTAGGCTCCGTTGAATACCATCCCTCTGTAAGGGCCATCCATTTTTGCCTACACTTGTGAGAGCAATTGTTCTCTTTATTCCGCTCTATATCATTCCTACATATGCAACAAGATGAACGTTTGACATTTCTGTCAGCAAATTCTTCTATTAAATAGGAGACAGATTTTTGCTTGATTATCGTAATGGATACACCATACCTCTTAAATAGGCATTGGGAAGAAGAACAATTGCTTAATTATACAATGTATGACTAACATATATATTAAGTAATGATAATCATGTTACGCTTAATAGGCCCACTAATACTACGTAACCTCCTTTTCACTTTAAGGTTCCCCCTCATGATGGATAATATACATTAATCATGATCGGCTTGTCCATGAATATGACTACTATTTGCCTATTTGGATCAGACTGAAGATTAATATAGATATTTTGCTTTGAGTCATATGGCTTGTTGAGGCTTGCATGAACTATTGTACATAGTTTTTTTGTGTGTTTATTTATAGTTCATGTCTCAAGCCAATGCATTGTAAAAACTCACTTTTTGATATATACAAAAAAAGGAACAAGGGATAAAAAAAGGAGTGTGCTCATTATGGAAGAAAAGGGCACTCCACAAGGAAACTATGCTATAAGTTGCATGGTTCTCCTTCCACAACATACGTGCAACTCTAATTTTTTTAACATTGTGACTAAGTTATGGATTGTATTTTAATTATACTATATTCTCCCTACAATGATAAACAAGTGGGATTGCTTTGGAAAGTGAGTAGCTGATGCTTTCTTCATTGGTAGAGGCTGAACTGGCCTTCGTGCCATTGTCTCTCATCGGGCTTTGATAAGTCTAATTTCTTATTATTCTGGGAAAACTCTCCCAAGATATGAGAAAGAGCTCTTAAATCTTATTGAAACTAAGTTATGTAATGATTTTTAATACTTTGTATTCTTATCTTTTTTTTTCTTAATAAGTTATGTAATGATTTTTAATACTTTGTATTCTTATTTTTTTTCTTAATTGTTATAGGTAGTCATGATAGATAAAAGTTGGATCCATGAGGAACATAGAACAAGCACGACATATTTACTTGGGGTGGTTAAATTTATAGAGCATGCATTTTCAAAATCCAGTAGGGATGGGACTAGCTTATGTCCTTGTAAGCAGTGCTTAAATGTGCATAGGCAGAATCGACAAGTCGCAACTGAACACTTGTTATGGAATGGATTCTTGACCACCTACACAAATTGGATTTTTCACGGTGAGGGTTCATCTGATAGCTCTGAGGATTCACAAATACAAAATGACGCGTCCAAAGATGACATGAGAGACATGTTGCGTGATGCGTATGGTGTATCACAAGATGGAGAGAATATGGAAGACGATGACCATCGATTTGTATTTGTTGATGACGCGGAAGCTGAGCAATTTTACAAACTGTTAGAGATTGCTGCACATGAATTGTACCCTGGAAGTAAGAAGTACTCTAAATTGTACACTGTTGTGAGGTTGTTTCACATAAAATGTGTCAATAATTGGAGTAATAAGTCATTTTCTGAGCTTCTTGAGCTTTTGAAGGAACTGCTTCCAGAGGGTGAGACGTTGCCCGACTCTTATTATGAATTCAGGAAAATAATCAGGGACCTTGGACTTGACTATGATAAAATCGATGCTTGCAAAAATAACTGCATTTTGTATCGAAAGGATTTTGCAGATAAGACTTCATGTCCGAAATGTGGTGCTTCTAGATATAAAGAAATTGAAATTGACAAAACTGGTGTAGAAAACATTCGTATGAACAAGAAAGGAGTTCCTTGTAAAGTCTTGCGCTACTTTCCCTTGACTCCTAGGTTGAAGAGATTGTTCATGTGTTCGAAACTGTCACCCCTAATGCGGTGGCACGATGAAAGTCATACCAAGGATGGGATTCTATGACATCCAGCAGATTCTCCAGCATGGAAGACGTTTGATAATATGCATGCTGAGTTTGCTTCTGATTCTCGCAATGTTCGCCTTGGATTAACTTCCGATGGATTTAATCCCTTTGGCCTCATGAGTCTATCATATAGCATTTGGCCCATCGTATTGATTCCGTACAACTTGCCACCATGGTTGTGCATGAAGTCTCCCAATTTTATCCTGTCGATGATTATTCCTGGTCCAACTCAACCCGGAATGGACATAGATGTCTACCTGCAACCGTTGATTGAGGAATTAAAAGAACTGTGGGAAGCTGGTGCTGATACTTATGATGCTGATCGTAAAGAGGTTTTCAAGTTGCATGCTGCCTTACTGTGG
Source organism: Alisma plantago-aquatica (assembly GCA_963693085.1). Lineage (NCBI taxonomy): Eukaryota > Viridiplantae > Streptophyta > Magnoliopsida > Alismatales > Alismataceae > Alisma > Alisma plantago-aquatica. Next base: position 107,690,079 of record OY856415.1, on the reverse strand, counting down.
ACGATAAGCGACTTTCCTGCATATGGTTATCTATCTGATTGGCAAACTAGTGGGTATCTTGCATGTCCTTTCTGCAACAAAGACGCGTGCTCATGGAGACTACCATATAGCAAGAAAGCATGTTTCATGGGTCACAGGAGGTTCCTCCCAATGGATCATAAATTTCGTAAAGATGCTTCATCATTTGACGGAAAAGAAGAATTTAGAAGTGCTCCTAAGATGTTGTCTGGAAGTCAAGTTCTAGATCAAACTAGAGATGTAGATAATCTACCGTACAACTGGAGAAAGCAAAGTATATTTTTTGAGCTGCCATACTGGAAGCATAACCTTATACGTCATAATCTTGACGTGATGCACATAGAAAAGAATGTATGTGAGAGTTTGATTCACACACTGCTAGCAATGGAGAAGTCAAAGGACACTGAAAATTCTCGATATGACCTCGAAGAGATGGGCATAAGGAATAAACTTCACATTATCAAGGACAGAAATAAAAAAATCATCCCGCCTTCATGTTTTACTTTGAAGAAGGAGGAAAAAGAATTATTCTGTAAGCTGTTGAAGTCTACTCGAGTTCCTGATGGGTATTCTTCTAATATAGCTAGAAATGCACACGTCAAAGAAAGAAAGCTGATGGCATTGAAGAGTCATGATTATCATGTATTGATGCAACAGTTCCTCCCATTAGCTTTACAAGTAGCGTTGCCCAACAAAAATGTTAGATCTGTTGTAATTGAGTTGTCCAATTTTTTTAAAGACTTATGCTCTAAAGTCATAAATCCAAATACTTTTGAGAAGTTGGAATCCAGAATAGCAGTGACTCTTTGTAACCTAGAGAAGATTCTCCCACCATCATTCTTTGATGGGAGGGAGCATGTGGTCATTCATCTTCCACGAGAAGCGAAGATAGCCGGACCAATATTCTATCGTTGGATGTACCCCGTGGAGAGGTAATTTTTCTAACAATTAAATTTGTTCAGACTTTGCTTCCGATTGTATGTGATTATCTTACAGAGTTTTATCTTCTTATTAATGTAGACACTTGCAAACTTTAAAAAGATATGTGCAAAATAAAGCTGCTGCAGAAGCTTCTATAGCAGAAGGTTACTTGGCAGATGAATGCTTAACATTTTGTTCGAGATATCTCTCAGGAGTTGAGACAAGGCTCACTAAATTGTCTAGAAATGATGTGGAAGATGAAGATATGGATAATGATGAAGAGTGGTCTATATTCTTTCATAAAGGGCGTCGTCTAGGAAAGAAGACTCCAATTATGCTTGATAGTACAAAGCTGCGCATCAATATATTTTGGCAAACTGTGATGCAGTTGATCCATACGTGAAGTAAGATCGTTGTTTACTTTTCATAATGTACTTTCATATTTACGTCTAGGTGTGTCACAAGTGTTTGTTAGCAGGGAGCACATCTGATACTTGAAGAAAATCAATCCACGTGCACGACAATGGGAAATTAGTAATCTTCATATGAACAGTTTCAATGAATGGTTTAAGAAACATGTAAGTTTAAATAAGTTATTTCCATTAGCAAAATAACAAAAATATATAAATAATAAAATTCATAATATTTTCAGATTGAGGAGAAGGCAAAGTCGACAACTGTGTCTCCAAACCTTTTAGTGTTGGCTCGAGGACCGCAACAAATGACGATGCAATATGCGGGATATGTAACAAATGGTTATAGATTTCGCATTAAGGATCGAGAATGCGGGAGGAAAACACAAAATAGTGGAATTATGGTGAACGCTCAGACTGAAAGTTTTTCCAGCTCCAAGGACAAAAATCCTCTAACGGGTCAGGTTACGTACTACGGGGTGTTAAGGGACGTTTTCGAGATTAGTTATTACGAGCAACTCAAAGTTGTATTGTTCAAATGTGACTGGGTCAATGCAAACAGAGGCATCAAAAAATCTGAAAATAACTTCACAATGGTCAATTTAAAACGTATTGATGTAACTGATCATCCATTTGCATTGGCCTCCCAAGCACAACAAGTGTTTTATGTGAAAGACATAAGTCAAAAAAATTGGAGCTTTGTTGTGCACACTACACCTCGTGATACTTATGACATGGAGGAGAAGCTTCATGATAATTTCATGGATGGAACCTTCTTGTCAGAAGATAAATCTCTAAGTGATTTGGAAGATATCTTAAGTGACGTTTGTGATGACGTTAATTTAGTCAGAGAAGACATGGAGGGTGTGACCTTTTATGAAGAGGGTCATGATCCCCATCATTGATCTTATGTAACTCTTTTTATTTTATTAGTTGGGTCAATTACTGGAAACACTCATGCTATCCCTTTATTTATAAAATGATCATTTATTCTTTTACATAATTATATATTTGGGTTAATTTGCTTAATGAGTTTGCTTGTTGGATGTTGGCTTCATCAGAAAATTAAAATATTATTGAAATTTTTAAATTTTGAATTTTATTTGAGGAACACAATTAGAGAATGTATGCCATGATTTCAGTTTGTAATTGAATATTTTTGATATCAATTGTCTATTTAGGAGAATGAAAAGACGCAGTCAGCTATTGTCTCCACTTACTGATGATGTCTGTAATGAAGGATTAACTCATGGAAGTATGACAGGTAAAATAAAAAATTACATCATTGAATATCTTTCTTAGAACCGCTCATATCATCATTTTAGTTGCAGGTACTTCCAAAAGACCAAAAGGAGGGTATCTTGGCTCAATAAATGCTGATTGGGGGTGTTCAAATGCAAAAGAAGGACTTAGAAACAGTAAAACCATGGCGGGATCAGCTGCAAATAACAATAGAAGTTCTTTTTTAAACCTTGCAAAAGAAAAAAAATCTTCTGTGTCAAATGATGGAGTTGGTGTCGTTGGTAAAAGTCATGTGGTGGCAAACTCAAATATTGCTAGAGAAGAAAGTCATTCTAAAAGACACTAAGAAAAAAAAAGTCATCAAGGAGTGCATGTAAAAGCAAGTATGCAACGTTTGGTAAATGATGTCAGTAACAATCAAGAGGTTGAAATTGATAAATTAGATAATGATCAACATTCTGTTGCTGAGTCTCCTACTTTTGATCCTGGGCAGAGTGAAGGTAAGAAAATTTAGATACGAAGATGCATTATATTTTTCACAAACGATTGCTTAATTATATGTGTATAATATGTATATCCTTGTAAATGCTTGCATCATATTCATGATTTTGTAGGGGGGGCTACAAATAAAAAAACAAGGGGCTATTCTAAGTGTATCCGATTATGGGGTAAGACAGGGGATAAAAAGTTGCCAATTACTTTGGATGAGAATGGTGATCCAATAGGGCCACATCAGAATGACCTGTCTTCCTTTTTGGGAACTGTTGCTAGAAATTCTGATCTTGCACCATTAAACTATCTTGATTGGCGACAAGTACCTGTGGAAAACAAAACCGCTATATGGAATTATGTGGAGGTAATTCTAGTCTTAGAGATATAATACAATGTTGTGAACTTTTTATTTAGAAATTATTCTTTTGTTACAGACCAAGTTTGTTATCGACATAAAGGGGAAGAATTCAGTTTTGCGAACAGTGAGGGATTGTTGGAGAAACTTTAAAGTGGATATTAAAAAAAACCACTACATGCGGCACAAAGAAAAATCTGACCGACTTAATGATTGCCCCTCCCGTGTTGATCCTGATCAATGGAAATTTCTTGTGAATTTTTGGGATTCTGACGATGGAAAGGTAAAACAATTTATTCCTTAATTTTGTAGAATTTAATAGTGTATATTGCATATAATTATATTATAATGCATTGTATGTAGTTAAGGAGTGCTAAAAACATTATGAGCACAAAGTTCGTAACGACAAGACATACATCGGGATCAACACCGTATGCTTGTGTGAAGGCTAATGTGAGTTATCTTCTGGTTGAAATCTGCATTACACTTTCTTACTACTATGCTCAGATATGCTGCTACTGTTACAAACAGTTACAAGAGAAGAAAAACGGTGGCAATGTTAGCAGATTAGACTTGTTTAAGGCCACCCATTTGAAGAAGGATGGTACTGTTGTGGATGCAAAATCTGCAGAATTGGTTGTAAGCAATCATTTAACAAATTTATTTTTTATTTAATGAAAACATTCTCATTAATATTGTATGTAGGACAAGATGAATGCGGCACTTGCAAGTAATGAGGAAAATCTCAATGAAGATGAGATATTTGATCATATTTTGGGCCCAAAGAAGATTCCTGTGAAACATGTGATTCATGTGTCTCATAATGTATATGAAAATAAAATCATAGACTTAGAACTGGTTGTTGATGCTCATACCCAGATATACGAGGCTCAACAAAAGGAGTTGTTAGAAATGAAGAAAAAATTTGAAAATATTGAAGCTATGATGCTGAGAAATTCTAACCCGAGTGCTTCGTTTCAGCCGAACGAGGTAAATCTTCAAATTCTTATAATGTGATTACATAATAAAATTGATTTTCTTATAGTAAACTATTTATTTTGTAGAATATCACAATGACCACCAATGAAAGACTACACAGACCAAATCAATCGAGTAGTGAAACACCCATTACCGAAGGACAGGTTATTATATCCAAACATTTATTGATTAATTTTTTCAATCTGAATTTTAGGTATAACCAATGTTTGACACAATCTTTATAAATTTAAAGGTTGTTTCCTTGTTAAGCTTTGAGGATGGGAATTCAATTGTAGCACGAGGACACGTTACTTCTACAAGTCCAACTTATGTCGTAGGAGGAGCACTGTTGGGGTCCTCATTTGCTGCCGTTTCCATTACTGTACCAATCCAACCTCAAGAGCAGTTGATTAGGCCTTTTGGTCAACACCAAGTCATTGAGGATGTAATTGGGACAGTGATAGCTTGGCCAAAGAAATTACTCATTGTCAGGTAACATTTTATAAATTAATCTCAATACTAAAAGTGCACTTCTTGACTATTTATGCATCATTGTAGGTGAACCATTTGGAGACGTGGAAACCAAGAGTAGCAGTCATTTGATCAACATAGAGATTCACATATCATATGAATCCATAGGATTTAGTAAAAATAGAAGTCAACCATTCTTTATTATATTTAGTTGGTTTTCAATAAATGTGGATGTCACACATATTGTAGTACCATTCATTATTTCATTGTCTTGATTTTAAATTCAAAGGAAAAATTCTTAAAGATCATTCGCTATCTATTTCCCATGCATCAAATGATTGCCCTGTTATTATAGTTACTGAACAAGTGGCATGTATGGTTCTGGTTGAAGATCGCATATGTTAGTCATGCTAATGTTTGATACGCATATGGATGTATAGTTTCTTATAATCCAATGGCCAGTACAGATCCCTTTCCTTTATATTGTGTATGTGGCATGACATTTAACTTTTAACATATTTTTCCAATAGTTTCCAATGATTAGTAGCTTCTTCCTATATTGGTTTGTCTTTCTCATCCACCTGTTGGTTATGCTTATTGTAGTCAGTAATTTAAACTTTAAACAATTTAGCTATTTAGTCATCATAATGAAGCATCTGCTCAGAAATTCTAAAACCATTTAACTTTCCAACTAGGCATTTGTATCTTTTCTTGTTTCTAGTTCCTCAGGGTTATGATGTGTGGTTCATGGCATCAACAGGCCTTTTCAGTGATGTATAAGCATGAGTGGACAAGAAAATGAATGGTAAGCTTTGGATCATGATGTGTGGTTCATGGCATCAACAGACCTTTTCAGTCATGTATAAGCATGAGTGGACAAGAAAACGAATGGTAAGCTTTGGAATCATATTCTTAATCCTACAGGGACTTAAACTTTTAATATGGTTCTCTAAACTTTTAATATGTTTCTGTTATACATATTGGATTACAGTTGATATACATGTATCCCTTCAAGTTTTCTGCTATAGACTTTGGTAGAATAATATTAGTTGGTCATTTTGTTTTTGGTTTTAGTCTTACATAATTTAAGTATAAATCTTGCCGATTTACACAACCATGATGATGTACACAACCATGATGATTCAGATCATCATTATGATGTTGGACATTCTCATGGGAATCAAACTCATGTGAAATGTAGCCATGGACGAGTTATAATTGTTAATCATGACCTTCAATCAGGGAATTCTGTGCACAAAGATGATCTTGAAAAGCCATTACTGAAGCATTCTAATAATGCTAGACACTAAATCTCTAGTTCAAAGAATCCAAAGAAACATTAATGTGGATGGATAGTATGGTTGATGTTCATGAGCTACACATAGGACTCCTCACTGTAACTTTGTTGATTGATTTCTTCCCCTAATCCCTGATGTTTATATGATATCTAGAATTGCTGGAAATTGTAGTGATCTAAGATATTATTCAAGGTTGTATTCGAATGTCATGTTGACCTTGCTTTAGAATTTTTTTAAGTTAGTGAAAGTCCTAAAGTTCATTTTTAGTTGTGTTATGTGTTTTTTGAAGAATGCTGACCAATGAGCTTAGTTTCTACATGCTGATCCCAGATTAATTATTGATAATAGTCATTTTATTAGTGTGAATGCAGAAAAGTTGAAGGGCATAGACAACTATTGTTCTTATGGTTTATATATTTGCATTGTACTTGCAAAAAATGGTGACTCTGGTCCCTCTTCACCAAAGAGACCATGCTCAAATGACCTAAGGACAAATCTTTGCTAAGGATAATAGAGGAGGTAGAAAAATTTGGAGATAGTACTAGGATGATAGTTGGTGTTTTGAAAACAGTGATTCTGGCTGGTAGTACATTGGCATAAGTTCCATAGAGGGAACACGAAACAATATGAAGTGTCAAGAAAAAATTAATTAAGTCAGCATTCTTTGCCTTATCTAAATGGTTAATTCTAGTTGAATGAACATGTGTTTAGCTTGCAGCTCGAGATGGTCTATGTGTTGCTCTGTTTTGATTTAGATATGAAATGCAAACAACACCTATTTACAACTTATGATTGAGTCTAATGCTTCTTTTTTGTGTATACCTGGCTGGCTTATGCTACTGGTCCGCAGCTGCTTCTTTGCTATGATATCACTGACTCACTATAGGAGTTGTTTGACAGGTGGTCTACTACTTTGAAGCATTTGTTGAGTGTTTGTCTAGTCTACTATAGGAGTTGATTGACAGGTGGTCTACTACATAATGATCTACATTGTCATTGTTATGCTCTCTGTTACATGGTTTCGTTTCCCTGCTCAGATTTTGTTTCTTATTATGAATTCCTTTTGTTCTGCACCAAGGCTAATGATTCATTCTATATTTTGTTACAGATACTTGGCCTTATCTTGGTTTGGACGTTCTTCTAGTACCATATAAGACAACATCTCAGGTCTCAATCAATGATGGATAACTATAATTTAGTTCATGGCTTGGGGAAAGTAGGATCTTTAGTATTGGCCAATTTAGGGTCCAATTTGCAAAGAAATTGTTCATTTGACATTGACTTGTCTCGTGCATTGACATACCTAAATCTGTCCTACACAAGACACCAATACTTGTAATTATTTCTTCAGAACCTCAATGTGAGTTGCTGGAAGATTATAACAGTAGAAAGTTCTAGATGATCCAATTCACAGTTTGCATGCTATCAGGTGAGTCTTTAAAGGAAAATTGCTCAAAAGTATGTCTTGAAAACACAAAATCCAGCAACAAAGCCTCAGAACAAAGAGCAATAGAAGCAGCCAACTCATTATTTCTTTCCTTGAATCACTAATCTATCCCGGTTGAGTTCCCATTTTCCTACTGGTGGTCTCTCCCAAGAGCATGGTGTCATTGCAACAAAACTACTACTAGGAATGAACCCCTTAAAGGCAAATTGATTTACTTAGAACTGATGAATGATGCATCATGTAGTCTATTCACTCTGAGATATTTCTAATATTGAAGGTCTAAATCATCTGGTTGGTTCTCAAGTTTTATCTTCTTGTTTTCTAACCTGGAAGGTGATTCCTAGTGATCGATTTAGTTCAGGCAATGTCAAAAATTTCCTACCCTCTACTTATTCCCCATTTCCACCTCCTCGGTTGAGAAATCTATCTTATTAACCCCCTTAGTTAAATAATTAAATCGATACTGTATGGGTAATTATCCACAACCTTGTTTCAGTCTCATTTCTGTAAAGATACACTGATGACTCACCAATGAGGAACCTGAGTTGATACTTTACTTGCAGATAACATACCAGAGGCTGAAGGATACATTGATTCAAGCAAGGGAGTTCAGAAGGGGTGATATAAATAGTCTGTCCAATCTTTTTATTTGGGTGTAACATATAAATGTGTGATCCTTGACTTGTATATACATGAAACACTTTATAGTTTATACATTGTCTTGCTTTGCTATTACTTCACTAGTATATAGTCTTCTATAGATATCGTCCTTCCTCCTTTCTTCATTCATTTGTAACTGGATTGGAATATCATTTGGGCTTTTGCCTGTCCTAAAGTAATAAGAAAGGAGGTCTATGCTATGCTTGGTTGACCCCAAAAAAGAGCGATCTGATTCACAGCTGGTCTTTTGCACCCCCTAACCCTGCTACGGTAAGGATGGTTGTTTCATTATATGCATTCAGTTTCTAGGCCAGGCCTAATTTCCTTAAGGATATATATATTCCATCAGTAGCTCAGTTCATATATGCGTTTTCTCGACTAATAAGTAATAGACTTGCACAGATAACATATTAATGCATCTCATCATGCAGCACATTACTATTTCTGAGGTTATTGAGAATGAGTGGTTCAGTAAGGGATACCATCCTCCTACATTTGATGAACCAGATATCTCTCTTGATAATGTTCAGGCAATCTTCGATGAATCAATGGTAATTCAAGGCGACTTTCTTTTTGATGTATAATTTCCTGATTAGTTCTATGGATATTGATTTGATGTCTAACTGTTTTTTTTTCCTTCAGGCGCCTGCAAACCTTGTTGTAGAAAAACGAGAAGAAAAGCCCGTGACGATGAATGTTTTTGAGCTCATTGCCACCTCCCAAGGACTCAATCTTGGCACATTATTCGAGAAGCAAATGGTGAGGAAGATCTTATTCCAACAAAATATTTGTGCTGGACTTAATATAAAACTGCGATGAAGTCTTTATATCTGTAGAGAATAGTAATCATGGATACTATAATCATGAGAAATAGATATATCTCTAATTGCTTAATGTAGTGTAGGATCCTGGTAGGGAGACTTGCAAATTACTCATTTCAGAGGACTTTGCTTGCCTGTCTGCTTGTTGGAATCAAATTTCCCATTTCTAGTCATGTATGTCAGTTGTTGTGCGAAGTCTATTAAGATGAAACCACGTGTATTGACAATCTGTCCCCCCCTCTAATAAGGCACACATTTGTTGGTGAGATTACAGTTTTATCTCTCTTAACATCGAGCATCTTGTCAATTCTTATGGATTGCTCCTCTCATACTCACTATTCTAAGATGGCGAAAGTGTTCATTCATACAATCCTCTTATTAAATTTAATTGTTTTTTTTTTGAGATGTGGCTGGTGGGTTTTCCTTGGATGCTTCAATTCAATATTACAAACCTTATACAGAAGGTTATCCATGTCAAAGCACATAAAAATGGCAATAATATAGCTTGCTCGTTTTCTAATTTCTGCACATCTTCAGTGATTACAAAGTAGATTGTTTATTCATTCAATCATGTTATTGTTTGTACCATAATTATCTGCTCTGTCAAGCACACAAATATAGCTTGCTCGTAGTTAAAGACACATATTTTACTAACAAGAAATATTTGTTTCAAAGGAATGGATCAATTTTTTGTTCTCCAAACAGTGTTGTATTTCATGTTAAGGATAAAAGTATTTCCGATTTCAAGATATAGATATAAAATGGTGAGAATAATATTATTTTTATTAACAAAGATTAATTTATTATACTGAAAAAAATAAAAACCTGCAAGAGCTAAAATTTCTGTATAAAAATATCTTACAACACAAAATCGTACACAGATATAGAAACAATATATCTACTAGAATTTATGCACTAGTTAGTTAAATAGAAATTTGTTGACTTAGGATTATAAAATTGGTCAAGCCATAAGACAACTTTTATATTCGAGTATAGGTGTTAAATCTTGCTAGGTTGTATGCTCGTACAACCATGACGATTTCACACTTCCTATCTTTGAAGTAATATTTCGTTCACTTTTATTTATGCCATTCTTTACATCTGTCCAGGAAGATGGCCTTCTGCACACAACATGTGGAACCCCGAATTATGTTGCTCCCGAGGTATCCTGTGTTTCTGCTGTTGTTGTAATAACTTGAGGCATTTTATGTCGAGGCAGTTCATAATGAAGATATTGTATTATTTGCTGTCTCCACATGGCTTTTATGTTGAATGGTGGTGATTTCATCAATTATTGGGTTTCAATACAGTTTCTTACATTTTCAGGTCATAAATAACAAAGGCTACAATGGCGCAAAAGCAGATTTGTGGTCTTGTGGTGTGATTCTTTTTGTTCTTATGGCTGGCTATCTACCATTTGATGATGCCAACCTTTCAACACTATATAAAAAGGTATTCCTTGTAACCATAGTACTCTTTTCTTGTTGGAATGCATGGTTTATCAGTAGGACTCATTCTTGGCTTCTTATTGATGTCCAGATCTTCAGGGCTGATTTTAGTTGCCCTTCTTGGTTTTCTAGTAGTGCTAAGAAACTAATTAAAAGGATACTTGACCCTAACCCTGCTACGGTAAGGATGGTTGTTTCATTATATGCATTCAGTTTCTAGGCCATGCCTAATTTCCTTAACTTTAGAGTAGATTTTATCCTGGCATAAGGATATATATATTCCATCAGTAGCTCAGTTCATATATGTGTTTTCTTGACTAATAAGTAATAGACTTGCACAGATAACATATTAATGCATCTCATCATGCGGCGCATTACTATTTCTGAGGTTATTGAGAATGAGTGGTTCAGTAAGGGATATCATCCTCCTACATTTGATGAACCAGATATCTCTCTTGATAATGTTCAGGCAATCTTTGATGAATCAATGGTAATTCAAGGCGACTTTTCTTTTTGATGTATAATTTCCTGATTAGTTCTATGGATATTGATTTAATGCCTAACTATTTCTTTTCCTTCAGGCGCCTGCAAACCTTGTTGTAGAAAAACGAGAAGAAAAGCCCGTGACGATGAATGTTTTTGAGCTCATTGCCACCTCCCAAGGACTCAATCTTGGCACATTATTCGAGAAGCAAATGGTGAGGAAGATCTTATTCCAACAAAATATTTGTGCTGGACTTAATATGAAACTGCGATGAAGTCTTTATATCTGTAGAGAATAGTAATCATGGATACTATAATCATGAGAAACAGATATATCTCTAATTGCTTAATGTAGTGTAGTAGCCTGGTAGGGAGACTTGCAAATTACTCATTTCAGAGGACTTTGCTTGCCTGTCTGCTTGTTGGAATCAAATTTCCCATTTCTAGTCATGTATGTCAGTTGTTGTGCGAAGTATATTAAGATGAAACCACGTGTATTGACAATCTGTCCCCCCCTCTAATAAGGCACGCATTTGTTGGTGAGATTACAATTTTATCTCTCTTAACATCGAGCATCTTGTCAATTCTTATGGATTGCTCCTCTCATACTCACTGTTCTAAGATGGCGAAATTGTTCATTCATACAATCCTCTTATTAAATTTAATTACTTTTTTTTTGAGATGTGGCTAGTGGGTTTTCCTTGGATGCCTCAATTCAATATTACAAACCTTATACAGAAGGTTATCCATGTCAAAGCGCATAAAAATGGCAATAATATAGCTTGCTCGTTTTCTAATTTCTGCACATCTTCAGTGATTACAAAGTAGATTGTTTATTCATTCAATCATGTTATTGTTTGTACCATAATTATCTGCTCTGTCAAGCGGAATGCCTAATCAGGCCCAGAAACTTGCTAAGCAGTCAATCCTTGGATACCAGTTTGACTACAGTGCCTGAGCAAAAGCCACAACAACAATAGCTCCACATAAGCCAAGTAGGTAACGATGAACATGCCAAGGTAAAATACAAAGATGGCACATGATTGTTAATAGATATGCCTGTTGCAAAGGCTTTGCAATTGTCTGCAGTTACTCCAATAAGGACACCAGCAAAGTTTCACACATCTGCAGAAGTTGTTGGCATTTAAGCTTTCCCAGGGTGAAGACGTCACTGACTATTTTCTCATTTGTTCAGTCTCTAATAGAGAACAGGGTCAAACTCCTGGTCAGCAATTGAAAAGTTTGAGATAGGAACAATTAAACAAAAGGCTGTAAAAAGCATGCTAACTCGTCCTTGGGATGACTAGATGTCCATTACTTCTGAGGACTGTGCTACTACTATTGTACCTGGTACATCTAGATATAGATCCCAAATACATTGACACCCTTCTGTGTTAGGTTGAGAGGGAGCTTCAAACCACTCCTCAAAAACTTTGGCTTCAACTTAAACTTCCAAGAAGCATGAAGACGTCTTTCTTAAAGTGGTTTCCTGCTATGATAATCATCATTGGGTGATTGCTTTCAATGCAACCTCATGTATCTCCCACATATCATCTCTTTTCTAAACTATGAAAGTTTTCTGCTTTGCACCCAGCCATCTAGTGATAAGTCAAAGTCTACTACAATGAGAATTCAGCCAGCAAACTCACATACTTCTCTGACCCTAATCCTCTCATAATCGAGGGGTCAAACCCAGAGCCAATGATAGCTAATTGCATGTTCTTTTCATTGTGTTTTCCATATACTAGCAGACTTGTTTGATAACAATATTTCTTTCTTTTACAAACCTAGACCGATGATAACTGATTGGATGTTTTTTCCATGCATTTGCCACATATTTGCAGAGTTATTCTACAATAATATTGAGCTTTTTGAGTCATCAAGACCTCCAAACTAGAATGGGATTGGTTAATGTCTAGAACCAGAATAGCACAAATTGAAAGAGAAGAATTTTGCATAGTGGAGTTGAACATGGAAGATCTTCAAATGACAGGGAAAATATAAGCATTTTATTGGTGGTCCTCCTGCTTCTGTAGATGTCTCATTCACAGTGGGGACAACATAATGGTAATCTCTTATCAATAATTCTTATCAACGACAATCAGTTTGAGACTTGAAACGAAGTATGGGATTATTTGACACTCATGTATTCCAATCATAGTTCCTGGATGTATGTATGATATGCAGGTGGAATTGATATGTTAAGCAACTCCTCATCCGTGCCACTGTTAAACACATCAGCTGGCCGTGTTACATTTATTTGGTTGCTCTAACATCACAAGCTGCTTCTATTCCTCATCCAAAGCTAAAACATATCAACCGGTTGCGCACTGAACACCAAGTGTATGCATAACTTTGTTTCCCGTGTTACATTTATATAGACATTAGTTACCATCAAATCTAACTTTACTGCTTACATGATTGCAGCTATGAGCTTCCATACTCTCATCCTTTACTGAAAGGGGTGAGCATATTACTAGTGAAATTACTTATTATGACATTTATGCATATTGTTAACATTTAATCCTCTGCATATTGCTCAATCAACTTATATAATGATGATTTTGCAGCTGGACAAAGGAGAGCCAGATGACCCATGCCCCTATCTGCCTGCTATATGGACTCCAGGTAAACTAGCCTTGATGTCGATGCTGAAATTTCAGTTGATGAGTCTCGATGACTAATAAATGACCAACAAATGTAACAGGAGAAATCGCTCAATCAATGGAATCACCTGAAACATCTTGTAATTTTGGAGATCCCAGTAGGCTTTGTGACAACACATCGTGTTTTGCCTGTAGTAGTGTACGTGAAGCAAGAGCTCAAAAAGTCAGAGGAACACTGTTGGTATATTTCATTTAATGTCGTACTTCAATATTAAACAAATATTTAAGGCTGCTAGATAGGGGACTGTATCATGCAGAGAACTAATTCAGAAATATTGATTTCAGATACCTTGCAGAATGGCAATGAGAGGAAGCTTTCCCCTTAATGGGACAAACTTTCAGCTCAATTAGGTAGGTATCATTACAACCATTGGACCTTGGTGAATTCTCCATGATATGTCAGGAGTTTTCTAATGCCAGTCCAACAATTAAATATTTTTGTTCCACTTGAATACATATACTCTTATTCTATCTCTTAATAGAATACTGCCCTCGAGTGTAGGTATTTGCAGACCACTCTTCTAGCTTATGCCCCATAGATGTGCCAAGAGAATGGATTTGGATTTTACCAAGACGAACTGTATACTTTGGAACATCAATTCCATCCATCTTTAAAGGTAAGCAGTGAGATAGTAGATTGATGACATATGTAGATATTATCATTCCCACATTTGTAATGTTTGTGCCAATATTGTTGTTGTAGGATTAATGACGGAAAGCATACAACATTGCTTCTGGAGAGGTATCTCAGCTTGTAGTTGCATCTATTATATTTTGTATACCGTTATGTCTACAAGTAAAAGATGTTGCTTTCAGTTAGATTTTTACAAATAAAAATTTAAAGATGTGACTTTAAGTTCAATGTAAGTGAAAATTGAAGTTTTGTTTCAGGATATTGCATGCCAATCTGATGGGTGGACTGGGCATGCTAAGGAAATTTCTGGCTTAATCATGGATATTGAGAGATCCATATTTAAGAAATTGATAGATGACGTCTTAAATGGAGAGATTGTTCTAGAAATGCAGGCTAAATCAAAAAGAAGGCACATACAACTATTTGTCAAATAAGTAAATTTCCATATAGGTTCCAAACTGCAGATATCCATGGTGGTTCGCACAAAAGTGGATGCTACCAAAAATGCAGATATCCATGGTGGTTCCAAACTAACGATACATGAACCTCTACATGACGTTGCCAACAGGAAAGGCTACAACTCTTGTGCTCAGTCTTATGTGTTGAGAGCTCTGGAAGTTGATGAGGACATGTCACATACCTCTATCATGTTTGGGATTGGAAGATTCACCACTAAAGATGAGATTCGTAGGGTTGTTGAACTCATTGTGAATTAGGTGGAGGAACTAAGGGAGATGAGCCCTCTTTATATTGTGCTTTGTACTCTGCAGTGGATAGATGTAGTCAGAAGAAGATATTGTATACATGTGTCTTTTTTCCATACATATTGTAAAACATGGGCCAGGTTAATGTCCTCCCCATGTGTACTCATTTTTCAAATATAAATAAAAGTATCATTGGTGACATTGTAAGCACAACTCAATCTTAAATAACATTCATTTGTTTTCTTATTGAAAACCACTCTATATTGGCAAGCGACTGACTGGATACATGATGTCTCTCACTACATATGTATGTATAGTACATGGTGTCTTTCACTACACACTAGCTATAATTACATGTGTAGCAAGTGCTAATTTTTGCTATACATGAACTACAAGTACAAATTGTAACCAATGCCATCTCTCCCTACATACCATAGGTACAAATTGAATTGTAGCCATACATTTGGCTACAATTGAAACTACATGTTTATGTGTAAGGACATTTTTACCTACAATTATGGTTACATATAAATTTGTAGCGAGAGGAATAACTAACTACAACTTTAAAAAATGTAGCCTAAACAATTAGCTACACGGGTATTAGCTATATATTATAAATGTAAGGATAAATGTAGCCAAATCTTTTAGCTACAAATTTTGGGGTTTTCGCTACAAATTTTTTTTGTAGTTAAAGACCATATTTTTCGTAGTGGTTTCTGCCTCCTCTTTCGCGTCTACCTAAAAAGTGTTGGTGACCAACATAGTGAGACCCAGTCCCAGCGAGAGATACAACTCTCTGCCAAAAACATTATTATTGTAGTTTAATAGAATAAAACTGAGCATAGGAATCACATATATTCAACAACAGATAAACCAATGTCTAAACAGATTAGAACAGTATTCTTATTCAAATCGTTTCAGCTATAACTTGATAAAGCAGCATGTCACTTATCCAATAAGGAATTGAAGAACATGTATAACATTTATCCATCTAGGATATGCTAAGCAAGGTAACATCAACCAATGATTTTTGTATTTTAACTTTAAGCAAATACGCTACACGGCTAATTACATTTTACAATCATACTTAAGCCCTGAGGAGATGAGGTATACCACTCATACTCCAACCAACTATCATGGCGTAAATCATCAGTTCCATACATAGGTCAAGGAAGAGCCGGATTTCCATGACCTCATCCTCCTTAGTCAGTGTGAGTACAAAATACAGGACATCTTGTGTCTCTGCTAAATAGCTTTCCAGGGTATATTGGCTACTTCGCTATAGAGTTACAGTGGTGAATGTACTCTCTTCGCAATCGAGAGATTTCATGTTTATCTCACATCGATCCGACATTAACATTATCAGGAGATTCGTGATACATCCATCCCGACACATATAGTGAAAGATTGAGAGATTTAATGTTTATCTCACATCAATCCCACATACGCCCCTAATCCCCACATACTCAACAGTATGCCCTCCAGGAGATCCCATGGGAAAACCTGTTTCACCATCACCAACTACTGGCGATGATGGATCTATGGCCAAAGCTCTACATGATAAGATTTCACTTGATTAATTAAGTACATTCCGATATTCTTTTAGCATCAGTCATGTTTTCAAACATAAATTATTATAAAAAATGCTACAAAGAATATGTAATACTTCTTTAAAGTACTTTTTGAAGCTTTATAAAACATTGGGATCTCAATCCCTTATCACATCATGGGCATTCTCATCCCTTAACATCTCATCCTCATGATTATGGAATATGGGTATTCAAACCCTCAGTTCATCAAAGAACACTTGTTACCACTTATCAGGTAACTAATACCTTCAGGTCATCTCACCAAGGTAAACATAATACTTGCAACACAAGTGTCTCACATGGCTCTCAAGGCCCATTTAATCTCTTGTTACCTCTTACTAGGCAACAAAGCATATTATGGCTCACAAGGCCCATAAAACAATTTCAATAAATGAAACATCATAACTCATACCTGGCTATGTCCAACATCTCATGATACTTGCATGGTTAGTACACATGATAATGGTTATATCAATTACATATAAGCACCATACTATACAAGGTAACACCACTATGCCCTCATTAGGGTTAGGGTTTCCCAATTCATGTCAATTAGGGATACTCATCCCATTGCCCAAAATTAGGGTTATGGTTTATCATCATATTGCCCAAGATTAGGGTTTCATGCACTATAACCAAAATTAAGGTTTCACATACCTTCACCCTATATTAGGGTTAGGGTTTCATATAGCATTACATAACATCACTCTGGATTAGAGTTTCACATCACATCACTACATTAGGGTTTCACATGGCATCACCCTAGATTCGGGTTTCACACATCATTATCTTGAATTAAGCCTCCTTGTAACTTTTCCCCAAATTAGGGTTTCACGTAACTTTACCCAAAATTAGGGTTTCATGAAGCCTCCTCTTAAATTAGGGGTTTTCATTATATTACCCTGAATTGGGATTTCTCATATCATCACCCTAGATTAGGGTTACACCATTACCCTAGATTAGGGTTTTCACCTAGCATTGCCCAAAATTAGGGTTAGGGCTCATCAACCTTCTCGATTAGGGTTTCATGATTTCTTTATCAAGGATCATACCCTAATTACATATTTTATTCATGTTGAAAGTGTTGAGGCTTAACCACTACATGATTATTATACATGTATGAATTCCTTTCTCTCTCTCTCTCTCTCATCCTCTCTAGGTTGTTGATATTTGTATATCGTTAATAGTAGATATGAATTCTTCGTGTTACATATGTGAGATGCCATCTTTTTATTGTACTCCATGAAATTTAACACCTGGTCATTTAGTCTGATTATTCTATAGCTCATTGAACATGCTCCTATTGTACCCCTCATATGATTTTTTTTCATAATACATGATCGTATATATGCTTCAATATACAATATACTTATTAATCACTGATCATGTCAATAATTTGTTCTTTAGTAAACCCCCTCCCCCCTCAATATCGTGTCTCATGAATTTTCAAGGAAAAACTATAACACCAATTTTTAGTTACAAATTAGAACCTAAGAAACTATTTACACAATATGAGTTTATAGTGGGGCTTTTAAATTTAAATGATGACCAGTGTGACTAGCCCCTTAATTATATACATTTATATATAATAATTATAGACCTTATGCCTAGTTAATAAGGATACTCATGAATGAATTATGAATATTCTCTACATTTTATACATTCCACAATCATACTGAATTTTGAATATTAGGCCACAAGGTAAGAAAGACCCTAATATTGACAAAATCATGCCCAATCTCTCTTTCTCAACATAGAAACACTAAGTGATAGTTGGCTGCTTATGAATGCATCACAAAAAAGATAACTGATCTTGACCATGATCGACTTATCTTGTTAACATTAGTTGTTCCGGCAAACAACATTTCTAAGTCAGTAGGAAATGGGTTTTTATGAACATAATTGAAACTTGTAAATATGCTTAAAAGTTTAAACCACAAGTTGTAAATGACATGATCATCTAATTAGAATAATTTTAATTTTAAACAATGTAGCTAGATATGCAGACAAACCTTCACCACAACAAATACGAGGATCCTGGCTGTTACGAGAGCCTATAATCATTACATATTAATGAAAGCCTTACATTTATCACATGCCATTTAATATTTTTAATGAGGAAGCAAATTTTGTCAGGTAGGGTGAAACCAAGAAATGTTCAAATTCATAGATATTGGTTGAACCTAGGAACTTTTTCTCATCTTGTCTGACAAGAATGCAAATATGTCATCACATCCATGTATTTTTTAATCAAACAAATGAATATCTGGCCAAGATCGTTGTACAAAGATAATCACCTAGAATATATATGCCAAAACCACCAAAATACCTCCAACTACTCAAGAACATAAAGTTAAGATGATCTTATATATAGAGAACATCCAAAGTGTGAGGCCACTATCAAACCTCCATAGCATGGAGTCAAAACACTTGGGGGCCTGATCCTAATATTTATATCCAGAGGTGGTTTCTGATGGAAACTCTTAATAAAATATCAATAATAAATTGTTCTTGTTCCCATACAAACACCTGGTTTATCAAAGTGTTGATGTTCTCAAATACCCTTGGTGTTATGCATACTATTACTAAATCCTCTACATTGGGTGGCATTAAATAAGAGACTCACCAAACCCAAAATACTTATAAGGCTAGAGACATCTCATTTTCTTAAGATCTCAAGAAGTTAATGTTAGATGTATAAATAGGGAGAGTGTACTAAATGATCAAGATAGAGATATAAATTATTTTTAGAACCTATTGGGACACGCCTCAAGTTTTTTTTTCATTAAGAGCATTGGGAATTACATAACCTTAACAACAAAGACTATTCTATATTCCATCAGCCAAAGGGGTAAGAGTTCCAAAAAATCCATCATTTTCAAGTCATCAAATCTTTTTGGAATCTTTCATATCTACTTTTTTTATAACCATTAATATGTTCAAGATATTGCATAAATCATAGAACAATCACTTATACCTAACTGATCATTTTAATCATCCAATATGTTGTACTTGAGATAAGGCTCGTTTTATTTTAGATAAACCAAACCAGTCTTGCTGACAAATATATTAGATACAAGGACTTCACAGGTTTGTCATCGCTAAATCAATTTATTTTTGCTTAAACCTGGTCTAGGTTAAAACGTACTCATTAATCATCACTTCACCCATCAACAACGTGACAGCCATATCCATAAATCATTATTGGTGATATGTTCAGTTGAGCATAAAAAATGAGTGAGGGTGGTTTTGGGAAGTAAAAAGAAGTACAAATTTATGAATGAGGGTGGTTTTCTACGTCATATGCCACATTTATAATTCCCAAAGTTGAATTAGTCAATGTCAAATAAGTTTTAATTAAAAGTTTACTATAAAGACGTTAAATTTCTTCATGTTAGTCTACGCCATGTTTGCATATGTATGATGTCATGTCTCTATAGCTACATGGAATGGTCTTCCAGAAATAGTTATATGGTAATATGTATGTAAGATCAATAATAGTGATTCCACCACATTTAGTGGTTCACATATCACAAGCTTATTTGTCCTGGTGTTCATAGAGAGAAACTTCACTAAAGCCATTCTGAGAAAATCATGAAGATATGAATCTTGGTATCAAAAGTTTGTAGGATAAGGCCATCTTTAAATGTAACTATCACGAGCTACATTGAAACCAATAAACCATTTTGAAATTTACGTCGGTGGTCTTGTCTTTAACTAAAACTAAAAATATCAGAATGGATGTATAAAATGTTCGGTAAGGTATGTAACAAAAATATTTGGGATTATTCAAGACTCTAGTAGGGCTTTGTTGAATACTAACTGAAACCATTGAATCAAAGCAATTAGTTCGACTCAGTTTTCATAAGGTGAATGGTTAAGTTTAATTTGACAAATTTTCAAACCTTAAGACGTCAACTTGTTCCAACTTTTGACCAAAATCAAGCTAGAACAATACATATAATTGTTCTTATGTATTTCTATTGTTCTTAATTACATTTGCATCATGTAAGGATGGTTAATAATTTGGTTAGATCACTAGTAGTATGTATGACAAGATTCACCTTTCCATAAGTAGATGCATACTAAATATTTGTGTTGATATTTCTCATCATAGTATGCAATATAGCTGTTAAGCCTTATATGATTCATGTGCATTGAGTTGTTTTCAATGGCTTGATAAGTTCGATCACAAATGGATAATGGTTTATATCAACTGTTGGGATCACAAGGACCATCAAAAGTTTAACTTATTGAAATTCATATGAACATGCATAGAATTGGGTAGCATTCCATTTTTGCTGGTTAACTACCTATTTCTCTTATCTCTCTTGATTCAAAAGAAGAGAAAAAGTAGTGCAGTGAATCTGAATCCACGGGTAATTGGCATAATAATTATGTCTTGCGAAGAACATGTGTTGCTTAGGACGGTTATGAACAAGTTTACTTTTATGAGTTTTTACTATAGAACACCTTCATCTTACATAAAACCCCACTGCAAGTAGCTTTGGGTTTGATCTCTCTAGTGATCCATCATGCTTGAATTTGCCATTCTGTATTCATTATTAACCAACCACATTATAATTTGATATTCTTATGGAGTTTTCAAGTATTGTTCAATATGGACTAGTAAACTCTTGAATCATATATGTTTACCATCCTAGATGTTATTACGTAGTCATGATGGTTTTTGGAATAGATTGAAAATTAGTGCTTCATATAGCATAATCGGGGTATGGCCCATGAAGTCCAACCTTACTTGATGAGGATATTGGCATATTCGAACTAAACAATCAGCTATGCCATATCTTTGAAAATTTCTATGAATTTCAATATATAGCTTGAAGAAGGGAGGGGAGCTGTTAGAAATATCTAAATAAAAGTTGCATTTTGAAAATTTTAATGATTGTAGTTGTACTAGTCTGCAACATATTTGGTCAATTTAGCACATATATATTTCATGTCCATTTACAGTTGTTTTGGAAGCAGTTTGCCTAAACAAAAAAGCCTTTATCTGAGATATATGATGCATTTGTAATTAGCTTTGATTTCATAGATTATTATCAACAATGGACTCTTTCTGGTTGTAGTGCTTTGTCTTGTCTTAAATTTGTCATGATGGTACTGTTGGACATTCCAAGACACGTGTATCACATGTGTATCTCATGAAAATGATTTAAAATTTTAGAAAGAAGAATTTGAAAAGAAAAATTAAACAGAATAGACAATGCTTGATCGCATTTTATATATGATGGAAGATTAATTTGAAGGAACATCAATTTCAAAAAGGCTTGTGTATAGGAATATTTTTCTGGAGGATAGATGTGTAATACGTTAAAATTAGTACTGGATGTCATTAGTCATATTGTATAACTTTGTAGTCTGTTTTGCACCTCCCCCATTTTTAACAGTAATTGACGAAGCTCAAATTTGAGAAGGAAACTAGTTTAGAGTTTGGAATTTTTTTAATATAAATGTGAAGGAGAACATTAAATTTATGCTGTGAAGTTCTAAGAAAATTGTTGAACTTAAGTATTTAGAAATAGAACACCATTTATGATTAAGGCATGTTATTAAACATCCTCGACATCTGGTAATTAATCCTCGATGTTACATTTGTCTATGCCTGTCAATGTTTGATGTTGATATGGAAATATAGTAGACTTCTATGTGTGGAAAAGTTGAAATGAAGATGATGTATGTTACAATAAAATTACTGCCCTTATACATTTAAAATCATATTAGCAGTAAAATAGAGTTGAACGAGATCAAAAGAAATTTCAATATCATGTACTATAGATAGGAGTTTACGCTAAAATTTAGATATTGTTTCTCTGTCACACACACTAATATTTTAGATTTTTTTGAATGTCCTTTTTACATATCCTGAAACATGTTGTAGGTGAAAAGGAAGTCCAAAATGGCAAATCATAAATGTTTTACCGATTTTGCACCTGACTAATAAGTTGGTTATCTGGATAAAATGTTTGACGGATTCTAATGGTAGTTTGCACCATAATATTTGATCTTCATATTTGCTGAAATATACAATATATGATTGGTTATATATTTTAAATTTGTTCTCTAATAACAATTCTCCCCGCTGAATATAGTGTATTGCTATTTTGATTTTTAAGCATTGGGTGGTTTATAATGAAAAGGAGTTCTATTCAACCCATGGAATTGAGTGAGTGTTATCTAAAATTTTTATATCTGTTTACATATCAAAGTTTAGATAACTTGTTGTTGTATAATTACTTACCTTATACATTGCATGTTTATATGTACTCCAAATTTATTTTTATGAGTGTTATGCTAACAATGTTTGATATTTATGTAATATTGACACAAAAATTATTGAGTAACCAACTTAAATGATTTTCTTAAAATATAGAATTAATTGTAGCTCTTTTCTTTGTAGGATTCAATGTCTGGAATAAATAAGAGCTGGATGAAAAATAAAAATAGGTTATCACCAGAATACAGAAATGGCGTTGAAAAATTTATTCAATTTGCATCTAGAAATGTAGAAGCTGATGGCTTAATACCTTGCCCTTGCATTAAATGTAACAACAGAAGTTGCAAGATGATGTGTCAGCTGATCTGATAGTGTATGGCATAATTGAGAGATACACATGCTGGGTAGCCCATGGTGAGCAGTGACATGATTCATCTTGTATTCCTAGATGCCGCTCGACTGGTACCAGGACAAAATCCTCTAGTGCAGTTTTTGTCCAACCAATCTGACGATGGAGTCCTCATTTTGGAGAAGGTTTAAGAAACTCAATCACGTCTGTACTAATTATCAAAATCAAACTACTCGTCTTATACATATTTTCATATTTGGACCAATCTGGTATACAATAGATACTCTTGCGTAATTTTTATTGCAGCAACACCCTGTGCAGGTGGCCAAGATAGGAACATGATGCAGAAAACAGAGCAATGAACAACCTATGTGGATCGAAAACTCTAGTCATAGATATGTAATTTTGCGGGTGTGCGAAAAGCAATCATAGACTATCTTGGAGACCATGACAGAGCAACTAATGCCAAGAGAATAAGGTATCTCATTTAATTGATATTCTAGTATCGATCAATTTCATCTGAAATTCTTATTGTTCTATTAATGAGGGAGCAGTGGGCATGAGATGTAACCCTTTTATCTTTATATTTAACTCCTCTATTTTACTATGAGTGCCTATTTATGAAAATAATAGATGCCTGCGTCAGACCACAACTTGTAAACTTACTAGCGCAGTTCATTGATAAAAGAATTTACAAAGTTGGACTGTTGGAGTCTCGTACACACTCCTTGGTTTTCCAGGAAGCAATATTGGAAAAGTAAAAAGGACTTAGAATGATCCATTGTGGTAAATCTATGTGATATGTTTTATTGTATTTAATTCATTCATTGAACTAATAATTCTATCTGAGACACGACTTCATGCAATGGTATGTCTACGGACTATATCAACATTTGTTTATACATAAGATCTCTAGTAGTGTCACTTAACTCTTGTATGGAGTATCCATCAACTACGAGTTCTTAATTTATATATATGATTTTACTGAGATGTATGGGCATTGATGAAACACGGTGAACTAAAGAGCACGAAAGACAGTAGTTTTGAACATATGGCACTACCAATATATAATTGTTAGCTCTGCATACGAAACAACATATGCTACTGTTATGGAAAATCATGCCAACAATTCAAGCTGCTACTCATATATAAAGGTCAAATAAAAGTAGTAGATGATGAATATGATATGACCACCCTTTCTGAATTGACGATTAAATTGAATTGCTCAGATCCATCTGTCTATTCTGGATAAGAATCAAGGGTGGCAGCCAATTAGGCTGGCCCTATTTCTAGTAGTGATATATCAATTGAGTTAACAGTTGATATAAGATTGCTTTCATTGTTCTTGATTCTTTTTTTCCACATATTCAGGTGTATATGTGGATATGCTCAAGGCTGGTACTATTGATCTATTGAAGGTGATTCAGACTATACAATTTGACACATCTAGGTAAGCAATTGCAAATTTCATCTTTTATTTTATCCCCTTGATTTTTGTGGATTTGTTTGATGCAACTAGGTAAGAAGTTGTAAGTCTCTTCTACTACCGCCTGCAATCGGTGCATGCCAAATTCTATGGCAACAATCCAGCCACAATGAAAATTTTATGATAAGCTTATTGATCCATAATAAATTAATTATCTAGTATCAGTGTACCTACTTTATCTAAAACTATTTTTTTAAAAATGCTTGCAGGTGGCGCCTGTGGGTACAAGGACAGGCTTTACTACTCAGTCCCGATGAAGTAGGTGGTGGTCAAGAAGGAATTTCAAAGGACATAAAAAAGAGAACCATCTATGACACTTACCAAGAGAAATGTTATCCTTGTGACACTTCAATCTAGGCATGTATAAATTGAAACATGCTTCTTTGCCACTACAACCCACTTTTCCCAACAGAGCTCTACGGCTCCACCCCCGAGCTACTATACATGTACTTAAGTTGTGTATTGGCAAGGTGACAATGATCTACATCTAGAATGGATATATAGTTGAAGAGATAGGATACCATGTGCTCATCGAGGCTGACACATTAAAATCCACCTTTGTTGGCTGGTTGAAGACTAATATTTCTTATATTCTTTCTTCATTCTGTCGAGTGTCCTTGTGGCCTGATCTGAATATTGTAAGGTGGATCTAAGATTTTTGCTTTTGTCATACCTTTTTTATTATGTTTACATCAGAATATTATACAAAGACCAATGTGAATTTTAGAATCAATAAAAAATTCTCATATTGACCATTTTGTTCATTTATCTCTATACATATATAAAGGTGTCTGATTATATGTATGTGTTTTCCGTATGGTTTGAGCTTTTCAGGTGCCTTTGTCCCTTTTACTTAGGCGTTTGTAAATGAGCCCGCACATGCGTGCCTATTTGATACTATGTGTTTGCCCGTTCAAGTGGCCCCTACGCGCACAGTGCGCTTGCCCTGACTACCTATGCTAATCTGTGTCTTATTGTGCATGCGTCCATTCAACATTTTACATCTACTTCTGGCTTCTTAATATGCCGAATTTGCAATTAATTTTCGGCTGAATATGCCCATTCCCGGCATGTTCACAACGCCGGTTTTGATACCTTCCGGCATGGGTTAATATGCCGAAAATTAGAAAACTTTTGGCGGCATGCTTTTCAACAGCATATTTCTGACATATTAAAAAATACCGGGTAAAAATAATACCGGCATGATTATGGATTTTTCACGACATTTTACTATGCCGCCGAATCCAGTATTTGTTGTAGCATATTGCATTTCTATCACATCTATACATGTTAGATTACATGTTATTTCTCTAATATGCATATTTGTGTACAATACACCTATGGACATTATTTGCATGTTTTTAGGCATTTGGACAACATTTGATGGACGAGAGAGAGAAAGAGTGATCCTAGGATTTTCCTACCCTTAGAGAGGCCCAAAGCAATGTTTGAGGATCCCTCAACCTACCCCTAGTGGCCAAATCTCCATTGAAGCAAATATGTCCAAGAAAACACCAAGTTTCAACTCTAGAGATCTGCATTGCCATGGTACCACAAAACAGTCATGTTGGCTCACTCCAAAATCAACAAAGTCAACATTGAAGCAATGACAGAATCACTTCGACCATGCCACTCAGAATGGTAATGGTAGATTGACCCAGAATGATCGTGCCACCTTGCACGGCTATGTTGTAGCTGATTCAGAATGGTCGCAGAGCAGAGAATATGCACCTTCCTCCAAGCCACCACATCAGTGGTGATCACCACAACCATGCCACCCTTGTCCCACCACAGTCATGCCATTGTCAGTTCAAATACACCACTATTACTTCCATTTTTCACAATTTTTCACCTCGACTGTTCCACCCCACCATGGCCATGGTCAGCCCTACCCATCACGGCCGTGCTACCCAACACGGTCATGCTACTCACAAAAACCTAGCTATTTTTCCACTGCATTTCCCACTTCACCCCTACTTGATCTATTGCTTCCACCCCACCTATATATATGTGGGTGGCAGATGGAGGATGAAGAAGGGCACCCCTAGCTACCTTTAGTCACCCAATTTTTACATTCCATCCATTCCACTTCATATCCATCTCCATTCCACTCTATTTCACCATTTCCACCACCAAAACCCTAGTTTCTTAGTATTTTGGCCACTTTCCACCATCATTCCATGCCCTTGCACCTTGGAAAAAGGAGGACGTCATACAACAGTTAAAGAGGAGGATTACTCCATCTACATCGAGCTCAATGCCTTCTTCTACCTCTTTCTTCCTTCTATTTGTATTTTGCATTTCCATGAGTATCTAGGCCCCTTAGGTGGGTTGTTTGGGGCCAATAATGTTAGCATGATACCATGTTGGAGGGAAATGGTATGTACACATTGTAATTTTGTTTTCTAATGATTATGTTCTATTTCTATCACTCTTCATGAATTGCTTGTTGGTTTGTGCTTGAAATCACCTAGGAATTTAGGGAAACTACTTATATGTGTGAATTTTGGGATTAGCTTGTAGGTCCAATTCATGGATCCCTAGCTAGCCACCCATCTTCCTACATGCTAATCAATTCTCCTAACCTTAGTTGAGAAATTAAGTAGCTAGTTTAGAAGAATTTATAGTGAGTAGGTTAAAGCTTTCTCAAGGGTAGAATGTGGGGATGTGAGGCCTTGAACCTCATTTCCACTAATCACCCTAAGATCCTCTAAACTAGAAACCTATGCTTGTTTAGACTCTAATTGAATTGAACCTAAACCCTAACCCAATTGAGCCTCATAAGGGTAGTAGTGGGTGTTAGGGACTAGTTCCCCTATACACAACCTATCCTATCCATGGCCAATTAGTATTCTAGGGTAATTCATTAGTCTCTATCTTTTTATTTAGTTTGATAATCTAATTGAAAGCATAATGTTCACATGTCTCCCCCAACCTAATTGATAAATGCATCCCACTAACAACTCACACATCCATTTATTGCTTTAAACCCTAATTGCCTTCTTGCTTACCTAGTGTTAGTTTAGTTAGTACTTTACTTGCTTAGTTATATTCTTGCCTTATTCTTGCTTTGTTCTTGCTAGTCTAGGTCTTCACATGCTATTTTTCCCTATTTTCTTACTTATTATAGTGTAGACTTCTTCTTGTCTGCTTTAGCATAGCTTGCACTTTTCCTTGCTTGCCTTGTCTTCTCCTACTCATTAGAATTAATTGTTTAGGGTTAGCTTAGGTTTTGATCTTATTAGCTTTCCTTTGATTGCTGTCTTGTAAACTCTTAGTGTAATCAACAAAATCAACCTCAAACCCTTCAACCCTAGACTCTACAGTAGGAACCTAGCCTCAATACTAACCTAACTATAGTTCCCCCTTTTCTTCCTATGGATTGACCCTATACTTGCTTCCCTCCTCTACTACGATACGACCCCATGCACTTGCGGGTATAGTATTTTAGTTTATGTGAGTGTGTTTAGTTTAGGTCCCTTATAAATTTTGAAAGTGATCCCACTGCGTGTCCCAATCTCATGGGGCGCATCTCGTCATATCACTAAATTGATTACTGTGTGCAACTCTGGAGGGATGCACCAAGCTTTATGGCACTGTTTCCGGGGAGAAACGCACTTGGCCTAGCTATTTCTTTTTTCTTTGATCTTTTCCTACTGCCCTCATTATTTCTATTATATATTCTTTATTCTTTGAATTCTTTGTGCATACTGGTTTGCTAACTTTCTTTCTTTTGTTTGGTTGTGCCTTCTTCATGTGACAAGCCACTCGGGGAAGACAAGATGGAAGGCCAAGATGCACCTCACAAGATACTTCAATATTAATTCATGCCTAGAAACTACAAATCGCCAATTGATAGTAGAGTTGATAAAATGCTAGGGCAGTAATCCTCCATCCCTCTAGGTCTTCCTGGGCTCTTGCCTGCCTTCTATGGCTTGGAGGATGAGAACCCCTACAAGAAATTGGACTCCTTTCTTGAAGTATGCCCCACCTTCAGGACACTGATGACTAGTGATGACACAGTCATATTGACCTTGTTCTCCTTCTCCCTCAAAGACAAAACCAAAGATTGGTATGATTTGAGAAGGGAAATCATGAGTTGGGAAGAGATGAAGAACGCCTTCCTAAGGCAATTATACTGTATTACAAGGTTGACACAAATGTGGCGTGCCATTGTGAGATTCAACCAAATGGGCAATGAGCAGTTTAACAATGTTTGGGAGAGATTTAAGAAGATGTTGAGAGAATGCTCACAACATGAGATCCCTTTGTGGTAGCTACTTCAGTATTTTTACTGTGGTCTATCTCTGAAGGGTCAAGCTACAATAAACTCTTCTTGTGGAGGAGTTTTCATGGCTAGGACACCTGATGAGATATGACCATTGTTTGAGTAGCTGACAGAAGATTCAAGAATCTGAGCTTCTAGCATGATGAATGATGGTGATCCCCCCTTTGGTGTGACATCTCCAGCTCATAGGGATTCAAGCCCACAAGCGATGAATATTCTTATAGGGATTCAAGCCCACAAACGATGAATATTCTTAGTGACATGGTGAGCTTCATGAAGAACCAAGTGACACGGAACCCCAAAGTTCAAGATATAGATAAAGGTTTGAGGAAGAGGTTCTCTCTAGGTTGAGGAGTTTTGATGATGTCCAAAAGAATGTTATAAGGCTTGAGGAGAGAATAGAGAAGTTATCTTCTGTACTTGCTATCCAAGAAGAAAAAATTTCTTCAAAACCCATCTTAAGTTTCAATGATGCAAGTGGACCAATACCTTCCTCATAAGTTCTCTATAGTCTACCACTGATGCAAGTGTAGCCCATGTACCACTTCCAAGGTAGTCCCAAGCCTTATATACCACCTTCCCCACCATCACCACAACTTTCTCAACAATTCACCTTCCAATCTCAATTCTCCCTTCACCTCAATTTCAATACCAAGTGCCGCCTCCACCTCCTCCATAGCCACAACATGCTCCCCTTCTCCACCATGAGGAAGGTAATGTTGTGATAGTTCTAAGGAGTGGGAAAACTCTTGAGGAGCCATTGAGTCACAGAAATGTAGACAAATCAAAGCAAAGGCAGCCAAGTGGTGATACTATGATTGAGATTTTTGAAGATGATTATGTGATACCTCCTATTGAGTTTGTGATACCATGTGCTCCACCTCACACTCCATTTGCAGGTCCGACAATCCCTAATGTTCCACCTCATGTTGTTAAGTAAGGCAAAGGCTAGTGAGCCATCATTCATTGAAGCATTAGATGAGCCACCTAAAGTAAGGAGGAGACAAAAGCACAATGTTTACATTCTTGAGGTGTTTTTCCAAGTGAAGGTCAACATTCCATTATTGGATGCTATCAAGAAGATTCCATCATATGCCAAGTTCCTCAAAAACTTATGCACTGTGAAGAGTAGGTCAACATGGAGAATACCAAAGAGAGTCAAGTTGACTGAACCAGTGACCTCAATCCTTCAACTCTCACTCCCTAAGAAGAGGAAAGACCCAAGAACCCAACTCATACCTAGCTGCATTGGGGGATATCACACAGACAAATCCCTACTTGACTTGAGATCTAGTGTGAATTTGATGCCATATAGTGTCTATCTTGAGTTGGGCTTAGGCAAGTTGAAATCACACACTGCATTCTACAATTGGCAGATCGTTCCATCAAAATCATAAGAGGAAGAGTGGATGATGTTTTCATGATGATAGACAAGGAAAGAGGTGTAGTATTCCTGACGGATTCCATTGTTCTTGACATGGAGCTAGATGATAGGAAGATTGCCATCATCTTGGGGAGACCATTCTTATCTACAGCTGATGTCAAGATACATGTTCGTAGTGGCGTAATGATAGTCTCTTTCATGGATAAAAAGATAAAGATCAACATGTAAAAGTCCTCAACTCAACGAGTTCGAGATGAGGATATTGGACATGGTCACTTTAAGAGTCTGATTGGTCATTTAAGAGGAGGATATCTTGATGAAAGATTTGATGACAACTTTGATGATCAATGGGATGGGGAGCATAGGTTGAGTGCAAATGAGAGATGCATTTATTGTAATAATGGACACATGAGAATTAAAAATGGTTTAGCAATTGAAGAATCTCTAAGAAGCCCAACTAAAGGCATGAAACTCAGCGCATGTGGAAGGCAACCCACATAGCTTTGGGAATTTTTCACCCAACATTTCATTTTTTGATAATTTTGGTTATTTTTAAACTTATCCAATAAAACACACACACACACTTATTTTTAATAGTTTTTGTTTAGTTTTAAGATGTGCATGTGAAAATAGGTTAAAATGAGGAAAATTGAATGAAATTTATACAAAGAATTCATGAAAATTCACTTTGGATCAAGATTTGGTGTTTTCTTGAATTTCAAGTTGAAATGACTTGCTATAGTACTGACTTGCTATAGTACTCACCATGGCCATGGTTCTATGGAATGGCTGTGGTGGTATATGCTCAAATCAATAGAGAAATCAAGAAAACAAAAGAACTAAAGAACAAAGTCAGCGTGGTCGTGCAAGGCAGCACAATCGTGTAGCTAACTAGTCAGAATGGTTGTGTGAGGTAAAATGGTTGTGATGTAGGTGAGCCACCACAGTCGTGCCTCATAGCATGACCGTGTTGCAACTTGATCTAGCACTTATGTCAGCAATTTCCAATTTTGTTCATCACTTGTTCATTTCAACTCACAGTGACAGAACGGCCAATCCGTAAGCGACAATAGTCGTGTAGCACCGTCCAACACCTCTATGACCCTCGATTCTCCACAAAAACACCTCCAATCCTCCCCAAATCAGTTCACTAACATTTCCCTATGTACATCCATCATTTCCATCTAATTTCACCCACCAATTCCTCCACTTTCTCTCCATTCCACCCACATAAGTAAAAAAAACAAAAAACCTAATTTCCCCCATTTTCTCCACCCAAATCCATCCACAATGAAGAAAATCACCAAGCAAGTGGTGTCTAATACCAATGACGTCATTTCCTACAGACGTTGACCCAATAATGTGTCATCTTCAGCTACATCGACATCCCTAGGCCCTTCACAACCATAAGCAACCTTCGATTCACATGGAGAATCACCCCATATGGAAGCATCAGCGGATCCCATGATGGAGGAGTCTTATAGATTGCATAGCGAAGGTGGGACAGCACCCAGATAGTATGTTTCCTCCAGAGCACTACCACCACCCTCGTTAGCTTAGCCCTTAGCTTCCTCAACTCGAGCGTCAGTTTCAGCAGCATGGCCTTTGACATCCATCACACCGTAGCCATAGCCGCAGTCACAACCACAATCACAGATCAACCCCGATCACAGAGACAACTACTTTTAGATGAGGAAGATGAGATTATGTAGGATGTACTACAAGAGAATGTTCCTGATGAGGAATAAGAAGAAATACCTAAAGTGACCAATAAAGTGAAGAAGCCAAAGTACCTGGAGTGCCTAACACGCCGAGTGATTGCCACCAACTACGCTTACTAGGAGATGATAAAAATTTGGGCATCTTTGATTTTTTTTCTCATGATATCTTGGAACTCGTTGGGTTATTTGAGGTGTTTACCACGGTCCAGGAGACTTATGTTGAGCTTACACATTAGTTCTTTGCAACCTTGGATAAAGTCTTGCAGGACACCATAAATGTCACATTGGGAAATGGAACTTACCTCGTCACTTCCTCTTTTCTGAATAGCATTTTTTCTCCCACCCCTGATGTAGCATACCTACTTGATCAAGGAATCATAGATAGAGACACCATTGTGAACTATGCAGCCATGTGGAAGAGGCTTACATGGTAAACAAAATTTGTGGTGGGAAAATCAAAGACAAGTCTAATTCATAATCTCATGTTGAGATACATTCAAAAGGTCTTGGCAAACACCATTTTCATCTGGTATGAAAACCAAGGCATTTGTACAAAGAAAGTCCTCTTTGTGGTAGGATGGATGGTGCAGGGAAAGCATGCGAATTTGGGATCACTCATCATTGATCACATGAAGACAATCACGTCCAAGAGAAAGAACCCTTTTATTATGGGACAGATTGTGACTTCAATTGCTCTGGCCCTGGATCATGATGTATCTGGTAACACCAAGGTAGAAGGAGGGAAGCTTGTAGACCTACACTGCCTGATTCTCTCAGCCATGATTTTAGTAATTGATTAGAAGATCTTTTAACAGGTCAATCCTCCTTATACAGGAGTTTCACTAGAGCTCCCCTACCATGCCACACCTCTCCTAAAGGGGTGTCATCCATATATATAGTTTTTGGATATCTTGAGGAGGTGGGAGGAGGAGCATCGTAGAGATACATGGTAACAGTAGCCCAAAGATCTATCTGAGGGACTTGAGAGTCACAAGAAGACATTGAGAGGAGGAGGATAGTTGGAGAGAGAGAGAGACACGTTGAGTGAGGAGACAGGAGGTAGAGACATCACAACAACCAGAGTAGCCCTTAGTGAACGTATAAGACATGTCAACTATACATGCACAACTGGAGGGTATTCAAGGAACACATGACAAGTGCGGGCACATGGGGATTCCAGTGCACATAGGATGCATTATGGTTAGATCATTAGCAGATGCACCTTCAGATCAACCACATGTATTACTTCCAGCATGCCCAGGCCTAGAGAAACCCCCAGTGGGGGGAAGATTGGTGGGGTGCATTTTCAGCATATTAGGATGCCTACTTGCCTCCACAGTCGAACTATTGGGGCAACTAATATTAGCATCCTTCACTATAGGGAGGACCACCATCGGAGCCACCACAGTGATCATCTATCCTATCACTCCTAGACTTTAGTGTCATGCTGAGGACAACATGGTTCAAAAGTTTGGGGTGGTAGGGCGGTATGCCCTTTCTCATTTCACTCATTTTGCATTTCATCTTCCATTTAATTTTGTTTTCTTATTTTGTTTTGTTACTTTTGCTATATAGGATATATTGTACCGTCTTTGCATATCTACATATTATGTAGTTTACTTTCTTGCAATTTTCATGTAATTTAAAAAAAAATGCTCTTTTTGTCATGCATTGTGTATCATGTAGATTTTTGTAATTTTTGCATGTTTTATCTATGATTTGCTTATTATCAGCTTTATTTTTCATAATGAAGGCTTAGATGTCATTGAAAGTGATTTGGCAATGTTTTGGTCAATTTTTCCCAAGTTTAGATCTTCTTGCCTAAAAAGTGTGTTTTGATCCAATCTCTACTTTTTGGATTGAAAATGATGACCTTTGACAAATGCAAGTGAATTATCATAGTTTATTGCTAGATGGTCTCAATCTTGGTTTTTACATGTGCACCACCTCTCTTATGATTGTAAACTTTTCGGTTGAATTGTGATTGAAGCAAGCCGCAAATGCTTAGAGTTTTCTAGAATCTCATGATAGAAATGTGGTTTAAATTATTGCTAATTCATGTGGTGTGTCATTGCTTGATGAAATTGTTGGAGTAACTTTTATGCAGAAGATCTCATGTTGATGTCCACACTTGTAACCCCTCTTTGACTCACTTTTCTTCTACCATCTTCTTACCTCTCCGCCTCATAAAAGGATGCCCAAGATGCACACATTCATCCTTGGCCACTTCTAAAAGTTTAGGGCGGACATATCCATATCCCCCACTTCACTCTCATCATCATGTGCCCTATCCTCATCAAGGGAAAATAATAATAAGAAGAAAAAATATAAAAAGAAAATAAAAGATGCTCCTATTTAAGTGCATCTAAACAAAGAAAAGATGAGTGTGTAAAAGCACTCCAAACTCTTATCGCAACCCTTTCTTCCTTTTGCATGCCCATAGAGCTAAGAAACATGAAATGATGCGATGATTTTGAGTCGCATTTATAGACCTTTTTCATATGTGTTTTGTGCTCTAGTTACTCATTTTTATGGATAATATTGCATAATTCACTCATTTCGGTCTTTGCCATCATATTATGTCAAATCCCCTTTGTTTTAACATTTTGAGCATTATTTATCATATTATCATAATTTGTGTGGATTTACTTGGTCTTGTTTTGGAATTTCAGGAAAAACGAGTATCTGCTTCCGTCGATACCATCGACGGAGGTCGATTCCATCGACCAAGCCACAGGTTGCCAGCCGAGAGGAGCAGCACAGAGTCGATACCATCGACACTCAAGTCGATGGCATCGAGATCCCTACAGGTTGCTGGCGAGGAAGCTGTTGATACCATCGACGCATGGAGAGCTACAGCGTCGCTAAAAGACAAAACCGACGCTACAGAGAGTCGATACCATCGACATCCAAGTCGATGGTATCGAGATGACCACAGGCGCTCAGACAGAAAGAAAAGAAGTCTGCCGCTAATACGCTTGGTCGATACCATCGACCCGCGTCGATGGTATCGACGCCGGCAGATATGCGTTGGATTCATTTTGATCTCGATCGGACGGCTGGAGTTATTTGACGACCTAATTAGGGACTTATACCTAATGACGGCCGCCCACACGAGATCATCATCTCATTTTGCATTGCACGAGTGTCGAGGAAGGAGAGAAAGAAGAACGGAGGCTAGAAGCTCATCCCGGTCGATTCGGACGCTGCCGAAGACGGATTCCACCACCGACAGACGGGGAAGCTCGTGTTCTACGCCAAGGATCCACCGGTTCTTCTCCGTTCAGGGGTTTTCCCACTTATTTCACATTTTTCTTATAAATTCCCCCATTTCTACCATGTATTCGTGCGAGATGAACATGAGAGGCTAAAACCCTCCATCTTTAGGACCGGGAGTAGCCCGGGAATGCATTGTATGACAATTTTATATTGATAATTCATATTTTCTCTCTTAAATCCATGGTATAGCTTCGTTTTCTCCATATATATTGTTATGCCTGATCACCATAATAATAACCTAATGCCCTTAATCACTTCGACAGAAGGATTAACGGTTGAAAAGAGACGAAACCTACATTAATCGATAAAACCCTTGACAAAGGAGTTGTAAAATTAATGGTGGGAACTGAGAGATCGTTCGTAATGCGCTTAGTTTAGGGGAATGATTACTATGACGGTGGAATCAACCTAAACCTAAGTAGTGAATTATACCACGATAGTGGGTAATTCTGTCTTCAGGCCACTACCCGGATAGAGAGAGAAGAGTGAGGAATTATATAAAACCTAATACAATGTTGACCCGCGGTGAAACCGCAATCCTAAAGATACTCCTTTTGAATTGATTAAATTAACCTTTAATCGATTGTTTTCTTTGTTTGATTTTTATTTTCTTTTTAATTTCGACAACAAACCCTACTTTGTTATCCGGCCTAGCTGATTGCAATTAGTTAGTAGAAGTCTCCAATAATTCACGTATCCCTGTGTTCGACTCGGGCCTCACAAAGGCCTATATTACTCGACGCGTATACTTGCGTTTAAGCGCGTAGTAAAATACACGTCAAGTTTTTGGCACCGTTGCCGGGGATACGGCAAATTATTGGCACTTTGAGTGCTAAGAGCGGCCACTCTAGGCCACATTTTTTTATTATTTTGAAATAACTTTAAATATTCCTAAATTTCTCTATAATTGTGTTTACTCGTTCAAAGCATAGTACTGAACCCCTATTTTCTTATTTCAGGTACTTTGCATGGTGCATACACGTAGCACAGACTACGCGAATCACACACCCGAGGTTCCACCTCCGGGACCATTTGAGGACGAAGAGCACTACGAGAAAGAGCACCAAGAGGAAATAAATTCTGAATCTGAAGCAGAAGAAATGGCCGAAGCACAGACGATATGGGAGAAGATCAAAGCGTCTTCTTCATCAGCTTCAAAGGGGCCTATAAAGAAGCAGGCTGTCAACATACCAACATATAAGATCGATCCGGCATTGATTAACTTGGTAAAATAAAACGCATTTCACGGGCTGAAGAATGAGGATCCAGTGGCACAGATCAGTCAATTCGTGGAAAACTGTGATATGGTGAAGATAGACAGGTTTCCACAGGATGTTCTTTACCTTAAGTTGTTCCCAAGTTCCCTGGCAGGAGTAGCGAGAGAGTGGCTACATAACCTCGATGATGAGTTTGTTGAATCATGGGATCATATGCTGGAGGTTTTCTTCGAGAGGTTTTTCCCTCCTAAGAAGACCAACGACATCATTAGGAAGATTCACAATTTCACCCAACAGGCGGGTGAAACATATTCTGAGACCTGGGAGCGATTCCAGGTCATGTTGAGGAGATGTCCGCATCATGGACTGGACAAGGAGACACAGGTGAAGATCTTCTATTTTGCTCTCTCCGAGCATGATAGAAGTAACTTGGACTCAGTCGGTTCAGGATTTTTCTTAAATAACACCGATACGAGATGCTGGGAAATACTGAAGAACATGGCAAGAAAGCAATCCTGGGGAGAAAGAGAAAGAGGCCCAGTAGAGCAAGCAAGAGTTGCCAGTGAATCAAAGACAATGAGAGAGCTAAATGAGAAGATGGATCTTCTCGCAAAGAAGTTGCTGCAGAAGGAAGACAATGAGTCCGGGGATGAGGCTCAAGTCAAGTACATTAGGCAACAACAAGGGTACAGGAATAATGACTACTCATGGCGAAAGGAAAAGAAATTCTCATGGAAGGATCCGAATAATTTTCTACAGGATCTGGATGCCAAGCCTGCCCCAGCCGCAGAGGACAAGAGCACGGAGTTGCTCAATCAGGTCATCAAACAAAACCAGGAGTTAATGAACACATTTGGGCAGCAAATCAAGCAACAGGGTGAATATATGAACCAATTTGGGCAGACTTTGCAGAGCCACGGGGCTCAAATGAGGACTATAGAGACTTCCATGGCACAGATGGCAGCAGAAATTGCAAGCTTGAAGAAGCCAGCGCATCCGGGTTTTCCGGGGAACACCAATGTTCCCGGGGGAAACCAGCAGGCCAAGGCCATCTTACTGAGGAGCGGCAAGAAAGTGTTGAATCCAAGGACGGATGACACAAGCACACCGCAGGACAAAGTTGAAGATGCAACCACTAAGGAGCAGCCCACACCTGTCACAGGGCAAGCTGAAGATAAAGCTGTGGAGGATAATGAAGAACAAGTTGTTGAGGAGGAACCACATAAATTGACACCCTATGTGCCACCTCATCAAAGGGCACATACCGTTCCGGTCCCCTATCCCAATAGTGCAAAGGCAAGGAAGGTGGATGCGCAATTTAAGAAATTTCTGGACAGCTTTAGGAAGCTATCGGTAAATATACCGTTGTTGGAGGTGATTGAGCAAATCCCGTCTTACGGGAAGTTTCTAAAAGATGTCATCACCAAGAAGAGGAAAATACCCGACATTGAGGTTGTGGTATTGAAGGAGCAAGTGAGTGCTTTCATTATGGGCACTTTGCCGCCGAAGAGACAGGATCCCGGATGTTTTAATATTTCTTGCTTTATCGGGAAGTTCAAATTCGGAGAGGCATTATGTGATTCTGGGGCAAGCATCAATCTGATGCCCCTTTCTACATTTAAAAAGCTGGGATTAAAGGAGTCAAGGCCAAGCAATATGACTATCCAATTGGCCGATAATTCTATGGTGAAACCTTATGGAATCTGTGAAGATGTCTTGGTAAAGGTCGACCGATTTGTTTTTCCAGCTGATTTCATGGTTATGGAAATGCAGGATGAGCATGGAAATGAGCTGCTACTTGGACGCCCATTCCAAGCTACAACCGATATGATCTTGGAGATGGGAAGAGGTCTCTTGACCTTGGGCATAGTGGATGATCGCTTTGAGATGGTCATGCCCACTAGCACTGCATCTACCAAAGCAAAAGAACATTGTAACATGGTGAAACATGTGGAGCACAATATCTCACTTTGCCTTGGGAAGCCATTCTTGGATATGGCTCATGTGATGAGCAAGATGGATAATGGAACCTTAGCTGTGGACATTATGGAGCAAACACAAGTTGTCTCTTTATGCAAAGCTGTTGGGTTTCCGAATGATGAGAATGAGGACATTCCACCTTCTTGGGAGGATGATGCGAA
Source organism: Alisma plantago-aquatica (assembly GCA_963693085.1). Taxonomy (NCBI): domain Eukaryota; kingdom Viridiplantae; phylum Streptophyta; class Magnoliopsida; order Alismatales; family Alismataceae; genus Alisma; species Alisma plantago-aquatica. Next base: position 107,651,336 of record OY856415.1, on the reverse strand, counting down.
TATTACTTCAGTTTTTGATGCATATCCGGAATTGCCATTGGAGGCGTGTTTGTTGAATGTCACCTATGATTGGATGCGGAGTACTTCACTCAAGGAGTGCGCCAAAATGCTTCAGATGCTTCCATGCTTCTACACGAGGCACTATGAAGATTTAGGTACACTTCCCCCACCGCTGCAATCATCTCTTATTTTCCCGCCTGAGTTGGAGTTGAAGCCACTACCCCCGCATCTTAAGTACGTCTTTCTAGCTGAGAAGGACAAGTTACCAGTGATTGTATCTTCTTACTTGAGTGCGGATGAGGAGGAGCAACTACTGATAGTGCTCAAGAACCACCGTGGAGCTTTTGGGTGGTCTATTGCGGACATCAAGGGGATCTCCCCTACACTTTGCCAGCACAAGATTCGGCTCGAGGAGGGAGCCAAGCCAGTCATTCAGCCTCAAAGATGTCTAAATCCAAGCATGATGGAGGTTGTGAAGAAGGAAGTAATAAAACTTCTTGCTACAGGGATCATATATGCCATATCAGATTCGACGTGGGTGAGTCCCACACAGGTAGTCCCTAAGAAGGGGGGAATTACTGTTACTAAAAATCTCTTGAATGAACCTATCACCACCCAATTGGTAACCGGGTGGCGTGTTTGCATTGACTACCGCCGACTGAATGCCGCCACTCTTAAAGATCATTTCCCTTTGCCATTTATCGATCAAATTTTGGAACGTCTTGCGGTCGGTCACATTTTTGTTTTCTGGATGGGTATTTGGGGTATAACCAGATTTCTATTGATCCTTTGGATCAAGAAAAGTCTACGTTCACATGTCCCTATGGGACTTTTGCTTACCGACGAATGCCGTTTGGATTATGTAATGCGCCGGTGACATTTCAACGCTGCATGCTTGCCATATTTTCTGACATGGTAGAGCGTTGCCTTGAGGTTTTCATGGACGACTTCTCGGTTTATGGGGCGTCTTTTGATGAGTGTCTATATAACTTGGATAAGGTGCTACAGCGTTGTGAGGACACACATTTGGTCCTCAATTGGGAGAAATGTCACATGATGGTGACGGAAGGAATAGTGCTAGGACACAAGGTGTCTAGCAAGGGTCTTGAGGTAGACCCCGTGAAAATTGAGGTGATTTCCAAGCTACCCCCACCAAATTCTGTAAAAGGGGTGCGAAGCTTTTTGGGACACGCCGGGTTTTATCGGCGATTCATCAAGGATTTTTCTAAAATTGCAAAACCTTTATCTGAATTGTTGGAAAAAGATGCAGTTTTTGATTTCAATGATAAGTTTCTTCACGCATTCGAAGTTTTGAAAGAAAGATTGATTTCGGCTCCGGTTATTCAAACGCCGGATTGGACAAAACCATTCGAATTGATGTGCGACGCTTCCGATTATGCAGTGGGAGCCGTTTTGGGGCAAAGGGTAGATAATAAGCCCGCTGTGATTTTCTACGCCTCCAAAACGCTTAATGATGCTCAATTGAACTATACAACTACAGAGAAAGAGTTACTTGTCATCGTGTTTGCTTTTGAAAAATTTCGGCAGTACTTAGTGGGATCTAAAGTAGTTGTGTGGACCGATCACGCTGCGATAAAATATTTGATGGAGAAAAAAGATGCAAAGCCTAGACTCATTAGGTGGATTTTGCTTTTACAAGAATTTGATATTGAAATCAAGGACAAATCCGGAATTGAAAATGTGGTGGCTGATCACTTGTCTAGGTTAGAAAGGGTAGATGAACAAGATTTGCACATACCCATAACCGAGACATTTCCCGATGAACAACTTTTGACAATTAATTCTAAGGAACCGTGGTTTGCTGAAATTGTTAACTATTTGGCTTGCGGGATCATCCCGGAAGACTGGTCTTATCAAGAGAAAAAGAAATTCTTTCATTCTTTGAGATACTATTTTTTGGGATGACCCAATTCTTTTGAAGCAGTGCAGGGATGGTATTCTACGCAGGTGTGTGCCGGAGGTGGAGTACGAGAGTGTTCTCCACCATTGTCATGCGTCGCCTACGGGAGGACACCATGCTAGTTCACGGACAGCAGCCAAAGTGTTGGAAAGCGGCCTTTATTGGCCAACTTTGTTCCGGGATGCCTATGATTTTGTGAGGCAATGTGACCCGTGCCAGCGAGCAGGTAACATTTCAAGGATACAAGAGATGCCCCTGAATGTATTTCAGGAAGTTGAGGTATTTGACTTATGGGGCATAGATTTCATGGGACCCTTTGTGTCCTCAAATTCAAATTTATATATCTTGCTTGCTGTTGACTATGTGTCGAAGTGGGTGGAAGCAATCCCCACAAGGACTAATGATTCTAATGTAGTGTGCAGGTTCATCAAGGAAAATATTTTCTGCAGTTTCGGGATACCCCGAATGATAATAAGTGACGGGGGCACACACTTCCGGGATCAGAAATTTTCGACACTTTTGAAGAAATATGGGGTCAAGCACAACATCGGCACCCCATATCATACACAGACGCAAGGACAAGTGGAGGTCTCAAATCGAGAAATCAAGAAGATTTTAGAACGGACAGTGGCATCCACAAGGAAAAATTGGAGTGCATTATTACCGGACGCACTTTGGGCGTATAGAACGGCGTACAAAACACCTATAGGCACCACGCCTTTTAGGTTGGCGTATGGCCGGGCTTGCCACCTTCCGGTGGAGCTAGAGCACAAGGCCCATTGGGCTCTAAGAAGGTTGAATTTGAGTTACGATGAAGCTGGGAGAAAGAGGATGTTCGAGTTGAATGAACTAGACGAGTTACGCATGACGGCATATGAGAATGCCTGCATCTACAAGGAGCACACAAAGCTGATCCACGATCGCCATATTGAGCTGCGCACGTTCAAGAAGGGATATAATGTTCTATTGTTTAACTCCCGTCTCAAGCTGCATCCCGGGAAGCTGAAGTCCCGGTGGAGTGGACCATTCATAGTGGAAGAGGTGAGACCGCACGGTGCAATTCTTGTGCGTGATGGAGATGCCACGTTCTTGGTGAATGGGCAGAGGTTAAAGTTCTATTTTGGTGAAAATTACAAGAGAAAAGTGAATGAGGTCAAACTCATTACACTTATGGATGACTAAGATGTTGGGAAGACGTCTAGCCTAAGATGTTAAAGAAGGGCGCTTGTTGGGAGGCAACCCAACCATTGGTACATTAGGATAGTTTAATTATAGTCGTAGATTGCTTTTATTTCGTTTAAAATTTAGTGTAAAGAAGATACATTGATCCGTTTGTTCAATGTGCAGGCACAGGCAGGGTCGATACCATCGACACACTGGTCGATGGTATCGACATGGGTTCAGGTTGACAGCTGCAAAAATCACACTGAGTCGATACTATCGACGGTCCCGTCGATGGTATCGACATGATCACAGGCAGGTCGCAACAAAATTGTTGATAGTATCGACACACCCGTCGATACCATCGAGATATCTGGAGAAGTTCAGAACAATTTTGCTCAGTCAACTCGATACCATCGACGGCCTCGTCGATGGTATCGACATGATCACAGGTTGAAATGAAAAAAGTGGCGGTGTCGCAATGAAGGCGAGTCGATACCATCGACACTCGTCGATGGTATCGACATCCATGTCACCGATCCGAGCAAAGACATCGACGGCGATCGCGAGTCCACATCAGCGATCCGGGTGTTGCGTCGATACTATCGACTTGCGTCGATGGTATCGACAGGTCAGCAATACGGGTTTCCCAATCCAGCAAACGTCAGCCGTCGATACTCGCGAGGGAGGCGGATACCAGCGAGACGTGTCGATACCATCGACCCGCGTCGATGGTATCGACGGGTCAACAGTGGCGCCGGCCAAGTCTATTTAAGGAGAATTGCAACGTCATTTGACGTCACACCTTCAGAGCAACCATCCTCCTTTGCGCCGAGCACTCCCCCAAGCCCTCCAAGACTGAAGAGCAGCGACATCGAGCAAGGATCTTCACCGAGCGGAGAATCACTTGTCCATCTTCCCCGAGCTCTCTTCTTCTAATCCCATCTTTCTAGCAACCATGGTGCATGTTGCCGGAGCTTCATCCTCGCGTGCAAATCCCATGGAGATTGTGGAGTTTGTTCCACCCCCGACTGCTTCCGTCCCTCGTCCGCGCCTGGTTCATCCTTCCGCGGAGGTGAGGAAAGTCTATGAGGAGATTATGAAGCGGAAGATTGAGCCGACCCGGTATGTGGACCGGGGTATGCTCCAGGAGCTGGGATTTGAGGCCAACTTGGCCTATGTGATGGCCGGGCAAGCACGGCACACCGGCCGACGTCACGATCAACTGGAGTACCATGCGGATGGGCAGCCATTTTTCAGTGAATGGCCCACCTACAAGGAATTGGTGGCGGAGTTTATGGCATCCCTCGACGTCTGCGTCGTACCCAACGACGTGGTGGCGTCAGACCGTGAGTGGATCAAGGGGAGGGTGTCCTTCCGGCTGTTCAACAACAACTACAACATCACGTTGGAGCAGTTCAATGACATCTTCAATTGGAACCACGGTCGCAATGATCACCGACGCCCAGATGCCCGCACCGACTACGCCAAGATCTTCGCCGAGCTAGTCACAGTGCCGGCGGGAAAGACTGTGAGCTACCATAATGCAGCGGTAGCAGATTTTGAGCATCCGTTCGTTCGGGTCCTTCACCAGATGTTGAGCTTGACGTTCTTTGCTCGGAGTGATCTAGCATTGAACAAGTTTCAGGAGAGTGGTCTTTTCTTCCTCTACGCACTCCTGAAGCGACAAGAATGCAACTGGGGTGCGTTCTTCCTACAGTGCGTCCTGGCGGTGAAGAGGAGTACAAGGAAGGCTCCGATCCATTTTGGTGGGCTCATCACCAAATTGCGTCTTACTTGGGGCTGAACTTTCAGTCCATGACTCCGATTTCCATGAGAAGTAAGGTGAACGTGCACCACTTGCACCGTTCAAACCTTATCCTTCTCCGGTATGGGTTGGCGTACGCACATTGCCACGTCAACCATGCTTACCAGGAGCGTGCACTGCCGGACGATGTCTTCAACATCGAGGGCGCACAACACTTCTGGTGGCCAATCATAGCCATCGAATCCTCTGAAGAAGAAGGCGGTGACGAAGAACAAGAAGGCGAGGCTGAGGAGGAAGAGGAGGCTTTCACACCTCTTCGTGCACGCATAGCACCACGGAAGTGTCCTAGGATGCATCCGGGTGCGTTTTCATCATCACAGCCCCCGCCGCCATCACCACAGCCCTCGCACCCAGTCGAGGATCCCTACTCGATGTAGGGAATGTAAACGATGCTACAGGATATACAGCAGACTCAGCAGCAGCATATATGGCTATGTATACCGGTATTCATGAGACTACGAACCAGTTACTTGACAATCAACGGGCTATGTTCGAGAATGAGCGTCTCATCCTCGCCAACCAAGAACAGATACACAACCGGTTGCAGCGGATGGAGGCGTAGCAGGAGCCCTTTTACGACCATTACTGGAGTCAGAGTTACTTTGGAGGCTATCCACAGCCTCCGCCGAGGACCCAATATGATCCGAGCTTCCAGGGGGAGTATCCTTCTTGGGATCCTATGGCCACACAGTACCCGCCTCCGCCTCCACAAGATTGATCAGGGTATCTCTATTCCGCTCTTAAGTTTTTTTTGACTATGAGGCCATAGTCGAATTCAAGCTTAGGGGGGTAGCTGGAACATCTCTATCTTTTCTTTTGTTGTTTTTAGTTTTTGCTTTGCTATTTGTTTCGTGCAATTTTAGTTTTTTTTAGGATCCACATCAATCTAGTGCAACTGTGGATGTCGTAAAAGTTTGTCATCTCGCTGTTATTCATGGGAAATTTAAGGGAATTTAAAATTTTTGTGTCTTTTGGATAGCTTAACTTGGTTGTCCTTTGGGAACTTATCCTATAAAAATGATTGATTATGTCAACTTTAAAACAACATTGCACACCTATACTCCTATTGACTCATGAAAAGTGGATAGTAACGGTTGTTTGAGCCTAACCTAACCAAATGGTAATGAGATCTTAATTGGATGTAAGAGAAAGAACCCTCTAAACTACTACACATGTCAGTAAGGAGGGACACATAATATTTTTCTAAGGTTCAGTCATCTAATCTTGTGATCATTCCACTTCATTTTTCCATAATCCACCTAAGAATTGGAAGTAAAGTGCAGTTTTAATTTCTTCTTGTGTGCATAGCATTTAGATAGGACTTGCATTGATATTTTTCATACTTTTGCATAAAAAGAGAAAAAATATAGGGATTCATGCACATTACCTTTAGGTGCATGTCATGTAGTTGCACTCATGATTTCCATGCATAAAGTACACCATGTATCTCAAATTTTCCTTAAAAGTGATCTAAACTGTTCCATACCTTCGAAATATTGCAAAGATTTCCAAGCATGAAGAAAATAGGCCAATACACATGTCTCTAAGCAATTATGGATATGTGGGCTAAAGAAAAAAAAATAATATTCTGAAAATCTGAAAAAGAAAAAGAAAAAAGAAAAAAAAAGAGAATTTAGAAGAAAATGGAATAAAAGGGAGAAAGGAACATGATATCACTCGCATTACAGGAAAATTGAGTACATGATGTGGCTTAATTAGATTTCCATCTCATTTTGGGGTGGAAGGTTAGTGCATACATCATTTCACCCAATTTTAGGCATTAGGGCATTCCTCATGTGCAGTTGCATCATTTAGGACATTTTGTTTTATGCATATTGAAACTGTGCAATACTTCCAAGTTCTTCCATGAACCACCCATTCCATCCACCCGTTGCTCGGATTGGTAGGCCACCGTGAATTTCTCCTCACTCATGATTATCAGGAGGATTGCTTCCATGTAGATGGTAGTTAGGGCGAGCAACGTAGTGTAGGCGATCACAAGATGCACCAATGTTGAATCGGCGATTTTTATTATGTTAACTGCCTTATGTGATAGTGTTCATCGGTTAGAAGGATAATTTCTTTTATTGATGATTATGGTCGCCTTTAGGGTAATTACTGTTCTGTGGTTAGAGAAGGCCGGTTTGAGAACGTTCAGTGGGAGTCACATGGGATGTGGGTTGGTGTGTTGATTTTTAGTTGATATCTGCAATTCTATTCTAAGGACTAGTTGCTCGAGGGCGAGCAATGTTTAAGCTTAGGGGAGTTTGATGCGATGATTTTGAGTCACATTTATAGACCTTTTTCATATGTGTTTTGTGCTCTAGTTACTCATTTTTATGGATAATATTGCATAATTCACTCATTTCGGTCTTTGCCATCATATTATGTCAAATCCCCTTTGTTTTACCATTTTGAGCATTATTTATCATATTATCATAATTTGTGTGGATTTACTTGGTCTTGTTTTGGAATTTCAGGAAAAACGAGTATCTGCTTCCGTCGATACCATCGACGGAGGTCGATACCATCGACCAAGCCACAGGTTGCCAGCCGAGAGGAGCAGCACAGAGTCGATACCATCGACACTCAAGTCGATGGCATCGAGATCCCTACAGGTTGCTGGCGAGGAAGCTGTCGATACCATCGACGAAAGTCGATGCCATCGACGCATGGAGAGCTACAACGTCGCTAAAAGACAAAACCGACGCTACAGAGAGTCGATACCATCGACATCCAAGTCGATGGTATCGAGATGACCACAGGCGCTCAGACGGAAAGAAAAGAAGGCTGCCGCTAATACGCTTGGTCGATACCATCGACCCGCGTCGATGGTATCGACGCCGGCAGATATGCGTTGGATTCGTTTTGATCTCGATCGGACGGCTGGAGTTATTTGACGACCTAATTAGGGACTTATACCTAATGACGGCCGCCCACACGAGATCATCATCTCATTTTGCATTGCACGAGTGCCGAGGAAGGAGAGAAAGAAGAACAAAGGCTAGAAGCTCATCCTGGTCGATTCGGACGCTGCCGAAGACGGATTCCACCACCGACAGGCGGGGAAGCTCGTGTTCTACGCCAAGGATCCACCGGTTCTTCTCCGTTCAGGGGTTTTCCCACTTATTTCACGTTTTTCTTATAAATTCCCCAATTTCTACCATGTATTCGTGCGAGATGAACATGAGAGGCTAAAACCCTCCATCTTTAGGACCAGGAGTAGCCCGGGAATGCAATGTATGACAATTTTATATTGATAATTCATATTTTCTCTCTTAAATCTGTGGTATAGCTTCGTTTTCTCCATATATATTGTTATGCCTGATCACCATAATAATAACCTAATGCCCTTAATCACTTCGACAGAAGGATTAACGGTTGAAAAGAGACGAAACCTACATTAATCGATAAAACCCTTGACAAATGAGTTGTAAAATTAATGGTGGGAACTGAGAGATCGTTCGTAATGCGCTTAGTTTAGGGGAATGATTACTACGACGGTGGAATCAACCTAAACCTAAGTAGTGAATTACACCACGAAAGTGGGTAATTCTATCTTCAGGCCACTACCTGGATAGAGAGAGAAGAGTGAGGAATTATATAAAACCTAATACAATGTTGACCCGCGGTGAAACCGCAATCCTAAAGATACTCCTTTTGAATTGATTAAATTAACCTTTAATCGATTGTTTTCTTTGTTTGATTTTTATTTTCTTTTTAATTTTGACAACAAACCCTACTTTGTTATCCGGCCTAACTGATTGCAATTAGTTAGTAGAAGTCTCCAATAATTCACGTATCCCTGTGTTCGACTCGGGCCTCACAAAGGCCTATATTACTCGACGCGTATACTTGCGTTTAAGCGCGTAGTAAAATACACATCATGAAACCTAGCCCATTTTGTCCTTTTTTGCAGCCATTTGGGTTACTTAGTGTGGATGGACATATGATATTCAATACATGAATGTAAAGCAACAAAATTAGTCATTTTGAACCTTTGCTACCATAAAATGGTTTACCCACAATAATATGACATCCATGTGGATTGATTGTGTTTTCTATGCTCTATATTTGAAGTTTGCAGACTGAGTGCTCTATTCATGATAGATTTGTGAAAGAGGAGAGGAGAGAGGTGGAGTGTATGCACCTAGTCATCTTTAAGTGCATCTAGTCAATATTCACCTATTGCATTGCATTTGCCATTTCTTGATTGTGGAAAAATTGCAGAGAGATTGAGTTGGAACTTACTAGAGGACGAGTATGTTTTATGTTTGGGGTGGTGATGCAGCCCTATTTTAGGGCTCCATCTTGTGTCATATCTGAATCACATCTATACATGCTAGACTACATTTTATTTCCCATAATATGCATATTTATGTAAAATGCACTTATGGACATTATTTGCATGCTTTTCATGCATTTGGATCATGCTTGGATGGAGGAGAGAGAGAACAAGCGATCCTAGGGTTTCTCTATTGAGAGGCCCAAAGTGAATTCTGAGGACCCCTCAACCTACCCCTAGTGAACAAAGCTCCATTGAAGCAAAGATGTCTAAGAAAACACCAAGTTTAAACTCAAAGTGTTGATCCAAAGACCAGCACGACCGTGGTACCACAGAATGATTGTGCTAGCTCACTCTAAAATCAACAGAGTCAACATCGAAGCAATGCAGGAATGACCACAATTGTGCCTCTCAGAATGGCCATGGTAGATTGACCCAAAATGACTGTGCCACCTTGCATGGTCGTGTTGCAACTGATCCAGAATGGTCATGGAGCAGAGAATGGGTAGCTTCCTCCAAGCCACCCTTGCCCCACCACGGTCGTGGTGACCACTGCATTCGTTCCACTGTCAATTCAAATCCACCACGATTATTGTCATTTTTCACCATTTTTACCTTGACCGTTCAACCCCACCATGGTCGTGATCAACTGTACCTACCATGGCTGTGTTGCCCAGCACAACTGTGCTACTCACAAAAATCTATCTACTTTTCCACTATATTTCCCACTTTACCCCTACCTGACCTATTGCTTCCACCCTACCTACATATATGTGGGTGGCGGATGGAGCCCAAAGAAGGCCACCCCTAAATACCTACTATCACCCCATTTTTGCATTCCATCCATTCCACTTCATTTCCGCCTCCATATTACTCCATTTCACCATTTCAACCACCAAAACCCTAGTTTCTTGGTGTTTTGGCCACTTTCCACCACCATTCCATGCCCTTGTACCTTAGAAGAAGGAGGAGGATGTCTTGTAGCAGCTGAAGAGGATGATTGCTCCATATACACCGAGCTCCATGGCTTTTTCTATCTCTTTCTCCCTTCTTTTTGTGTTTTGCATTTCCATGAGTAGCTAGGCCCGTTAGGTGGGCTGTTTGGGGCCAACAATATTACTTTGATACCATGTTGGGTAAAAATGATATATAAATATTGTAATTTTATTTGCTAATGACTATGTTCTATTTATATCTCATTCTTCATTAATTGCTTGTTGGTTTGTTCTTGAAATTACCTAGGAAATTGGGGAAACTGCTTGTATGTGTGAATTCTGGGATTTTCTCCTAGGTCCAATTCATGGATCCCTAACTAGAAATCCATCTTCCTAAATGCTAATCAATTCTACTAACCCTAGTTAAGAGATTTAAGTATCTATTTTAGATGCATTTAGCGTGATTAGCTTACAACTTTATCAAGGCTAGAATGTGGGTGGTGTGAGGCCTAAAACCTCATTTCCACTGCCATTACTACCCTCAGCCCTTAATCACTCTAAGATCCTATAAAATAGAAACCTAGGATTGTTTAGACTCTAATTCAATTGCACCTAAACCCTAACCCAATTGACTCTCGTAAGGGTAGTATGGGGTGTTAGGGACTAGTTCCTCTATACACAACTTATCATATCCATGGCCAGTTAGTAGTCTAGGATAATTCATTAGACCCAAGCTTGTTGTTTGGTTTGGTAATCTAAATGAAAGCATAATGTTCACATGTCACCCCCAACTTAATTGGTCAGTGCATCCCCCAAACAGCCCACACATCCCTTATTGCTTTAAAATCCTAATTGTCTTCTTGCTTAGATAGTGTTAGCCTAGTTAGCTCTTTTCTTGCTTAGTTAGCTTCTTGCCTTATTCTTTCTTTGTTCTTGCTAGTCTAGGTCTTCACTTGCTCTTGTGTCCTGTTTACTAGCTTAGTGCAGTGTAGACTTCTTCTTTCCTGCTTTAACATAGCTTGCTCTTTTCCTTTCTTTCCTTGTCATTTCCTACTCATTCGAATTAATTGTCTAGGGTTAGCTTAGGTTTTGATCTTATTTTCTTTCCTTTAATTGCTTTCTTATTCAACTCTTAGTGTAATCAAAAAAATTAAACTCAAACCCTTCAATACTAGACTCTGCAGTGAGAACCTAGCCTCAAAATTAACCTAGCTATAGTGCCCCCTTTTCTCCCTGTGGATCGACCATATACTTGACGCCCGCCTATACTACGACATGACCTTGTGCGCTTACAGATATAGTGTTTTGATTTATGCGAGTGTGTTAATTTTAAGTCACTTATAAATTTTAAAAGTGATCCCACACGTGTCTCAATCTCGTGGGGTGCATCTAGTCATATCCCTAAATTGATTAGTGTGTATATCTCTGACGGGATGCACCACATACCCGCCGCTGATTCACCTATGCCTGCCTCATTCGGAACTACTCCATACGCCTACCCTGTCCACAATGATATTGAGACCATGATGGGTTTTGAATAGCTGGTCTGTGGCCAAGACAATCAGTGAAGGTCGACATGCCCGAGACAACAGATTACTAAATGCAGTTTCCAGAAACATAGCACACGCTATAGAGGATGTGGCAAGTCACGCGGAGATGAATGTGATATTTGTCACAGAGATCATGCCCTTGTCCCACAAATCACGCTCGTGTTGTGGCAGTAGGATCCCTTCTTGGACAGCAAGATTGGCTTTTGCCCACTTTTCATAACCTGTTATAGGTCGCGTTCCTCTTGTTATCAACAACATCATGCGGCCACACATCCGTCTATCTCCCACACCTATGTGCTATTAATTAAGGAAATTAATAATTCCAAAGTCAGTCGCTTTCAAAGATTTCACGGCTGGAAAATCAATTTCCTAATTGGCCAATACCTTCGAAACAAACGATAATCCTTTTTCAAATTTACAAATCAGGACACTACCACCAGCAACAAAGTTTCAGTACAAGTGACTGTCTTTTCTTTCATGTTCATTTACAAAAATAAAAATTAAAAGACCCCGTGCTAGTTTACAAAGTAAAAAAAAGAGAAGGGGCAATGTATTGAATTTTCTTCCAAACGTGCTTATTCCGGTAGTAATTTACTTCTCCTACCGAGTTCCATTCCGGTAGTCTCACTCCTCTTTCTACCGAATTTTCTTTCCGGTAGTATTTCTGTTCTTTATTTGTATTGTATCGTGCTACATTCTAGTACCATAATTTCTATATTATCCTTTATATATATATTACTATATCAATGTTTATGTCTTTCCACCCCAACCATACTCATAATCATTTTTGTGGTTGGCGTAAGGGGGATAATAGAGGAGATGAGTAGAGGAAAGATATGAGATGGATGAGAGAAGACAAATAAGAAGACATATCATCTGACCATTTTGTCTAGGTTTTGCATATTCATCCATGTTGTTGACACCTACTATAGTGCATATTCCTATAGTAGTGTGTCACAGACACGTGTCCACCTTCTATGGTGCAATATTCCTACAACAATATTCTTGTCCCAACTACCGCACATTATTCCAGTGTTGGTGCTTCTTGTGCAAAAACACTTTAACAACAATGGAGACTCCTATATATGTCATTCACCATCTACATTGCTCCGGTTGCTCGTCAATGATTCTGAAATTTATTTGTGGTTGCTTCAACGGGTCTGGAGATCTCAAAGAAAATGTATGTGATTACTTCCACATGTCTGGTGATTTTTCAATTTAGAGGCAATCAATGCTGCTATTAATGCTTCTGCATTGATCTTATCTTCATCAATGGGAGAAGACTTATTTGTTGCTACATGCTACCTTCTTCAGGGGAGTGTTAATAGTGTTTAAATTTTGCATTGTAAAACTCAGAGGGAGATCATTTCTTGCCGGGGGAGATCAATTTTTTGTATTGGCCATTTTATCCTTTTCATATATTAATAAGTTGGACATGTGTTTCACCCATGCTCCAACTTGAGGGGGAGTGTTAGATTAGTAATTTTCATATGTACATGGGCCTAATTGACTTGGCCCATTAGGGTTAAGTTATTCTTCCTTGTACTTGCCTCCTCTCCTATATATAGGAGTCGAGTTTGCCCACTATCAATAACAAATATCCATCTTATTATATGACTATTTATTCTCATGTTAGCGATACATGAAGCGGATGGAAATTATAAAAAATAGAGAGCAAGTGCATTTGATGCACTTGAATTAAAAAAACAACATATGGCTTTACACCATGCATTGATGCAGAGAGAAGATGAGGAGATGAAACTGCCGTTATGGACACGATCACATGAACACATGCCTTTTCATCGATGATTCCCTAGTTAGTGTCTTCTAGAGGAAAATTGGTTGTTTTCTATAGATACAACCTATTTTGTGATGTGAATATGGATAAATTCTCTGTCTCCATGGCATAGAGACCAATTTGTTGTGGGATTTTGGGAGATGTGCATGTTGTCCAACTTCATCTTGTCTCCAACATCGGCTTGCTATTGTGGAAGGCTGGGAAACAAATTGCCAAATCGGCTTTCTGTGATGCCGCCATCGGCTAGCTGCTATGAGGTTCCTTTTCAAGAGATCTAAAGCAAGCAAGGTAAACACATATTCAACTATGTTGGTAATGGAAAAGGGAGATGTTGGTGGTGGTTGAGTCAAGATTTAACTCTTTGGTGAAATTTTAGTTAGTGGAGAATAAGAGGGAGAGGAAGGCATCCATGGAGGTCAAGAAAATGCTTGGTGGATGGCTGACGAAAACCATGGAGATGGAAGCCACTCGCAGGCAGCGCTCTCTGGATGTTTATCTCTTTAGGGGTTATAGGCAGTGGCTAGGGCAGTTGATAATGCAATGAAGAGAGGGAACTAGAGGCGGAAGCTAGGGCTACGTCTCCAGAGAATGCTTTGATTCCATGTAGAAATAAGATGCGATATTTGTTATTGATAGTGGGAAAACTCCCCTCCTATATATAGGAGTGGAGGCAAGTACAAAGAAGAATAATTTAACCCTAATGAGCCAATTCAATTAGGCCCATGTACATACTAAACTAACTAATCTAGCAAAGGACATTGCCTATCTAAATCTTCTTATATATGAATGATTGTTTTATCTAAATGCTAGTACATACATGTCTGGTACTATCTTGGATTTCATGTGATGTAAGTGTTTTCTTGATATCTTAGTAAAGAGGGTGAAACTCTAGATTAATGAAAAATTGGAAGTTTGTGAATAGACATCATGAGATTCAACTGATGAGATTCTTCTATTGTTATAATTTCATTTTTTTAAGGTTATTCTTGATGCATGATATTTCAATGAATGGCATGGAAACTGTAGTTCTGCTCATTATAGGGTTTCATATATATGCTTGATTGTATATGAACTATTGAAAGTAGCCTTTATCAGTGAAATCTTATGATGCATTAAATATTTGTGTGAGTCATGTGACATGTGAATGAGGTGAATGAAACCCCAAGGATAGGATATTTAGTGAACCAAGTAATTTCAATTCAATGTTCCTTAGTATAAGAATTTTCTCAGTATATGATACAAATTGTTGATATTTATGAAAAGGAATATTTGTATGGATAAATTAAGAAATTTTGACTTGCTGATTGAAATATAAATTTGAAGAGTGAATTAGACTTTAGAAGCCCTGAACATTATAGAATCTTCATTGGATGAGGCTTGCACTGTGAGAACTAAACAACTTCCTGACTGGAGGTAGTCTAGGTCAACATAATCCGGATCGTACCAGTATAGTGCAGGGGCCTTGGTCGATAGGGAAGACTCCTTATGAATTATGCGGTACCCAACACCAACCGGGGATGCAGGTGGTACATGTGTTACAAGTTGTAGTGATTAATGGTTAGTAGGTTCACTAATGCATAATCAGCCAGAGTGCTTTGACTCTCTGCTTGAGTACCCAGAATTATAGGAGGTGTCTAGATATCTGGCCATTCCCATTAGCTGTCAAGAGCCTGACATGGCGACTGCCCACTACAGACTGGGCATATGAGACTATCGGCTTAGGAACGCAGGGATGCTTCTAATCCTTGTACGAATCGTAGCTTACTGCAATAATTTCACGTGTTGTGGTACACTTCATGTGGGTTCATGTCAAAATAATATGAATGAGAGTTTACTCAAGAGTGTGCAGTTATTCATATATTCTTTGTGGTTATATGCAATAACTTGCCATTTGCATGTTTCTGAATTACTAGTTTCTTGTGTGATTAATCAAGTATGCTCAAATAATGATGTACTTCATTTGGATATTTTGAGTATCCTACCATATATAGGTTTGTGAATGATTAATTCCTCAGTAGTTCATTATTTTCCTACTTTAAATTTAGTTGGTCAAAAATATATCTTTATGTATTAAAATAGTTTATATTGTTTCTTTGAAGTACTCATTCACTGAGAGAGTAGGCTCACCCCTCTACTGGAAATTTTTTAGGGAAACCATGTGGACCTGAAGAATATCAATGCTAAAGTATACTGCCACGAGAGTTAAGCATTAGATTAGTAAAGTTTAGTCGGTACCTATCACTCTATATCCTAGTAGAGTAGTGAAAGAGTTGCAAATTGTGATGTGTAACTCCGTTTCCTTAATAATGGAGAATGTATCTGATTATCATGTCATATGTACATGGAATTTTGAGAAACAAAATGAGTCTTTAGATATGTATATTTATTGTTCAGAAAAGAATCATGTCTTAGTTTCCCTTAAAAAGTTAGCTTAAGCAATTGAATGTGAGAAAACAAAGAGTATGAAATAAGAAAAGAAAAAGTTAATGGTGATATTTGTATTAAGTTAATTCTAAACTTATGCCCTAATCTCATGATGTGGTTATTGTGGAATGTGGTTGTCACAACCTAGGTGATTAAATTAATGAAAGCAATTGAATAGAAAGAAAGTGGTACTTACATTTGGTACTTTTATCTCAAACTCGATCTATTTTGAGATAATCCTAGTCGAGAGATATCCCCAATGTTTGGTGGAATCAGACAATCATATAGACCAATAGAAACCTTGGAAGTTAAAGGTAATTTCTACAAAAGTTTGTATATGTAACATATTGAGTCTTGGACATATTGACTATTGATCCTCTTTCTCATCTTTTCCTTTTATTTCTATCCTCTTTGTCTTTTCTGTTTAGTTTGTGGAGAATATGGTGGTTTAATGAACCATTTGTTCACCTTTTCTACCAATAACTGGGTTTATGCACAAATACCTCAATAAAATCTTAGTAATGGGTTTAATATGTAAAATGTCCACTTAAGTGATAAGAAGAATAAATAAATTCGTTCTATAACTTTTTAGTATCTTTTAGAGTATTAAAAAGAAAAGAAATCCCAAAATATACATAAAGGAGATGATAAATGCAATAATTGGGGATAATATGGAATATTATTGGATAAAAGAAGATAATGAGGAATATATTATTCCAAAAATCATAAGTGGAAACCCACACAAATAATTTGGATATCAATCTCATTTTCTTGACTTAAAAGAAACTTTAAGGGCCAAATATTACATATTTAGAAGATAAATGCATATATTGAAGTCTTTATTAAAAGAAAATGGGAGATGAGCACATAAAGTGAAATAAAATATCCAATGTCCTCAAGTTGGAAAAATAACTCCAAATTTGTAATCTACATATCAAAATGAGTCTATATGTAAATTTGTATTTAATTTGGTCAATGTTAAATATTTTATTTTATTTAGGAGAGAAAATGACTTAAAGACCAAAAATATCAAATATATGCTGAAAAAATTAAGTAATACTAAAATCATGTTCCACACATTTATTATTACTTATAGGCCAAGTTTTACATCTTTATAAAGTTTCTAGATGCCTCTAATAAATTAAAAGGATAAAATAAGTGATAAATTTTAAATGTATTAAATAAAATAATAAAAGTCTTTAAAAAAATAAATAACACCAAATTAGTGTTCGACGTGTTAAAATGTATCTTTGTATGAATTTTGAATCAATTTGAAAAATATTTGATGAGAAGGCAAATTTAGGAGAGAGAACGTATGTTAAACTTTCAACTCATTATTTAAAATAATAGAGAACTTCAAAAAATGGAAATAATGACAAATTCATATCCAACATACTTAATAAGACTAATGAGTGAAGTTATATTATTTTTTGATAATCCTAGAGTCATTAATGCATGAGGAGAGAGAAAATAGGATTTGAATTATTTAAACTCATAAAATTCCCAAAGGCCAAAACTAATTCTATATTCAGATTCTACATGTCAAAATCAATTCGGGTGTAAATTTTGGTTAATTTTTGAGGTCGTTTGTACCCTCAAATAGGGAAGGAGGAAAAGCTAAATGATAAAATAAGAACTTTATTCCTATTTGTATTTGGCAACCACATAAATGTCGCGCACATGGACCGTTAGATATTAATCTAACAGATTGTGTATCATCTCCTACCATGAGTAGGAGACCAGTGTGGGTGAACAGTACCGCCACGGAGGCTTGATATTCAAATCTGAATTTCTCACTCCTCGGTTGATCTTTTCGCACAATTCTTTCACCTATGAGTTGCATTTAAGATTCCACATCTAAATAGCCCCTACTCATTTCGTTGTGTGAAGAAACGAGGAAATGCCATATTGCTTGGTCCCCAAGCTTTTCGGCCATCACCCTCCTCGCCACATCTCTTCCCCTCACATATATATAACCCCACGAAAGTCTTCCTCGACCCCTATGCAACATTGCTCTTCTCCTAATTTTGCCATTCATCTTGTGTGTGACAGGCAGTGGTCGAGTTGTTGACCAAGGCTTGCGGTGCCTCTACCTTCCTCCTACGTGCATCTACGACCGAATTGATGGCTTCAGTAAGTTCAGTTTTGCTCCCTCTTTCCTTTTGATCTTTCGGTTTCAAGTTTGGTGTTGAATTGCGGCTTTGCTTAATCTCACACAAGCAGCTACTCATGGAGCTTGAACCATGGGCAGCCGATGCGTGAGGAAGAAACTCCTCTGTAGATTCCCGTTTCTGTCCCCTCTTTCCCCTCTTTCTTTAGTTTTCTCGCCAAGGGGCAGTTAGGTAATTTGGCCCTCGTCCTTCTTTATTTTTGGGGTGAGTCAACCACACCTTTGACCCATGACTTGGCCTCACCTGATTGGGCCAAGTCATCTGGGCCCGACCCCTCTCTCCTTCTCTCTCTCGCTTATTTGGATTAAATGAATTTTCTAATTCGTCAAAGATGTAAAATTCATATCTTTTTACTCTATTGTCTAAAAATTAAAAGAAAATATGTTTTGGAATCAGAAAACTATGCTATTTATATAAAAAATATTTCCAAAGGTGGATTTTGAGTTTTGTTGAAGGTGATTTTCTAAAAATGAACTAATTAGTTAAAAATCACCAAAAATGCATCTAAAAGTCCATATCCTCAAAATAAATAATATTATGCGTTATTTTGATCAGAAGAACCTAACTAAAATAGTAGTGATGGTTTCATGATCTAATTTGAAGGTTTGCGCAAAATGTTAGTAACTTTAGGGTTTTAAGCGTTTAATGAATTAATATAGTTCTAATACATAAACATGGTGTTGATATTAGGAAAAGGGGAACATGGAATCGATTAAGTGGTGCAAGTTGATAATTGGAAACAATATTAAAGGTATGTGCATTTACACCTTAAGTTGGGATTATTTGTGCCTTAACCTATACTTTTCCATAATGAGGCTTTATTGACCCTTATTCCTTTATTCTTGAATCTTTTGCTACACTTGCGTCATAATCAGTTTTGGAATGTTCTTCTTGGGTCTTGGTACCCCATTTCTATGCTCTATTTGAATGATTCTATTACTTGCCATGAATTCTAGCATGTTGATTCTATTAGACTAACTAGATATAGTAGTGGTACTTGTATGTACAACCACCCATAGTTGGGCATGTAGTTAATCACCCTAGGGAATGTGATACTCTCCCCCATACATGAAATATGTGTAGGTGACTGGAAATGTGTTACTCTCCCCTCACCATTTGGTTGAAGGTCCGGTAGGTGCCTCAACCCTACATAGTTTAGGTAGTAAATATTAATCATGCATGTAATTCTTTTATTATACTTTGTTTATGGCAAGCATCTATTGAAAGCTTCTTTTATATATGGCCTCATTCTCTTGTTATTTTCATCTTATGACGAACGCTAGCCTGTTTTTACATATTTTGCTTATCTTGTTTTCCTAGAATAGTTTTGTGACACATACTTGTTTTTCCTTTCCCTTTTTCTAGGTGCCTTCCCAACCACCCAAGTAATGAGCAAGTTGATGGATAAGACCTAAAGATCTTAGCTTTGGCATGGACTTAGTTGATGGAGTTGTTTCTTGGAGACAAAATTGTGGTAGTTAGACTTCCCTCTATCTAGATCATAGTTGTGTATGATGATGTAACCCTAAAAGGGAGATTGTTGATGTATTTTTGTACAATCTTTTATGAAATTGATTTAGTCAGAAATTTTTATTCCGCTGCTTTATAATATGTTTTGTTTACCATATTTTAGTAAGGAGGTGATCTCATTTCTTTACAACATGGTATTAGATCCCATAGTAGTCAGAATCTCACTATTTTAATTTTGTCTCCCTAGTTAGAATCCTTGCCTACATAGTTTCCTTTAAGTAACATGTTTTCCCTAGATTTGATATATGTTGATGAAAGATTGATTTAAGATCCTAAGGTTTCACCGTAGAGTCTTGATAAATAAAACCATAAAATAATCAAAACTAAAGCATGTATAACTTGATGTCGTTTAGGTTTGCCTTTAGGCAACTATTAGGGCATGAAGTTGAAGCAAAGGTGTCTAGAAAGGATCATGGTTTTGGGGGCTGACAATATTTTCCTCTACGCCATTGGCTTGGTTTAGGAGGACTCCCATGCCCATATGATACCGGCCTGGCCTGAGCTAATACGAATTGTCTGAAGTAGTTTTCTTTTAGGCTAATTAACCTTAGGGTTCTATGTTGTATATCTTTGGGAATCCTAACAGTTTGACTTAAGTTTCACATGTATGCTGGTTTCTCCTAGAATCCTAATGTGATAACCTTATGACTTGTTTGAGGATGAATACCAAGATAGTTTCCTTATGTCCCTTAGGACCACATGCTTGAATATTTTATCCATAGAACCTAGACCTTGGAGTTTGGGTGTTTGGGAAGATATCAGAGTGCGCAGTGGAAGCATGATGGATCTTGAGTATGGTTTAGTTAGACTCATCCTTTAACCCTAGTTAGTTTGGCTTGATAGGTCGAACTCTTTAAGGGGTGGAGTATATTTAGTTGATGTTGTTTGAGAGGTTAGATTTCAAGGATAAAATCCTCTTTAGGGGGATGGAACCCTGTGATATCTTGAAATCTATCTACTCTATCTTTAGAACCCTAACCCCATGAATAGGAGCTTAGTATGCTTGGATATTTGGTCATGACCAAATATAGTTATATCCTAGCATGCTTGTTTACATATTAATGAACATGTAATGTTCACCTAATGAATAATTCATATGCTTGAATCCTAATGAATATCTAATGCACCTATGAATATCAATGCTAATTATCGATATGTAAAATGTTGGTCATGCCATGAACCTATAAACCCTAATGATATGATGATAATGATAATTGTAATCTAATGCATGCTATAATGAAATATAATGATCAAGTTGATCCTAAACCCTAAGTTATAATCATATAGCCTTAATATATACATCCTTAATGATATTCATGTTAAAATAGCGGCATTAAATGTCATAATCAGATAACATATCTTGATGCACGTAAATGGTATATAATCATCTGATCACATATTAATAAAGTCATCAATATGAAATGCATGTTGCCTTGTTATCTAATATACACGTGATTGGCCACTTAATATGAATCAATTCACTAATATGTAATATGTTTCACCTTGATCATTGAAATACATGTAATGGCTTCAATGAGAATATGAAGTGATTGGATTCACATAAACGTCCAAAATGAATAATGATTAATGATGACATTAATGTGAGAAATAAAGATAACGTGACATTGTGACAACGTTAATATGAATATAAGTGACTAATGTGACATTAACTGGAATAATTGTATGCTTAACCACAAATTGGATAGAATGCTTAATTCATGTAAAATAATTTGTTAAAAATCAATACAGTGATAATGTAAGGATAATGAAGTCTAAGCTCAAAATATTAATGATAATGATAAAATATAATATTGAATATTGGGATAACTGAGTAACCCCTGATTGTGCTAAAATTCCTAGTAAGGTAAATGAGAAATATACATATGTATATATATAATGTTACATGGATGATAATGAAATATAATACTTTTAGAAATAAAGTGTATATGACATGAAGTAATTAATATAATGATGATAATGTGATATCCCAATAAATATAATGCTAATGAGCCAAAAATGATAATAATGTTAAATCCCATAAAAGAAATCTTAATAGAGGAACCCTAGGTGATCCTTGAGAACCTGACCTATGATGTTGCATGTGAAGTATATGTTGATGAAAGTTCGGTGGACGTTTTATGGTTGGAAGAGCAACCTGATGTTTTGTGAGATGGGAGGTTGCACACTCACCCTTCCCTTCTTGCTTGTGATTTCAGGGATGAAATCCTCTTTAAGAGGTGGAGTGTTGTAACATACTGAATCTTGGATATTTTGTCTTTTGACCCTATTTCCCATCTTTTCCTTTCATTTCTATCCTATTTGGCTTTTCTATTTAGTTTGTGGAGGATATGATGGTTTAATGAACATTTGTTCACCTTTTCTACCAATAATTGGGGTTGTGCACAAATACCTCAATAAAAGCTTAGTAATGGGTTTAATAAGTAAAATGTCCACTTAAGTGATAAAAAGAATAAAGAAATTCATGCTATAACTTTCTAGTATATTTTAGAATATTAAAAAGAAATGAAATCCCAAAATATACATAAAGAAGATGATAAATGCAGTAATTGGGGATAACATGGGATATTTTGGATAAAAGAAGATAATGAGGAATATATTGTTCCAAAAATCATAAGTGGAAACCCATGAAGATAGTTTGGATATCAATCTCATTTTCTTGACTTAAAAGAAACTTAAGGACCAAGTATCACCTAATTTGGAAGATAAATGCATATATTAAAGTCTTTATTAAAAGAAAATGGGAGATGAGCAAATAAAGTGAAATAAAATATCTAATGTCCTCAAGTTGGAAAAAATAACTCCAAATTCGTAATCTACATATCAAAATGAGCCTATATGTGAATTTGTATTTAATTTGGTCAATGATAAATATTTTATTTTATTTAGGAGAGTGAAAATGACTTAAAGACTAAAAATATTAAATATATGTTGAAAAAAAATTAATTAATGCTAAAATTATGTTCCACACATTTATTATTACTTATAGGCCAAGTTTTACATTTTTAGAAAGTTTCTAGATGCATCTAATAAATTAAAAGGATAAAATAAGTGATAAATTTTAAATGTATTAAATAAAATAATAAAATTTTTTAAAAATAAAATAATGCAAATTAGTGTTCTACGTGTTAAAATATATCTTTGTATAAATTTTGACTCAATTTGGAAAACATTTGATGAGAAGACAAATTTAGGAGAGAGAACGTGTGTAAAACTTTCAACTCATTATTTAAAATAACAGACAACTTCAAAAAATGAAAATAATGGAAAATTCATATCCAACACTCTTAATAAGACCTATGGGTGAAGTTATATTATTCTTGTATAATCTTAGAGTCATTAATGCATAAGGAAAGATAAAATATGATTTGAATTATTTAACCTAATAAAATTCCCCAAAAGCCAAAACTAATTCTATATTCAGATTCTACATGTCAAAATCAGTCAGGGTGTTAGTTTTGGTTAATTTTAGAGTTCGTTTGCACCCTCAAATAGGGAAAGAGAAAAAGGTTAAATAATTAAATAAGAATTTTATTCGTATTTGTATTTGGAAACCACATAAATGTCACACACATGGACCGTTGGATCTTAATCCAACAGCTTGCAGATCATCTCCTACCTTGAGTAGGAGACCAGTGTGGGTGAATAGTACCGCCGTGGAGCCTTGATATTCAAATCTAAATTTCTCACTCCTTAGTTGATAGTTTCACATGATTCTTTCGCCTATGAGTTACATTTAAGATTCCGCATCTAAAGATCCCCTACTCATTTAGTTTCATGAAGAATCGAGGAAATGCCACATTGCTTGATCCCCAAGCTTTTTGGCCATCACCCTCCTCGCCACATCTCTTCCCCTCACACATATATAACCCCACGAAAGTCTTCCTCGGCCCCTATGCAACCTTGCACCTCTCCTAATTTCATCGTTCATCCTGCGTGTGATCGCCAGTGGTCGAGTTGTCGATTGAGACTTGCGGTACATCTATCTACCTCCTACATGCATCTACGTCTAAATTAATGGCTTCAGTATGTCCAATTTTGCTCCCTCTTTCTTTCTGATCTTTCGGTTTCAAGTTTGGTGTCGAATTATGGTTTTTCCCAATCTCACACAAGCTGCTGTTTTGCGGAGCTTGAGCCATGGGCAGGCAGCGCGTGAGGAAGAAACTCCTATGTAGATTCCCATTTCTACCCCTGCTTTCCCCTCTTTCTTTAGTTTTCTTATCAAGGGGCAATTTGGTAATTTGGCCCTCGTCCTTCTTTGTTTTTGGGGTGAGTCAACCGCACCATTGACCCATGACTTGGCCTCACCTGATTGGGCCAAGTCATATGGGCCCGAACCCTCTCTCCTCTTTCTCGCTAATTTGGATTAAACGAATATTTTGATTGGTTGAAGATGTAAAATGCATATCTTTTTACTCCATTGTCCAAAAATTAAAAGAAAATATGTTTTGAAATTAGAAAGATGTGCTATTTTTATTAAAAAAAATATTTCCAAAGGTTGATTTCGAGTTTTGTCGAAGGTGATTTTCAAAAAAATGAATTAATTAGTTAAAAATCACCAAAAAAAAGTCCATATCTTCAAAATACATAATATTATATGTTATTTTGATCAAAAGAACCTAGCTAAAACAATAGTGATGGTTTCATGATCTAATTTGAAGGTTTGCACAAAAAGTTAGTAACTTTAGGGTTTTAAGCGTTTAATGAAAGAATATAGTTCTAATACATAAACATGGTGTTGATATTAGGAAAAGGGGAACATGGAATCGATTCAGTGGTGCAAATTGATAATTGAAATCAATATTAAAGGTATGTGCACTTACTCCTTAAGTTGGGAATATTTGTGCCTTAACCTATACTTTTCCATAATGGGGCTTTATTGAGCCCTATTCATTTATTGTTGAATCTTTTGCTACACTTGCCTCATAATAAGTTTTTGAATATTATTCTTGGTCTTGGTACCCCATTTCTATGCTCTATTTGAATGGTTCTATTACTTGTCGTTGATTCTAGAATGTTGATTCTATTAGACTAACTAGTTATAGTAGTGGTACTTGTATGTACAACCACCCATAGTTGAGCATGTAGTTAATCGCCCTGGCGAATGTGATACTCTCCCCCACACATGAAATATGTGTAGGTGAGTGGGAATGTGTTACTCTCCCCTCACCCTTTGGTTGAAGGTCCGGTAGGTGCATCGACCCTACATAGTTTAGGTAGTCAATATTAATCATGAATGTAATGCTTTTATTATACTTTGTTTATGGCAAGCATCTATTGAAAGCTTCCTTCATATATGGTGTGGGCTCTGATCTCCAAAACCCGAGATAAACACGATTAAATTCAGCGGAAGCGATTCAATTAACAGCGGAAGACAAAAATCACGGAAAATTTAAAACTTTTTGAGACAAGAGCTTGAATCCATAAAGCTTCATTCATAAAAAGAGATAGACTGTTTACATCTCATGATAATTACTTCTTGAATAATTATATACAACAAGATACAAAATCTCAAGAACTCATACAAAAGACTCCAAGACCTGAGAGTACAGAGGACACATAGAACTGACTCTAACTACACCACACGGCAAGCTAAATCTCCACCTGAGATTAGTGCTGCTCCTGGTGCTGCTGCTGCTGCTGCTGAGACTGGTCACCTGAAGATTTATTTCTTCGTCCTCGGCGACCACCTAAAAAGTTGAAGTCTGCGGGGTGAGACAATTTTACATAATTGTCCCAGCGAGAGTTATAACTCTCCGCCAGAAGCTTTGTTATAGCAATCTTTAAGAAATATAAACAATAAAAGTTCTCAAGGTAAACAACAGCAGGTGATTATTAAGTAGAACAACAATACTTAAGGAATATAAAGAACATGTATATTAAATAATGTAACTTCAACCAATGTATCTCGTAGTTCAACCTAAGAAGAAATGTTACACGGCTGATTATGTTTACGAACATTATTATGCCCTGCGGAGATGAGGTATACCGCTCATACTCCAACCGATCACTGTTAAGTTGCATCGGTATCATACCTAGGTCATCAAAAGAGCCGGATTCTTATGACCTCATCTTCCCCAGTCAGTTTGAGGATCAACATGCAGGACATCTCGTGTCTCTGCTACTATAGCTTACCAGGGTATTCTGGTACTTCACTATTAGAGTCACAGTGGCGTTCTGTACTCTCTTCGCCATCGGAAGATTTCTTGTTTATCTCCCATCGATGCGGTATAACAGTTTTCCTCGGGAGATTAGTGTTACATCACCCCGGCATAAACATACAGTGAAGGATTAATGGATTACATACATCTACATCAATTCCTACACTAGGATGTTAGGGTATTCACATCCATATTCCCCACATACTCAAAAGTATGTGATCCAGGAGTTCCCTTAGGAAAACCTGTTTCACCATCATTTAATCTCTGACCATGATGGGTCTATGATCAGGGCTCCTACATTACACTTGATTAGTTAGGTGCATTCAGTATTCTTTAAACATCATACATTGTTCTTCAAACAATAACAGTAGCATAACAACTATGAAAGTAGAATACCAAATGTAACAAGCCTAACTTACATTAATCATTATTTCTCAATATACTCATCACAAGTCATCTCTAAAGCATGACCTTGATGGTATTCATGGCTCTCACAGCCCATTAACATCATAGGATGCCACTGACAAGACATCAAGATATTTTACTATTCATAAAGCTAACAACATGCTTTTAATGAGTATAGCATCATTATCCATACCAGGATATGATCACCTTCATATCAGAACCTGCATGGTTAATTCAACTGATAAAGGTAAGTCAAATCAAGATTACACTTTCCACTCTTGTCATAAGAGCTAAGTTCTCTAATTCTTATCAATTAGAGTTTACTACTCATATTGCATGTCATCACCCTTGAATTAGGGTTTACTATTCACATTACATGTCATCACCCTAAAATTAGGGTTTACTAATCACCTCATGGTGAATTGAACTTATAACATTATCATTTATGAGAAACATCATCATTAAAGCCCTTAGATAAGATTAAGATTCATCAATTATCATAATTAGGGTTTCCATGATCTCACACAGGTGGATCATACCCTAATTATGCACATTCATGTGTATTGAAGGTTCTTTACTTGAGTTTCTACCCTAAAAGGGTACTTTCTATCTCTTAAGGTACTTTCTCTCTCCTCATACTAGTAGATGATGACAACATCACTCTAGATCAGGTTGGGTTAAGTTATCATGGGCTAACATAAGCCAAAACATCACTATCATGTGATTAGGGTTTGATTTGAACAAGGTTTTACTCAATTGAACCCCTCAAGGGTATTTTGGTAATTCACCCCATTGATCATCATCATGGATCAAAACATTAGTCAATTAATCCCTTAATGTCCTAGGTTATCATTAGGGTTTAGATTAGGGCATCATAGAACCATATACACCTTTAAGTGTTTAGTTGAAATCAACCTTTGAAAATCCTCAAATGGTCTCAACCTCCAACCTCCAAACGGTTTGAAACCGTTTTGGATGGGTTGACCATTTACTATTGTTGACTTCAAGACCAAGAAGAAGTGTAGACCATTTAACCATGTTGACTTCAAGACCGAGAGGGCAAGTTGGGTTGAGATCGTTTGATGGCTCTCGGTCTTGAGACCGTTTGATGGCTCTCGGTCTTGAGACCGCGAGACCTCTCATGGTCTTGAGACCGCGAGCCCCCTCACGGTCTTGAGACCGCGAGGCTCACATGGTCTCAAACCGCTTGGACCATCAACAAGGTTCAAGGTTACAACCGATTATGTCAACCAATGTTGAAGCCCTCAAAAGGTCAAAGCCATGGTGACCACTTATGGATTGAGTCAATTAGGGTTATGATTAACCAATTGGTCACTCAATTGACCCTCAATTGTTGACCAATTAGGGTTGAAGTCGATTCAATTAGGGTCTATCAATGTTCAACCATCAACACTCATCAATGTGCATCAATACAAGGTTAAACCCTTCAATTGAGCTCCAATTGGGCCCAAACTTGGCCCAAATGGTCTTGAGATCGTGTGGATGAACTCCACACGGTCTTGAGACCATTTGTCCAAGATTTCATCAAAATATAATGTAATTTTATAGGGGTCGAACCAAGATTGAGTCACATAATCAGAATTTTGATTAATTGATAACTTATTGCAATTGGGTCCTTAATTGATCAAATTAGCTTAAACCTAGACCTTCAAACGGTCTTGGGTTGTCACCACACGGTCTTGAGACCGTTTGGATGAGTTCCAAACGGTCTTGAGACCGTTTGCCCATCCAACCTTTGGATTCTAGTGAAAAATTCTTCAAGGTTGGACCAATTGAATTGATGATTATATCAATACTTAATTGCAATGTAATTTGGTATAATTGTACCTTCAATTGGTCAACTATTCTTGACCCCAGACCTTCAAACGGTCTTGGGTGATTGTCCTCGCGGTCTTGAGACCGTTTGGTTGATCCCCAAACGGTCTTGAGACCGTTTAGGTCAATCAACCCCAAAAACCCTAAATTAATCATTGATATTTCAGTACTGATTTTAATTAGGGTTTCCCCTAGTAATCACCCTTCAACTCTTAGCTCGATTGGAATTAGTCCATCAAATTTGGTGGGTTGTTAATTAACATTATTTTGAACAGTAATCTCATACGGTCAATGCCTGGTCAACGACCTTACACGGTCTTAAGACCGTTTTCCCAAAAAGGCTATTTCAGACCGTTTGAAAAATCAGGGATAAATTCAATTAAAGTTGTTGATTAAAATGGCCATATCTCCCGATTCCTTTGGAGTTAACCTCTAAATTTTTGAGGGTAATTAGTCTACATAATTATGAACAGGTTTCTTATACGGTCCACGCTCGCAACGGGGTTAAACGGTCTTGAAGACCGTTTGCCCTCTCGCGGTCTAGAGACCATTTGCTCACCTCGCGGTCTTAAGACCGAGAGAGCAAGTTGGGGAGACCGTTTAACAAAGTGAAAATTGGTGGATTTTTCTTGGAAATAACGCCTTCATCTCCTAGCTCAAGAACAGCACGGATTTCCCATGGATTTGCTTGCAAAGTAGCAAAGGAAAGTAGGGAAAAAGAAGAACTATCATCTACATGCATAAATGAGATGTATATAATAAAGCATGGGTTTAGAGTTATAAAACCCGCCTAAATCTTGCTCCTTGAGCTCCAAGCTTTCAAGCTCCAAGCTCTAATGGCGTCCTTGAGCTCTCACAGGTTGGCCAAGGTGAAAACTCCAGGGAAAATCAAGAAAAGATGGCTAGAAAGATAGGGTTTCGTGAGCTAGTCACCAAATTGACCTTGAATTCGAGTTCTAACCATGAAATTAGGCAAGAAGAGGAATCCAAACCTACCTTGCACACCTTGGGTCGTCCTCCTGAGCTCCAAGCTGTTCCTTAGTCGGTCAAGCAAGGGGAAACAGTGAATTGCACGAAGGAAAGGTTCCTTTGATTGAGAGGTAAAGTGTATATATATACTTGGGTGAGATTTCATTAAAGGCCCATAAGTTTTCTATATTTCCAACTAAGTCCTTCCATCTTTTCTTGCTCGTCCCTTCTTCTTATTTCTAAGGACAACCTTCCTTTAAGGTCAAGAAAAATAAGGGCAAGGAAGATTAACCTAATACTAAGGTACATATATAAAGAGCTATTGTACATACACCCTGATTATTCAATCACAAAGGTGCTTTTCATAACTTGATTAATCAATTGAAGTGATCCTTTCATCATTTCTTCTCTAAATGTTGATGAGAGTCTTAAAAGATACATTAGATGATGTATTTTACAATTTGCATCCCTCAAATTGGGTAAATTGCATTTTACCCCAAATTAGGGTTTCAAGCACCGGGATTGCTTCCACAGCTGCACCTTGGTGCCTAAGCTTGGGAAATCCCTCTAACTTCAACATAATCATTATCATGATGTCTCAATATCAGAGAATCATCTTAACATGTGAAATTTGCAAGTTAACCCTTCTAAATGGGTAAATTGCACATAGGTCCCTGTATTTCAACACAATGCTACAACTATATATAAAAAGGAGCAAAAACTGAAATATATGTTTCTGAGAAACTTAATTACATGCCCAAGGTTATTCACAAAGATTTAATTACATATTTAGGCAAAACATATAGGGTTAACTCATAACCCAGGTCAGGGTTGTTACAAATTATCCACCCCTTACAAGGATTTCGTCCCCGAAATCGATAAAACGTATTTAAGAGAAAAGGGTAGGGTATTTTCTTCTCATCTCTTCCTCTAGTTCCCAAGTGGCTTCTTCGACACCACGGTGGTTCCAGAGGACTTTTACAAGATTTATGTCTTTCTTCTTTAACCTTTTAATTCTATTATCAAGGATTGACACTGGTCCTTCCTCATAGGTTACATCTTCATTTAATTCTACTTCCATAGGTTGTAGAACTGACTCGGTATCTGGGTGACATTTCCTCAGCATAGAAATGTGAAACACAGGATGTAACTTCTGCAACTCTTGAGGTAACTCTAGTTTATAGGCTACCTTTCCAACACGTTCAATGATTGGATAGGGCCCTAAAAATCTAGGAGCTAACTTCCCTTTCCTTCCAAAATGAAGGACTCCTTTCCAAGGCGAGACCTTGAGGTACACTCTGTCTCAAACTTGGAACTCTAAAGGTCTACGACGTTTATCATCATACGACTTTTGCCTATCCTGTGCAGTCTTAATCTGTTGTTGTAATACTTTAATCTTCTCTATGGTTTGCTGCACAAGCTCGGGACCCAACAACTGATGTTCACCAGTTTCATACCAACACAAGGGTGATCTACAACGTCTACCATACAAAGCTTCATAGGGTGCCATATCAATACTATGTTGATAGCTATTGTTATAGGCAAACTCTATTAGGCTTAGGTGTAGATCCCAACTTCCGACAAACTGGAGAGCACATGCTCTCAACAGATCTTCCAAGGTTTGTATAGTCCTTTCAGACTGTCCATCAGTCTGTGGATGAAAGGTTGTACTAAATCTTAACTTGGTGCCTAAGGCTCTGTGCAACTGTTCCCAGAAACGACTCGTAAACTGAGGACCTCTATCAGAAACTATTGTGACAGGAACTCCGTGCAAACGCACTATCTCTTGGACATACAACTGTGATAACTTTTCAGCAGAATAGGTTGTTTTGACAGGTAAGAAATGAGCTGTCTTTGTCAACCTATCAACTATTACCCAGACAGAATCATGTCCTTTGCTTGTCCTAGGTAGGCCAACAACAAAGTCCATGGTCACATGGTCCCACTTCCACTGTGGTATGGGTAAAGGTTGCATTGTCCCGGAAGGTTTCTGGTGTTCAGCCTTTACCTGTTGGCACACTGGACATCTCAGAACAAACTCAGCCACATCCTTCTTCATCCCGGGCCACCAATACATATCTTTCAAA
Source organism: Alisma plantago-aquatica (assembly GCA_963693085.1). Lineage (NCBI taxonomy): Eukaryota > Viridiplantae > Streptophyta > Magnoliopsida > Alismatales > Alismataceae > Alisma > Alisma plantago-aquatica. The sequence goes on along the minus strand of OY856415.1, from coordinate 107,620,257 downwards.
TTTCGATACATCTTGGTACTCCCTGGATGCATAGCATACATTGAAGAATGAGCTTCCTCCAGGACTAACTTTCTCAGGTTATCTACATCCGGCACTATCATCCTTCCATGATAGCATGCCACATTATCATCTGAGTCGTGGAAACCATCTCGCTTCTCATCACCATACTCTGACCTAATCTGTTGAACTTCAGCATCAACCTTTTGTGCTTCCTTAATCTACTCTTTAAGGGTAGGTTTAATATGCATCTCATCCAACAACCCGGCTAACAATGACACTTTCAACTGTACATTGTCTTGCCTCAAAGAGATAAGCATATCTCTTCTAGAGCATACTAAAGAGTTTAGTTGTGCCCTTTCCATGGTTGATGTTGTTGATTTCCTACTTAAAGCATCTGCAACTACATTGGCCTTCCCTGGATGGTAATCGATTGTATAATCGTAATCCTTGATTAACTCCATCCATCGACGTTGCCTCATGTTAAGCTCATGCTGAGAGAAGATATACTTAAGGTTCTTGTGGTCTGTGAAAATCTGGAAAGTCTCTCCGTAGAGATAATGTCTCCATATCTTCAAGGCATGAACCACAATAGCTAACTCCAGATCGTGTGTTGGATAATTCTCCTCGTGTTTCTTAAGATGTCGAGAAGCAAAAGAAATCACTTGTTTATCCTGCATCAACACACATCCAAGTCCATTCTTGGAGGCATCACAGAAGACTACATATCCTTTTCCTTGCTCCGGTAGCACAAGCACAGGTGCACTTGTCAACCTCTCCTTCAACAACTGGAAAGACTGTTGACACTTATCACTCCAAGAAAAAGGAACATCTTTTCGGGTTAACTTAGTCAAAGGTAAGGCTATAGAGCTGAAGTTCTTAATGAACCTTCAGTAGTAGCCAGCTAACCCTAAGAAACTTCGAATCTCCGTCGGTGTCTTCGGTTGTTCCCACTATAGAACAGATTCTACCTTTGTAGGGTCAACACGAATTCCCGAGGCAGATATCACATGTCTAAGAAAAGATACCTCCGGCAACCAGAACTCACACTTGCTAAACTTAGCATACAACTTGTGTTCCCTTAGCATGGTCAAAGCTTGGCGAAGATGCTGCTCATGCTGCTGAGCATCCTTACTATAGATCAGAATGTCATCTATGAAGACGACAACACACTGATCAAGGAAAGGTCGGAAAACTCTATTCATGAGTTCCATAAATGCAGCTGGTGCATTGGTTAGTCCAAACGACATAACCGTGAACTCATAGTGACCATACCTTGTCCTAAAGGCAGACTTGGGTATGTCACTGTCCTTAATATGAAGTTGATGATATCCAGACCTCAAGTCTATCTTTGAAATGACTGTTGCACCACGCAACTGGTCAAAGAGATCATCAATCCTCGGCAGAGGGTACTTGTTCTTTATTGTTACTTTATTGAGTTGTCTATAATCAATGCACAACCGCATTGACCCATCTTTCTTTTTAACAAACAAGATCGGAGCACCCCATGGTGAAGTGCTCGGTCGGATAAAACCCTTCTCAAGTAACTCTTGAAGTTGTTTCTTGAGTTCTGCCATTTCGGCAGGTGCCATCCTATACGGAGTCTGGGCTATGGGTTTCGTATCTGGGACTAAATTGATCTCAAAATCAATTTCCCAAGGCGGTGGCACGCCTGGAAGTTCTTCAGGAAATATATCCTCGAATTCCCTGACTATAGGAACTTCCGCAGGATTGGGACTCTCCTTGGTAACATCTACCACATGGGCTAAGAATGCACAACATCCTTGCCTCATTAACTTCTCAGCAACCATAGCTGACACAAGACAGGTAGGCAGAATCTTTCTTTCACCTTGAAAGATCCATGTGCTGCTTTCATCAGCAAACACAGCCAACTTGGACTCACAATCCAAGACAACTCTATACCTTTCTAAGGTATCCATCCCAAGGATTATATCAAATCCTTGCATCTCAAGTGGTATAAGATCCACTTGAATGTGATGATCAGAAAAGAAGAGGATGCAAGGAGAACATACCTCCTGCAAAACTGTAGACCCACTCAACGGAGTCTCCAAAAACAAACTATATGTCCTATGACTAGTTGTCATGTTGCAGTTACGTATCACTCTACGAATGATGAAAGAGTGCGTAGCACCCGGGTCAATCAAAACAGATACAACACAGGATGTAGACATATCATAATATAAAAGTTCCATCTGACCTGCCACTACCCGTGGATTGATCACTGCTTCTGGTGGGTTCATAGCATAGAACCTCGTTGTCGCCTGGTGTTGAGGTGGTGCTGATGATCCAGCTTGAGACGATTGTCCACGTCCTCGAGCTGCTCCCTGAGATTGCCTCCTATGAGATCCTTGTTGACTCTGTCTTGGAGGCTGTGTCACATTGACAGGCCTAGATCGGCAGTCCTTCATCAAATGTCCCACCTTACCACAGTTGTAGTAGCTTCTCTCCAGTTGTTGTGGTCTTGGTGGTCCAGTAACTGACATTGATGCTAAACTATGAGTCCCTTGTTGAGGTAAGCTTCGTCCCCTGCCTCTACTCAGTGACCATTGAGTTTGAGAACTCGATCTGGGTGGTGGAGGTGTAGGTGCAGAGAATCTAGGCTTCTTAAAGTCTCTAGATGAAGAACCCTGGAACTGCGGATATCTCTTATGGTTTTGCCTCTTCTCAACTACGGATTTCTCTATCCTTCGGACTGACTCAACGAAGGTAGCAAATCTCTCCCGATTCTCTAGGGCAGACACGGGAGTAGTCAAGTCGGCATTTAAACCCTTTTCGAACCTTCTGATTCTTTCTTCTTCTGTAGCAGCCATGTGCGGACAAAACCGCAACAACTCCATGAACTTAGCTTCATACTCGCTAATGTTCATCATTCCTTGTCTCAATCTCTCAAATTGAGAAATCTTTTCGTCCAGGAACGTCTTTGGAAAGTATCTGTTGACAAATCCCCGATGAAAATCTTCCCACGAGATCTCTACTCCAGGCCTCTTCTGCTCTTCCATGTTCCACCAGTGACCAGCACTTCCCTTGAGAAGATAGACAGCATGTCTAACCTTCTGAGCTTCGGGAATGTTCAGGATTCTAAAGGCCTTCTCTAGCTCTGTTAACCACAGATCTGCATCTGCGGGGTCGGCTGTCCCAAAGTACTCGGTAGCTCCGACACGACGAAGTCGCTCAAACGTCTTACCGATACCTTGTCCTTCAGGCTGGGCAGGTGTCCTAGGTGAAGGCATGGGCATCCTATCTGTGATGTGTGTCATGGCAGTCATAAATGCCCGAACATAGTTTGAACAGCTGGGTTTCCCATGTCAGCTGGGTCAAACTGAGGCGGCTCCCTGGGTAGCTCAGGTACAGGTTGTTCTATCTCTGGGTTCCTTGCACCTCCTTGGGGTGCAGCAACACTACTCTCTGCCACGTACTCTTCATGTGGTTCAGACATCCTTAACAATCTTCTTCTCCTGAGGAGCAGAAGACTCTATTAGATATGAAGGAACACTAAAATTAGACTCGACATCCTAAGTCCTATGCCTCTGTAGACTCAGCGAACCTAGAGCTCTGATACCACTTAACTGTGGGCTCTGATCTCCAAAACCCGAGATAAACACGATTAAATTCAGCGGAAGCGATTCAATTAACAGCAGAAGACAAAAATCACGGAAAATTTAAAACTTTTCGAGAAAAGAGCTTGAATCCATAAAGCTTCATTCATAAAAAGAGATAGACTATTTACATCTCATGATAATTACTTCTTGAATAATTATATACAACAAGATACAAAATCTCAAGAACTCATACAAAAGACTCCAAGACCTGAGAGTACAGAGGACACATAGGACTGACTCTAACTACACCACATGGCAGGCTAAATCTCCACCTGAGATTACTGCTGCTCCTGGTGCTGCTGCTGCTGCTGAGACTGGTCACCTGAAGATTTATTTCTTCGTCCTCGGTGACCACCTAAAAAGTTGAAGTCTGCGGGGTGAGACAATTTTACATAATTGTCCCAGCGAGAGTTATAACTCTCCGCCAGAAGCTTTGTTATAGCAATCTTTAAGAAATATAAACAATAAAAGTTCTCAAGGTAAACAACAGTAGGTGATTATTAAGTAGAACAACAATACTTAAGGAATGTGAAGAACATGTATATTAAACAATGTAACTTCAACCAATGTATCTCGTAGTTCAACCTAAGAAGAAATGTTACGCGGCTGATTATGTTTCACAAACATTATTATGCCCTGCGGAGATGAGGTATACCGCTCATACTCCAACCGATCACTGTTAAGTTGCATCGGTATCATACCTAGGTCATCAAAAGAGTCGGATTCTTATGACCTCATCTTCCCCAGTCAGTTTGAGGATCAACATGCAGGACATCTCGTGTCTCTGCTACTATAGCTTACCAGGGTATTTTGGTACTTCGCTATTAGAGTCACAGTGGCATCCTGTACTCTCTTCGCCATCGAAAGATTTCTTGTTTATCTCCCATCGATGCGGTATAACAGTTTTCCTCGGGAGATTAGTGTTACATCACCCCGGCATAAACATACAATGAAGGATTAATGGATTACATACATCTACATCAATTCCTACACTAGGATGTTAGGGTATTCACATCCATATTCCCCACATACTCAAAAGTATGTGATCCAAGAGTTCCCTTAGGAAAACCTGTTTCACCATCATTTAATCTCTGACAATGATGGGTCTATGATCAGGGCTCCTACATTACACTTGATTAGTTAGGTGCATTCAGTATTCTTTAAACATCATACATTGTTCTTCAAACAATAACAGTAGCATAACAGCTATGAAAGTAGAATACCAAATGTAACAAGCCTAACTTACATTAATCATTATTTCTCAATATACTCATCACAAGTCATCTCTAAAGCATGACCTTGATGGTATTCATGGCTCTCACAGCCCATTAACATCATAGGATGCCACTGACAAGACATCAAGATATTTTACTATTCATAAAGCTAACAGAATACTTTTAATGAGTATAGCATCATTATCCATACCAGGATATGATCACCTTCATATCAGAACCTGCATGGTTAATTCAACTGATAAAGGTAAGTCAAATCAAGATTACACTTTCCACTCTTGTCATAAGAGCTAAGTTCTCTGATTCTTATCAATTAGAGTTTACTACTCATATTGCATGTCATCACCCTTGAATTAGCGTTTACTATTCACATTACATGTCATCACCCTAAAATTAGGGTTTACTAATCACCTCATGGTGAATTGAACTTATAACATTATCATTTATGAGAAACATCATCATTAAAGCCCTTAGATAAGATTAAGATTCATCAATTATCATAATTAGGGTTTCCATGATCTCACACAGGTGGATCATACCCTAATTATGCACATTCATGTGTATTGAAGGTTCTTTACTTGAGTTTCTACCCTAAAAGGGTACTTTCTCTCTCTTAAGGTACTTTCTCTCTCCTCATACTAGTAGATGATGATAACACCACTCTAGATCAGGTTGGGTTAAGTTCTCATGGGCTAACATAAGCCAAAACATCACTATCATGTGATTAGGGTTTGATTTGAACAAGGTTTTACTCAATTGAACCCCTCAAGGGTATTTTGGTAATTCACCCCATTGATCATCATGGATCAAAACATTAGTCAATTAATCCCTTAATGTCCTAGGTTATCATTAGGGTTTAGATTAGGGCATCATAGAACCATATACACCTTTAAGTGGTTAGTTGAAATCAACCTTTGAAAATCCTCAAATGGTCTCAACCTCCAACCTCCAAACGATTTGAAACCATTTTGGATGGGTTCACCATTTACTATTGTTGACTTCAAGACCAAGAAGAAGTGTAGACCATTTAACCATGTTGACTTCAAGACCGAGAGGGCAAGTTGGGTTGAGATCGTTTGATGGCTCTCGGTCTTGAGACCGTTTGATGGCTCTCGGTCTTGAGACCATTTGATGGATCTCGGTCTTGAGACCGCGAGCCCTCTCATGGTCTTGAGACCGCGATCCCCCTCACGGTCTTGAGACCACGAGGCTCACATGGTCTCAAACCGCTTGGACCATCAACAAGGTTCAAGGTTACAACCGATTATGTCAACCAATGTTGAAGCCCTCAAAAGGTCAAAGCCATGGTGACCACTTATGGATTGAGTCAATTAGGGTTATGATTAACCAATTGGTCACTCAATTGACCCTCAATTGTTGACCAATTAGGGTTGAAGTCGATTCAATTAGGGTCTATCAATGTTCAACCATCAACACTCATCAATGTGCATCAATACAAGGTTGAACCCTTCAATTGAGCTCCAATTGGGCCCAAACTTGGCCCAAACGGTCTTGAGATCGTGTGGATGAACTCCACATGGTCTTGAGACCGTTTGTCCAAGATTTCATCAAAATCTAATGTAATTTGATAGGGGTCGAACCAAGATTGAGTCACATAATCAGAATTTTGATTAATTGATAACTTATTGCAATTGGGTCCTTAATTGATCAAATTAGCTTAACCCTAGACCTTAAACGGTCTTGGGTTGTCACCACATGGTCTTGAGACCGTTTGGATGAGTTCCAAACGGTCTTGAGACCGTTTGCCCATCCAACTTTTGGATTCTAGTGAAAAATTCTTCAAGGTTGGACCAATTGAATTGATGATTATATCAATACTTAATTGCAATGTAATTTGGTATAATTGTACCTTCAATTGGTCAACTATTCTTGACCCCAGACCTTCAAACGGTCTTGGGTGATTGTCCTCGCGGTCTTGAGACCGTTTGGTTGATCCCCAAATGGTCTTGAGACCGTTTAGGTCAATCATCCCCAAAAACCCTAAATTAATCATTGATATTTCAGTACTGATTTTAATTAGGGTTTGCCCTAGTAATCACCCTTCAACTCTTAGCTCGATTGGAATTAGTCCATCAAATTTGGTGGGTTGTTAATTAACATTATTTTGAACAGTAATCGCATACGGTCAATGCCTGGTCAACGACCTTACACGGTCTTAAGACCGTTTGCCCAAAAAGGCTATTTTAGACCGTTTGAAAAATCAGGGATAAATTCAATTAAAGTTGTTGATTAAAATGGCCATATCTCCCGATTCCTTTGGAGTTAACCTCTCAATGTTTTAGGGTGATTAGTCTACATAATTATGAACAGGTGTTTTATACGGTCCACGCTCGGTCAATGGGGTTAAACGGTCTTGAAGACCGTTTGCCCTCTCGTGGTCTAGAGACTGTTTGCTCACCTCGCGGTCTTAAGACCGAGAGAGCAAGTTGGGGAGTCCGTTTAACAAAGTGAAAAGCGGTGGATTTTTCTTGGAAATAACGCCTTCATCTCCTAGCTCAAGAACAGCACGGATTTCCCATGGATTTGCTTGCAAAGTAGCAAAGGAAAGTAGGGAAAAAGAAGAACTATCATCTACATGCATAACTGAGATGTATATAATAAAGCATGGGTTTAGAGTTATAAAACCCGCCTAAAGCTTGCTCCTTGAGCTCCAAGATTTCAAGCTCCAAGCTCTAATGGCGTCCTTGAGCTCTCACAGGTTGGCCAAGGTGAAAACTCCAGGGAAAATCAAGAAAAGATGGCTAGAAAGATAGGGTTTCGTGAGCTAGTCACCAAATTGACCTTGAATTCGAGTTCTAACCATGAAATTAGGCAAGAAGAGGAATCCAAACCTACCTTGCACACCTTGGGTCGTCCTCCTGAGCTCCAAGCTGTTCCTTAGTCGGTCAAGCAAGGGGAAACAGTGAATTGCACGAAGGAAAGGTTCCTTTGATTGAGAGGTAAAGTGTATATATATACTTGGGTGAGATTTCATTAAAGGTCCATAAGTTTTCTATATTTCCAACTAAGTCCTTCCATCTTTTCTTGCTCGTCCATTCTTCTTATTTCTAAGGACAACCTTCCTTTAAGGTCAATAAAAATAAGGGCAAGGAAGATTAACCTAATACTATGGTACATATATAAAGAGCTATTGTACATACACCCTGATTATTCAATCACAAAGGTGCTTTTCATAACTTGATTAATCAATTGAAGTGATCCTTTCATCATTTCTTCTCTAAATGATGATGAGAGTCTTAAAAGATACATTAGATGATGTATTTTACAATTTGCATCCCTCAAATTGGGTAAATTGCATTTTACCCCAAATTAGGGTTTCAAGCACCGGGATTGCTTCCACAGCTGCACCTTGGTGCCCAAGCTTGGGAAATCCCTCTAACTTCAACATAATCATTATCATGATGTCTCAATATCAGAGAATCATCTTAACATGTGCAATTTTCAAGTTAACCCTTCTAAATGGGTAAATTGCACATAGGTCTCTGTATTTCAACACAATGCTACAACTATATATAAAAAGGAGCAAAAACTGAAATATATGTTTCTGAGAAACTTAATTACATGCCCAAGGTTATTCACAAGGATTTAATTACATATTTAGGCAAAACATCTAGGGTTAACTCATAACCCAGGTCAGGGATGTTACATATGGCCTCATTCTCTTGTTATCTTCATCTTATGATGAATGCTAGCCCATTTTTACATATTTTGCTTATCTTGTTATCCTAGAATAGTTTGGTGACACATACTTATTTTTCCTTTCTCTTTTGCTGGGTGCCTTCCCAACCACCCAGGTGATGAGCAAGTTGATGGATAAGACCTGAAGATCTTAGCTTTGGCATGGACTTAGATGATGGAGTTGTTGCTTGGAGACAAAACTGTGGTATTTATACTTCCCTCTATCTTGATCCTAGTTGTGTATGATGATGTAACCCTAAAAGGGAGATTTTTGATGTATTTTTGTGCAATCTTTTATGTAATTGATTTAGTCAAAAAAATTTATTCCGTTGCTTTACAATGTGTTTTGTTTACCATATTTTAGTAAGGAGGTGATCTCACTTGTTTATAGTATATGTATCAATAATCATCAGGATATACAATGTCACACTCTAAGTTCAGATCACCCATGACATGGTAATGTGATAGGGATGGAGGCTCTTATCTCAACAATGGGCTAATGATCCTACGGTCTGGGCTAGAGTCCAGTCGGACATTGACACTCATATTTGGATACAAACAAGGGTGCAAGAGTCATCCTACTCTCCTAGTCACTTTGTATCTTTATGCCTATAGGAAATTGAGGTTCCCTGACTCTTCTTTATCTCGCTCTCTCCTACCCTCATCCATGATAGATAATGAGATGGGTAAATGTGGGAGGTTGGAATGAGCCCAATGTTCCTTGGAATCACCATTATTGTGAACGTTTAGGATAACACCCAAAACCCTATTAGAACTAATAACATAGGGTGTTTGTGCATATACCCACAACCTCTTTCCTATATAAAGGGTAAGAGAGAACCACCATGACTTAATGAACTAAAAAAAGTCATGAATTTGTAATGAAAAATCTAATAACTTCATGTCCACCTTCTTTGTCAACCCCAACACTGTCACCTCAACCTAGCCATCCTAACGCCCTCCAGCCAAATCAGTTGACCCAGAGCTTTGTCAGGGATCCCTGAGGAGGTCACATTCTTCTACAGAGCATGGGAAAATCCAATCTCACCTCCTCACGAGTCATCCCCACTTTCTCAATTAAGGAGCTTGATAGAGGAGAAACTATAGGATTCTACAGAGCGTCACAAGTGGTGGTGAGAAATCACCAACAACCCAACAACCACCAATATCTTCAATACAAGTAGATTTTCTTGCCTTAAAAAACCCCCTATTACCTCTATAATAATACTTGCCTTATTACAATCTTTAGCCACCTGGCTTAGGTGCAAGGAACACGTTGGATCCAGGGAAGTATACCAATGAGGTTTGCATCCTAAGCAGGCATTGATGTAGCCTCAAGTAGGGAGAGAACTGGGGATTTGACCTCCCAAGTTCCAAGTTTATGTAGTTGTTTCTCTCAAGGATAAAAGACAGGAGCAATCCCTCTGGGAATTTTACCCAAGTACCCCAAACTGCATGGTCAATTTTGATAACTATGTAAAGGGTAGTAGGGTCAATTTTTTGTTACTTAGAGACTTGCTCACATGGAGTGAGCCACCTACATGCCCAATGCCCATTGGATGAGGGTCAAACTCACTTTGTTATGACCCACTCCGTGATTAATTAGTAAGTATAATGATTAGTGCATCATCAAGTTGATTAAGTTGAATTAAATGTATAAGATACAATTAGTGTATAATGAAGATGATTAATTTAAGTTAAGTAATCACAGATGTGATCAGTGCTTTGATCAACTATTACTAGTTGATTAGAGTGTTTTATCGCTTTGAGGTTGTAGAGAATCATGTGCTTGAAAGTTTGCAAGAGAAATCACTCGAATCGGACATTCGAGGAAAACGTTATGACAGTTTCAAGGTTTTTGGACCTGGCTGCAATTTTCCCAGTAATTGATATTTTATTCTTTTTTTTCTTTGGGGGTCGGTTACCCCTTTACTTATCTTCTTCTTCACCCGAACACAAGCAGGGGGGCGCACATACAGCAGCCCGATTTCAGTCAAGAGACATTAGGGCGTTTGAGTGGGCGATTCTTGCTCCTAGCTTCGCCCTTAGCTGCGCCCTACCTCCGCCCACTCCTCTTCTTCTCTTCTTCCTCGACCTCCATGCCCTAGAAATGCCCAGCCGTGCCCCTACCTGCTTCAACCTACAGGAGAAGCCATGGCCGCCCAACATGAGCAGCAGCAGGCCGCTCGAGCAGTAGTGACCTAGGGCGATTCATGGCCCTTAGCCCCGAACCAGCGACGCCCCTACCTTCTCCACCTTCCTTCCTTCTTCCTCGCCTCAGGCATGCAGCGCCCCGCCTCCTTTTGCCCACCTGTGCTTCAAATTCAGCAAGAGCGGTGCCCCTTTTGGTGGCAGCCTGACCAGCTAGCAGCAGAGTAGGATATGGCGGCCGATTAGGGCTTAAAAGCTTCGGTTTAGCTGCGCCCAACCTCTGCCGTCAACCTCCTCTTCTTCCTCCATCCTTTAGCTCTCTTCTCCATGCCTTAGTGCCCCCAAACAGCAGCAACGTTGGCTAACCTACAGAGCTGCGTTAGCAGCCAGCAGCAACAGTGACCAACGGCCAGCTGCAGCCACGGTCAGGAGCCGTTTAGGCTTGAGGAGCAGCACAGGAGCGACACTGTGAGTCCGGCCGTGAGCCCCAGGGTTCAAATCCTCCGCCAACCAGCTTCAAGCTGCATTGAATCAGCTATGCGTATGAACCTGTGCGGAACAGGTAGTTTTAGAACTGTTTCAAGGTTGAGGATGATCTCGTGAATTTCCCGGAATTAGACCCTGAACGCATTTCCGGACGAACCCGGACAGTTCGAAACGCGGTGAGTAGGATTTCATTCATTTATCATTAAATAACTCAGGCGTTTGAATATTTTCTATTTTGTGCGCAAATTACGCTGATAACAGGCGTTATCAGGCGTAGGGCGGCGTTTAGCGTCGCCCGACTTTTTATTTCATAAATTGCTTCTAGACGCTGTTATATGATTAAATTTAGCAATTGATCAGTGTGGATTGAATCGGTAAATTTTTATGGTTCATTGGAACCTAAATTGTTTATTTGAATGTTGAAATTAGAAATTCATGTCAAAAAAAATGGTATGGATTGGGTATGAACCCAAAAAATAAGGATTTCTGATAAATTATCAGATGTACGATTTTAAAGTTGATATGAATAAATAAAATGTGCAATAAAACCCTAAATTGCATATATCTTTTGACGTTAATATGTGTAAATTGATATTTACATGAAATGGCACATTTCTCTGAATTATTACTAGAAATTCTCAAGTATTGTTATTAAATTATATTGTGAAATGTAATTAACTCTTAATTGAGTTAAGTGATGCACAAACCAAGATTTGGGTTAATGTGCACATTTTTCGAGAATTTTAGAGAATTGACAAATGTTGAGTATGATTCTCGTATGTGAAGTAAATTTATTTAATTCGTACAATAAGATGTTCAATTGCGTAAATTCGCTATGTATGTGCCAAATTGAAATAAGTTGGGTTATTTATGCATTTCTAAATTGTCTGAATGCATGGTATGAGAATTTCTCAGAAATTACAATGATTTGAAATATATTGATCTGTCAGTTAGAATGACAGTGTATTGTGATCTGATATGAAATCAGTAAACGTGATATTCATGTTTAAATGGTTATATGTTAATCAGTTAATAGACTTAGGTGCCCTAACACCGTAGAACCCCTTTGACAGATCTGCTTCTTAGGGGTGAAACTCGTGTTGCAACATTATCCGTGCGGAGTCATGGAGACACGAGGACAGAGAGGCAGTGTCCAACAACAACGCGTGCGGAGTCACGGTGGCACTGGAGGAAAATGGGGGTTATTCAACATCATCCGTGCTTGTGTCACGGAGGTAACCCGGTGAGACTCTCCGCCTGTGTACTCAGGTTTGTCAGGAGGAGTCTGGAGCACACGTGGTTGTGCATTGAGGCCGGAGAGCCTGTAGGCTGGAGAGCCTGTGGTCATGTGGCAGAGCAGGGCTGGCGTCAGACTTAGCATTTCCCGGGTGTGTCGCTAAGTCTTGTACGGTGGGATCGTAGTTCGCTACGAATCTTCATATGCAGAGTACATTGCATATGATTAGGGCATAATAATAATATAAATATGTAATCATATAGGAACACAGTAAATTAATGTGTTATAGAGATCCGAACTTTTGTGCCAATTCTTTATATCTGTTATTTGTTTAAATTATCTGTTGTTGCGTAGAATTTGTGATTATATTCTGCAAATCTGTTATGTTATTAGAACTGCCCTGCCTAGTACTGCACTTATGTTTTATTTCAATTTATAAACCTGATGAGTTGTTTAGTTATAGCTAAGTGAAACGCTATTCACTGAGCGAGTAGGCTCATACCTCTACTCAAAACATTTTCAGGTTAGCATCAGCATCAGGAATTGGAAGGGTCATTTCATCCTAACGCCTAGTTATAAAAGGTTTGTAGTTAGTCTAGTTAGAGGTCTCTTAGTCCTTTCCCCTCAGTCCTTGGGACATGGCGTGGGTGAGAGAGAGTGTGTATGTGGAATGTGTATAATGATGTAAATTAACTGTTATGTTTACTTTCTGTTAAACAATATTACATGTTGTAAACTCTGTTTACTTTCTCTAGCCAGTTTAATTGAAATGCTTCCGCAATAGTTTATTATGTTTTAGTTTACAACAATAATCCGGATATCATTACGAGGTTTTAAAAAGAAAAAGTTTGCAGCGATTTGTTTATGTGTTAATCCCTCCGTCGCGCCCTAATCTCATGATTAGTGGTTAGTGTGAGATCGGGGTGTGACAACTTGGTATCAGAGCATAGGTTGAGTACATAGTTACTCTAAGTCAAGGTCAGGGGATGATAAGAGACCAATAGGATTAAGACTTAGGTGTCTTCCTTCTAACTGTAATTTTATAACAGGAAGTGTTCTGTTATAGTATTGCAGATGGTAGGAAGAGGACGTGGTCACGAGAATCAAGTTGAGAATTTAAGCTGAGTTATCAGGGATCATTAAGATCAAATGATCGAATTATAATTAAGATGGATAAGAAATGATGTGTCTTTAGCTCTGGGAGATCTGAGTGTTTGGATACCCTGGCCAGGTGTCTGAATACTTAGATTGACCAGTATCAAGCTACTCTGTCTGTTCTTCTCTGGATGCCCTGGCCAGGTATGCAGAGGGAGGATAGGCTAGAGAGAAAACCCTAGAAATCTTAGGGTTAAGAGATCAGAAATTAATAAAGGAATAAGAGATTACATATAAGATGCGATTCAACTCTTGTCTATTATTGTTTATCTGATTTAAAGATCACTAGAAATGCTTTTATATGCATGAAATGAAATTTCCAGTTTGTAAAGTAAACATGATTCTTTTATATTGTTGTGTCATGAAGTGAATTGTTTAATGTTTGTTTTCTTTGTATTAAAGTAGACCTGAAATCATATATAAATGAGTTGCCCTAAGTGGATATTCTTTCCACATGTTTAAGATTAATAGGGGTTGATTAATCCCGAGTAGCTCTTGGCTTCAGGACTACAGGTTCGGCCTGGTCCGGCTGGCAGGATGCGTTACTGGGATCTAATGACTCCTATTAACAGTAAAATAAGAATAGACTCTGGATGATTTAGACCCGTAACCTAGTGAAAATGTATATACACTAGGATGATTTAACTGTGATAAGAAGTCTAATGTGTTCTTTAATCTTGAGAATTAGGGCTTGAGAAGCATAGACCCTAATCGGCCCAAAACAGGGTTTTGATGATACATAAATACAAATTTGACAAGTAAAGTGTTTTAGTAAATGATTTTTAGTATCTTATGTGTAACTCTAATTTGGCTAAAATTGGGATATGATTTGGATATATAAAATGTGAACAACATTGGAAGATATCAGAATTTTTGAAGAGTGTTCTGACCTGTTCATCGGCTGAGTTTCAAACTCGACCAATCACATTTTCTGAATGATATAGCAGCGTGGTAATTGAATTTTATCTTTTTATTGGTACATCAAATTGATCTCAAATTTTAACTATGTTTGAAAATCACAAATTTTAGACACTCTATTAATTTGGCGTAATTTTTGGATGATTTTTGATCTCTACAATAAGGTGTCGGTCGAGTTGCAACTCGACCGAATCTGCTGCAGACTGCAATATAGCAGTGCACTGTTCGATTTTTAGTTAATTATTGGTAACTTGAAATGACTTGAAATTTTTACTGGAGGTTTAAAACTCCATTAGGCACAACATATAAAATTTCTAGAATTTTTGGAGCTTCTGTTAACCATTTAATAAACGAATTACAGAAAATATTTTGAAAACTGAATTTTCAGCCTTTTGATTAAGTTGAGTGTTGGGTTAATATGTTATTGACCCAAGCAACTCAATTTGATCTATATGATCGACCACACACACACAATAATGCTATGATATTGATATAGACCAAAACCCTAGTATGATTAGGGTTGAAGTAGTTTAAAGGATATCATTAGTGATGTAACCTTGTATACCAGTATCTTTGTTAAATAAGATCTTGAGATTTGTTCTATGAAAAGTAAACTGGCCTTGATAACGATCTAGGGTTTTGAGGTAGATAATCTGAACGGTACATGAGCAATATGAAATGACTTAGAGAAAAGAGTAAAACATAAACCTAAAATGTAATTATAAGAAAGTAGCATAGAAAGCAGAGTATTACCCGATATATGATATGAAGATAGCTGATGAAGTTCATGTTTTTAAGACATGGTGTCACTGTCTTTATGATGTGACAATAGATTATCACCCTGGTAAGGAGAATGTGGTGAATGATGCTTTCAACAGAAAGTCAAGTTCAACAGCTAATGCATTCTCTATGACAGGTTTCAATAGAGACCTGTTAGTAGAAATGTGGGAGTTGGACTTAGACTTAGGGGTGACAACACAGAGTGATTTGATTGTATAGATGTAAGTTAAGCCTACTTCTTATGATCAAATCAAGGAACTACAATAGGGTGATAGTGAGTTAAACCAGACCATGCATGACCTGGTAGGAGGAAAAGAGACTAGAGTTTAAAATTTTTAGATAATAAGGTGTTGTATTAGCATGACATGTTGTGTGTACCTCGAGATAGAGTAAAATTCTTTTAAGGGGAAAAAGCTGAAAGAAAGGATTCTTATGGAAGTGCATGTATTGATGTATGCTATGCTATCAGGAAACACTAAGATGTATATGAATCCCAAGAAATTGAAATGGATGGTCAGATATGCAGAAGGATGTAGCAGAGTACATCGTTAGAAGTAGTGTGTACCAGTAGGTTAGGGCTGAACCCTAGAAATCTATAACTACCTTGTAATCTTTTTCTATGCCTAAGTAGAAATGGGAATGGGAATTTATCACAATGGATTTTGTGGTAAGATTACCCAGGACACCTAGAGGTGGTGATTTGATATGAATGATTGTGGATAGACTAATTTAGTCTGCTCGCTTTCTTCATACTAAGTCAGCCTTTGATGTTCTGAAGTTGATTAAGATATTCGTGGATGAGATAGTCAGGTTGCACGGTATCCTAAGTTCACATTCAGGTTTTTGGAATCAGTTGCTTCGTGCTTTGGGCACAAAGTTGAGATGCAATACAACTTTTCACGCACAGACAAATGGTCAGTCAGAATGGACCATTCAGATTCTTGAGGACATGCTGAGAGCAGTTGATAGTTGTACAGGATAGGCAGAAGAGCTATGTTGAGAAGAGACGTTGACCTCTTGAGTTTTAAGTTGGTGATGAAATGTATCTGAAGGATTCACCATGGAAAGGAGTGTTGAGGTTGGATAGAATAGGCAAACTGACTTCTTTCAATGAGTGTTGAGGTTGGATAGAATAGGCAAACTGACTTCTAGGTTTATGGGCCATATCCTGTTAATGAGAGGAGTGGACCTATAGTCTATAAGTTGGATTTGCCATCTGAGTTGGCTAAGTTACATGATATGATTCATGTATCGATGTTGAAGAAATGTTATCCTGGTACAGAGAAGATAGTGGACCCAGAACCTGTACAGCTCAGACCTGATGAGTCCTATGTTGAAGGACCAGTACAGATAATTGATCGGAGGATCAAGAAACTCAAGAATCGCGAGATACTGTTAGTGAAAGTTCAGTGGAGGAATCATAACCTAGAGGAAGCTACGTGGGAGCTTGAGTCTAAGATGCGTAACAAATTTCCTTTTCCCTATTAGGAATTTCGGGACGAAATTCTTATAAGGGAAGGAGATTGTTATGACCCACTCCGTGATTAATTAGTAAGTATAATGATTAGTGCATCATCAAGTTGATTAAGTTGAATTAAATATATAAGATACAATTAGTGTATAATGAAGATGATTAATTTAAGTTAAGTAATCACAGATGTGATCAGTGCTTTGATCAACTATTACTAGTTGATTAGAGTGTTTTATCGCTTTGAGGTTGTAGAGAATCACGTGCTTGAAAGTTTGCAAGAGAAATCACTCGAATCGGACATTCGAGGAAAACGTTATGACAGTTTCAAGGTTTTTGGACCTGGATGCAATTTTCCCAGTAATTGATCTTTTATTCTTTTTTTTCTTTGGGGGTCGGTTACCCCTTTACTTATCTTCTTCTTCACCCGAACGCAAGCAGGGGGGCGCACATACAGCAGCCCGATTTCAGTCAAGAGACATTAGGGCGTTTGAGTGGGCGATTCTTGCTCCTAGCTTCGCCCTTAGCTGCGCCCTACCTCCGCCCACTCCTCTTCTTCTCTTTTTCCTCGACCTCCATGCCCTAGCAATGCCCAGCCGTGCCCCTACCTGCTTCAACCTGCAGGAGAAGCCATGGCCGCCCAACATGAGCAGCAGCAGGCCGCTCGAGCAGTAGTGACCTAGGGCGATTCATGGCCCTTAGCCCCGAACCAGCAACGCCCCTGCCTTCTCCACCTTCCTTCCTTCTTCCTCGCCTCAGGCATGCAGCGCCCCGCCTCCTTTTGCCCCACCTGTGCTTCAAATTCAGCAAGAGCAGCGCCCCTTTTGGTGGCAGCCTGACCAGCTAGCAGCAGAGCAGGATATGGCGGCCGATTAGGGCTTAAAAGCTTCAATTTAGCTGCGCCCAACCTCTGCCGTCAACCTCCTCTTCTTCCTCCATCCTTTAGCTCTCTTCTCCATGCCTTAGTGCCCCCAAACAGCAGCAACGTTGGCTGACCTACAGAGCTGCGTTAGCAGCCAGCAGCAACAGTGACCAACGGCCAGCTGCAGCCACGGTCAGGAGCCGTTTAGGCTTGAGGAGCAGCACAGGAGCGACACTGTGAGTCCGGCCGTGAGCCCCAGGGTTCAAATCCGCCGCCAACCAGCTTCAAGCTGCATTGAATCAGCTATGTGTATGAACCTGTGCGGAACAGGTAGTTTTAGAACTGTTTCAAGGTTGAGGATGATCTCGTGAATTGCCCGGAATTAGACCCTGAACGCATTTCCGGACGAACCCGGACAGTTCGAAACGCGGTGAGTAGGATTTCATTCATTTATCATTAAATAACTCAGGCGTTTGAATATTTTCTGTTTTGTGCGCAAATTACACTGATAACAGGCGTTATCAGGCGTAGGGCGGCGTTTAGCGTCGCCCGACTTTTTATTTCATAAATTGCTTCTAGACGCTATTATATGATTAAATTTAGCAATTGATCAGTGTGGATTGAATCGGTAAATTTTTATGGTTCATTGGAACCTAAATTGTTTATTTGAATGTTGAAATTAGAAATTCATGTCAAAAAAAATGGTATGGATTGGGTATGAACCCAGACAATAAGGATTTCTGATAAATTATCAGATGTACGATTTTAAAGTTGATATGAATAAATAAAATGTGCAATAAAACCCTAAATTGCATATATCTTTTGACGTTAATATGTGTAAATTGATATTTACATGAAATGGCACATTTCTCTGAATTATTACTAGAAATTCTCAAGTATTGTTATTAAATTATATTGTGAAATGTAATTAACTCTTAATTGAGTTAAGTGATGCACAAACCAAGATTTGGGTTAATGTGCACGTTTTTCGAGAATTTTAGAGAATTGACAAATGTTGAGTATGATTCTCGTATGTGAAGTAAATTTATTTAATTCGTACAATAAGATGTTCAATTGCGTAAATTCGCTATGTATGTGCCAAATTGAAATAAGTTGGGTTATTTATGCATTTCTAAATTGTCTGAATGCATGGTATGAGAATTTCTCAGAAATTACAATGATTTGAAATATATTGCTCTGTCAGTTAGAATGACAGTGTATTGTGATCTGATATGAAATCAGTAAACGTGATATTCCTGTTTAAATGGTTATATGTTAATCAGTTAATAGACTTAGGTGCCCTAACACCGTAGAACCCCTTTGACAGATCTGCTTCTTAGGGGTGAAACTCGTGTTGCAACATTATCCGTGCGGAGTCATGGAGACACGAGGACAGAGAGGCAGTGTCCAACAACAACGCGTGCGGAGTCACGGTGGCACTGGAGGAAAATGGGGGTTATTCAACATCATCCGTGCTTGTGTCACGGAGGTAACCCGATGAGACTCTCCGCCTGTGTACTCAGGTTTGTCAGGAGGAGTCTGGAGCACACGTGGTTGTGCAGCACACGTGGTTGTACATTGAGGCCGGAGAGCCTGTGGTCCTGTGGCAGAGCAGGGCTGGCGTCAGACTTAGCATTTCCCGGGTGTGTCGCTAAGTCTTATACGGTGGGATCGTAGTTCGCTACGAATCTTCATATGCAGAGTACACTGCATATGATTAGGGCATAATAATAATATAAATATGTAATCATATAGGAACACAGTAAATTAATGTTTTATAGAGATCCGAACTTTTGTGCCAATTCTTTATATCTGTTATTTGTTTAAATTATATGTTGTTGCGTAGAATTTGTGATTATATTCTGCAAATCTGTTATGTTATTAGAACTGCCCTGCTTAGTACTGCACTTATGTTTTATTTCAATTTATAAACCTGATGAGTTGTTTAGTGATAGCTAAGTGAAATGCTATTCACTGAGCGAGTAGGCTCATACCTCTACTCAAAACATTTTCAGGTCAGCATCAGCATCAGGAATCGGAAGGGTCATTTCATCCTAACGCCTAGTTATAAAAGGTTTGTAGTTAGTCTAGTTAGAGGTCTCTTAGTCCTTTCCCCTCGGTCCTTGGGACATGGCGTGGGTGAGAGAGAGTGTGTATGTGGAATGTGTATAATGATGTAAATTAACTGTTATGTTTACTTTCTGTTAAACAATGTTACATGTTGTAAACTCTGTTTACTTTCTCTAGCCAGTTTAATTGAAATGCTTCCACAATAGTTTATTATGTTTTAGTTTACAACAATAATCCGGATATCATTACGAGGTTTTAAAAAGAAAAAGTTCGCAGCGATTTGTTTATATGTTAATCCCTCTGTCGCGCCCTAATCTCGTGATTAGTGGTTAGTGTGAGATCGGGGTGTGACACACTTAGTGTGGATAAGTAATTAATTGATGATGTGTCAGTCTATAATTGGTCTAGATATGATTATCTTATTTAGATGTAGTAATTAATTGACAGGTTGGATCATAGTGAAATCAAATATCAAATTGATCAGAAAAAATCAGTAGAATTTGAATAAAATAGTAATCTAGTTATCCTTCCTGTTCTAAAATTATAGCTACTACATGGTTATAGGGTGATTAATGTAATTGAACCATATTTTTGGTGAATAATATGTTAAATACATAGAATACAATTATTTCCTTATCATGATTAGATATTTGTGAAATATAATGATGTTGTAAGATCTCAACCGGATTTAGATGATCTTTAAGGTTTTCTAATTCATTAATGAGATAATTAGGGTTTAATGATGATACATCTAGATATTTAGATCTTAAGCCTCGTGATTCAATTTAATGGATTCATAATGTAATAATCAACCTACAATAATGATTAGAGTTCATCTAACGCTCAATCAAATTTATAGCCCTCGCGACTCATCATGTGATGAAATTAAGGTTTGATACCTTATTCCAAATCCGAACCTAATATAACCATAAACCCTAGATAAGGACCTATGTTAGGTCCAATTAGAATGACTTGAATGCATGGTGACACTTTTGGGTTTAAATATATGGAGATCGTATGTTGGTTCATTACTTGGATCTATTTTTACTTGTTTGGATCTACATATTCTTGAAGTACAACAACATGGTTCTTCAACAAGGTACATGGTTATTTGTGAGTAAGCACATTATTGAATTATGATGTTTGCCATATGATTTCCAAAATATGGAATCGAATGACAATTGTTGGATATTTTTAAAGTTCAATTCATTCTAATGACACTATGACTATCACACAAAGAGATCTAGAATATCCTCAATCATGGGTTACACTCATGAATGGCTAATGCACACAAATCTTATGATAAATAATGATTACATCTGAGAGGGCATACCAATCATGGGTTAGAATATGCAATAAAAATGCAATTTTTATATGTGCAAATTTTTGGTTGTGAACATTATATATTTTTATAATACTTGCATACATGTTGGTTGCACCACGTACACAATATAGAGATATACTGATCACATATTTGTTAGCTGGCGTTTTAGGTAACTGCCACATGTAAAGCCATGAAAAAATGGATATTCAGATGAAATCAATTGAAGATGTTAAATCTAAATCAAGGAGGATTAGGCAGCTAGTTTTAGTATTTATGTTGATATGTATAATTATTTTCTTTTAAGAAATTCTCTTAACTCCTTAGAGGAGCATCATTATACATATTGTATCAAAAATTTGTTCAAATTAATGGATATTATTGACAAATGTTTATTATTTCTTACATCCAATATGAGAAATTTAGTTATTGATCCTTATATTCTGGGTCTCTCTTAATTGGTGGGAAGATCATAATTGGGGGTCACTAATATCTTTGTCCCTGTAGAATTGTGCTTCTTCCTTCTATGGCGGCATGGATTTGACTTGATGATGAAATGATAGGTGATATATGGAGGCACTGATCGTTGACGGTGGATGGGATAAAGGCCTACCTCATTCAAGGACTGAGGCTTGTAGACATGGTTGATATGAGCGTCAACATGCTTGTCTCTCTTGAGGCTAGGCCTAGGCAACAACAAAAGTGGAGATTAGTGGAGTTTAAAAAAATAGATTGATGAGTTCAATTGATTGATTGATGGATGCATGCGGTGGATCTTAAGGATGGACTTGAGTAGCCAATGAGGCAAGGGGTTGGTATCATAGGTTGGTTCTAGGGAAAAGGGTTCCAACTAATCTATTACTTGTAGTCATTGTGATGGTACAATAATGCCATTAGTGGTGGCGAGGAAGTTGAGTAGTATTCACATTAGTTGATCCACATCTATGGCCACTTATGGCAACAACCTCAATCTATTGATGCCAAAAAGGTTGCATTGTATCTGTCCTCATTGATCATCATTAACATCAAGATCAATGTGGGCCTCTTTGGCCTGAATCTTCATAGGGGAACATGAAACTCATTGTGTAGATGATGCCTTATCAATGTGTGGGAATCAATATGGGAATGACTTCTATAAGGGACATGCCTAATTTGGTGGTAGTTGGCATCATGGGAAATAGTATCTTTGTTTAGTAGTATCACTATTCGACATGACTGTTTGGTTTAAGGATTGCATATCTAGGCAAGAATGAAAGACCAATAGGGTGATATGATCGATGCAAATCTTAGGGGGTGGGTGAGACACAATTTTGCAATCAGTGAGACCACTGTCAAACACATGTGTTTTGGGATTGAAGATCAAACCTACGACCAAAGTTAAGTAACTACATCAACATAAAACAAATTAACACATAATTAATAAAACCTAACTAAAATTGTTTATCAAAATCTAAAGTCTAAATGAAAGACTAGTGCTAAAAATGTGACTAAAACAAGGATGAATACTCATGTGTAAATAACCTTGAACATACACATTTTTCATCCTCGAGTAATAAAAAATATGAAGCAATAGCCAAATGAATGCTTTCAACCTATTTGAATGCTTCCACTTCACTTCATGTTCGTTTCCCTACCAATTGATATGGCCAAGCTACCTAACTTCCTCAGATCACATAGCACATCATGCATGTATTTGGTTCTATTTTTTCAAAAAACAATTCTCCATCACTATCTTCGATACCAAGTACGTCTAAGATTATTGTGAGAGTTCATAGGTTCCCACATAAAAACAAGTATGTACATGATCTAAAAAGGATGTCAAAATGAGATATGAATGTGTCCCTAGGAGGAAATGTAGATAAGGATGGTACAAAATGAAGATGTGAATCTCTCATGTATTTGATTTGAGATTGCATTTTTTCTTCTTTTTTCCTTGCTTGATATACGAGCAATATTTGTTGCACATATTTGCATCATTTTCTTTTTGATAGTATGTCTATCTTACATATAGAGGGGTATGTAAGAAGCATATGTAGTCAGAAATAGGGTGTGCCACAATGAACTTAAGGTTTGGAACTTTTTGTTTCTTTTACTTTTCATTTTGATATATGGAAGGTAAGAAGATAGAAAAAATGTAGAGGAGGGACCATATCAACATGCAACTTGATTTACAATTCAGTGCACTAAGTAGTTCTCCTAGTCCCAATATACATGAATAGTGACATGATAGGGGATGAAGCGATGATTCCAAGGATTTGTTTCACTAATCAATATAAAGCACAATGAGTGTGATCCTTATTAGTACCTTAAAATGTTCCCATCTTTTCTAGAAAAATTTGATATTTGAGTTCCTAGGTTGACTACAAAAATTAAAGATTCCAATGAAGGACAATTATGAGTGATGAGATATCCTCAACATAAACATCTATTATTGAAGTATCAACCCTACCCAACAAGACTTTATCTCTCAACCATAACCTTAAACGAATGTCAAATTCGACCCACTTTCCTTCATAAATAAATTACAAATTCCATTACTCTCTCAACTAGATTAGCGGACTTCCCTCCCTTAGTTCTCTCCTAAACCTGCCTTCACCCATTTATTTATTTTTCTGAATATAAAACCATACTTTCAGTCTCACCAGTCCGCATCTCCACCTTAACCCTACCACACGCCACCGGTCTTTGGCATCGTTTGGGAACGCGGCAGATGGGGGTACGGACAACGTTCGGCAAGCGTGGGCAGCCCCGCTAGCAATTTGATAGCTTTACCAAACCTCGTATTAGTAGCCGTTATTGCTCCGTTCGATAAAGCGGTGCGATTGCCCGGCAGCGATGGGACAAGATCTCACCGCAGGAATTTTACGCGCCGCCTGAGTGTGCGACTGTCCTGCCGTGTTCCCAAACGAAGCCTTTATCTCCCCATCTCCCACAGTACCACGACCCCGTCTGTCTCCCGCGAGTCCTGTGCGCAAACGGATAAAGGGATTATCTCTGATCGCTCTCTCTCCTCGCTCTTTGTGAAGCTTCCCCCAATTCATTAAAAGATGCACTTTCTGCCAAACAAAATGAAGTATTCTCACAGTGGTGCTTCATTCTTTCCGGATACCCGAGCCTTCCAACTACCCATCTCTCTTCCGAATCGCGATGGATGAAGTGTTGAGTATACAAGAGGAGGTGAAGCTCTTCAATCTGTGGACCTACGTATGATGACGTGACTACAACAAAGCATGCCACTTTCTTACGCCACACAGCGGACCGTTACTCCACTAAAAAGGTTGACCAATTCTCTGATGATACACGACAGGAACAATGGGAAAAAACTGATGGTTGTTCGTATAGTCAGTCACACGATGGAGATAATTTATCTTCTCACTGACTTGATCCCATATTGCAGGTGATTGTTGATGCTGTCATCAACAGTGGTCTAAGGGAGGATGCTACTAGAATTTGTATAACCAACCCACAAATGTAATTAGAAAATAAGCAATCCAAAGTAAAATGTTAAAAGTACAGCTGTTTTATTTGGTTGCTCGCAGATGAAACTTGTTGTTTTGTTTTGATTTCATTTGGTAGGATGAGGTTTCGACCAGAAGTTGGTTTACGTCTGTGGGGTACTGTTATCAGCTGCTGCTATCTTGTTCAATTCTGTTCAGACCACCGGCAGGAAAGTGAACTGGGCCAAAAATTGGGTTTTCGAAGTTCAGCATAATCACTGCATCGTGCGGTTCATTTTCTTGAGATGAGTTGTAACTACGTAATATTAAGGGCTCGTTTGGTTGAGCCGAAAACCCGTGTGCAGTTCCAAGTATGTGTGTTTTCAAACAATATGAGTGTGGTTGGATTAGGTTGCATTCCGCAGCAGGAAATGGAACTCATGTCACTTTCAGTTCTGTCAAAATCGGAAGAAAAGAAATTGCGCCCAATATGGGCGCGGTTCATTTTCTGTGTTAGGTTGTTGCTGCAATAACTGTCTGTTTTTCTCTCGTTTTACTTAACTGCCTCCCCCTTCTGCTCGCCATGCACAGGTGTTCATGATAATGGCGATCTGTGCTGCATCTGGGAAGTGCACCACACCATTTTTATTATAAATCTGTGAACCAACTTCTCCCAACCAGGCAGATTACAAATTAAAGTGCTCTGTTTCAATTGCGTAGAAGAAAATGGTGCAGCTGCAGCATCAACTGATACCTTTTGATTTCGTTGAATTGATTTTCTACTGTTGGTTGATTTTGCAGGTAAACAAACAGGCCCTAAATGAAGTGGTTGGAAAAGGGTGATAGTTAGAACTGCATGGGTTCATTTGCAACAAAACGAAACGAGCCCTTAGGAGAGTGAACCAGGCGATATATCTGCTCACAAACGATGCTAGGGAAAGTGCTTTCATAAACATCAAAACAAGTGCTGATTGTCTTGCTGATGAGCTCATCAGATATCAATGAAGCTAAAGGATCTTCCAACAGCTATGCAATCAAGAATAAGGATGAGATTCAGCGTGTTGCCAAGGAGAATCGTTGATTGTTGGTTTTGGGGCTCTGGTTTATCCATCAAGTCTTAAGACAATTTTTATGTTAATTAGATCCTTATTTGTCTTTATAGACATTGATATAGGTGTTGCTACACTAATCTGCACAGACGCCTATGATTGGCATTTTGACATCCAGTAGATTATCGCCTGTTGATCGGAAAGAAAATGAAATATCCCCATGTGTGTATAAGTTTCCTGACCATACAAATGCACGGCTTTGTAAGTGCCGACCTTGAGACTAACGGACACATGCCTTCGTGTTTGAAAATTTCCTGCTTGTTATCTTGTGACGTGACCGGCCAATACCAGCTATGAAGCCATGAAAAACCTCGGACAAGGCTGCTATAATGCAATTGGCTATTGATACATGGTCAAAAAATAGAAGGGAAAGAGGACGACGACGGTGGTGGGAAAATTGTTAAAAATGGTGTTTGGTAACATATGCACGAGG
Organism: Alisma plantago-aquatica; assembly: GCA_963693085.1. Lineage (NCBI taxonomy): Eukaryota > Viridiplantae > Streptophyta > Magnoliopsida > Alismatales > Alismataceae > Alisma > Alisma plantago-aquatica. The sequence goes on along the minus strand of OY856415.1, from coordinate 107,594,282 downwards.
AAAGGGATAGAAATGAGAAAATTTTGACTCCAAGTCTAATTGACTAACTAAACTCTTATTTTGATGATGACTAACCATTCCATTCATTTGTGTCAAATGATTTTACTTGAGTGATTTCAGATTAGGTATAAGCACACTCCAAATGTCTAAACTTGTGCATCCTAATTTGAAGATAGACAAGTCAAAATCAATACAAGTGCACTTTTATAAAAAATGCATTAAATTTTTTAGAATCATATTGTAAATTACATGTAATGATTGTATGACTTGTACTTAAACTTTGAAAAAAATCAAGAGCACTTAAATAGAAAAGTACTTTAAAGTCACTTTCTAAAATTCATCACATGGACTTTTGTCGGCCAACTTTCTGTTGGGTTTTAGGGGAGGCAGAGAAGGCAGCGGAAATAAAAATTTTCTCCTACCCCGAACCCAAAACGAGGAAACGCGTCAACGTCTATACAATAGGAAGGATGGTTTAAGGAATCATACCTTGTCCCAAAGTTTGCTTGGCGACAATACCTCACAGCTAGTGCGGTCTTCACCTCTGGTCTTGGACGGTGTCTGTGCAGCTCCTGGTCGTACCGGGACTCACAACTCCTCCTCTCACCAGGACTGTCGGGTTGACAGTTGTCCTCCTGAGCGGCAGAAACCTCCCGCCTCTGTAGTAGTCCACACGGACCACCTGGAACTATACTCTCCTTGTCCCACAAGGAAGTGGAAGGAGTCAAACCCTTCTGCAGACGTACTAGTCGCCCACACACTCTCCTGCCTCAAATTGCAACTGCAGTTGTCCTTCCCTTGCTGCACCTCCCTTTTGCAGGAAGCACTTGCTCGGGCTCTCTCTTGGTTACCAAAATCAGAGAGAATGACAACTTGTAGAGCAACTGGTTGCACTGAGTTGTTCTTTGAGAATCCCCCAATACCCCTATATATATATGAGGGTCATGGGACAGGGTTCTCTATCCCGGGCAATGCGGGACTAAAAGCAGGAGTAGAAGGGTTCGAGGATTTTCCATAAAAAGCAACCGGTTCGCAACTTGAAACGATCGGTTCACAGCTGAACCGATCGGTTCAGCCATTGAGCCGATCGGTTGGACCTGAGCCGACCGTTTGGGGCACTCCAACCGATCGGTTGGTGCCGTGAACTGATCGGTTCATGGTCCTAATCCGGCTCAAAAAGACTTTCCTTATTTCTTTCCCAATTGGTATCGAATACCAATATTATTCCCAATCGAATTGGGCAATTTGAAACCAAAGGAAAATCCTTGCCGACATAATTTTCCCAACAGCTCGGTTGCACCAGTTGAGTCGATCGGTTCAACCCTTGAACCGGTCGTTTCAACCTGGTCATGAGCCGATCGACTCAACACTTGAGCCGACCGGTTCACCAACCTCAGCCGACCGGTTCAACACTTGAGCCGATCGGTTGGGAGCACAGATTGGGCAAAATCAGTCAATTGCGATTTCAATCAATCCGATACTCCAATCAATGCGTCCAACACCTTGAACCATATGATATTGAGCCATCGACTGATTGAGTGTTTAATTGAACTACTAAACTCCTTTAGTAATCAATCTAAACAATGCTTTTGTGGACAAAACTCCTCTGCCAGGTTAAATCCTATGTGTGACCCTGCAGGTCCTTTTTCACGTTGGCAGTGAAAGTCCATAGCACTTATGGCTTCACAAGCAATGAGCGGTGCCTAGTCACACATCATTGCTACCCAAGTGAAATAGAAAGTTGGAGAACAACTTTCAATCCTACAATCCGTGAATGGTGTTACAGTGAATGTATAATTCCTTTGTCACTGATATCCTGAATGAACGCAAGGCATGGACCAGTCATCCTGTCAACGTTCATTCACTTTCTTGATCTCAGAGTAGATTGGAAGAGATATGTTATGACATCAGTATCACATACTGACTCAAACATGCGTGCACACCTTTTCTCAATCCTACTCATCAAGTGGCCATGGATATCAAGCTCCCTTAGGAGGGATAAATCCCATATCTATCACTCACCCCTCAAAAGCCCCATGTGTCAAAGCCACCCAATCATCACCTTTATAACAACCCATGTTTCAGGACTGCGTTTGATGATGTCAAAGTGTACCCAACGACATGTGTTGAGTGTAGTGATTTCAGGTCAAAGAATCACATTCACCACCATCACTATGAGTACTGACTGTGACTACCATGTCATGGTTCCATGTGTCAAACTCATGGTGGGTCTGGCCAGTACACTTGTTCTCTAACAAGTACCTATGTGTTTGGTTTGATATCTCTATATCATAACTAATGAGATTCTGTCATCAACCAACACCACAATCTAGTCTTGTGTATCATTGCTGTCTATCTACCTTCCGCAATGACATCCGACTAGGGACATAACAAGAATGTACAAACTCTTAGCATACGTATGATCTCATCGTTCAGGTCCTTAACCTGAAGGCATACGTCATTGAGTATTGTCATTCTTTAGACATTCAATCTGTTCTATCACTATCTCAAATGACTGAACCAGATAGAATTGGAAGCTTGCCTTTGATGTTTATCAAATCAATCTTAATGTATCCCATCAATCATCTCATGATTGGCTCTCAGGGCATACATACCAACAGACTCCCACTTGCACTGCGAGCCAATCACCTTTGAATCATATTCATAGTGATCTTTAAACATGTCCCACATGTTATAATGCTCTAGTGCTTACACAGTGAGTAATGGCAACACCTTGCCAAAGTCAGTATAATTGCATGTCTCACATCTCTTTCGTTGTACGTCATACGTATGAGATGGAGTTGTCGCAATATGCGATCTAGTATTCCTTTGCTAACCTTTAGCCACATTGCATGATCAAGGATTCCAAACTTGTCATCAATGACCGGAATATCTACAAGTTCATCTCATGAACTTCTAGATCCATATAGTATCCACTGATGTTCTCTAACACACGGATACTCGGCATTTCCTTTTAAATGGTTTTATTGGAACACTTTCAATTATCAACAAACTTTTACTTTTATATATCTCATATATATTGCGATTAATTTTCTGTCCTTTTTCTGGAAGTTCGCATCAATGTAACTCTTTACATCGAACTCTTCCTCATTTTCATAGAACTAGTACTTCACAAGTACTTATCAAGTTCTCATGGTATTCCAGTAACCCTTACTGGAATAGAAAGACATCCACTCGTCATGTCCCACATATGAGTTATCAGGATGAGCACATCATATTGTCATGTCCCACATACAAGATGATGAGTGCCTTTTACTCTTGCCATGTCATACATGCAAGATAATGGGATGATCACATATATGATAGATCCATATCTATTCTTTGTGTCCACATTCTTCATAAGAATTGGACACTTGGCCTTGGGATACTAACTCCATGAAGCATGGACAAGTTTTCTCCCACTGAATCTGTGCATATTGAACCCTTCAGTACAAATTACCAATGTATGCTCTCTCTTTTCCAGGTCAAGAGGTTTTCAAGAACTATCTCATAGATCTCTATTCCTATCACATAGGAAACATCTCTATCTTCCCTAAAGATAATTTCCACTTTGGATTTCCATTCTAGAACATTTTCCATTTCACATCAATATGTGGAATGTGAATACGCTCCCACTAAATCACAGATCCATTCTTTATCCTTGACATATTAGTCAAACCCATTGACTATATCATCAAAGTAAAGATCTAATTCTGAGTTGCTTGTACTCAATCAATCACATTGATTAGTTCATTGTAACTTATAGACTTCATTTGCATTAGTGGATTCATAAACCTTGTAGGTTGTGTCACGTACACATCCTTGTTTTATTCCTCATAGGAATGCGGTTTTAGTATCCATATGCCAAATGTCTTAGTCATTAAGTTGCAACAAGCATCATCCTTCTCAAAATGTTATCCATGAGTCTTAATACTTAAGACTTATTTGCACTTATGGATTTCCATCCAATGGGTGCTACCATCAAGGTCATACCTTATGGTTCTCATGGAAGTCATTTAGGATGTAATGGTCATAAACCATAACTCAAAATTTGTTTCCTCATATTTATCTAGATAGTTGACTCATCACATGAACAACTTATCATATAGATAATTGAGGTATGTCTGTCAAGGATATAAGAACTCACAACTCCTTGTGATTCTTAATGTCCTTTATTAGTGTGGGTAGTCTTTTATTTAAGAAGAATTCAGTTATTTGATAATCATTCTCTAACTCCTTAGAGTATGATTCGTTCTCGATTTAGACATCACCATGCCTTAATCATGAGATCACTATGATACACTATCATAATCACTCATAAGGTTCTCAAACATTTTGGTCTAAGTATTTCATTCATTAATCACATCAATAATTAATACTTTACCAAATTCATACTTCATCTATGATGTTCTTGAACACTTCAAGATATTCATATTGGTATTTCTCTAAATACCATTTGAAGTATTAGCATTTGCTCCAATAGGTATGTAAATACATCACATGTATTATACCTAATAGGATAATCATTCTCCTACTACCATTAGTGAAGATTGATTAATCATGTCCAAGATATTCATGTCTCTTACTGGTTCTATAACCAAAAGAGTCTAGATTTATCCATCATATGGAAGCTAGAAATGAATTTCTCATGATTGATGCTAATTCTTTTGTTTGATTTATCAATAACACTTTTAGGTATCATTTTGTCTTATGTGTATCATATACCAAAAGATAAACAAGGCATTGCCACAAAGATCATATCTTTTGAAGAATGAAACATCAACTTTATTACTTGCCATCATTGTCATACAATATGCAAAAATAAAGTGTTTCTATCTATTGGCAAATATGAAATAGCAGTTCGTAACTGTATTACATGCCTTTATGGCTGAAAAATAAACTAAAGTACTCCTATCTATGGCAGCAACACTTGCCCCATTTATGAGTTCTTTACACTTTACATCTTGGTATCATATACCTCAAAAAGTGTTACAAGTTTATTTTTTATGACACCTTTATGTGGAGACAGTTGTCGCCTCCTTCTTCTTTTGATCTTCCAGATAGAGAGGACAATTCCTTTTCCAATGTCCAGGCTTCTGACAATGGTGACAATTTCCTTTCTTGGTCACACCTCCCTTGGCTTTGAGTGTTGAAGATGGCTTGGACTCCTGGCTAGCTTCAGAACCTTTCTTAGATTTGCCCTTGCCCTTGCGCTTGGACTTGCCTATCTTGCCCGTGATCACCATCACAGTCTTAGGATTGTCCTTCATCTGTGTCTCGGCTGTCCTCAACATGCCCAACAACTCTGACAGTGGCCTATCAAAGTTGTTCATGTTGTAGTTCATCACAAACTGACTATAGGATTCTGGCAACGATTGCAGTATCACGTCAGTAGCCAACTCTTGGCTCAGTGGAAATCCCAGTCTTTGCAGGTTCTCCACATACCCAATCATCTTGAGTGTGTGAGGACCAACTGGATCTCCTTCTGTCATGACGCACTTGAACAGTGCCCTTGAGACATTGTATCTCTCTTGCCGTGCTTGATCTTCATACATGTTTCTGAGATGTTGAACCATCTCAATAACACCCATTTTCTCATGTTGTCTCTGCAACTCGTGGTTCATAGAGCACAACATCAAGCACTTTACATCAATGGCATCATCAGAATGCTTCTTGTAAGCAACCCTTTCTGCCTTTGGTGCATTAGGAGCGGGTTCCTCTGGAATTGGGGTATCCAGGACATAGAGATTTCGCTCTTGAGTGAGAACAATTCTCAATGTCCGATACCACTCGTGGAAGTTTGTCCCATTTAGCTTGTCCTTTTCAAGGACCGATCGCAAAGAAAAGTTGTTGTTGTTTCTTTCCATTTGTACTACAAAAAGGAAAATATGCAATTTTAGTCCAAAACTCATTTTTGACTTATTTGATTGATTTGAAAAGTTTGACGATAAAATTAGGCCTTTAATTAGTTATCGCTCCCACTATTTTAATTCAAATTGATAGCCCTCACCATCAATTCGGAAGATTGCAGCATACAACCTTCTAGTGGGCAAGATCCTGAAATCCTCTAAGTCATGAGTCAGCTTTGGCTGATCGCCCACAACTTAGATCTCTCAGGTAGGCAACATTTGCCAATTGCATCATATGTAACTCTTGATAAGATGTCATATACAACTCCTTGCAATGATCATCTCCATGCCTCAAGGCGCTAGATCCTATCTAGGTCACCTTGTTAAGTCCGACCCAAAGCAAACATGATGAATATGCACCCTGCTTTGGCAGACCCACATATTCATCCTTCACGCTTCCACGAGATAGACGGTGCACCACGCTTGGGCGTGCCCACACTTGGTCGATCAAGCTTTTCACGTGTGTCACATTTGGAAGGCATCTAAAACTTAATATTTAATGAGGGATTTGGTTTATATATACATATCCAATCACCACAATACATAGTATGTATCATATACATGCTATATCCCACAGAAAACATGCGAAACGATAAAAGCGATGATTATGGCCATCCTAATGTGATTCCTCGAGCCAAGAGGAATCACGGTCATCTAGGTCTACATCATATGCAACATGTACAAGATAACTCTGTGCTTTAACCATCCGAGTTGATCAACTCATCATATGAATGATCTGTTCTCTCTGGCCGGTCGTCTGGGAGACACCAGCCGATCGGTTGGCTCCTCCAACCGATCGGTTCGCCTGGTCGTCGTGCATCTCTCCATGGCCGCCACCCGCTCATCTAGCTCCTCGAACTGGGCATCTAACTGATCGGTTCACTCCTTGAACCGACCGTCTGGAATGCCAACCGATCGGTTCACTCCTTGAACCGATCATCTCAGCTGTCGTCTAGAGGTTCACCGGTCTTCGACATAATAGGAAATAAAATATATCCTATTATTACATTGCTTTAAAAGGGAAACCCCGAGTTACATTCGGGGGGAGCAAAGGTAGGAAAGAATCTCGAATTATTTCGAGTTACATCAGGAATAGGAGAGGGAATCGGTGCGCAGACCGAGATGCAAGAAACCACACACAACCAATCACAGATAGGGTTTATTGGCCATAACCACGCTATACATCCACCACAAAACTTGTTTAAGGGCAACGCGTATCGAGTGCATTAATATTACATATCATATATATAATATTGGGATTTGTGGATTTACAATTGGACACGCATAAGCCATTATTATTCGCATCGCATGCAATAAATAAAGGCGACAAACCAAAATCATTCATATCCATAATCCTAAAGTATAGAGCAGTTGACGTGGCTCTGATATCACTGTTGGATTTTAGGGGAGGCAGAGAAGGCAGCGGAAACAAAAATTTTCTCCTCCCCCGAACCCAAAATGAGGAAACGCGTCAACGTCTAGACAATAGGAAGGATGGTTTAAGGAATCATACCTTGTCCCAAGGCTTGCTTGGCGACAATACCTCGCAGCTAGTGCGGTCTTCGCCTCCGGTCTTGGACGGTGTCTGTGCAGCTCCTGGTCGCACCGGGACTCACAACTCCTCCTCTCACCGGGACTGTCGGGTTGACAGTTGTCCTCCTGAGCGGCAGAAACCTCCCGCCTCTGTAGTAGTCCACACGGACCACCTGGAACTCCACTCTCCTTGTCCCACAAGGAAGTGGAAGGAGTCAAACCCTTCTGCAGGCGTACTAGTCGCCCACACACTCTCCTGCCTCCAATTGCAACTATAGTTGTCCTTCCCTTGCTGCACCTCCCTTTTGCGGGAAGCACTTGCTCGGGCTCTCTCTTGGTTACCAAAACCAGAGAGAACGACAACTTGTAGAGCAACTGGTTGCACTGAGTTGTTCTTTGAGAATCCCTTAATACCCCTATATATATAGGAGGGTCATGGGATAGGGTTCTCTATCTCGGGAAATGCGGGACTAAAAGCAGGAGTAGAAGGGTTTGAGGATTTTCCATAAAAAGCAACCGGTTCGCAACTTGAAACGATCGGTTCACAGCTGAACCGATCGGTTCGGCCATTGAGCCGATCGGTTGGACCTGAGCCGACCGTTTGGGTCACTCCAACCGATCGGTTGGTGTCCTGAACCGATCGGTTCATGGTCCTAATCTGGCTCAAAAAGACTTTCCTTGTTTCTTTCCCAATTGGTATCGAATACCAATATTATTCCCAATCGAATTGGGCAATTTGAAACCAAAGGAAAATCCTTGCCGACATAATTTTCCCAACAGCTCGGTTGCACCAGTTGAGCCGATCGGTTCAACCCTTGAACTGGTCATTTCAACCTGGTCATGAGCCGATCGACTCAACACTTGAGCCGACCGGTTCAATAACCTCATCCGACCGGTTCAACACTTGAGCCGATCGGTTGGGAGCACAGGTTGGGCAAAATCAGTCAATTGTGATTTCAATCAATCTGATACTCCAATCAATGCGTCCAACACCTTGAACCATATGATATTGAGCCATCGACTGATTGAGTGTTTAATTGAACTACTAAACTCCTTTAGTAATCAATCTAAACAATGCTTTTGTGGACAAAACTCCTCTTCCAGATTAAATCCTATGTGTGTGACCCTGCAGGTCCTTTTTCACGTTGGCAGTGAAAGTCCATAACACTTATGGCTTCACAAGCAATGAGCGGTGCCTAGTCACACATCATTGCTACCCAAGTGAAATAGATAGTTGGAGAACAACTTTCAATCCTACAATCCGTGAATGGTGTTACACTGAATGTATAATTCCTTTGTTACTGATATCCTGAATGAACTCAAGGCATGGACCAGTCATCCTGTCAACGTTCATTCACTTTCTTGATCTCAGAGTAGATTGGAAGAGATATGTTATGACATCAGTATCACATACTGACTCAAACATGCGTGCACGCCTTTTCTCAATCCTACTCATCAAGTGGCCATGGATATCAAGCTCCCTTAGGAGGGACAAATCCCATATCTATCACTCACCCATCAAAAGCCCCATGTGTCAAAGCCACCCAATCATCACCTTTATAACAACCCATGTTTCAGGACTGCATTTGATGATGTCAAAGTGTACCCAACGACATGTGTTAAGTGTAGTGATTTCAGGTCAAAAAATCACATTGACCACCATCACTGTGAGTACTGACTGTGACTACCATGTCATGGTTCCATGTGTCAAACTCACGGTGGGTCTGTCTGGTACCCTTGTTCTCTAACAAGTACCTATGTGTTTGGTTTGATATCTCTATATCATGACTAATGAGATTCTGTCATCAACCAACACCACAATCTAGTCTTGTGTATCATTGCTGTCTATCTACCTTCCATAATGACATCCGACTAGGGACATAACAAGAATGTACAAACTCTTAGCATCCGTATGATCTCATCGTTCAGGTCCTTAACCTGAAGGCATACGTCATTGAGTATTGTCATTCTCTAGACATTCAATCTGTTCTATCACTATCTCAAATGACTGAACCAGATAGAATTGGAAGCTTTCCTTTGATGTTTATCAAATCAATCTTAATGTATCCCATTAATCATTTCATGATTGGCTCTCAGGGCATACATACCAACACTTTCATCTCGGATAAACGCGACTGACACACTTGATGGATCTTGGAAACTGCCAGGGTCGGTCAAGTTTTACCAGGACAAACTCGACCGACACTCCTAAACAACTAAATTAATTTTAAGTCTTCGATCGAGTTTCATCTAGAATAAACTCGACTGATAACTCAAAATTAATTTGTCACATAGTGACATCGGTCAAGTTTTTCAAAACTAACTCAATCGAAACCACTGTATAGAATGTGCAGAGAAAGTGTTTCTAACCGTTGGAGTGTTCAAAACTCGAAATATATCCATCACAACACCCCAAACGACTAGAATTCGTTGCAAAATGTCTCTAATGACTAGTAGGTGACGTGGTCTATTATTACACTAACAAATTCACTCGGGGTTGAGATCCTCGAGATTTTACCAAAACCAATGTGCAATAATACCACCCGCAGTGGACGAGTCTTATCGTAGTATAGTTGAGGTTCGATTAGTCGAATCTAGTTCAAGTTAAGACTAATATTAAGAACGATTGATTCATTCAAGGTTGATTAAAGTAATTGCAAGAAAGTAAAGAACATAATTAAAGTTGGATCTAGATTGATGATATGAAATCGCTGGGATGGTATCGGGTTTCACCGCCACTACCCATGCAAACACAACCAATCACAAAACATATAGGCAAGATATAAATATCCAAATAGAGCTGCTGCAAAAACCCCCGTACGGGCGTCACCATCCAGATCATACACTTACGGCTCTGAAGATACAAAAATCCATCTAAGGTTGTGAACCCCCTATACAGGCATTAGGCTCATAGAAGCGTCACCGTAGGTTAGATGGCTCGTCCCCTCACAGATCACACACTTACGACTTCAAGGAGTCCTATCAGAAGTTCTCGTCAAGGAGTCAACCGCGCTAATCGATAAGCAAGCAGGAGATTAATCTACAAGCAAACATCGATGATTAACTAAGATGATGTGGAAATCCGACTAAGGTTGTGGACCCCCTATACAGGTGTTAGGCACACAGAAGCGTCACCGTGGGCTAGATGGCTCGTCCCCTCACGAATCACACACTTACGACCTCAAAGAATCCCATTCCATTTCTAGTTTGGGAGTCAACCTTGTTAATCGACATTCGACCCTACATAAAGAAGTTCTCAAAACACAGGGAAGAATAAGATGAAAACAAGTAGGTAATCAAACTACAAACATTAACGATTAACAACAAAATGAAAAGTCATATACATTTCCATGAAATGTTTAACAAAAGGACATGATTGCTTGGGTCGCGGGGCTAGTCCCGCACCCTAGTGAAAAGGAACTACTAGAAACAAGAAGAACAAGAAAGAGAGAGAAATCTTCCATGATCATGATGCAGAAGATAGTTGCAGCTCAGTGAAGATGATGCGGTCTTCTACGTCGCATCAGAGTAGATCTGGATGAGGAACAAGGGATGCCAAGACAGACCGGGCAATCTTTCTCACTCCTCCTTCCTTCTCTTTTCGGTCTCCTTGATTGCAGCTCGAGCAATAGGTGGAATGACAACAACGTGAATGGAACTGGATCAGACCTGTGTACAGACAGTCTGTCGGCGTCCTAGAACCGATGCCAAAATGAGGACCCTGCTGGTCCTATTTATAGGCTAAGGTCTGGTCCTCACATTTTTGGTCCAAACAGTTTTTGGTAACTTTTGCCCAAATGATTTTGTATTAATACTGCCCAAACGGTCATGTGTTAGATTTCCTTCAAACGGTTTGGTATATATGACCAAACGGTTTGGTGTTGTCCTCTAAACGGTTTGGGTTGCATATGACCAAACGGTCTTGATATGTGGCCATACAGTCTTGGAGTGTTGAATGTCCAAATAGTTTAGGTGCTTTTATCCAATCGGTCTGCTTTAATCGGTCTTGATATCCTTTGCTCAACCGGTCCCGAGATGACTGTTGGTAAGTATTCCCTAAGAGCTAATCATGGGATGATTGGTGGGATACATTAAGATTGATTTGATAAACATCAAAGGAAAGCTTCCAATTATTTCTGGTTCAGTCATATGAGATAGTGATAGAACAGATTGAATGTTTAGAGAATGACAGTACTCAATGACGTATGCCTTCAGGTTTAGGACCTAAACGATGAGATCATACGGATGCTAAGAGTTTGTACATTCTTGTTATGTCCCTAGTCGAATGTCATTGTGGAAGGTACATAGACAACAATGACACACAAGACTAGATTGTGGTGTTGGTTGATGACAGAATCTCATTAGTCATGATATAGAGATATCAAATCAAACACATAGGTGCTTGTTAGAGAACAAGTGTACCAGACAGACCCACCGTGAGTTTGACACATGAAACCATGACATGGTAGTCACAGTCAGTACTCATAGTGATGGTGGTGAGTGTGATTCTTTGACTTGAAATCACTACACTCAACACATGTCGTTGGGCATACTTTGACATCATCAAACGTAGTCCTGAAACATGGGTTGTTATAAAGGTGATGATTGGGTGGCTTTGACACATGGGGCTTTTGAGGGGTGAGTGATAGATATGGGATTTGTCCCTCCTGAGGGAGCTTGATGTCCATGGCCACTTGATGAGTAGGATTGAGAAAGATGTGCATGCATGTGTGAATCAGTATGTGATACTGATGTCATAACATATCTCTTCCAATCTACTCTGAGATCAAGAAAGTGAATGAAAGTTGACAGGATGACTGTTCCATGCCTCGAGTTCATTCGGGATATCAGTGACAAAGGAATTATACATTCACTATAACACCATACACGGATTGTAGGATTGAAAGTTGTTCTCCAACTTTCTATTTCACTTGGGTAGCACTGATGTGTGACTAGGCACCGCTCTTTGCTTGTGAAGTCATAAGTGTTATGGACTTTCACAGCCAAAGTGAAATGGACCTGCAGGGTCACACACATAAGATTTAACCTGGAAGAGGAGTTTTGTGCACAAACAATGTTTACATTGATTACTAAAGGAGTTTAGTAGTTAAATTAAACACTCAATCAATTGATAGCTCAATATCATAGTGTTCAAGGTGTTGGACATATTGATTAGAGTATCGGGTTGATTGAAATTGCAATTGACGATTTCTACACAATCTGCACTCCCAACCGATCGGCTCATGTGATGAACTGATCGGCTGAGCTTGGTGAACCGATCGGCTCAGGTGGTGAGTCGATCGGCTCATGGACTGGGTGAAACGACCAGTTTAAGGGTTGAACCGATCGGCTCAACTGGTCCAACCGAGCAAGTTGGGAAAGTAGGATTGGTGAGAAATTTCTTTTTGTTTCACTTGCCCAATTTGATTGAAATAAGGATTGGTATTAGGTACCAATTAGAAACAAAAGAGGAAAAGTCAATTGGGAACTGACTAGGGCCACAAACCGACCGGTTCAGAAGTGAACCGACCGGTTGAGGTGTCCCAACCGATCGGATGAGGTGTCAACCGACCAGCTCAGGTCCCCAACCGACCATTTCAGAAATGAAATGATCAGTTCAGGTCACGTAGTTGGTTGTTTTTGTGGAAAATCTTGAACTCTTCTACTCCTACTTTAGTCCCGCATTGCCCGGGATAGAGAAACTTGTCCCATGACCCTCCTATATATATAGGGGTATTGGGGGATTCTCTGAACACAACTCAGTGCAACCAGTTGCTCTGTAAAGTTGTCATTCTCTCTAGTTTTGGTAACCGAGAGAGCCCGAGAAAGTGCTACCCGATAAGGGAGGCACAGTAAGGGAAAGACAACTACAGAAAGCGACTGGTGGCAGGAGAGTGTGTAAGTGACTAGTACACCGACAGGAGGGTGCGACTCCTTTCAATTCCTTGTGGGACAAGGAGATCTGAGTTCTAGGTGGTTCGTGTGGACTACTTCAGAGGCGGGAGATTTCTTCCGCTCAAAGGATGGCTGTCAATCTCGACAGTCCCGGTGAGACCAGGAGTCGTCAGTCCCTGTGCGACCAGGAGATGCACAGACACTGTCCAAGACCAGAGGTGAAGACCGCACTAGCTGTGAGGTATTGTCGCCGAGCAAGCCTCGGGACAAGGTATGATTCCACAAACTATCCCTTTCCTATTGTATAGACGTTGACGCGTTTCCTTGTTTTGGGTTTGGGGAGGAGAAATTGTTTCTACTACCGTCTCTGTCTCCCCTAAAACCCAACAGTGGTATCAGAGCCACGTCAACTGCTCTATACTTTAGGATTATCGATGTGATCGATTTTGGTTTGTCGCCTTTATTTATTGCATACGATGCAAATAAAATTGGCTTTATGCATGTCCAATCCTAAATCTACAAATCCCAAACTACATATATGATATGTAATATGAATGCACTCGATACACGTCGCTCTTAAACGAGTTTTGTGGTGGATGTATAACGTGGTTATGGCCAATAAATCCTATCTGTGTATGGTTGTATGTGGTTGCTTGGATCTCGGTCTGCACACCGATCTTCCCTTTCTCCTATTCCTGATGTAACTCAAAATAATTCGAGATTCTTTTTCCTACCTTTGCTCCCCCCGAATGTAACTCGGGGTTTCCCCTTTTAACATTGTAAAATAGGATAGAATTTTATTCTATGTTATGTCGAAGAACGGCGAACATCCTGACGACAACTGAGACGATCGGTTCAAGGAATGAACCGATCGGTTGACGTTCAATACGATCGGTTCAAGGAGTGAACCGATCGGTTGATGACCGGTTCGAGGAGTGAGACGAGCGGGTGGTGGCCAAGAGGAGATGCACGACGACTGGGCAAACCGATCAGTTGGAGGAGCCAACCGATCGGTTGGTGGCACCTAGACGACCGACCATATCGAGTAGGTCACTCATGTGATGAGTTGATCTAATCGGAAAGCAAAGCACATAGTTCATCTTGTACAGGTTGCATATGATGTAGACCTAGATGACCGTGATTCCTCTTAGCTCAAGGAATCACATTAGGATGGCCATAATCATCGCTTTTATCGTTTCACATGTTTTCCAGTTGGATATGTATATGTATATAAAAACCAAATCCTTCATTAAATATTAAGTTTTAGATGCCTTCCAAATGTGACACATGTGAAAAGCTTGATTTACCAAGTGTGGGCATGCCCTAGCGTGGTGCATCGTCTATCTCGTGGAACCGTGAAGGATGAATGTGTGGGTCTGCCCTAGCAGGGTGCATATTCATCGTGTTGACTTTGGGTCGGACTTAACAAGGTGATCTAGATGGGATCTAGTACCTTGAGGCATGGAGATGCTCATGGCAAGGAGTTGCATATGAAATCTTATAAAGAGTTGCATATGATGCAATTGGCAAGAGTTGACTACCTAGAAGATCTAAGTTGTGGGTGACAGCCCTAGCTGGTCCATGACTTAGAGGATTTGAGGATCTTGCCCACTAGAAGGTTGTACGCTGCAGTCTTTCGAATTGATGGTGAGGGCTATAAATTTGAACTAAAATAGTGGGAGCGATAATTAATTAAAGGCCTAATTATATTGTCAACCTTTCAAATTAATCAAATAAGTCAAAATTGAGTTTTGGACTAAAAGTGCATATTTTTCTTTTGTAGTACAAATGGTAATTGAACTACTAAACTCCTTTAGTAATCAATCTAAACAATGCTTTTGTGGACAAAACTCCTCTTCCAGATTAAATCCTATGTGTGTGACCCTGCAGGTCCTTTTTCACGTTGGCAGTGAAAGTCCATAACACTTATGGCTTCACAAGCAATGAGCGGTGCCTAGTCACACATCATTGCTACCCAAGTGAAATAGATAGTTGGAGAACAACTTTCAATCCTACAATCCGTGAATGGTGTTACACTGAATGTATAATTCCTTTGTTACTGATATCCTGAATGAACTCAAGGCATGGACCAGTCATCCTGTCAACGTTCATTCACTTTCTTGATCTCAGAGTAGATTGGAAGAGATATGTTATGACATCAGTATCACATACTGACTCAAACATGCGTGCACGCCTTTTCTCAATCCTACTCATCAAGTGGCCATGGATATCAAGCTCCCTTAGGAGGGACAAATCCCATATCTATCACTCACCCATCAAAAGCCCCATGTGTCAAAGCCACCCAATCATCACCTTTATAACAACCCATGTTTCAGGACTGCATTTGATGATGTCAAAGTGTACCCAACGACATGTGTTAAGTGTAGTGATTTCAGGTCAAAGAATCACATTGACCACCATCACTGTGAGTACTGACTGTGACTACCATGTCATGGTTCCATGTGTCAAACTCACGGTGGGTCTGTCTGGTACCCTTGTTCTCTAACAAGTACCTATGTGTTTGGTTTGATATCTCTATATCATGACTAATGAGATTCTGTCATCAACCAACACCACAATCTAGTCTTGTGTATCATTGCTGTCTATCTACCTTCCGTAATGACATCTGACTAGGGACATAACAAGAATGTACAAACTCTTAGCATCCGTATGATCTCATCGTTCAGGTCCTTAACCTGAAGGCATACGTCATTGAGTATTGTCATTCTCTAGACATTCAATCTGTTCTATCACTATCTCAAATGACTGAACCAGATAGAATTGGAAGCTTGCCTTTGATGTTTATCAAATCAATCTTAATGTATCCCATTAATCATTTCATGATTGGCTCTCAGGGCATACATACCAACACTTTCATCTCAGATAAACGCGACTGACACACTTGATGGATCTTGGAAACTGCCAGGGTCGGTCAAGTTTTACCAGGACAAACTCGACCGACACTCCTAAACAACTAAATTAATTTTAAGTCTTCGATCGAGTTTCATCTAGAATAAACTCGACTGATAACTCAAAATTAATTTGTCACATAGTGACATCGGTCAAGTTTTTCAAAACTAACTCAATCGAAACCACTGTATAGAATGTGCAGAGAAAGTGTTTCTAACCGTTGGAGTGTTCAAAACTCGAAATATATCCATCACAACACCCCAAACGGCTAGAATTCGTTGCAAAATGTCTCTAATGACTAGTAGGTGACGTGGTCTATTATTACACTAACAAATTCACTCGGGGTTGAGATCCTCGAGATTTTACCAAAACCAATGTGCAATAATACCACCCGCAGTGGACGAGTCTTATCGTAGTATAGTTGAGGTTCGATTAGTCGAATCTAGTTCAAGTTAAGACTAATATTAAGAACGATTGATTCATTCAAGGTTGATTAAAGTAATTGCAAGAAAGTAAAGAACATAATTAAAGTTGGATCTAGATTGATGATATGAAATCGCTGGGATGGTATCGGGTTTCACCGCCACCACCCATGCAAACACAACCAATCACAAAACATATAGGCAAGATATAAATATCCAAATAGAGCTGCTGCAAAAACCCCCGTACGGGTGTCACCATCCAGATCATACACTTACGGCTCTGAAGATACAAAAATCCATCTAAGGTTGTGAACCCCCTATACAGGCATTAGGCTCATAGAAGCGTCACCGTAGGTTAGATGGCTCGTCCCCTCACAGATCACACACTTACGACCTCAAGGAGTCCTATTAGAAGTTCTCGTCAAGGAGTCAACCGCGCTAATCGATAAGCAAGCAGGAGATTAATCTACAAGCAAACATCGATGATTAACTAAGATGATGTGGAAATCCGACTAAGGTTGTGGACCCCCTATACAGGTGTTAGGCACACAGAAGCGTCACCGTGGGCTAGATGGCTCGTCCCCTCACGAATCACACACTTACGACCTCAAAGAATCCCATTCCATTTCTAGTTTGGGAGTCAACCTTGTTAATCGACATTCGACCCTACATAAAGAAGTTCTCAAAACACAGGGAAGAATAAGATGAAAACAAGTAGGTAATCAAACTACAAACATTAACGATTAACAACAAAATGAAAAGTCATATACATTTCCATGAAATGTTTAACAAAAGGACATGATTGCTTGGGTCGCGGGGCTAGTCCCGCACCCTAGTGAAAAGGAACTACTAGAAACAAGAAGAACAAGAAAGAGAGAGAAATCTTGCATGATCATGATGCAGAAGATAGTTGCAGCTCAGTGAAGATGATGCGGTCTTCTACGTCGCATCAGAGTAGATCTGGATGAGGAACAAGGGATGCCAAGACAGACCGGGCAATCTTTCTCACTCCTCCTTCCTTCTCTTTTCGGTCTCCTTGATTGCAGCTCGAGCAATAGGTGGAATGACAACAGCGTGAATGGAACTGGATCAGACCTGTGTACAGACAGTCTGTCGGCGTCCTAGAACCGATGCCAAAATGAGGACCCTGCTGGTCCTATTTATAGGCTAAGGTCTGGTCCTCACATTTTTTGTCCAAACAGTTTTTGGTAACTTTTGCCCAAATGATTTTGTATTAATACTGCCCAAACGGTCATGTGTTAGATTTCCTTCAAACGGTTTGGTATATATGACCAAACGGTTTGGTGTTGTCCTCTAAACGGTTTGGGTTGCATATGACCAAACGGTCTTGATATGTGGCCATACAGTCTTGGAGTGTTGAATGTCCAAACAGTTTAGGTGCTTTTATCCAATCGGTCTGCTTTAATCGGTCTTGATATCCTTTGCTCAACCGGTCCCGAGATGACTGTTGGTAAGTATTCCCTAAGAGCTAATCATGGGATGATTGGTGGGATACATTAAGATTGATTTGATAAACATCAAAGGCAAGCTTCCAATTATTTCTGGTTCAGTCATATGAGATAGTGATAGAACAGATTGAATGTTTAGAGAATGACAGTACTCAATGACGTATGCCTTCAGGTTTAGGACCTGAACGATGAGATCATACGGATGCTAAGAGTTTGTACATTCTTGTTATGTCCCTAGTCGAATGTCATTGTGGAAGGTACATAGACAACAATGACACACAAGACTAGATTGTGGTGTTGGTTGATGACAGAATCTCATTAGTCATGATATAGAGATATCAAATCAAACACATAGGTGCTTGTTAGAGAACAAGTGTACCAGACAGACCCACCGTGAGTTTGACACATGAAACCATGACATGGTAGTCACAGTCAGTACTCATAGTGATGGTGGTGAGTGTGATTCTTTGACCTGAAATCACTACACTCAACACATGTCGTTGGGCATACTTTGACATCATCAAACGCAGTCCTGAAACATGGGTTGTTATAAAGGTGATGATTGGGTGGCTTTGACACATGGGGCTTTTGAGGGGTGAGTGATAGATATGGGATTTGTCCCTCCTGAGGGAGCTTGATGTCCATGGCCACTTGATGAGTAGGATTGAGAAAGATGTGCATGCATGTGTGAATCAGTATGTGATATTGATGTCATAACATATCTCTTCCAATCTACTCTGAGATCAAGAAAGTGAATGAAAGTTGACAGGATGACTGTTCCATGCCTCGAGTTCATTCGGGATATCAGTGACAAAGGAATTATACATTCACTATAACACCATACACAGATTGTAGGATTGAAAGTTGTTCTCCAACTTTCTATTTCACTTGGGTAGCACTGATGTGTGATTAGGCACCGCTCTTTGCTTGTGAAGTCATAAGTGTTATGGACTTTCACAGCCAAAGTGAAATGGACCTGCAGGGTCACACACATAAGATTTAACCTGGAAGAGGAGTTTTGTGCACAAACAATGTTTACATTGATTACTAAAGGAGTTTAGTAGTTAAATTAAACACTCAATCAATTGATAGCTCAATATCATAGTGTTCAAGGTGTTGGACAGATTGATTAGAGTATCGGGTTGATTGAAATTGCAATTGACGATTTCTACACAATCTGCACTCCCAACCGATCGGCTCATGTGATGAACCGATCGGCTGAGCTTGGTGAACCGATCGGCTCAGGTGGTGAGTCGATCGGCTCATGGACTGGGTGAAACGACCAGTTTAAGGGTTGAACCGATCGGCTCAACTGGTCCAACCGAGCAAGTTGGGAAAGTAGGATTGGTGAGAAATTTCTTTTTGTTTCACTTGCCCAATTTGATTGAAATAAGGATTGGTATTAGGTACCGATTAGAAACAAAAGAGGAAAAGTCAATTGGGAACTGACTAGGGCCACAAACCGACCGGTTCAGAAGTGAACCGACCGGTTGAGGTGTCCCAACCGATCGGATGAGGTGTCAACCGACCAGCTCAGGTCCCCAACCGACCATTTCAGAAATGAAATGATCAGTTCAGGTCACGTAGTTGGTTGTTTTTGTGGAAAATCTTGAATTCTTCTACTCCTACTTTAGTCCCGCATTGCCCGGGATAGAGAAACTTATCCCATGACCCTCCTATATATATAGGGGTATTGGGGGATTCTCTGAACACAACTCAGTGCAACCAGTTGCTCTGTAAAGTTTTCGTTCTCTCTAGTTTTGGTAACCGAGAGAGCCCGAGAAAGTGCTACCCGATAAGGGAGGCACAGTAAGGGAAAGACAACTACAGAAAGCGACTGGTGGCAGGAGAGTGTGTAAGTGACTAGTACACCGACAGGAGGGTGCGACTCCTTTCAATTCCTTGTGGGACAAGGAGATCTGAGTTCTAGGTGGTTCGTGTGGACTACTTCAGAGGCGGGAGATTTCTTCCGCTCAAAGGATGGCTGTCAATCTCGACAGTCCCGGTGAGACCAAGAGTCGTCAGTCCCTGTGCGACCAGGAGATGCACAGACACTGTCCAAGACCAGAGGTGAAGACCGCACTAGCTGTGAGGTATTGTCGCCGAGCAAGCCTCGGGACAAGGTATGATTCCACAAACTATCCCTTTCCTATTGTATAGACGTTGACGCGTTTCCTTGTTTTGGGTTTGGGGAGGAGAAATTGTTTCTACTGCCTTCTCTGTCTCCCCTAAAACCCAACAGTGGTATCAGAGCCACGTCAACTGCTCTATACTTTAGGATTATCGATGTGATCGATTTTGGTTTGTCGCCTTTATTTATTGCATACGATGCAAATAAAATTGGCTTTATGCATGTCCAATCCTAAATCCACAAATCCCAAACTACATATATGATATGTAATATGAATGCACTCGATACACGTCGCCCTTAAACGAGTTTTGTGGTGGATGTATAACGTGGTTATGGCCAATAAATCCTATCTGTGTATGGTTGTATGTGGTTGCTTGGATCTCGGTCTGCACACCGATCTTCCCTTTCTCCTATTCCTGATGTAACTCGAAATAATTCGAGATTCTTTTTCCTACCTTTGCTCCCCCCGAATGTAACTCGGGGTTTCCCCTTTTAACATTGTAAAATAGGATAGAATTTTATTCTATGTTATGTCGAAGAACGGCGAACATCCTGACGACAACTGAGACGATCGGTTCAAGGAATGAACCGATCGGTTGACGTTCAATACGATCGGTTCAAGGAGTGAACCGATCGGTTGATGACCGGTTCGAGGAGTGAGACGAGCGGGTGGTGGCCAAGAGGAGATGCACGACGACTGGGCAAACCGATCAGTTGGAGGAGCCAACCGATCGGCTGGTGGCACCTAGACGACCGACCATATCGAGTAGGTCACTCATGTGATGAGTTGATCTAATCGGAAAGCAAAGCACATAGTTCATCTTGTACAGGTTGCATATGATGTAGACCTAGATGACCGTGATTCCTCTTAGCTCAAGGAATCACATTAGGATGGCCATAATCATCGCTTTTATCGTTTCACATGTTTTCCAGTTGGATATGTATATGTATATAAAAACCAAATCCTTCATTAAATATTAAGTTTTAGATGCCTTCCAAATGTGACACACGTGAAAAGCTTGATTTACCAAGTGTGGGCATGCCCTAGCGTGGTGCATCGTCTATCTCGTGGAACCGTGAAGGATGAATGTGTGGGTCTGCCCTAGCAGGGTGCATATTCATCGTGTTGACTTTGGGTCGGACTTAACAAGGTGATCTAGATGGGATCTAGTACCTTGAGGAATGGAGATGCTCATGGCAAGGAGTTGCATATGAAATCTTATAAAGAGTTGCATATGATGCAATTGGCAAGAGTTGACTACCTAGAAGATCTAAGTTGTGGGTGACAGCCCTAGCTGGTCCATGACTTAGAGGATTTCAGGATCTTGCCCACTAGAAGGTTGTACGCTGTAGTCTTTCGAATTGATGGTGAGGGCTATAAATTTGAACTAAAATAGTGGGAGCGATAATTAATTAAAGGCCTAATTATATTGTCAACCTTTCAAATTAATCAAATAAGTCAAAATTGAGTTTTGGACTAAAAGTGCATATTTTTCTTTTGTAGTACAAATGGCAACAAACAATCTTGTGATCAGTCAATCTTGTGATCAGTCCTTGAAAAGGACAAGCTGAATGGGACAAACTTCCATGACTGGTATAGGACATTGAGATTTGTTCTCACTTAAGAGCGAAAGCTCTATGTCCTGGATACTCCAATTCCAGAGGAACCTGCTCCTAATGCACCAAAGGCAGAAAGGAATGCTTACAAGAAGCATTCTGATGATGCCATTGATGCAAAGTGCTTGATGTTGTGCTCTATGAACCACGAGTTGCAGAGACAACATGAGAACATGGGTGTAATTGAGATGATTCAACATCTCGGGAACATGTATGAAGATCAAGCATGACAAGAGAGATATGATGTCTCAAGGGCACTGTTCAAGTGCGTCATGACAGAAGGAGATCCAGTTGGTCCTCACACGCTGAAGATGATTGGGTATGTAGAGAACCTGACAAGATTGAGATTTCCACTGAGACAAGAGTTGGCTACTGATGTGATACTGCAATCGTTGCCAGAATCCTATAGTCAGTTTGTGATGAACTACAACATGAACAACTTTGATAGGCCACTGTCAGAGTTGTTGGGCATGTTGAGGACAGCCGAGACACAGATGAAGAAGGACAAGCCTAAGTCTGTGATGGTGATCACAAGCAAGAAAGGCAAGTCCAATCGAAAGGGCAAGGGAAAAGCTAAGAAATGTTCTGATGCTAGCCAAGATCCCAAGTCAATCCTCAGCTCTCTAGGCCAAGAGAGGCGTGACCAAGAAAGGCAATTGCCACCATTGTCAAAAGCCAGGACATTGGAAAAGGAATTGTCCTCTCTATCTAGAAGAATAGAAGAAGAAGGAGGCGACAGACGTCTCTACTTAAAGGTGTCATGAAAGTAAACTTGTAACACTTTTGAGGTATATGATACCAAGATGTAAAGTGTAAAGCACTCAATAAATGGGGCAAGTGTTGCCGCCATAGATAGGAGTACTTTAGTTTATTTTCAGCCTTGAAGGCATGTAATACAGTTATGAACTGCTATTTCATATTTGCCAATAAATAGAAACACTTTATTTTTGCAATAAATAAAGAGATGTTTCAAAAGATGTGATCTTTATGGCAATGCCTTGATTATCTTGTGGTATTTGATATGCATAAGATAAAATGATACCTAAAGTTATTGATAACTCAAACAATCAAATTATTATCAATCATGAGAAATTCATTTCTAGTTTCCATATGATGGATAAATCTAGACTCTTTTGGTTAGAGAACCAGTAAGAGACATGAATATCTTGGACATGATTAATCAATCTTCACTAGTGGTAGTGGGAGAATGATTATCCTACTAGGTATAATACATGTGATGTATTTACATACCTATTGGAGTGAATGCTAATACTTCAAACGGTATTTAGAGAAATGCCAATATGAATATCTTGAAGTATTCAAGAATATCATAAATGAAGTACGACTTTGGTAAAGTGTTAATTCTTGATGAGATCAATGAATGAAATACTTAGACCAAATCTTTGAGAACCTTATGAGTGATTATGATAGTGTATCATAGTGAACTCATGATTAAGGCATAGTGATGTCTAAATCAAGAAGGAATCATACTCTAAGGAGTTATAGAATGATTATCAAATAACTGAATTCTTCTTAAATAAAGAATACCCCACACTAATAAAGAACGTTAAGAATCACAAAGGTTGTGAGTTCTTATGTTCTTGACAGATACACCTCGATTATCTATGTGATGAGTTGTTCATGTGATGAGTCAACTATCTTGATGAATATGAGGAACCGGATTTTGAGTTATGGTTTATGACCATTACATCCTAAATGACTTCCATGTGAACCATAAGGTATGACCCTTATGGTAGAACCCGTTGGAATAAGATCCATAAGTGCAAATAAGTCTTAAGCGTTAAGACACATGGATAACATTTGAGAAGGATGATGCTTGTTGATTGTAACTTAATGACTAAGACATTTGGCATATGGATGCTAAAACTGCATTCCTATGAGGAATAAAATAAGGATGTGTACGTGACACAACCTATAAGGTTTATGAATCCATTAATGCAATCGAAGTCTATAAATTACAATGGACTAATCAATGTGATTGATTGAGTACAAGTAACTTAGAATTGGATCTTTACTTTGATGATATAGTCAAAGGGTTTGACTGATATGTCAAAGATAAAGAAGGGATCTGTGATTTAGTGGGAGCGTATTCACATTTCACATGTTGATGTGAAATGGAAATGTTTTAGAATGGAAATCCAAAAGTGACAATTATCTTTAAGGAAGATAGAGATTTTTCCTATGTGATAGGAATAGAGATTTATAGAGATAGTTCTCGAAAAACATCTTAACCTGAAAAGAGAAAGCATACAATGGCAAATATGTACTGAAGGGTTCAGTATGCACAGATTTAGTGGGAGAAAACTTGTCCATATTACATGGAGTTAGTATCCCAAGGCCAAGTGTCCAATTCTTATTAAGAATGGTAACACAAAGAATAGATATAGATCCATCATGTATGTAATCATCCCATTATCTTGCATGTATGGAAATGGAAAGAACAAAATGCATTCATCATCTTGTATGTGGGACATGACAATATGATATGCTCATCCTGACAACTCGTGTGTGGGACATGACGAGTGGATGTCTGTCTACTTCCAGTAAGGGTTACTGGAAACCATAAGAACTTGATAAGTACTAGTTCTATGGAGATAAGGAAGAGTTCGATGTAAAGAGTTACATTGATGCGAATTTCTAAAATGGACAGAAAATTAATCGCAAAATATATATAGGATATATGAAAGTGAAAGTTTGTTGATAATTGGAAACGTTCCAATGAAACCATTTAAAAGGAAATGCCAAGTATCTGTGTGTTAGATAACAACAGTGGATATAGTATGGATCTAGAAGTTCACGAGATGAACTTATAGATATTTCGGTCATTGATGACAAGTATGGAATCCTTGATCATGCAATGTGGCTAAAGGTTAGCAAAGGAATACTAGATCGCATATTACGACAACTCCATCTCGTACGTGTGACGTACAATGAAGAGATGAGAAACATGCAGTTAAAAACCGACTTTGGCAAGGTGTTCCCATAACTCACTATGTTCACACTAGAGCACAGTAACATGTGGGACATGTTTGAAGATCACTATGAATATGATTCAAGGGTGATTGGCTCGCAGTGCAAGTGGGAGTCTGTTGGTATGTATGCCCTGAGAGCCAATCATGGGATGATTGGTGGGATACATTAAGATTGATTTGATAAACATCAAAGGCAAGCTTCCAATTCTTTCTAGTTCAGTCATATGAGATAGTGATAGAATATATTGAATGTCTAGAGAATGACAGTACTCAATGACGTATGCCTTCAGGTTCTGGACCTGAATGATAAGATCATACGGATGCTAAGAGTTTGTACATTCTTGTTATGTCCCTGGTCAGATATCATTGTGGAAGGTAGATAGACAGCAATGACACACAAGACTAGATTTTGGTGTTGGTTGATGACATAATCTCATTAGTCATGATATAGAGATATCAAATCAAACACATAGGTGCTTGTTAGAGAACAAGTGTACCGGACAGACCCACCGTGAGTTTGACATATGGAACCATGACATGGTAGTCACAGTCAGTACTCACAGTGATGGTGGTGAGTGTGATTCTTTGACCTAAAATCACTACACTCAACACATGTCGTTGGGCACACTTTGACTTCATCAAACATAGTCTTGAAACATGGGTTGTTATAAAGGTGATGATTGGGTGGCTTTGACACATGGGGCTTTTGAGGGGTGAGTGATAGATATGGGTTTTGTCCCTCCTAAGGGAGCTTGATGTCCATGGCCACTTGATGAGTAGGATTGAGAAAGGCGTACACGCATGTGTGAATCAGCATGTGATACTGATGTCATAACATATCTCTTCCAATCTACTCTGAGATCAAGAAAGTGAATGAACGTTGACAGGATGACTGTTCCATGCCTCCAGTTCATTCGTAATATTAGTGACAAAGGAATTATACATTCACTGTAACTCCATACACGGATTGTAGGATTGAAAGTTGTTCTCTAACTTTCTATTTCACATGGGTAGCACTGATGTGTAACTAGGCACCGCTCTTTGCTTGTGAAGTCATAAGTGTTATGGACTTTCACTGCCAACGTGAAATGGACATGCAAGGTCACACACATAGGATTTAACCTGGAAGAGGAGTTTTGTCCACAAACAATGTTTAGATTGATTACTAAAGGAGTTTATAATTCAATTAAACACTCAATCAATTGATAGCTCAATATAATAGTGTGCAAGGTGTTAGACAGATTGATTAGAGTATCAGATTGATTGAAACTGTAATTGACTATTTCTGCACAATCTGCACTCCCAACCGATCAGCTCATGTGATGAACCGATCAGCTGAGCTTGGTGAACCGATCAGCTCAGGTGGTGAGTCGATCGGCTCATGGACAGGGTGAAATGACCGGTTCAAGGGTTGAACCGATCAGCTCAACTGGTCCAACCGAGCAAGTTGGGAAAGTAGGATTGGTGAGAAATTTCTTTTTGTTTCACTTGCCCAATTTGATTGGAACAAGGATTGGTATTAGGTACCAATTAGAAACAAAAGAGGAAAAGTCAATCGAGAACTGACCAAGGCCATGAACCGACCGGTTCAGAAGTGAACCGACCGATTGAGGTGTCCCAAATGATCGGTTGAGGTGTCAACTGAGCGACTCAGGTCCCCAACTGACCGTTTCAAAAATGAAACGATCAGTTCAGGTCACACAGTTGGTTGTTTTTGTGGAAAATCTCAAACCCTTCTACTCCTGCTTTAGTCCCGCATTGCCTGGGATAGAGAACCTTGTCCCATGACCCTCCTATATATATAGGGTATTGTGGGCTTCTCTGAACACAACTCAGTGCAACCAGTTGCTCTATAAAGTTGTCGTTCTCTCTGGTTTTGGTAATTAAGAGAGCCCGAGCAAGTGCTACCCGATAAGGGAGGCACAATAAGGGAAAGACAACTACAGAAAGTGACTGGTGGCAGGAGAGTGTGTCGGTGACTAGTACGTCGACAGGAGGGTGTGAATCCTTTTGATTCATTGTGGGACAAGGAGATCGGAGTTCCAGGGGGTCTGTGTGGACTACTTCAGAGGCGGGAGATTTCTGCCGCTCAAAGGACAGCTGTCAATCCCGACAGTCCCGGTGAGACAAGGAGTCGTCAGTCCCGGTGCGACCAGGAGCTGCATAGACACCGTCCAAGACCGGGGGTGAAGACCGCACTAGCTGCAAGGTATTGTCGCCGAGCAAGCCTCGGGACAAGGTATGATTCCACAAACCATCCCTTTCCTATTTTATAGATGTTGATTTTTTTCCTTGTTCTGGGTTTAGGGAGGAGAAATTTTTTGTTTTCGCTGCCTTCTATGTCTCCCCTAAAACCCAACAATGACAGTCTCCAAATTGTTTGGGGATGACAAGCTCCAAATGTTCCTTGGTTTTTTGCTCTAAACGGTCTTGCGAGACCAGTTAATGTCTACCAAATGGTTTGGAGTTAGCAGCCATACGATCTTGCCTTCATGATCCGTCAAATGGTCTTGGGACCTCCATCCATATTGTCTTGCAGTGGCTTGGGTGGAGGGAAGATTGTTGGTGCTCACAGGTGTAGCGACTGGTTGCGGGGATGGCTCCCATCGTCGCAGCGGTGGGCGGAAATCCTGAGGATGAAGGCCGCACAGATCACTGTGTGCAGGGTGAGCGATGGAGATGGAGGTGGCACCATTGATGCTGGTGGCAGACAATCGATTGCAGGTGCTCCTAGGGTTACAGGCCGGGTGGAAGGAAGAAGAAGAAGGGAAGAATGTGTTGCTCCATGGCGGCGGTGCTGTGTGTGCTTAGGAATGGCGCTGCGATTTGGTGGCGGCATTGCTGTGTGGCTGCAGATGATGGTGCAGGGAGGAAGAAGAGGGCATAGGTGTAGGTTGAGTGGAGATTGGAACGGCCTTGAGAATCTGATCGCCACTAAATGGTCTCGAGCAGGTGGCTGCTCACACTGTCTTAAGGGGCTGTTAGGAGGAGACCGTTAGGGTAGGTTGAGACAAAAATGTTAGTTCAAACAAATGAGGACCATAGATCCAAGATCAGATGGTGTGGAAATGCTCACGGTCTGAGACCGCATGGATGAATGGTTAAGACCGAATGGTCAAAACTGAATGGATGAAGTCGTTAGGTCAAGACCGTTTGGTCGGGATCGATTGATCAGACCATTTGGTCAAGGACAAAGATGAGAGGATTTTGAGTGAGGGTGGATCTAGGGCTGAGAAAGGTAGGTCCCACTCCTTAGGGTTTGATATGGATGGGGGTTTGATTGAATGGTGGTGATTATTATGGATAAGGGTTGAAAGGAGGTGGGTGACAATTGATGGTTGATCCTCATAATGACCTGCATAAAATCATCATAAACTTAGTTGAAACTTTGATAATTGAACCAATTAAGTAATTTTGTGCATTTTGATATTAGCAACTAAAATTGGGTGTATTGAGTCGAATTTGACCCAGGATGGCAAACGAATTTCATGATGAAAATGCATTCATCAAAACACCCCGAATTTAAATGTTGCTCTTCCTCGAGTGACATAAAATTTGAAATGGTTGCCAAATGAATAATTTCAATTCGTGTGATTGCCTCACCTTCACATCATGATTATTTTCTTTCTGCTCAGTATGACTCAGTATCTCAACCTTCTGAGACCACTAAACACATCTTACCATATCTTCATTCTTGAGTTCACTTTCCAATATCATTTCCTCCCCACTTTTTCCAACAACAAGAATGTCAAAGAGTTTTGTAAGAGTCCAAACATACCCGCAGAACAACAAGTATGCACTTGATCTAACACTGGTGTTTTTCAGGATAGTGGTGGCATTTATTGTGCCTTTAGGTAGAGAAGGGAGTGAAGTATGTGTTGGGTTTTGGGGAAGATAGAGAAGGTAGCGGAAACAAAAAAAATTATTCTCCTCAAACCCGAAACGAAGGAATTACATCAACGTCTATACAATAGGAAGGATGGTTTGTAGAAACATACCTTGTCCCGAGGCTTGCTCGGCGATGTTACCTCTCGGCTTGCGCGATCTTCACCTCTGGTCTTGGACGGTGTCTATGCAGCTCCTGTCTCACCGGGACTGACAACTCCTGGTCTCACCAGGACTGTCAGGATTGACAACGGTCCTCCGAGTGGCAGAAGTCTCCCACCTCTAAAGTAGTCAACATGGACCACCTAGAACTCCGATCTCCTTGTCCCACAAGGAATTGGAAGGAGTCACACCCTTCTATCGGTGTACTATTCAACGACACACTATCCTACCACCAGTCACTTTTCTACAGTTGTCTTTCCCTTGCTGTGCCTCCCTTATCGGGTAGCACTTGCTCGGGCTCTCTCAGTTACCACAATCAGAGAGAACGACAACTTTACATAGAAACTGGTGTTTTGAGTTGTGTTCTGAGAAGCCCCCAATACCCTTATATATAGGAGAGTCATGGGATAGGGTTCTCTATCCTGGGCGGGATAGGGTTCTCTATCCCGGGCAATGCGGGATTCAAGCAGGAGTAGAAGGGTTCGAGATTTGCCACAAATCTGACATACTATGACAGCTGAACCAATCATTTCACTAACTGAACTGATCGATTCAGCCCTTGAGCTGATCGTTTGGGATATGAGCCGATCATTTGGGGCTCTCAACCGATCGGTTGGTGCCCTAAGCCAATCTGTTCGCGGTCCTGATCCAACTCAAATTGACTTTCCATATTCGTTTCCAACTAATCAAATATTAGTCCTTGTCCAAATAAAATTTGTACAAGTGAAACAAATATATTTTCAAAATAGTCTTCTGATTTTCCAAATGATCTCGGTTGGTCACACAAACCGACCGGTTCAACGATTGAGTCGATCATTTCATGACACATGAGTTGATCGTCTCACCGCATGAGCCGATCGATTCAAAAACATGAGCCGATCAGTTCATCCCCATGAGCCAATTAGTTGGAGCAGCAGACTGTGCAAATCAGTCAATTGCAGTTTCAATCAATCTGATACTCTTAATCAAAATGTCCAACACCTTGAACATTATGATATTGAGGTATCAATTAATTGAGTGTTTAATTGAACTACTAAACTCCTTTAGTAATCAATCTAAACATCATTTGTGGATAAACTCCTCTTCCAGATTAAATCCTATCTGTGTGACCCTACAGGTCCATTTCACGTTGGCAGAGAAAATCCATAACACTTATGACTTCACAAGCAAAGTGCAGTGCCTAGTTGCACATCAGTGCTACCCAAGTGGAAAGGAAAGTTGGAGAACAACTTTCAATCCTATAATCCATGAATGGTGTTACAACAAGCGTATAATTCCTTTGTCACTAATATCTTGAATGAACTCAAGGCATGGAACAGTCATCCTGTCAACGTTCATTCACTTTCTTGATCTTAGAGTAGATTGGAGGAGATATGTATGACATCAATATCACATACTGATTCACACATGCGTGCATGGCTATCTCAATCCTACTCATCAAGTGGCCATGGATATCAAACTCCCTCAGGAGGGACAAATTCCATATCTATCACTCACCCCTCAAAAGCCCCATGTGTCAAAGCCACCCAATCATCACCTTTATAACAACCCATGTTTCAAGACTGCGTTTGATGTTGTCAAAGTGTACTCAACGACATGTGTTGAGTGTAGTGATTTCAGGTCAAAGAATCACACTCACCACCATCACTATGAGAACTGACTATGACTACCATGTCATGGTTCCATGTGTCAAACTCATGGTGGGTATGTTCGGTACACTTGTTCTCTAACAAGTACCTATGTGTTTGGTTTGATATCTCTATATCATGACTAATGAGATTCTGTCATCAACCAACACCACAATCTAGTCTTGTGTGTCATTGTTGTATATCTACCTTCCACAATGACATTTGACTAGGGACATAATAAGAATGTACAAACTCTTAGCATCTACATGATCTCATTGTTCAGGTCCTCAACCTGAAAGCATACATCATTGAGTATTGTCATTCTCTAGACATTCAATCTGTTCTATCATTATCTCATATGACTGAACCAGAAAGAATTGGAAGCTTGCCTTTGATGTTTATCAAATCAATCTTAATGTATCCCACAAATCATCCTATGATTGGCTCTCAGGGCATACATACCAACAGACTCCCACTTGCACTATGAGACAATCACCCTTGAATCATATTCTTAGTGATCTTCAAACATGTCCCACATGTCACCATGCTCTAGTGCTTACACAGTGACTTATGGCAACACCTTGCCAAAGTCGATATTAACTGCATGTCTCTCATCTCTTCGCGGTAGATCATACGTATGAGATGGAGTTGCCTTTAATATGCGATCTAATATTCCTTTGCTAACCTTTAGCCACATTGCATGACCAAGTATTCCTTACTTGTCATCAATAACCAGAATATATATAAGTTCATCTCGTGAACTTCCAGATCCATATAGTATCCACTGTTGTTCTCTAACACACGGATACTCGGCATTTCCAATTATCAACAAACATTCACTTTTATATATCCCACATATATATTGCGATTAATTTTCTTTCCTTTTCAGAAGTTCGCATCATTGTAACTCTTTACAGTGAACTCTTCCTTATTTTCATAGAACTAGTACTAATCAAGTTCTTATGGTATTCCAGTAACCCTTACTGGAAGTAGACAAACATCCACTCATGTCCCACATACGAGTTATCAAGATGATCATATCATATTGTCATGTCCTACATACAATATGATAAATGCATTTTGTTCTTTCCATGTCCATACATGCAAGATAATGGGATGATTACATACATGATAGATCCATATCTATTCTTAGTGTTTCCATTCTTCATAAGAAATGGATACTTGGCCTTGGGATACTAACTCCATGTAACATGGACAAGTTTTCTCCCACTGAATCTGTGTACACTGAACCCTTCAGTATAGATTGCCAATGTATGCTCTCTCTTTTCAGGTCAAGAGGTTTTCAAGAACTATCTCTATAGATCTCTATTCCTATCACATAGGAAACATCTCTATATTCCCTAAAGATAATTTCCACTTTGGATTTTCATTCTAGAACATTTCATTTGAATACACTCCCACTAAATCACAGATCCCTTCTTTATCTTTGTCATATCAGTCAAACCCTTTGACCATGTTATCAAAGTAAAGATCCGGCTCTGAGTTGCTTGTCCTTAATCAATCACATTGATTAGTCCATTGTAACTTATAGACTTCATTTGCATTAATGGATTCATAAACCTTATCGGTTGTGTCACGTACACATCCTTGTTTTATTCCTTATAGGAATGCAATTTTAGTATATGTATGCCAAATCTCTTAGTCATTAAGTTGAAATCAACAAGCATTATCCTTCTCAAAATGTCATCCATGTGTCTTAATGGTTAAGACTTATTTACACTTATGGATTTCATCCCAATGGGTGCTACCATAAAGGTCATACCTTATGGTTCACATGGAAGTCATTTAGGATGTAATGGTCATAAACCATAACTCAAAATCATGTTCCTCATATTCATCTAGATAGTTGACTCATCACATGACCAACTCATCACATAGATAATCGAGGTGTATTTGTCAAGGATATAAGAACTCACAACTCCTTGTGATTCTTAATTTCCTTTGTTAGTGTGGGGTATTCTTTATTTATGAAGAATTTAGTTATTTAATAATCATTCTCTAACTTCTTAGAGTATGACTCCTACTTGGTCCAGACATCACCATGCCTTAACCATGAGTTCACTATGATACACTATCATAATCACTCATGAGGATCTCAAACATTTGGTTTAAGTATTTTATTCATTGATCACATCAAGAATTAACACTTTACCAAATTCGTACTTCATGTATGATTTTCTTGAACACTTCAAGATATTCATATTGGTATTTCTCTAAATACTGTTTGAAGTATTAACATTTACTCCAATAGGTATGTGAATGCATCATATGTATTATACCTAATTTGATAATCATTCTACCACTACCACTAGTGAATATTGATTAATCATGTCCAAGAGATTCATGTCTCTTATTGGTTATCTAACCAAAAGAGTCTAGATTTATCCATCATATGGAGACTAGAAATGAATTTCTCATGATTTATGCTAATTTTATTGTTTGAGTTATCAATAACATTTAGGTATCATTTTTATCTTATTCATATCAAGTGCCACAAGATAAACAAGGAATTGCCACAAAGATCATATCTTTGAAATTGAAACATCAACTTTATTAATTGCCATCATTGTCATACAATATGCAAAAATAATGTGTTTCTATTGGCAAATATGAAATAGCAGTTCATAACTCTATTACATGCCTTCATGGCTGAAAATAAACTATAGTACACCTATCCATTGCGGCAACACTTGCCCCATTTATTGGGTGCTTTACACTTTGTATCTTGGTATCATATACCTCAAAAGTGTTACAAGTTTATTTCATGACACCTTTAGGTATAGACGTCTGTAGCCTCCTTCTTCTTTTGTTCTTCCAGTTAGAGAGGACAATTCCTTTTCCAATATCCTGGCTTTTGACAATGGTGGCAATTGCCTTTCTTGGTCATGCCTCCCTTGTCCTTAAGAGTTGAAGACGACTTGGGCTGCTGGCTAGCATCAAAACATTTCTTAGCCTTGCCTTTGCCCTTGTGCTTGGACTTGCCTTTCTTACTACTGATCACCATCACAGACTTAGGCTTGTCCTTCTTCATCTGTGCCTCGAATGTCCTCAACATGCCCAAAAACTCTGATAATGTCCTGTCAAAGTTGTTCATGTTGTAGTTCATCACAAACTAACTGTAGGATTCTGGCAACGATTGCAGTATCACGTCAGTACCCAACTCTTGGCTCATGGGAAATCCCAGTCTTGTTGGGTTCTCCACGTACACAATCATTTTGAGTGTGTGAGGACCAACTAGATCTCCTTCTGTCATGACACACTTGAATAGCACCCTGGAGACATCATATCTCTCTTGCCGTTCTTGATCTTCATACATGTTCTTGAGATGCTGAATCATCTCAATGACACCCATGTTCTTATGTTGTCTCTGCAACTCATAGTTCATGGAGCACAACATCAAGCACTTTGCATCAATGACATCATCGAAATGCTTCTTATAAGCATCCCTTTCTGCCTTTGGTGCGGTAGGAGCAGGTTCCTCTAGAATTGGAGTATCCAAGACATAGAGGTTTCGCTCTTGAGTGAGAACAATTCTCAATGTCCTAAACCAGTCATGGAAGTTAGTCCCATTCATCTTGTCCTTTTCAAGGACGGATCGCAAAGAGAAGTGATTGTTGTTTGTTGCCATTTTACTACAAAAGAAAATATATGAAATTTATTCCAAAACTCAATTTTGACTTATTTGACTGATTTGAAAGGTTGACGATATAATTAGGCCTTTATTTAATTATCGCTCCCACTATTTTAGTTCAAATTGATAGCCCTCACCATCAATTCGAAAGATTGCAGCGTACAATCTTCTAGTGGGAAAGATCCTGAAATCCTCTAAGTCATGGACCAGCTAGGGCTGTCACCCACAACTTAGATCTTCCTGGTAGGCAACTTTTGCCAATTGCATCATATGCAACTCTTGAAAGATATCATGTGCAACTCCTTGCCATGATCACCTCCATGCCTCAAGGTGCTAGATCCTATCTAGGTCACCTTGTTAA
Organism: Alisma plantago-aquatica; assembly: GCA_963693085.1. Taxonomy (NCBI): domain Eukaryota; kingdom Viridiplantae; phylum Streptophyta; class Magnoliopsida; order Alismatales; family Alismataceae; genus Alisma; species Alisma plantago-aquatica. The sequence goes on along the minus strand of OY856415.1, from coordinate 107,559,715 downwards.
GTCTGACCCAAAGCCAACACGATGAATATGTACCCTGCTAGGGCAGACCCACATATCCATCCTTCACGCTTCCACAAGATAGACGGTGCACCACGCTAGGGCATGCCCACACTTGGCCGATCAAGCTTTTCACATGTGTCGCATTTGGAAGGCATCTAAAACTTTAATATTTAATGATGGATTTGGTTTTATAGGTACATATACATATCCAATCACCACAATATATAGTACGTATCATATACATGCTATATCCCACAGAAAACATGTGAAACAATAAAAGCAATGATATCCTAATGTGATTCCTTGAGCCAAGAGGAATAACGGTCATCTAGGTCTACATCACATGCAACCTGTACAAGATGAACTCTATGATTTTCCTTTCTGGGTTTGATCAACTCATCTCCATGATTGATCGGTTCACCATCAGGCCGGTCGATTGGGTGCCACCAGCCGATCGATTGGCTCCTCCAACCGATCAGTTCGCTTGGTCATCATGCATCTCCTCATGGCTACCACCCACTCGTCTTGCTCCTTGAACCGATCATTTGAAATGGCAACCGATCAGTTCACGCCTTGAACCGATCGTCTCAGTTGACGTCAGGTGGTCCACCGTTCTTTGACATAACATAACATAAAATATTTGTCCTATTTTACATTTGATTGAGAAACCCCGAGTTACATTCCGGGGAGCAATGGTAGGAAAGAAATCTCAAGTTATATCGAGTTACATCAGGAATAATAGATAGAGAATCGGTGCGCAGACCGAGATGCAAGCAACCACATTCACCCAAGCACACACATAGGGTTTATTGGCCATAACCACGCTACACATCCACCACAAAACTCATTTAAGGGCAACGTGTATTGAGTGCATTCATATTATATATCATATATGTATGTTGGGATTTCTGGATTTAGGATTGGACATGCATAAAGCCAATTTTATTCGCATCGTATGCAATAAATAAAGGTGACAAACCAAAATCAATCATATCAATAATCCTAAAGTATAGAGCAGTTGATGTGGCTCTGATACCACTGTTGTGTTTTGGGGAAGACAGAGAAGGCAGCGGAAACAAAAAAAAATTATTCTCCCCAAACCCAAAATGAAGGAATCGCGTCAACGTTTATACAATAGGAAGGATGGTTTGTAGAAACATACCTTATCCCGAGGCTTGCTCAGTGATGTTACCTCACGGCTTGCGCGGTCTTCACCTCCAGTCTTGGACGGTGTCTGTGCAGCTCCTATCTCACCAGGACTGACAACTCCTGGTCTCATCGGGACTGTCGGGATTGACATCTGTCCTCTGAGCGACAGAAGTATCCCACCTCTGAAGTAGTCCACACGAACTACCTGGAACTCCGATCTCCTTTTCCCACAAGGAATCAGATGGAGTCACACCCTCCTATCAGCGTACTAGTCACCAACACACTCTCCTGCCACCAGTCGCTTTTCTACAATTGTCTTTCCCTTACTGTGCCTCCCTTATCGGGTAGCACTTGCTCGGGCTCTCTCGGTTAACATAACCAGAGAGAACGATAACTTTACATAGCAACTGCTGTTCTGAGTTGTGTTCTGAGAAGCCCCCAATACCCCTATATATAGGAGAGTCATGGGACAGGGCTCTCTATCCCGAGAAATGTGGGATTAAAGTAGGAGTAGAAGGGTTCGAGATTTTCCACAAATATGACATACTGTGGCAGTTGAACCGATCGTTTCACTAACTGAACCGATCATTTCGGCCCCTGAGATGATCATTTGGGATCTGAGTCGATCATTTGGGGCTCTCAACCGATCGGCTGGTGCCCTGAGCTGATCGGTTCGCTGTCCTGATCCAACTCAAATTGATTTTCGATATTCATTTCCAACTAATCAAATATTAGTCCTTGTCGAAATCAAATTTGTACAAGTGAAACAAATATATTTGCAAAATAGTCTTCTGATTTTCCAAACAATCTCGGTTGGTCACACAAACCAACCGGCTCAACCATTGAGCCGATCGTTTCATGACACATTAGCCAATCGTCTCACCGCATGAGCTGATCGGTTCAACAACCTGAGCCGATCGGTTCATCCCCATGAGCCAATCGATTGGAGCAGCAAACTGTGCAAATCAATCAATTACAGTTTCAATCTGTCTGATACTCTTAATAAACTGGTCTAACACCTTGAACATTATGATATTGAGCTATCAATTAATTGAGTGTTTAATTGAACAACTAAACTACTTTAGTAATCAATCTAAACATCATTTGTGGATAAACTCCTCTTCCAGATTAAATCCTATGTGTGTGACCCTACATGTCCTTTTCACGTTGGCAGTGAAAATCCATAACACTTATGACTTCATAAGAAAAGAGCGGTGCCTAGTCGCACATCAGTGCTACCCAAGTGACAAGGAAAGTAAGAGAACAACTTTCAATCCTACAATCCATGAATGGTGTTATAGCGAGTGTATAATTCCTTTGTCACTAATATCCTGAATGAACTCAAGGCATAGAACAGTCATCCTGTCAACGTTCATTCATTTTCTTGATCTCAGAGTAGATTGGAGGAGATATGTATGACATCAATATCACATACTGATTCACACAAGCATGCACGCCTATCTCAATCCTAATTATCAAGTGGCCATGGATATCAAACTCCCTCAGCAGGGACAAATTCCATATTTATCACTCACCCCTCAAAAGCCCCATGTGTCAAAGCCACCCAATCATCACCTTTATAACAACCCATGTTTCATGACTGTGTTTGATGATGTCAAAGTGTACTCAACGATATGTGTTGAGTGTAGTGATTTCAGGTCAAAGAATCACACTCACCACCATCACTGTGAGAACTGGCTGTGACTACCATGTCATGGTTCCATGTGTCAAACTCACGGTGGGTCTGTTCGGTACACTTGTTCTCTAACAAGTACCTATGTATTTGGTTTGATATCTCTATTTCATGACTAATGAGATTCTGTTATCAGCCAACACCACAATCTAGTCTTGTGTGTCATTGTTGTCTATCTACCTTCCACAATGACATCTAACTAGGGACATAATAAGAATGTACAAACTCTTAGCATTCGTATGATCTCATCGTTCAGGTCCTCAACCTGAAAGTATACGTCATTGAGTACTGTCATTCTCTAGACATTCAATCTGTTCTATCATTATCTCATATGACTGAACCAGAAAGAATGGGAAGCTTGCCTTTGATGTTTATCAAATCAATCTTAATGTATCCAACCAATCATCCCATGATTGGCTCTTAGGGCATGCATACCAACAGTGTGGTATGGAAGGAACAATTAAATCTCTCCTCTGTTCGACTCGAGATTATTATTACATGATTTGTAATTTCATTTATTGCATTTTTTTCTTTTTATGTGAATCTCTCCTCTATTCGACTCAAGATTGCATTTATTTGTGCGCTCTTTGGCATTTTTCTTGGTGGTACGCCCCTATTAATTTGCGAGGGGTATGGATGAACCAGATATAGAGGGAAGTGGTGTGCCACCCAGGATTTTGGGTTTGGCACTATTTTGGCTATTTTTGTTTCTTTTTGATGGATGGAGAGGTATGAAGATGGTGCAAGAAGTGTAGAAGAGAGTTCAGATCAAAATGCAACTTGATTTGCAATTGCATGCATCGGGTCGTTCTCTTTATCGTACTCTGTGACTTGATGAGGATCCGATGGAGATTCCATGTTATTGTTCCACTAGTCAGTTAGGAAGCACGACGTGTTTGATCCCTATTAGTTTGACAGACACTTGTCATTTTTGCATAAGTATCATGATGTTAGGAATCATAAGCTTCACAAGACGATTTCAATCAAAAGGATTGTTTTAAAAAGTAGTCCTTTTGAGAATCTGCTTCAAATAAGGAGGGTATAATGACTCAAAAGTCATAGCAGGCTAGGTAAATGCTTTTAATAAAACAAGAAGTGTCAAAATTTTATCAAGTATCTGTTCAAATTCTTTGAAAAACTTTTAAAATTTCTAAAAATTTTGAAATTTTTTATCAAAAATGTGATTGTGAAAACTTAAGTATGAAAAAGATGGGTGTAGGTGGAAAGTGAAGTATGTACCACCCACCCTCCATCCTGAACTTAGAAATTTTCTCGTCCCGAGCAAACCCTAAATCCAAGACGGAGGGGGAAATTCATGCCAGATGGACCACCAGATGTGGTTGCGTTCCAAACAGCATGCATCTTCCATATGAAAATCTCACACATAAAGATCAATCAGAACTCAAGATGGCATCTCACGATTTTTTATTTAATGGAAAATTATCTAAAATATTAAAAAAGAAATTAAGAAAAAATCTAATTTGCAATGGAAAGTGAGGATGAATTTATTGTTCGGGTTGACTCCCGACAAACGCCTTTGTTTTATGTCGATGGCACTACTTGATTTGTTCAACTTTATGGTGGATCCATTGGATTGGTGAGTTCTAGCATTATTTCAGTGCCTATGTCACTTGAGGTGAAATATCTCTTTAAGCGGTGACCATTTGCCACAAATTCGCGTGACTTTTCACTCCATAAAGAGAAGGCACCCTGTGGGGAGATGCTCTTGATAATATAAGGTCCAAACCAGTGAGAATAGAGTTTCCCTGGAAATAACTTCAGTCTTGAGTTGAATAATATAACTTGATCTCCCACTTGTATGTCTTTTCTTTTCAGATGACCATCGTGCCAAAGTTTGGTGCGTTATTTATAGATTCATGCATTCTCATAAGCTATCATCCAGAGTTCATTCAGCTCCTAGAGTTGTAGAATCATGGTCTGGCCTGCTTTCTTCATATCAAAATTTAGTTGTTTTATTTCCCACCATGCTTTGTGTTCTAGTTCTATAGGTAGGTGGAATGACTTTCCATAGATCAATCGAAATGGTGTAGTTCCGAGGGGAGTTTTAAAAGCAGTTCGGTAGGCCCACAACGCGTCATTGATTTTCACTGCCCAATCTTTGCGATTGCGGCCTACTTTCTTTTCCAAAATGGCCTTGAGTTGATGGTTAGAAACCTCCACCTGTCCACTTGTCTGTGGATGGTAAGGTGAGGCTACCCTGTGAGTTATACCATACTTCCTCAGCAATGCTTCAAAGCTTCTTTCAAGAAAATGAGAACTTCTGTCGGAAATCACAGTGCGTGGGACACCGAATTAGGGAAAGATAATATCTTTGAACATCTTGATGACATGTTTGGAATCGCTAGTGACGGTTGGTATGGCTTCAACCCATTTTGAGACGTAATCAACCATGACTAGGATGTAGGAAAATCTGTAAGAAGATGGGAATGGACCCATGTAGTCCACACCCCAAACATCAAATATCTTGACTTCTTGCCACAACTTAAGTGGTATCTCATCTCTCTTTGTTATGTTGCCTATTCTTTGGCACTTGTCTCATGATAAAACAAAGTCGTAACAGTCTTTTGATAAGGTAGGCCAAAAGAATCCACATTGCAAGACTTTTATAGCAGTTTTCTTAGAACTCATATGGCCTCCAACTGGACCTGAGTGACATTTCTCTAAGATAAGTTGAGCTTCTTCCTCAGTGATACATCATTTATATAGACCATCAACACATAGTTTGAAAAGGTATGGCTCATCCCAGTAGTACTGTTTCACATCATGCATAAATTTCTTCAGTGCATTTCCGGTGCATTCAGGATGGATAACCTCACCAGCAAGGTAGTTCACATAATATGAGTACCACGGTGTAGCTTCTGAGACCTTCATTAGTTGGTCATCTGGAAGGGAATCAGTAATTGGAATTTTCTCAGTATCTAGAGTGTGGATGCGACTGAGCTGGTCTGCTACAACATTCTCTGTACCCTTTTTATCTCTTATCTCTAGATCAAATTCTTACAAGAGGAGAATCCATCTAATTAGCCTGGGTTTTGTATCTCTCTCTTCCAGAAGGTAACGGACGACAGCATGATCTATGTAGACAATGAATTTTGAATCGATTAGGTAGGATCTGAACTTGTCAAAGGCATACACAACTACCAAGAGTTCTTTCTCAGTGGTAGCATAGTTTCTCTAAGCTTCATTGAGGGTCTTAGATACATAGTAGATTACATAGTGTTTCTTTTCTATGCATTGGCCCAAGACAACACCCACCGCATAATCGCTTGCATCAAACATAATTTAATAAGGGTGGTCCCAATCGGGATATCTGATGATGGGCATTGTTGTAAGGGCATGCTTTAGTTTGTTGAAACTTTTAACACATTCTTTGTCAAAAGTGAATTCAGCATCCTTTAGTAACAAATTTGTCATTGGCTTGGTTATCTTTGAGAAGTCCTTTATAAACCGTCTGTAGAAGCCTGCATGACCTAGGAATGCTCGAACTTCCTTTACATTGATGGAGATAGAGAGCTTGGAAATTACTTCGATCTTGGCCTTGTCTACTTCAATTCCTCGATTACTGACCCTATGTCTGAGGACAATGCCTTCCCATACCATAAAGTGACACTTCTCCCAATTTAACACAAGATGTGCTTCTTCACATTGTTTGAGGACAAGGGAGAGGTGTTCTAGGCATGAGTCAAATGAATCTCCGTACACAGAAAAATCATCCATGAAAACTTCCATAATTGTTTCAGTGAGACCGACGAATATGGCAGCCATGCAATGCTGGAAAGTTGCAGGTGCATTATAGAGGCCAAATGGCATTCTTCTAAATGTGTTTATTCCAAACGGGCAAGTAAAAGTCATTTTCTCTTGGTCATCTGGATGTATAGGAATTTGATAGAATTCAGAGTAACCATCAAGATAACAAAAATATTCTTGGTGAGCCAATCTTTCTAAGACTTTATCAAGAAATGGCATCGGAAAATGATCCTTTCATGTCACTTTGTTCAACTTCTGATAATCAATACACATTCTCCACATGTTAACTGTCCAAGTGGGGATGAGTTCATTGTCTTCATTGCATATCATTGTAGTTCCACCTTTCATCGGGACTGCATGCACTGCGCTTACCCATGGAGAATCTAAGATGGGATAAATAATTCCTGTCTTGAGTAACTTTATAACTTCGAGGTAGACAAATTCTCTCATATTTGAATTAAGTTTCCTATGGTGTTCAATAGTCGGCTTGTGATCTTACATCATAGATATTTTGTGCATGCATAGTGCTTGATTGACCCCAGTTAGATCACTCATCTTGTAACCTATTGCTTTTCTTTTTTCCTTTAATTCTGTCAAGAGTTTATGTTCTTGTTCTATCATTAGATCTAAATTTATGATGACTAGGCATACCTTGAGTTAATCTAAAAACATGTATTTCAATCCCTCAGGTAGGGGTTTAATTTTAGGAGCTAGTGGTTTTACACATGTTTCTTCAGTAACATTCACAACTTTAAGTTCTTCAAAAGTAGCTTCAACATCTTCTTCTTCAGAGTCGAGAGATGCGATGCAACCTTTCACATGTTCATCAATAGGTTCTTCAACTGATGGGTCCATTAGAACAACTTCTAATGGATAATCTGATTCATGATTCACTTGAGTGAGAAGTGACATCTGCTCTATGCAATCGACAAGATATACTTCTTCTTGCATGCTTGGTCTTCACATACTTTCAAAAACTTTGAATTTGAGACTTTCTTTTCTGAGTCTAAGAAGCAAGGTTCCTGCTTCAAAATCAATTAGAACTCTTGCAGTGGCGAGGAATGGATGTCCAATGATAAGAGGATATCTGGCATCTTCTTTTATGTCCATGATGACAAAGTCACACGGAACATAGGAATCTTTTCCTACCTTGATATGTACATCCTCAATAATTCCCAGAGGATGTTTTATTGAATTGTCTTTGAGTTGTATAGTCATGCTAGTTGGGAGAAGTTCAGCAAACCCTAGCATTTTGCAAAGGCTGAGTGGCATGATGGAGATGCTAGCACCAAGATCTGCCATCCCTATCATCGATATGGCAAGAAATCCCAAAAGATCCTGGATCTTTCTGCTTCTTTGGCATCTTACTCTAGATGATATCTGAAGTGGTTCTAGCTAACTTGACTGTCTCATATTCTTCAGTTATATATTTCTTGGTGAGGAGTGATTTTAAGTACTTTGTCCAGGCTGGTATCTCAGCCAGCGCATCCAAAAAGGGTATAATAACATGAAGTTTCTTCATTGCTTCTTTAAACTTATTGAATTGATTATCAAGCTTGGTTTTCCTTAAACAAGCAGGGAAAGGTATATGAGGCTTGTATATAGGGATATCAGGTTCTGGTGTTTCAGTTTCTTCATCAATAGGTTTCTTAGGACCTTCCTTGTCTGTCTTATCAATAGTTTCTAATTGTTTTGGTTGAGACTCAGGTGTTGTTGAGTCTTGGACAATCACAGGTTCATCCTCATCTATAATAACCACAAGTGTCTTGGCATGAGGATCAAAATAGTCTTTTCCTGACCTGGTGGTGACTGCTTTCAATTGTTCGGGATGCTTAGGATTGTTCTTGGGTTGGCCAGCAAAGGCTCCAGTAGGTGGCTTCATGCAAGCTGCAAGTTGAGCTAGTTGAGACTCAATAGCTCTCTAGTGAGCTTTCTTGTTAGCTATCATAGTCTGCTGTGATTGCAACATCTTCTCAATTTATGTTAGTTTGTCATCTGGAGAGATGGGATTGGCTTGTTGCCCTTGCTATTGATAAGAGACTTGGTTGGGATTTTAGAACTGAGAACTGTTCTGATAATTGTTGAAGTTCCTATTCTGAAAATTACCCCTAAAATTTCCTTGATTCCCAAAATTCTGTTGTTGATTATACTGGAGTCTTGGTGGGCCCCTTTGTTGATTAGTTGAACCAATTTGTCTCGAGTTTTCCGCTCCTGAAGGGTTTCCATATTGAAATCTAGGATGATTCCTATTTTGATTCAGATTGTAATATCCTTGACCTGGGATGGTACTGACATCATTGAGGTTTTCAATTTGACTATTATCACCTTGAATATAAACGTTACTTAGAACAACGTCGTACAGAACATTGCATGCTAAAGTGGAATGATCAGTGCCCTTACATGCTTCACATAATAGTAAAGCAGACTTGATCTGTTCTTGTTGTTGAAGGGTGAACATCCTCTTCCAATCACATCAGGGATGATTCAATGTGGTCTTGTTTGGCAACTAAAAGTTTTAGGGTTTCAGCGATAGACTTGTACTCAAGAGTAGCTTCAGACATTGCTACTTTCAACACTCCTTTACCTATAGATCTACCCCAATTAGCTTGATTTTTAGCTCCTAGGGTGACGACTCTCCATGCACTGTCATAACTTTGACGAATGAAGTTTCCTCCAGATGAGGAGTCTAAAAACGTCTTGATATCATCGTCCACACCCCTATAGAAGATTTTGATAAGTTGGTTCTTAGGAATTCCATGGTGTGGACACTTGTGTAGGAGCTCTTTGTATCTTTCCCATGCCTCAGCAAGGGTTTCTCCAGGGACTTGAGTGAAATTTGTTATTCAGCCTCTAATTTCATAGGTGAGATAGGGAGGATAGAACTTTTCCAGAAACACATTTTGAAGTTGCTCCCAAGTGCTGATTGGTTCATTTTGGAATGAATTGTACCAGCTTATTGCTCTATGAACAAGCGAATACTTGAAGAGACAAAGTCTTATGGCATCATCGAAAACTCCATTTTGCTTTGTCATGGCACATAGATCAATAAGCCTCAGAAGATGTTCTTGACTATCCTCTCCATGCTTACTATAGAATGAGTTGTTTTGAAGTAAGGTAATCCAATGTGCACGCATCCCAAAATTGTTAGCGTTGATGGGAGGTGGATGAACTGGGTGATGAACATCAGCGGCCTTAGGAATTGAGAACTCTCTAAGATCCTTTTGTAGTTCTTCTGCTTGCATTGCTGCTTGTGCTACTTGAATTTCTTCTTGAACCGCAACTCTGGCTTACTACATGAGCCTTTCTCTTTGCAAATTAAAGGCTTGAGCTACCCTTCGGGCTATTTCATCCTCTTGAGCCATTCTTTCTTGGTTTTCTCTATTTTGACAATGATATGTTCGATCTATCTCAGGGTCAAAGCTCGCAGAGAGACCGGGACTGTTCAAATGGTGCATGCACTAGTCCTTGATTGCACCTGAGATGAAAAGATCTGAAGTGAGATTGATGGAGTAGAGTGAAATTCAAGTTGATGGTCAATTGTATCAAAAGAAAAATAAAAACCTAGATTAATCTTAAATAACTAGATTTAACTAACTGATTCTGTTGTCCCCGACAACGGCTCAGAATTTGATGTGGTCTATTATTGCACTAACAAATTCACTCGGGGTTGAGATCCCCGAGCTTTTACCAAAACCAATGTGCAATAATGCCACCCACAAGTGGATGAGTCTTATCATAGTATAGTTGAGGATCGAATCCCAAGAGACAACATTTTAAAGAATCTTTGTTAGTCGAATCTAGTTCAAGTTAAGACTAATATTAAGAATGATTGATTGATTCAAGGTTGATTAAACTAATTGCAAGAAAGTAAAGAACATAATTAAAGTTGTATCTAGATTAATGATATGGAATTGTTGGGATGGTATCGAGTTTCACCACCAATACCCATCCAAACACAACCAATCACAAAACATATAGGCAAGATATAACTATCCAAATAGAGCTGCTGCAAAACCCCCGTACGGGCGTTAAGTTCGCGTAAGCATCACCTTATGTATCATATGTCTCGTCACCATCCAGATCATACACTTATGGCTCCGAAGATACAAAAATCCAACTAAGGTTGTGAACCCCCTATACATGTGTTAGGCTCACAAAAGCATCACCATTGGCTAGACGGCTCATCCCCTCACAGATCACACACTTACGACCTCAAGGAATCCTATTAGAAGTTCTCGTCAAGGAGTCAACCACGCTAATCGATAAGAAAGCAGGCGATTAATCTACAAGCAAACATCGACGATTAACTAAGAAGATGTAGAAATCCAACTAAGGTTGTAGACCCCCTATATAGGTGTTAGGCACACAGAAGCGTCGCCATAGGCTAGATGGCTCATCCCCTCACAGATCACACACTTACGACCTCAAGGAATCCCATTCCATTTCTAGTTTGGGAGTCAACCTCGTTAATCGACATTCGACCCTACATAAAGAAGTTCTCAAAACACAGGGAAGAACAAGATGAAAACAAGTAGGTAATCAAACTACAAACAATAACAATTAACAATGAAATGAAAAGTCATATACATTGCCATGATATGTTTAATAAAAGGACATGATTTCTTGGTCACCTGAGCTACTCCCCGCACCCCACCGAAAAGGAACTACTCGCTCATGATGTGAGAAACAAGAAGATAAGAAAGAGAGAGAAATCTTCCATGATCATGATGCAGAAGGTAGTCGCAGCTCAATGAAGATGAGGCAGTCTTCTACATCACGTCGGAGCAGATCTTGATGAGGAACGAGGGACTCCAAGACAGATCGAGCAGTCTTTCTCACTCCACCTTCCTTCTCTTCTCAATCTCCTTGATTTCAGCTTGAGCAGCAGGTGGAATGACAACATCGTGAATGGAACTAGATCAAACATGTGTATAGGCAGCTTGTTGGCATAACAGAACCAATGCCCAAATGAGGACCCTGCTGGTCCGATTTATAGGATCAGGTCTGGTCCTCACGTTTTTGGTCCAAACAGTTTTTGGTAACTTTTGCCCAAATGATTTTATATTAATATTGCCCAAACGGTCATGTGTTAGATTTCCTTCAAACGATTTGGTAAATATGACCAAACGGTTTGGTGTTGTCCTCCAAACGGTTTGGGATGCATATGACCAAATAGTCTTGATATGTGACCATACGGTCTTGGAGTGTTGAACGTCCAAATGGTTTAGGTGCTTTTATCCAATCAGTCTGCTTTGATCAGTCTTGATATCCTTTGCTCAACCGGTCCCAAGATGACGGTATCCAAACGGTCTTGGGATGACAAGATCCAAACGGTCCTTGGTTTTCTTCTCTAAACGGTCTTGCGAGACCAGTTAGTGTCTTCCAAATGGTTTGAATTAGTAGACATACAGTCATGCCTTCACGATGCGTCAAACGGTCTTGGAACCTCCATCCATACGATCTTGCAACAGCTTTGGCGGAGGTAAGATTGCCGGTGCTCACAGGTGTAGCGATCGGTTGCGGTGATGGCTCCCGTCGTCGCAGCGGTGGGCGGCAGCGCGGAGGATGAAGTCCACGTAGATCGTTGTGTGCAGGGTGAGCACTGGAGATGGAGGTGGTTCCATTAATGCTGGTGGAAGACAAGCGATTGTAGGTGATGCTAGGGTTACATGCCGGGTGGAAGGAAGAAGAAGAAGGGAAGTAGGTGCAGCTACATGGCGGTGCTACTGTGTGTGCTAAGGAATGGCGCTGAGATTTGGTGGTGGCACTGCTATGTGGCTACAGATGACGGTGGAGGGAGGAAGAAGAGGGCGGAGGTGTAGGTTGAGTAGAGTTCAGAATGGTCTTGAGAATCTGATTGCCGCTAAATGGTCTCGAGCAGGTGGCTGCTCACACTGTCTTGAGGGACCGTTAGGAGGAGACCGTTAGGGCAGGTTGAGACAAAAATGTTAGCTCAAACGAATGAGGGCCGTAGATCCAAGATCATATGGTGTGGAAATGCTCGTGGGCTGAGACCGCATGGATGAATGGTTAAGACCGAATGGTCAAAACTGAATGGATGAAGTCGTTAGGTCAAGGCTGTTTGGTGGGGATCGATTGGTTAGACCGTTTGGTCAAGACTGATTGGTCAGACCGTTTGTTCAAGGCCAAAGATGAGAGGATTTCAAGTGAGGGTGGATCTAGGTCTGAGAAAGGTGGGTCCCACTCCTTAGGGTTTGATATGGATGGGGGTTTGATCGAATGGTGATGATTATTGCGGGTAAGGGTTGAAAGGAGGTGGGTGACAACTGATGGTTGATCCTCATAATGACCTGCATAAAATCATCATAAACTCAGTTAAAACTTTGATAATTGAACCAATTAAGTAATTTTGCACATTTTGATATTAGCAACTAAAATTGGGTGTATTGAATCAAATTTGACCCAGGATGGCAAATGAATTTCATGATGAAAATGCATTCATCAGTAGGCAACCTCAACTATCCATTGAGATTCATCCAATGGTTAGCCAATCACTATGAAAATCCCTATATTATTGTTGAGCATCTCCAAGAGCCTCCTTGCACTCTTAAATTTAATCACTTTCTACATCCATTAGAGTGAGTAGGAAATTTATAAGAGAGTTAGTCCTACATATATATCTTGTGAGGCTCTCACTTCTTCCACGTCTCAATCTTTTTTCTACTATGAAGATGAAGGTTCTCTCTCTTGTCTAAGAGAGGTGAAGAAGAAGAATGGAAGGAGTCCCTTGGCGAAAGCTTCTCCTTATTGAAGGTGAAGTCAAAGGTGGATGATTCAAGTCAAGAGTGGGTAATTCCTTCAAAGTGAAAGACTTGTTGCAAGAGTGGGTAAGTCCTTGGTGAAGGCAGAAGACTCATCACAAAAGTAGGTATGTCCTTGATGAGGTAGAAGATTCTTGGTCATGAATAGGCAAGTCATTTGAATGGTTATTTTATCTCTTTTTCTCAAAGGGAAGGCTAGGTATGTTTGTGTTGAAAAAGGAAGGTCATATGTTTTAACTCTTATAATAGAATATAAGGAGCGAGACATGGATGAAACATCCTAGAAGTTGACCTCTCTAGGTAGTGGATGTACATTTTCTTAGTTTGGGGTTTGGAACCACTATACATAGCTTTTGTTCTTATGCTTGTTCAATATCTTTCTCCCCTACTATGTATGTGTGTTTGCACTCAAATTTCAAATTAGCAACCTTATCTTGTGATATATCTTGAAGGTCTAATGAATTTAGTTCAAGTTTTTATAGTTTCATTCACCCCCCTAGAGCTCATCATCATAGATCCAACAAGTGATATCATAGAAGGTCTTCTCCAAGTATACTTCCACAAGTAGGAGAAAATGGGTGATTATTAAGGTGGGAGATACTCCATCAAGATTCCAAACCTTGATGGGAGCAACTTTGACTATTGGAAGAGAAGGTTACTATGCTACATCCAAGGATCATGTCTTAAACTATGGAGAACAGTGGACCTTCCACACAAGCTACTGAAGAAAAATATAGAAGAATGGGATGAGACTACTTTGAAGAAAGAAACCTTGAATGTAAGAGCCATCAACATTCTCTATTCCTCCCTTTTCCCCATCGAGTTCAATCATATTTCTTCATGTGAAACAACCTATGAGATATGCAGAAAGCGATATTTCACTTACAAGGGGACAAAGAAAGTGAAGGAAAGTGAAGTCAATATGCTCCAAGGCCTCCTTGAAAACTTTAAGATGGGAAAGGAGGAGAGGGTATCCAAGATGTACTCAAGGCTCAACACCATTGTGAATGGTCTTGCCATTATAGGTCATCCTATGGATTGAGGAGAGATAAATTCACAGTTTCTTAAAACTCTCTCCAAAAGGTGGAAATACAAGGTGACTTCCATTGAAGAAACAAAGTTCATTGGTGATAATCCTATTGAAGAGGTCATAGAAAATCTTCAAGCACATGAAGTTAAACTTGAAAAGCAAGAGGAAGAAGAGAGGGAAGATTAGAAAGAGAGCAAGAGAATGAAGAAGGCTGAAATCAAATCTCAAATTGAAGCTATTGTGAGACAAACTTCTCCATCCTCTCAAGTTGAAGATGTCATGTACTCCAAAGGTAGATCATACAAAGGCAAAACAATTTCCTCCACTCGATGCTTCAAATGTGAAAAGAAGGGTCACTTCAAGAAATATTGTCTACAAGGCAAAAAGGCCTATCATCAGAAGAGAAGGGAAGAGAAGCATAAGAAGAAGAAGAAATGACACAAAATCTCTAGTGACTCCTCCAATTCAAGCTCAAGTGAAGAATATAGTGAAGAATCTAGATCTATCTCTAATGAAGGTGGAGAATGCCAATTTGCTCTAATGGAAAGTCCAAATGAAGATTCAAATGAGGCAAATCTAAAATATTTAGATAAAGAATGCTTAATTGCCATTATTCATGCTACCCACACCTATCTTAAGTATATATAGTAAGCAAAAAAAGAAAAATCTTGCTAAGATTGTGGATAACTTGTATGAAGAAAAGAATGAGATTGAACATGCTAACATGTGCTTGCAAGATGATGTTAATGATCTCAAAAAGTCCTTTCTATAACTTGAATTGAAATTCCATAGTGTTGAGATTGAACAACAATGCTTATCATAGTCAAGTAGACTTTCTTAAACTTGAAAATGCTAACTTACTTGATAAGATTAGATTTCTAAAAGCTCAAACTTTTTTTCCTAGTTTTAATGAAGAGCGTAGTAATATTGTGAATTCTCATGCTTGATATAGATATTCTTAGAACTAATTATGCGGACAAAGATTTAGTTTTTTATGGAATAAAATTTAAAAATAGTGTCTATCTTTCTAAGATTGCTTTGCCTGAAAACAAAAATGCTTCTTACTTGCTAAAATTAATTACCTTGAATCTTATACTAATTCTACTAGTAGAGAGAATAATGTTGTTGCTTTCACATTGAAAATGATTCTTATATGATCTAAGCACAGAGATGATACAATTTTTTTTTCTCTTCAACTATTACTTCTCTTATGCATGATAATCATAGTTTAAGGTCCTCTATGAAAAGATTCTTAGATGATAAAAGAATCTTAATCAAATTCTAAATCACACAAATAGGTACAAAAGGTGACGGACTTGATAGTATATCAAGGAACAACAAAGACAAAGGCCTTCAATTTTCAATGAACCATCCTCTAGTTCAAAGGATATGAGATCATTTAATTATTTCAATGACATTTGGTCATTATTCCACATATTGCCCTTTTAGGAAAGTACCCTAGAGTAATATGATTTGGGATACCAAGATAACCCCTCCAGACCCAAAATTATGATTGGGGATCATTTCATCTTTCTTCTTGTAGACCACTTACAATTGGATTGACATCAGTTATTGATTTGCAAATTGGTTTCTAAATCCACATTAAAGAAGAAAGGTGAGATGTGTATGGGGTGGAAACATTTGGAAAAGAAATAGTAAGAACATATGTAATGATAATCTTTCTCATATTCAATCATATTGTGATTTTTCCAAGTTAGATTGCACTATACATATGGTTTTTGAGACAAAATTAGTATAGTGTGATTCTCATAACTTTCTTGGTCAAAAAATTGTTCATGATGCTTCATAGTACAATATTGACTTGCTTATAAATGTTTGGATATGGTGTATATTTTTATCATGCCTCTACATATGGTTTTCAAAAATATATGTGCTTTTTGAAAGCAGTTGTCGTCAGACGAATTTGTCCTAAAGAAACTTGACTAACAAGCACCAATGAGTGTGTCAACAACTATTGTCGTCGGAGAAGTTTAATTCATAAACTTGACCAACAACAATGTTCATTGAATATACAGATGGCTTATTGGATGAGAATTTCCCTCTCAACTAGATTTTCTCAACCAATAGCCTTATTCTATTGTCACTTACCTTGATACTTTTTCATTATACGCATATTGACATGCTTTATATTGCCCATATTGCAAACAACTCTATATTTCAAATTGTTGTGAGTTGGTATATCTATATCTTGCAATTACCTATCTTGAGTTGCTATGTTTGTTTTGATGATGATCTCTTTAAATATCTTGGTTGTGATCTAATTTTCTTCCGTTCCTCTCTAACTTGTTACATATATCTATTAGTATATCTTTTGATTCAACCTTAGGTTCTTAGTGGTAATCATCTTTTAGTAATGATGCATATTTTCTAGTGAGATATATCCTTTCATGCTTCTAAAGCTGCATATCTCTTTTGTTTGGATATATCTCTACATCTACTCATTGCTTGTTCTTTAACTTGTGCATCTTTTGCTATGATCTAGATCATACTAGTAGTCCTAACTTGTGATATCATCTACTAGTAGTCCATTTACATGTAGTTCTAGCATTGTTCATCAATTGGTATGCAACTATATGCTATGCTTGTATCATATTTCATACTTACTCAAGCTTGTTCCTTGACTTGCATATCTATTATCTTGAGTTACTTTCTTGCATAAGATTACCTTGATATTTTCTAGAATTACATATAGGGTTGTTCCAATGTATATATTGATTTACTTTATATGCTTTTCTTGGAAAATTCCCTAGTTTTTCTCTTCTACTCTCCACTCTAACTTTTAGCATCTCGAATTTCTAACAAGTTGTGTTTTTACCTCTTCAACCCCCTCACTTAATAAAATGACAAAAGAGGGAGAAGACATCTCTTACGTAAATAGGAGAACACATATATGTAGAACTTATATGGGTAGAACAACACATATATGTAGAACGTATATGTGTAGAAGACATAGTCTCTATAAATGTTATGAATGCTAACCATGCAGGAGAAACAACATTAATTGATGGGGAGTATGTAAACTCCATTGGCATCAATTGAGAGGGAGAATATGAAATCAATTCTATTGAAACCCCTATGTTTCTACAAAGGTATGATTTTACTTAAATGCTTTCAATACATTTATGAATAGGCTGTCATCTTCAAAAAGGGGGAGAATGTTGACTCCAAGTCTAATTAACTGACTAAACCCTTGTTTTAATGACACTAACCATTCCACTTATTTGTGTTTGATTCTTGTACATGATTGATTTTAGATTAGGTATAAAATGCCTAAACTTACACATCCTAACTTGTAGAAAGACAAGTCAAAATAAGTGCAAGTGCATTTTTGTGGAAAATTCATTAAGTCTTTTAGAATCATGTTTTAAATCACTTATAATGATTATATGACTTGTAATTAAGAGCTTAGAAAAAATGAAGAGTGCTTAAATTGAATATTTTCAGTACTTTTATGGCACTTCCCAAAATTCATCATAGGAACTTTTGTCAACCGAGTTTCGTCTAGGATAAACTCAACCAAGACCCTTAATGGATCTTGGAAACTGCCAAGGTCGACCGAGTTTTCCCATGACAAACTCGACCGAAACCCCTGCATAGGAAAATCAATTTTAAGCTGACGATCGAGTTTCATACAGGATATACTTGACTGATAACTCATAATTGATTTGTCTCATAGTGCCATCAGTTGAGTTTCCCAAAATTTAACTCGATTGACGACAATGTAAGGAATGTGTAGAAAAAGTGTTTCTAACTGTTGGGAGTGTTGCAAAACTCAAAAATATATTTGTTGTAACACCCCAAATGGCTAGAATTCGTTGCTAAGTGTCTCTACTAGCTAACAGGCAACCTCAACTATAAATAGGAACCCTTGGGCTTCATCTCATGGTTATCCAAGCACTGTGACAGTCCCTATATAATAGTTAAGTGCCTCCAAGAGCCTCCTTGCACTCTTAAGCTTAATCACATACTACATCCATTAGTGTGAGTAGGAGATTTGTAACAGAGATATTGCTACATGTATATCTTGTGAGGCTCTCTCTTCATCCACCTCCTGATCTCTCTTTCTACCATGAATATGAAGATTTTGTCTATTGGCTAAGAGAGGTGAATAAGAAGCAGGGAAGGAGTCTTTTGGTGAAAGCTTCTCCTTGGTGAAGGTGAAGTCAAAAGCAGTAGATTCAACTCAAGAATGTGTATTCCTTCAAGGTGGAAGACTTGTTGCAAGAGTGGGTAAGTCCTTGGTGAAGGTGGAAGACTCGTTGCAAAAGTGTCAAAGAGTTTTGAACATAAATACGTAAGCCCTTTGTATTGTTATTGGCTCCCTTATCCTAAAAGGAAAGGCTAGGTATCCTTGTCCTGGAAAAGGAAGGTCATATGTTGTAACTCTTATAATGGAATATAGGGAGTGAGATATGGTTCAAAAATCCTATATGTTGATCTCTCTAGGTGGTATATGTACACTCTCCTTATTTGGAATTCCGAACCACTATACATAGCTTGTGTTCTTGTGCTTGTTCAGTCTCTCTCTCCCTTGCCATGTATGTTTAGTTGCAGTCAAATTTCACATTAGCAACCTTATCTTTTGATATATCTTAAAGGTCTAATGAATTTGGCTTAAGTTTTTAAATATCTATTCACCTCTCCCCTCTAGATCCCATCATCATAGATCTAATAGAAAACACGTAAAAAATGGTGTTTGTTACATGGGTATGGAATGGGGAGGGACATTTATTTTTATAACAAACATCTTGCACGAGTATGAATTTTATTGATTTAAAACTTTTTTCTTATGTGTCTAAATAAGTCATGGAGTCTTTGATGCTCTTTTTCACATGATTCACCATGCTTTTTTATAGGGACAAAAGTGCCAAATTTCCTCGTGGATTTACCACAGTATATTCACCTTCCCTATCACCATGGTAAAAAAAATAATGATTTCTATTTCGACACCATTCCCCTCCCATCATTCACCATGTAATGAAAGAAACTTGTAAGGACTTCTAGGTCATACCCCTACCATCGGCATGAGGTTCAAGATATCTATAAGATTTAAATTTTTTTCTATTTTTTTTCTTCTTCTTCATATCTTGTTAGTATTGAAATTGATGGCATATGTTACATGTTGTTGGTTTTCTAGGGTAGATTGTGTGTATATATCAACATAATTTTCACCAAGATAGTACATTGACCAATCCATCTCATATATTCTAGTTGCTTACTCTTCTTTATTTTAGATATAATCTATGTATTTGAGAGAATGTGCTTCTTGATTCACTAATATATCTTTAAATTGTTGCAAATATGATCATTGTATTATAAATCATTAACGGATTGTTTTTCATTTCATGAATTTATAATTATTTGATGTAGATATTTCCATTACAATAATTGGTGTAATCATTTACACCATTCTAGAAAAAATAAGCTATGTTGTTTTAAAAAGAGTTCGAGTCAGTATTTACAATAGAAATCATGTGGCCCATTATGAGCAATGACCGTATGTGGCTACATAAAGTTAGATCGTTCTTAAAATGTAGTTATGTTGCCAATTTAACATATTTAGTCATACTTTGAACTACTGGACTATATGAAACTAATTATAATTATTATAGTTATGTGCTTTCAACATTTTGGAGCCCCTGTTATCTAAGATTTATACTGAACTACCTTAAAGGTTATGAAGACAGGGATGATATACTAGATTGTGTTAAATAAATGACAACATCATATTTAATAGAAATAAAAAGTGGAAACATGACCTCTGCATATCATTATAACTAAAATCTAGCTTTAACTTTCCTAGTATTAAGAACTACTAAAATGCTATCGCGTTATTTTGTTTTATATATACCTACTGAATTTGCTGACACTGATATTTAAAAAAGGTTGGTCATGATCAATTATACTACACTATTATTTGTAGGATGGAAGGAAGAAGAATCACTAGAGCCACAATTAACATCCCACCAAGACAACCTTCTCCCCCCTTCCATTGTTGAATAATCACATGATGTGGTACAAACTTTACCATCTAGAACCATGTCCAATAATGTTGAAAATAATGTCATAGATGAAGAAAACTTTAATAGTGAACAGGAGAACAAACAAATTGAATAAGGGTGGGCAAGCAAGAAACACTTACTTCCTAAGGCTAGGGAACCCCGTCATGAGTTAAAATGGGATTTTGATGAAAATATATATTGAGAAAATGGTGTCGAATTGAATCAGTATTGCCATATGTTAACAAGTAAACTACAGATATGGCATCTAGACATTAATTGGGGTGAACTTGAAGTGGGATTACAACTACAACAAGCTTTTGAAGATAGAAAATAATTTATTGAGGTAACCTTCTTCATGGTATACTTTTATTTTGAGTAATTATATTACCCAAGTAATAGGTTTTGTTATTTAGAAAATACTTCAATTTAAGTAGTCATTCAAATGCATGTAATCACATTGATGAAGATATCAGAAAAGAGATATTGATGTAGTGGGCACAAGTAGAGAAGGATTATTGTTAAAAGTACAAGAATGACCTAGAGTTGATGATGAAGGAAGTTAACAAAAATGCATCAATAGATATGGAATAGTTAATATCTTATAAATGAATGGGGAACTGAAAACTCCAAAATTTAGTCCTATTAGACTTAGTAATTTAGTTTCAAATTTACTTGTGTATATCATCGAATTATTTATTTCTTATTTTTCTAGAGAATTTATGAGATTAACAAGGCAAATAGATCAAAAGATGTGATGGATCACACCACATGGTCTAAATTATGGAGCTGCTACTGGGAAGAAATGGTATTTTGTTAAGTTTGTCACATAATTAGCCTTAAAAGTTGTAATTGGACTAGAAACATTTTAAAAATCATGTATAGATTAGTGAAGAATAACCCAATTTACCCCTTAACATTTTTTTGTGTGGAAACCAAGTAGCAAGGCAAGAAGAATAAAATCCTATACAAGTTAATGAGCTAATACTTGAAGCTTATTTGCTAGTTTCAAAGCCTAAAAAAGGCTAGGATTTGAAGTATTTGAACATGACATAAGAGATAGGACATAAAGGAAAATTTTCTTGAATTAGATATGGAATGCTACTTATCGAATCAATGTAAAAGATGGATATTGCATTATTAAACATGATATTTTTTAGTTACAACTATTATTTTAGAGCTATCTTTGTAATTATTTCTTATTTATAATGAGGAGGAAAAATTTGGATTTAGACCCCCAATGCACCTTGAATTTCACCAGAATTAAATTATAAGGCTCTTTCATCTTTATACTATGATTTATGTATTTATTATCCTTTGAAAATAATTAATGTAATGATTGGTGTCATTTTCAAGAGAAAAATGAAGCTAATCATATGAGGGTTGACATTAATATGGAGCATCACAATATTTGAAGGAATCAGAAGATATTTAGATTTTATGAGTTTGAAATGTTGTGTTAGTAGTTATCAATATCAAATATTATATATTTTTGGTAATATTATTAACATTGACCACACAATCTATAGATAATATATTGGATCAATTATAAATTGGTGATTCGACATTCTTGTGTGTAGTTTTGGTGTTTGAATGTTGTTATGATGTCATGTATATATTTTATACAAATATTTCTCGGGATTTAAAATTTTAAAAATTTTCATCTAAATATTGATACATGTTAGATAACAACTACATAAAAATGAACGAATAAACAAATAAATAAATAATGTCTATTAACCCCTCTTAAATGTGTTATTATGTTTTTAGTCCCTCAAAAATTGTAGATATGAGGACCAATCAACCAGAAAAATTGTATTCATGAGGACCATATAGCCCCTAAAAAATAATAGTAATGAAGGAACTAGTCCCTAAAATATATATTTTCCAGGACCATCAGGTCCCTAAAAGATGTATTTGTGAGAATTAAACAAGCCTTCAAAAATTTATTTATGAAGGAAGAACAGTCCCTCAACATAACATATGTGTGGGTCACTTAGTCTATGATAATATTATTTTTGAGGTCCACTGGTATTTTTCATAGGGGTTCTCTTCACAACCCATTTCTGAGGGTCAGACCTACTATTGTTCCTATTTATGAGGGCGTGCATAGAGGAGTTCAACATGGAATTGGTCCATGAAGAAATACTAGTTTTTTAGTTGTTGCACATCGTAACACCCTGATTTACGTATTACATGAGAGGAAGATAAAAAAATTTAACTTGGGAGTATTACAAACATGACACTTGTCATAATAACAATAGGATGAAACAAACATAGACTAGTGTATAAAATATACTCACATTAAATATTAGGAAAAGGAACTTTGGTACATCAAACTTTATGATAAAGTCTAAATACACGATGCAAAATCATGCACTCTGTCTTAATGTTTTGGATCATGTAGATGGTGTCCCACCAAGCAAACCTCATAAAACTCTTGACGTGTTCCTCTCTTGTGATTGATCTTCTTGAGGATTAGTACTTATGGACATCTCATCCCGAGTCATGCAAAAATAGGAAAAACATTATTAGAGTAAGTGAAATTAAATTTCTAATAAGTTAAAAATGAATATTTGAAATTGAAAGCTGAACTAAGATTTGAAAGATATAAACATATACTTAATCAATGTATCTTTTATTTATGTCTTTTATCTTTTTGTGGACACCATTGTATGATAAGTCATCCTGAATTAGAGTGGCTACGCCTCTGAGTTGGTACCAAAGTACCTATGAATTGGCACTACATGCCTCAGAATGACCTATGAATTGGAGTGAATATTCCTGAGTTGGTACAGAAGTACCTATGAATTGGAGTGAATATTCCTCTGAATTGGCACCGCATGCCTCAAAATTGTCTGGGGTCTAACTGATTGAGTACTTATCCTATAATGTCTAATGTGAAGGTTCTAAATTGATTATCATAATCAAAACTTATTTTATTATGAATATGAACTTATCTTATATTAAAACTAAATACTGGTAACTAAACATGTGCTGAATTTTGAATTTAAATCTGAATATGAATATAAATCCCAATTACTACAGAACTGAGATTGGTTCTGAAACTTTTATTATGTATATTTATCCAATATATAGCTACTCACATAATTATGAGTAGTCTATGACTGAATCTATATATGATATTCTTATTATTTGTATAAATCTTAATATGAAACTTCAATTGAATAGAATGTTACTGTCATAAATAGATTCTGATATCAAATATATGACATATGAGTTTAAAGGCTTGAGAAGAACAAACTGAGCTAAATATGAAAATACTAAGTATCTGAAAGTAGCTTAAATATAAAAAATATTAAATATGACACCCTCACAACATAACTTAATATGAATAAAGTTTGATTACCTAAAGTATCATTGAGCATTAGATAAGTATTAAATATTGAATGTCTGGAACTTAATATCTAAGTAGCTTAGAAAAATGGGTAGGCCAAATCATAATAATAATGAAATTCATTGGACGTGGCCCACTTACCTATCATAAGCCGAGTCTTATCAAGAAAACATGACTTTAATTCCTTCCTCTGACCTTCTCCTAAAAAACCAAAGGGTTTATAAGTTTTCACATCTTTTCATAGGGTCAAGACTTCTAGAATTATTAGTGTTCTCAATTAGGATTCCCATGTGTATATATCTGACTCTTGAGTGAATTATTGAATCACACACATGATTTACTATTCTAGTGATTGTTAGGGTTTAATATCTTACCCTTTATAGTATATTAATAATCTGAGTTAAGTTTAGGGCTTTGATCACATCCACTTCTACTTTTTTTACTTCATTTACCCTACCCTTAACCTCAGTTTAGCAGTTACTTATACTAACCCTTGTATGTAGACATAGAGATATTAGGATTCATGTTTGAGTTCTCAAAAGAAATGGAAGGGTGCTGATTCAAATATCATTGATATACATAGATACCCTTCATCTCCATTTCTTGTTACATACATTCTCCATACATAGGGGTTATACATAAGGTAACTTGTTGTATCTTAACATCACTATTAGAAATTACATATCTTCAATCTAGGTGATTTGTATTTCTATTTTATGTACTAGCCCGGGTCATTAGTTCCTAAACCATAACATATGAAACATTAGTATGTCACTCCCAATCACAAGGATGTAATTAGTATGCACTTGCTTGAATATATTATTATAGGATAGTAACAAGGGTGATATTGTGGTGTCAGCATGATCAACACATTTTTCTGAGGAAGTGGTTAAAGTTTGGTACTATTCTATCTATTACATTTATTTCTAGGATTTTCCAAACTTTTGGTGATTATTTGGCCAATTATTGGCGATTAAGTGATTAAATGAAAAAAAACTATCCAAAGGGATACAGAAGAAGCCTGAGAATGGACAGATTAAGAAAAAATGCATACACACCACAGATAGAGACATGATCAACAACCCATATGATACTATGCTAGCACTCCTCTGCTTCAAACTTTTTGATGAGCAAGACCATCTAGTGTGATTTGCAAATGGTCAAAGATCAAATAAAATTGAGATGAGCATCGACTTCCTTGGGAGATGATGAATTCATGGAACCCTTGCTCAGTGCCAGGCAATGTCTAGAGGGAGTGTTCTACTTGTGGAACACCAACACAAAATAGGGGAATAGAACCTGATTGAGTCGAGAAGAAGGAAATGATCCTCGCACCCTTGGAACAAAACATGAATGATCAACATATCAAATCGAAGTAAATAGACAAGATACTTGATCAAAACCAGCAGAACTCCGTGTCTACATATGAGCAGGTAAAACAACTACATGGGAAGATGAGTTTCTAGGATTTAAATCAAATGATGAGTGGACATGAGTTAAAAATATTATGAACAACCTCGTTGAAGAAAACCGTCCAATTTCCACAAGTCGCACATGAACAGAGGTCCTCACCAGTGGGGCTCCATACTGGATCAACCATGCCTCATTTGGGAACTCCTCTAGTAAACCACTCTACCAATCGATGATGGAATTGAGTTTGCAATGGTCTTTAGATCAATCAAGTGAAATGAATTTGTGGGAGGTGGAGAGATGGGAGAGAATGGTGGTGGGTGGTTGAAGGTTGAAGATGGTGACGAGAGTCTATGTATGAGTGAAGTCTACCAACTGAGGGAAGAGGAACCCTCAGGGATCTCCACTTGATCAATGTGGATGCTCGTAGCACTAAGATGGATGCACTGGAGACACTAGTGATGGTGACATGGCAGGGGGATGACGACAATTTTTGGGCATTTTCTTCTAGGATATAACTAGGGCTCACATAGTGGTTTATATGATGCACGACAATATCCTCGAGGTGATGGAAAAGTTTGTTTCCAAAATAGTCAAGAGCCTTGTGAGATAATCACAATTTTTTGGAAGTAGGAGTACAATTCTAAAATGACAGGAGGTTAAACAAAGAGACAGATGGTTGCCATTTTCCAAATTCATCCCACGCCCAGCCCCATAGTGTAAGAAAGTCCAAGAAAGGAATGAAATCATCTATTTGCCATTATCTCAACGTATTTAGCCATCAACTAGTGTAATTTATAGTCCTGACCAAATGAACTCCAATCAAAGCCAACTATCTAATCAGTTTGTAAATATTCTCGTGGGTTGTATTTTCCAGTTAGGTAATTAGATTAATTAATATGAATAAAACAACATTAAGCTTGAATATCTACTAACTGATTATCTAAAAACAATAGAACCTTAAATTTTTTTTCTGGTCCCATCATTGTAAATTTCCTCTTAATATGAAAATTCCCAATTTCTATTACACATAAGAATTAGACATATTGACCCATCTATGGAGAATGATCATGAATACCATGTACTTAAGGAATTATTTAAGGTACTCCAAATGATGTTGTTACAATTATACTCACATTAGGGGAATTTGGTCCTCGAAATTCAACTACAATAACTGTGAGACTACCCTTATTAGGGTCATAGCTATAGCTTACATACACTAAGTCTTGATGATATCATAATGTCTTGTAGGCACCTTCAAAGTATGACCTTCGTGTGGATAATTACCTATGTCTAACAACCTTATCAAATTATCATGTAAAACCAAAATAGAAATATATAGGAAAATATTAAACATAAATGACTATTATTCCTTTACTTCTTAATTCTTTCCTTTTTATGTATCATTCCCATGAAACTTGTATTCTAGTACTTGGGTTTCATGACATGCACTAAGGTTCTTGGGTCACATGACCTGCACATAGGGCCTAAGTTATGTATCTTAATCGGCCAGTACTAAGGGCCTGTGCCTCATGTCTCTTGAGTTGACCTGCACTGGGGCCGAAGTCTAACTCCATAATCTCATTTTATCATATTAAATCTGATCTTATATGTAATTCTATGCATTCTGACCTCATGATCCTACCATGATCTTAATACTTAATATATGGATTTTATTTTGG
Source organism: Alisma plantago-aquatica (assembly GCA_963693085.1). Classification (NCBI taxonomy): domain Eukaryota; kingdom Viridiplantae; phylum Streptophyta; class Magnoliopsida; order Alismatales; family Alismataceae; genus Alisma; species Alisma plantago-aquatica. The sequence goes on along the minus strand of OY856415.1, from coordinate 107,532,823 downwards.
AAACATAATCATGACTTAATTAATGCATTCAAATCTTATTATCTTATCGTGCATTTAATTATTAGATCTTAATCATTCTAAGAAATCTTATTAACATGTATATACTTGAGAACTAAGGCATAATAAGGATATACCCATAAAAGTACAAAAATTTTACTTGCATGCCTTATCTCAATATGATTCTTAATGACTTTCTCTATCTTATCTTAGTGCTCTATTCTAAGTGAACCCACATTACTAATCTACTCTCTCATCAAACCATTCTTATCCCAAGGAATATTGAATCAAGCCTTAGTCGAGCAACTTGTCTAGGGTCTATCTCGTGTGAAAATCATCTAAAACTTAATCTCATAGTAATTAGAGATTATTAATCCATACTATCATATATCTTGTATCATTATATTCTTAAAGGTTCCTTATGTATAAACTTAAAGTCATTTTTTTCACCTTTAGTAGTCATCATACATTAAACATAAACTTACTTCTTAACATCAATTTTATTATCCTCAAGTACTTTCTTTAATAACAATCATGATTAGACTTGCGACTATAATCCCTCCCTGGAATGAAGGTCATAAGGACATCAAGAGTTCTCTAATTCTCATCAAGTATAGTAGGAAAATGACCTCATCTCCCTCCACTCATTATTGCACTTGAAATCCAAGTCACTCATCTATTTCAAAATATCTACCTTTTGTGTGCCTTCTAGGGTTTTAATAGGTATCCGCATAGGTCTAGGTGATCATCTACCTCAAAATTTTTTGTTAGCTATTTTTTGTCACCTCCTGATGCATGTCGACCAGTTTATCACACTTGACAGTACACATGTCCCATACCATATGAACTAGAAAGAGTGAGACACGCATAATAAGTATAAAATTATGCATATAACATCCCCTCTACAAAACCCCATAAGCTTGTGTCCCATACCACAAACAAGTGGGAAAAGAGAGGGCATGATATAGAAAAATTTAAAGTTAACATAAAAAGTCCAAAGAAGCTAGACAATAACCCTAATACATATCTTAAATTCTATTTCCTGAATAAACCTCTAGAAAGAATTCTACTATCTTCCACTCTCTTCTTTTATAACCAGGGTTACTAACTATCTTTAAAAATCTTTCTAATCTCAGTTGGTTTCAATTGGGCAATCTAAACAAAGAATATGAGAATTTTCCTGCTGGTCATCTGCATTATTGCTCTGATACCGTATTGTAACACCCAATTTTCATATCATATAAGTGGAAGGTAAGAAATTTTTTCAACTTAGGAGTATTACAAATGTAATACCCATCACAATAATAATTGAAAGAAACCAACATAGAATACTGTATAAATATATTCTCATAATATTTTAGGAAAAGGAACATGGTTGCATCAAGCTTTATAAGAAAGTCTACATACATGATGCAAAATCATGCACTCTATCTTAATATGTTGGATTGTGTAGATGGCGCCTGGCCAAGAAAACCTCCTAAATTTTTTGATGTGTCCTTTCTCTTGACTAATATTCTTGAACATTAGTACCTATAAACATCTCATACCTAGCCATGCAAAAATAGGAAAACTATCGGTAGAGTAAGTGGCATTGAATTTAGAATAAGTTAAACACGAATATACTAAACTAAAAGATGAGGTAAGATCTGAAAGATGTAACCTTATACTAAATCAATATGTCCTTTATATATGTCTTTTGTAACTTTGTGGGCACCATTATACAATAAGTCCTCCTTAAATGGTGTAGTTTTGCCTCTGAGTTAGTATCAAAGTATCTCTGAATTGGCATTACATGCCTCTGAATGACACCAAGGTGTTTGTGAGTTGGTACCAGTGTACCTATGAATTGGAGTAGACACAACTATGAACTTACACTCCATTCCTCTGAATCATCTTGGGACTAACTGAATGAGGACTCATCTTAAAATGTCTTATGTGAAGGTTCTAATTTAATTATATTTATATAAACTTACTGCATTTGAAACCTAAACTTATCTCACAATAAAACTAAATATTGATAATTGAACATGTGTTGAATTATGAATCTAAATTTGAATCTCTACTCTTAAATTCTAAATTGAATCTATATCTAGTATGAATAAGAATATAAATTAATACAAAAATGAGATTCGATTTGATACTTTTATTATGTATATTTATCCAATACTTGACTACTCACATAAATATGAGTAATCTAAGTATAAATATAAATATGATATTCTTATTATCTGTATAAATCTTAATCAAAAACTTTGAATTAAAAGAATGAGTAGTGTCTTCAATAGATTCTGATATAAGATATATGGCATCTGAGTCTAAAGGATTGAGAGGAATAAAATTAATTTAATATAAAAAATGAAGTAACTTAAAGTAACTTAAATATCAAAAATCTAAAATATTATAACCTCACAACATTACTTAATATTACTCAAAGTATCATTGAACATAAAATAAGCTTGAAATATTGAATATCATAAAGTAATTTAATCATTAAGTGACTTTGAAAAATGGGTAGGCTGAATCATAATAATAATGAAATTCTTTGTACATGGGTCACTTATCTATCCTAAGACAAGACTTATGCAGAAAGCACTTCTTCATGTCCTTCCTCTAAACTTCTCCAAAAAACCAAAGGGTTTATAAGTTTTCATGTATTTTCTTAGGGTTAGGAATTCTAGTACTACTAGTGTTCTCAATTAGGGTTTTTAGGTGTATGTATTTGAATCTTAAGTGAATTCTTGGATAATTCACATGATCTAAAGTTCTAGTGATTACTACAGTCTATTATCTTACCCTTTGCATTATGTGAATGTACATGAGTTAGGGTTAGGGTTTTGATGACATCCACTTACTCTTTTCTATTTTATGCTTTATCTCATATAATAGTTCCTAAAACCTAAGATATGAAACATTTGTTTGTCACTCTCAATCACGAGGCTGTAATTAGTATGCACTTTCTTGAATATTTGATTGCAAAATTGTCACTAAGGAGATATTATGATTTTGTCAGGATCAATGTGTTTTCCTGAGAAAGTGATTAAAGTTTGGTGTTATGCTAGATAACAGATTTACTTCTAGGATTTTCAAAAATTTTGGTGATTATTTGGCCAATCACTGGAAATAAAATTGATTAAATGAGAAAAATAAACCAAGAGAGTGGTACAGAAGAATCCCTATAACTTATTGATTATGAAAAAATGCAAACACAACACAGATAGGGACATGATCAATAACCCACACAATATTATGATATAAGTCCTCTCCTTAAAACCTTTAGATGAGCAAGATCATCTAGTGTAATTTGTGAAGGTTTGAAGACTAAAGGAAATTGAGATGAGCATCATCTTCCTTGTGAGATGATGAAGTCATGGACCCCTTACACAGAGCCAGGTGATGGCTAGAAGGAGAGTTCCACTTGCCTAACACTGACACAGAATAGGAAAATAGAATTTGACAGAGTCGATAAGAAGCAAAGGGTCCTTGTACCCTTAGAATCAAATAAGAACTATCGACATATCAAATTGATGTAAATAGGCAAGTTTCTCCATCAAAACTGGCATAACTTCATGTCTATGGATGAGCAGGGAAAATAACTACAAGGGAAGATTTTATTTTGGGATTCACCTCAAATGACAAGTGTACATGAGTTTAAAACATACTGGATGATCTCCTCAAATCTAGCCATATGGTTACCACAAGTCACACATGAACAAAGGTCTTTGCCGGTAGGGCTCCATACTGGACCAGTGATGCCTCATCAGGGACTCCTCTAGTAAATCATTATGCCAACCGATGATATAATAAAGTTTGTGATGGTCTTAAGATCGATCAGGTGAAATGAATTTGTGGCAGGTGGCGAGATGGGTGAGAATGGTGATGTCTGTTTGGACGTTGAATATGGTCATGGGGGTTCTACTTGGGGGTGAACACGACCAATTGAGGGAAGGGCACCCTATGGGATCTCCACTTGAGACATGTGGATGCTCACAACTCCGATATGGATGCTCTAGAGCAACCAATGATGGTTACACATAAGTAGGATGATATGTTTTTGGGCATTTTCTTATGGGCTAAAAGTACAACCCGTATAGGGTCTTATATGATGCATGAAAATCTCTCAGAGGCAATGACAAAGTCCAATTCCAAAATGGCCTAGAGACTTACGAGATAATCTTAATTTCTTAGAAGTAGGAGTCTTGTTTCAAATGCACTAGAGTTTAAAGGAAGAGACAGACAACTCTATTTTTTCCAATTCATCGTACACCCCATCCAACGGGGCATAAAAATCCAAGAAAGAAAGGAAACTGACCATTTGCTATTATCTCAAATTATTTAGCGATTAACTTGTGTAATTCATTTACCTCATTAGACAAACTCCATTGTAAGACAAATTTTAACCACTAGTCTGATTTAGTGTATAGAATATTTTCATGGGTTCTATGTTTCAAATAGGTAATTAAATTAATTAATACAATATAAATCTTGAATATATAATAACTAATTATCTAAAAGTAATAAAATCTTGAAATTTTGTGTTCTCCCATCGTAGTATGTTTTCTTTTAATAGGAAAGTTTTAGTTTCTTTTACTAATTAGAATTAGACATATTGAATGGTTTATAGAGTATGAACATGAATACCATGCACTTAAGGAATTATATAAGGTACTCAAAAATGAGGTTGTACAATTATGGTGACTTCTATCCATTTGTTTATTTAAAAAAATTGTCACTACTGAGGTGTTTCTTCAACTAAGGAGAGTTAGATGGTGATAACTATATTCATAGATGCAAATAGAGAACAAATAAATAATTCATTTGATTGCTCTAAAAAGGACTTTTTTCCCTTATTAGCTAAATGCAATGAAGAAATGCAATGATGGGATCTTTAGTGATAATTTGATAGGTATAGGAAGAAAGCAAAATATGAACCACCAACCCTCCACCCCTAACTTAGGTATTTGCTTATCCTTGAGAAACTATTGAAATCAAGATGGAGGGGAACAAATGTGCTGGATAGAACAAAATAATCTCATCCACCTTCAATTAGACTTTTAAAACATACACTCATTTCATGAGAAAAAGTATCTAACAATAAAAAAGATGATGCCAAATTGTAGAGAAAGTAATATGAAATTTAAATATGATAAAAGAAAATAATTCTCAATTTTCCTCACAAGAAGTGCATTTGTTTTATGTCTATGGATTGATGCATGTATCTCAATTTTGTGATGGAGGTGAGGAGAGTGTGAGTGGATGATTTTTTTCATGTTGGTCATGGTTAAATAGTGTACGAGGAATTGGTTGTTGATACGTGACTCTCCATTTTTGTTGCTCTAGACAATGGCTACTCTGTATAGATGTGCATACCTCAATTTAGTGATGGAGGTGAGGACAGTGTGAGTGGATGATTACTTTTCATGTTGGCCATGGTTAAATAGAATAGGAAGCATTGGTTGTTGATATTAGACTCTCCACTTTTGTTGTTGTACATAGTGACTGCTCTGTGCAGAAATATTTTCTTGATTATTCAAGGTCCCGACCATCTGGTTCTAAACATTTCTATGAAGTGTCAAAGATAAGATTTGTGTAGTGACACTTGATATCTCGCATGCAAATATTTCCTCTTCAATTGGGCATTGTGCCACACTTAAGTCTCTCCTTATAAATGAATTTAGATGAATATGTTGTCAATCTCAACTCTTCAAGATTTTGAATTTGAAGTTGTCTATTATCTTTAGATGCATTATCAAAGTTGAGATATTTGATAGACCACCAGGCCCTATGCCCAAGCTCCATTGGTAAGTGGCAAGATTTGATTGAGGAAAAAGGTATAGTGATCAGAGGAGTATTTTTAGCAATTTTAAAATCCTAGAGGGTATCACTTAGCTTATGAGACCCATCATTTTTCATATTGTCGAGTGTCATCTCAAGAATGGCTCTAATTTGGTGATAGGAAACCTCCACTCTACCACTTTTTTGCGGGTGTTATGGAGTGGCCAAACAAATAGAGACCACATTTGTAGAGAAGGGACTCAAATATGGACTCCATGAAGTGATATCCTCTACAAAAAATAATAGTTTGGAAGATTGAGAAGTGAGGAAGATAATATATCTGAAAAGCTTGATGACTAGATTTGATTCACAAGAAGCTATGGGGATGTCTTCGATAGACTTTAAAACATATTTGAAAACAACTAGAATGTAGGAGAAGCCATAAAAGGTCATTGATTACGGCTATTGTTTGAAAATCAATGCATGAAACTAGGGTAGATATATGTTGAGGTTGTTGATTGAGGATCAAGTTAGTACATATAGTCAAAAAATTATATTTTTTTATGATGTTTCATTCATTATAAAGATGCTCCAGCATCACCTTTGAGGGTGGTAGTAGCACTTACTTAACTGTCGATGTAATCTAATTCAACATTTTATTATCAACACATATGTCTTAAGGATGACCCAAGATTCACATAAGTGTACCATTTTAGTTGATAATGTTTAATAAGAAATGATGGTGTATAAGGAGTTAAGTACATTCTTCTAAGGCTATAACTGACACATAATGGATTTGTAAACCCCAAAAAATTGTTCCATTCTCGCTTTATTTCATTACATAGATCTGGGGTTTGTCACTATAGGATGTCAAACTATATCGTTGTGGTTCTGATTTGTTGCTAATTCATGGTGCCTTGGCCTCCACTCAGCTATCACCTCGAGTTACTAGTACATTGACATGGATTTTGTCATACTACAAATTCACTAGGGTTGATAACCCTAGATTTTACATAATATAAAAGTATGTTAATCCCTCCTACAATATGATTGATCTCATCATAGTATAGTATAAGGTCAAACCCAAAGGGCATCATTGTAAAGAACAAATTAACCAAAGTAATTGTGTAAGAACTAGTATTTATATATATAAAGGTTGATGGTTGATTATGCTAAGATTGCAAGGAGAGAAAAGGTTGAATAAAAGTATAGGATATTAAATGGATGGAAATACAAAGTGGATGGATTTCACTATATATACCTATATTCTCTCACTCACTACATCATACTAAGCATGAACATATAAATATTGAGGATAGACAAATCTAATCCTTTGAGAATACAATTTTGATCTACACAGATATCATTGTAGGCTCTCTATCGTGTTATGTAGAGGTCCTGTAACCACTCACATCAAAATACACTCTGAGGTTCACACCAAGGGTTTAATAAGAGATAAACAATATCCTAGATCTTGGGTTCAAACTTCTTTACATCTGAAATATGATGAACATGAAAAACGACTAGACAAATTAGGTTTGCAAGCATTTGATGTTTGATACAAGTCAGAGCATGGTTTGTACATGGATTAATGTCATAAAAAGAACAAAAATGGGTATATGGTCTACTCCTCACACTCTAGAGAGGGACTACTCACTCATTATGGTAGTAACAAGTACATAGGGAAAGTGAGGTAGACAAACATCACCTTACAAGAAAATGGACATGCATCCACGGTGCATGGTTTCCTATCTTTAGTTTAAAGATAGGGAGGGGGTAGCACAATAGAAAAATATCCCATGGACGTTCCTTAGGGAAGCCTTTCGCACATAGTTCTCCTTCTTTAGCAGCCTGGAGTTCACTCCATGTTAGAAAATTAGGTGATAGATGGAGGCAAAAACCATCGATGGTGGATGGGATAAAATCTTGGCCTCATTCATGAGTTGGGGCTTTAAGACTTGATGGAGTCAAAGGCATTGGCAAGATTTCATCCATTGTCGTCTGTCCTTGACAATGCAAGAATTGAGATTGTTGAAGGTGTGACATCCCAAATTTTCAAGAATAACTTAAGCTTTAGAATGTGGTTTTTCTTAAATAGAAATAGTTGAGAGTTTAAATGCAAAAAGACCATGAAATTAAATTTCATGAAGGATATAAAGTGAGAAGAATAAAATAAGACCCGAAATGCATTTTCTCTTCTACATGTGCATTATGTCTTGCAATTAATTCAAAAGTATGTAACATTAGTTTCCCTTTCCTTTTTCTCTCTCCTATTCTTGAAGATATTTAAAAAGAAATGAAAATAAAAATAAAAGAAGTAGAATTTCAAAATATAAATATGGAGTAGAAACCTTGGGCAAGAAGTTTTCTATTTTCCTTTTATGGATCTTAATATAATAGGAAAGTATAGTTATTCTCTTTTTCTCTCTCCTCCAAAGAAGTTTCTAAAAAAGGCATAAAAGGTATATGAAATGACATTTGAGTAGGTAATGATTTTTATCTCAAATTTTAACCCAAGGGGTCACAAAGGTACATATTTCCTCAATTATCTAATGTAGTAATGTATTACATTCAAGTTAAATGACTAATATGGAAATTAGGGACAAAGCTAGTGCAAAATTATCAAATTGATGCAGTTACGCTCGTAATTATTGTTCTAGACTTTTTCTATATATAGATTCATTAGAGAGAGATACACATGAAATTTGGTTAATAAATAATAAAGGAATGCATTAAAATGAAGAAAATAGGCTTTCCTTCATATTGTGTGTTTTTAGTATTAAATTTCCTTAAAAGCCTAAATTGACATGAAATTCAGATTCTTTCGATCCTTATAAGTCTATCCACCAAGTTCTTTTTATTTGAACTTCATTTACTCATCTAATTTAAAAGGAAAAGAAAAGCATTTGAAAATGTTTCACTTCATTAGCATATGCATTAAATGCATCGATTAAACTGTAGTTCGACAATATCTCGTTGTCACATCCCAGTTTTATTTCCATTTTTATAGGCTTGTGTTGCCAACTCTTGAATCCTCAGTTGCCCCTACCCCACAATTTAATTGTAGGTATGAACCTGACCAATCAATTTCCTTCCTCTACTTTGATCTCATTCATTTTTCATCCTTTCCACACAATTCTTTCACCATCATCTTCGTCTCTCGCTCCCAGTTATAACAAGCTATCACTCATCCCCTCTCTCCCTCCATACAAGGAAATCCCAATTAGGTCTCTCACTCCTTCTCTACCACTAAGTTGCAGACGCCACCCTAGAACCCCTTTTACCTATGTAATGATGTTAAAAGCTTCACCGCCCATGCTACTTCTTCCTTCATTTTCAATTGAACCGCTACCACCGACAACCTCTTAGAACTACTCGACCTTTATCTCCACGAACTCCATCAAGACTCATTCACCTCCTCCTACTTTTGTACAATTAACATTTGTTTAAGCAACCAAGACCTTAAAACTTGTTTCTCCCATCTCCAGTTTTCCCAGATATACCCCAACAATTCTACTCTATAGCCCCCTTCTTGGCTGCCGACGATGTTCATTGCTAGGCCATGCCTATAGGTCTCTTCACATGTGTCCACATGAACTAAACAATGCTTTGACTAGCCTTGATCGAATGTTTTTCTTGGCAATTCATCATGTTTTTCTATGATCCTGCTCTTTCCATGGCCAAGTGATTTTGGTTCTTTTGTGCACAGCAGAGCCTCCTTGATGGCTCGTTATCCTTGATTTGGTTTAGCGAAGGCATCGGGGACCTCAACTTCTTGGGACAAACGATCTAGTCCTAGTTATGGATCAGAGGTTGCACCTCCAAGTTTCCCATCTCATACAATGGTTTGAAGGAAGATCCCAAGTCATTCGATGACCCTAATGCCCCCACAATTTAATTGGATTATTTATTGTGCAAGGGCAACACATGTATTTTGACTTCTTGATTTATCTTTCAGTGGGATTTATAGTTAGGTCCTAATGACCTGATTACCCTTTCCAATTTAATCAAATGTAACATGTTCCCTTGGTTTTCCAATAATTCAACCTTTTATTTACGTGGTCTTTAATAAGGATTTAATGGACTATCACACTATGGTTTTCCTAATTTCTGATTGGTTGATAATGCAAAATTTATAACTTTTGCATACGAACTCAAACAAATATGCAAACATATGTTTTAAAAAGCTCATTTGATTTTCTATCAATTTGGATTTTTTCAAATGCTATTTTCCACTTTCAAATACTTTAATAATTCAATGAACGAAACTAGGGTTTCATGTCTATGAACTTGCATACATTTTATGATTTTAATGAAATTACAGGTGTTTAAAGGCTTAATCAAGTCAGAGTACTTGACATTTACATGGTTTTCTATCGGTACAATGGCCTTGAATATTTGGCATGCGTAATTTTGTTTTAATGCATGTTTATTTATGATTATTCACTTTAGTAGGATTCATGAATAATGAATGCTTTCTCAAGAAGACATCATATATGTTTATCATTGTTTGATTGGTTGTTTACTTATAGTCTATGGTAGAATCCGAATTATGATTATGGATGCGATAAATGAATCATGCTCAACAAGGGGAAACCATATTATGCTTTAAGAGGGAGAAATCATGCCATGGTATTAAGAAGTAGAGATACCATCATGTTAAAGTTGATGTTAAGATAATTGGAATTGAATCAGTTTTTATATGCTTCTCAAATCAAGGACCTCAATAATTCATCTAGGGATTTCCAAGCATCAAGGGATTTCCTATCAATCATGTTCTCTTAAGTGGGCATCATAGAGAGATGCATATATTTATTATGTAATTCTTCATGTTATTAATTACTCATGAATGCTTTAATAATCCATGTCAAGTTTATGTCAATTTATTACATGTCACATTTACTCATCTCAAGTAATTATTTCTAGTCTTATAAAGTGCCCAATAGCGTTTATTGATGTGATGGTTGTTTTGCATGGTTGGGGATGCAATGTCCGTAGTACTTGGAGCAATTGAAGGGTAAAAACAACAAATAAGACTAGAAGAACTTCAAGCTTAAGTGGCGGGGTACCATTTACCAAACTGGTCTAGAGATTTAGATATCATTTACATTATGTTTAGTCATGTTACCAAGTAGACTAGATTACATAGATGAACACTATGTTGTTTTCGTTTGCTAAGAACCATGCATGAATCTGATTTTATTCAATACAAAGTGGTTCATTTATTCAAATAGCAAGGACATATCGTGACACCCCCTTGAGTAATAATGCTTCCCCTTAGGTGATATTTATATGTTGTGAAAAGTGGGGTGTTACATTATGGTATTAGAGGAATTTGGTAAATGGCCATTAGGAAATTATGATTCTCGTAGAACCCTAGAATAAAGGCATGAGGTTAGGTATAGGATTGGACTCCCAAGATAAGATACCAAAACCTAGAATGACTAGATTTTTCACCCTATAATAGATAGAGATGACAAAGGTAGATGTTTACCTAATTAGATCTCAAGTATCAGCCTAACCATAGGTAATGAAATAGCCTCTCCATTCTCAATGGTCATGGCCAACTGATTGAGAATCAAGGAGGGATGTCATAAGTGTGAGACTTTTGGGGAATTTCTCCTTTCTTACTGGTCCATGTGGTATGGGACAGATGTAATAGTAGTTTAGTGTGAGGTAGAATATTGAGATCCTACATCTTTGGGTGTGTACCTGATCACCACATATATCTTGGAATGTAGGAGTTACCTATAGGACCTAAGATTAGATAGCCACCAACTCCTAATAGTAGAATATCTTTACAAGTTTAACGGTACATGCCCAAAATGCTAAGATAAGTTTGATTTCATAAACCCTCAGTATAAGTTGAGAAGATGAGGTGTTGGGTAATAATTATTCATGCTCCCATAGATATTTTATGAAATTTAAATGTAAAATGTTACATAATTCTTTGCATGAAAAAAATGTAAACATAAATGGACCTTGATATGCTAACCATCAGTAAATGAAGATGTAAGGAAAAGCCCAAGGTGGGTAGTAGCCTAAGGAAAATTTTGAGGGAAAAATTTATTCAAGGTGGGTAGAATTGTAATATCCAAAAATTTTAATAATAATTTAAGCTTTAAAATGTGATTTTTCTTAAATAGAAATAGTTAAGGGTCTTTATACAAAAAGACCATGATATGAAATTTCATGGAGGGTAATAAAGAGATAAGAAGAAAATAAGACCCAAAATACATTTTCTCTTCTATATGTGCATTATGTGTTGCAATTAATTCAAAAGTGTATAACATTAGTTTCCCTTCCCTTTTTCTCTCTCCTATTCTTAAAGATGTTTAAAAAGAAACAAAAGGAAAAGAGAAAAGAATCTGAAATCAAAATATAAATACGGATTAGAAACCTTGGGCAAGAAGTTTTCCATTTTCCTTATATGGCTGTTATTAGAAGAGGAAATTATAGTTCCTATTTTTCTCTCTACTCCGAAGAAGTTGCTCAAAAATGCATAAAAGGTAGATGAAATAACATTTGAGTGGGTGATGAGTTTTATCTCAGATATTAAATAAGGGATCACAAAGGGAAGAATTTCCCCAATTATCTAATGTATTAATGCATTACATTCAAGTTAAATGTTTAAACAAGGGACAAATCTTATGCAAATTTATCAAATTGCGGCATTTCTGTTCAAAACAATTGTTATTGACTTTTCCTATTAATGGGTTTAGTGGAGATAGATATACATGAATTTGGTTAATAAATAATAAATGAATGCACTAATATGACAAAAATAGACTTCCCATCAAATTGTGTGTTTTAATTATTAAAATTACCTAAAAGGAAAAATTGACTTTGAATTTGGATTGTTTAGGTACCTATTAGTCTACCTACCTAGTTTCATTGTATTTGAACTTTATTTAGTCATCCAATTTAAAAGGAAAAGAAAAGAAATTTAAAACACATCACTTTATTTGAATATGCATTTAATGCATCGATTAAAGTATATTCCGGCCAGCAACCAAAGAATTAGTTAGTTGAGATGGTGATGTGGTGTATTGGGTGACATGCTGTCATGCCCCAATTTTGTTTCCTTTTTTTGACCTGTGTGCATTGCCAATCATTGAATTGAGATCCGATGGCATCAGAGTTGTCCCCTACCAAATGTTTTAATCGCATGTCTGAACCCAGCCAATCAATTTCCTTCCTCTACTTCGTTCTCACTTATTTCTCATCCTTTCAATGGGATTCTTTTTCCACCACCTTTGACTCTCTCTACTGGTTCTAAATAGCTATCACTCATCCCCTCTCTCCCTTCATAAACTTGTAGTTGCAACCCTAAAACCCCTCTTACCTATCTAACAATGCAAAAGGCTTCACCACTGCATGCTACTTCCACCTCCATATTCCATTGGACCTCTACCACCGCCAACATCATGAACCTACTCAAACTTCATAACCGGAAAACTCCATCAAGACTCAGCTGCCTCAACCTACTTACGTGCAATTTACACTTGTGTAAGCATCCAAGATCTTCAAACTCTAGTTTTCCCTGAGATACCCCCAATCATTCTACCCTATAGCCCCTTCTTGGCCACCGACGATGTTCATTGCTAGATGGTACTGAAAATTCTATGACCCCATATTTCCTTCACTCGTATTCGCATGAAATCAACAATTCTGTGAATAGATTTGTTTGAATGCTTTGCATGGTGATTCATCATGTTTTTCTCCAATGTTGCTACTGCCATGGCCAAGCGATTATGGTGCTTTTTTGCAAAATAGAGCCCCCTTGATGGCTCATTGGCCTCGACATGGTTCGACAAAGGCGTCGGGGACCTCAACTGCTTGGGTCGGATGCTCTGTTCCCATTTTTGGATCAGAGGTTGCACATCTAGGTTGCCCATCTTGCACCATGGCTAGTTGGAAGATCCCAAGTAATTCAATGACCCCAATACCCCTGTAGTTTTAATTGAATTATTTGTATTGCAAAGGCAACATAGGTATTTTGATTTTTTGATTTATTTTTCTGCGTGATTTACAGTTAGGTCCTAATGACTAGATTACCCTCCCAATTTTAATCAAATGTAACGTGCACCCATGGTTTTCTAGTAATTCAGCATTTTATTTACATTGGAGTTAATTGGGACTTAATTGACTATCACACTATGTTTTTCCTAATTTCTGATTGGTTGATAATGCCAAATTAATAACTTATGCATACGACCTCAGACAAATATGCAAAAATATGTTTGGAAAGATCTTTTGGTTTTCTATGGATTGGACTTGTTTTCAAATGTTGTTTGCCACTTTCAAATACATCAAGAATTCAATGAATGAAACAAGGGTTTCATGACTATGAACTTACATACATATTATGATTTTAATCAAATTATATGTATTAAAAGGCTCAATAAAGTTAGAGGACTTGACATTAAGGTGGATTTCTATAGGTATGCAGGCCATGAATATATGGCACTAGTAATTTTGGTTTAATGCATGTTTAATTATGACTATGAACTTTAGTATGTTACATGAATTATGAATGCTTTCTCAATAAGACATAATGTATATTTTTATCACTATTTGATTGGTTGTTTACTTATAGTCTATGGTAGAACCCTAATTATGATTATGAATATGATAAATGAATCATGCTCTTGAAGGAGAAACCCTGTTATTGTTTAGGAGGGAGAAAATCCTTCATGGGGCATTAATAGAGAGAAATCACATCATGTTGAAGTTCAAAGATCATGGTAAATTAAATGTTCAAATAATTGGAATTGAATCAATTTTTATAAGCTTATCGAATCATGGACCTCAAGAGGTCGTTCAGGCCTTTCCTAGCACCAAGTTCTTTCCTAGTAATCATGTGCTCTTAAGTAGGCATCATATAGAGATGCATATATTTACTATTGAATTCTTCATGTTATTAATTATTCATGAATCCTTAAGACAATCCATGTTCGATTTTATGTCAAATCATTTCAATTTTACTCATGCCAAGTTGTTATTTTCAGTCTTATAATGTTCCTAAAATTGCTTACTGATGTGATGTATGCTTTGCATGGATAGGGACGTGAAGTCCATAGGACTTGGAGCAAGTGAAGGATAAAATGGACAACCAATACTAGTATAACTTCAAGCTTATCCTGCTGGGTTGCCATATACCAAACTGATCTAGAGATTTAGATATCATTTACAATATGTTTATTCATGTTACCAAGTAGACTAGATTTCATTGATGAACACTATGTAGGCTTCTTTTTCTAAGAACTATGTATGAATATGATTTCAATTCAATGTAAAGTGTTTCATGTATTCAAATTGCAATAATTAGTATATTGTGAAACCCCCTTGAGTAAGAATGCTTCCGCTCAGTGATATTTGTATGTTGTGAAAAGTGGGGTGTTACATTATGGTATTAGAGAAAAATTTTAAGTGGCCACTAGGAAATTATGATTGTTGTAGTCACCCTAGAATAAAGACATGATGTTAGGTATAGGATTTAACTCCCAAGAAAAGATACCAGAACATAGAATGACTAGACTTTTCACCATAGAAGAGATATAGATGGCAAAGGTAGATGTTTTCCTAATTAGATCTCAAGTAGAAACCTAACCCTAGCTAATGAGATAGCATTTCCATTCTAAATGGTCATGGCCAACCGATTGAGAATCAAGGAGGGATGTCATAAGCATGAGACTTTTGGTGCATTTCTCTTTTCTTACTAGTCCATGTGGTATGGGACACATGTATTAGTAGGTTAGTGAGAGGTAGCATGTTGAGATCCCACATCTCTAGGTATGTGCCTGATCACCACATATGTAGGAATGTAGGAATTACCTATAGGACCTAATATTAGACAACCACTTACACCTAATGATAAAATATCTTGACAAGGTTAAAGGTAGGTGCCCTATGTGTAAAGATAAGTTTGTTTTTCTCAAATAGAACTAGTTGTGGGTATTATTGAAAAAAGATCATGAAACTAAATCTCATGGAGGATAATAAATTTAGAAGAATAAAATAATACCCAAAATACATTTTCTCTTCTATATGTGGATTATGTGTTGCAATTAATTCAAAAGTATGTAACACTAGTTTCCCTTTCCTTTTTCACTTTCCTATTCTTGAAGATGTTTAAAATGAAATTAAAAGAAAGAGAGAAAAAGGAGAATTTGAAAATATAAATACGGAGTTGTAACCTTTGGCTAGAAGTTTTCCTTGTTGCTTTTATGGCTATTAATATAAGAGGAAAGTATAGTTATTCTCTTTTTCTCTCTCCTCTAAAAATGTTGCTTCAAAAGGCATAAAGGGTAGATGAAATAAGATTTGAGTGGGTAATGAATTTTATCTCGAATTTTAACTCAAGGGATCAAAAAGGGAAGTATTTCCTCAATTATCTAAAGTATTAGTGAATTATATTCAAGTTAAATGACTATTATGGAAACTAGGCACAACGCTTGTGCAAAATTATCAGATTGACGCATCTATGTTCAAAATATTTTTTCTAGAATTTTCCTATGCATACATTTAGTGAAGGGAGATATATATTTGAAATTTGGTTAATAAATAATAAAGGAATGCCTTAGTATGAAGAATATAGACTTTCCTTGAAATTGTGAGTTTTGAGTATTAAAATTCCCTAAAAGGCAAATTTGACTTCAAATTTGGATTCTTTAGGTCATTATTCTACCTACAAAGTTTCATTTTGTTTGGACTTTATTTGCTCACCCTATTTAAAAGCAAAAGAAAAGATGTATCAAACATATACCTTTATTTCATTATGCATTTAATGCATCAATCATACTATAGTTTAGCACTATCTTTCTATCACACCCCGGTTTTATTTCTTTTTTCTTTATGCGCACATATCTGGTCGTTGGATCGGGATCTGATGACATAAGATTCATCCCCTACCCCGTGATTTAATCACAGGTCTAAACCTGACCAATTAGTTTCCTTCCCCTGGTTCTCTCTCACTTGTTTCTCTTCCTTTTCACGCGATTCTTTTTTCATAATCATCATCTCCATCTCCTGATTCTAACAAGCTACCACTCATCCTCTCTCTCCCTCCATATAAGAAATGAAAAATTAGGGCTCTCACTCCTTCTATACCACATAGTTTCAACCGCCACCCTAGAACCCCGCTTACCTATGTAACAATGCCAAAAGCTTTGCCACCCCACTCTACTTCTGCCTCCATGTTCAATTGGACGTCTAACGCTGCAAGCCTCTTGGACCTACTCAACCTTCATCTCATATGAACTCCATCAAGACTCAGCCACCTCTATCTGCTTTCATGTAATTGACACTTGCGTAAGCATCCAAGACCTTTAAACTTATTTATCTAATCTATAGTTTTCTACGAGATACCCTCAATTATTCTACCCTATAGCCCCCTTCCTGGATGTAGACGATGTTCAATGTTGGGTTGTGCCTATAGATCTATGACCTCAAATTCACTTCACAGGTGTCCACACAAACTCAACAAATGCTTTGACTAGCTTTGTTTGAATGTTTTGCTTGGTGATTCATCACATTTTTCTTTGACGCTTCTACTTCCATGGCTAAGGGGATTCTGGTGCTTTTGTGCACAATAAAGCCCCCTTGATGGCTTGCTAGTCTGGACTTGGTTCAATGAAGGCGTCAGGGACTTCAACTCAACTGCTTGTGGTTTCTCTGGTCCCAATTTTGGATCACAGGTTACACCTATCGGTTGCAAATCTCACACCATGGTTGGGAGGAAGATCCTAGGTCATTCAATGACCCCAATGCCCCTTCAGTTTTAATCAGATTATTTATATTGCAAAAAGGAACATATCTATTTCGACTTCTTGATTTATTTTTCTATGCAATTCATAGTTAGGTCCTAATGACTATATTACCCTCATCATTTTAATCAAATGTAATGTGCGCCCTTGGTTTTCCAGTAATCTGGCCTTTTATTAACATTGGCTTTAATCAAGATTTAATTGAATTTTCCATATGACCTCAGACAGATATGAAAGAACATGTTTCGGAAAGCCTTTTTATTTTGTGTCGATTTGACTTGATTTCAAACATTGTTTTCAACTTTCAAATAAACTAGGGCTTCATGACTATGAACTTACATACATATTATGATTTTAATCAAATTAAATGTGTTTAAAGGCTCAATCAGGTGTTAGGACTTGACACTAAGGAAATTTCTATAGGTAAGCATGACATGAATATTTTGAACAAGTAATTTTAGTTTAATTTATGCTTATTTATGATTATGAACTTTGGTATGTTTCATAAATTATGAATGCTCTTATCACTTTTTTATTGGTTGTTTACTTATAGTCTATGGTAGAACCCTAATTATGATTACAAATATGATAAATGAATCATGCTCAAGAAGGGGAAACCCTATTATGGTTTAAGAGGGAGAAATCCCATCATGTTAAAGTTCAAAGATCACAGTAAAGTTAATGTTAAGAGATCTAGAAATGAATCAGTTTTTATATGTTTCTCAAATCATGGACCTCAAGAGTTCATCAAGGGATTTTTTAGCATCAAGGGCTTTCCTAGCAATCATGTGCTCTTAAGTGAGTGTCGTAGAGAGATGAATATATTTAATATTCAATTCTTGATGTTATTAGTTACTCATGAATGCTTAACACAATTTATGTTCAAGTTTATGTCAAATTATTTCACATAATTTACTCATGTCACATTATTATTTTCAGTCTTATAAAGTGCCAAATACCACTTACTAATGTGATGTTTGTTTTGCATGCCTAGGAATGTGATGTCCAAATGAATTGGAGAAAGTGAAGGATAAAAAGGACAACCAAGACTAGCAGAAATTAAAGCTTTGCCTAGTGGGGTGCTATTTACCAAACTGATCCAGAGATTTATATATCATTTACATTATGTTTAGTCATGTTACCAAGTAGACTACATTTCATAGATGAACATTATGTAGATTTCTTTTGCCAAGAACTATACATGAATCCGATTTCATTCAATGCAAAGTGTTACATTTATTAAAATTGCAAAGATTAGCATATTCTAACACCCCCTTGAGTAAGAATGCTTCCTCTTAGTGATGCTTATATGTTTTGAAAAGTGCGGTGATATAGAAGGTCAATGGAATAGACTGACAAGTTCAATCAAACATTTGATGGATGCTGGAGGTGGATCTCGAGAATAGAATTCAACATTCTTGTACCATGGAGAAGAGACCCCCCCACCAAGGAGGAAAGGGACTAGTTATATAAGTGACTGGTTGTGCAAAGGGTACCAACTTTTCATCCACCTATAATCATTGCAAGGAAGTAATAAATGCATTCTTGGTGGCCAAGTGGACATGAAGATGCCATGTCAATTGATTCACATATGTATCTTTTTTAGAAATCGACCTCATGATTAACATGATGAAGTTTGTGTTGGCTTGATCCTTATGTAAGAGGCATCAACATTGGCTTGACGTGGGTCGCATCGGCAGGGATCTTTCTTAGGGAGCATGAACCTTTTTGGGCGGCATATGCCTTTTTGATGTGTGTCCATCATCAAGAAAGAGTTCCTTTGAGGAAATTCCTTGTATGGAGGTAGTTGGTGTCAAGGGAAAGAGTCCACTCAATCAGAAGTAGCATCAATCAATACAAGTGTAGAGTTGACATGAGAGAATGTATGGCTGAGGGGGTGAGATGATCGATGCAGTCCTAGTTGTAAGGGGAGACTAGGTTGATTAGTGGGACCATTTTCCTATGTTGGTGTATTGAGATTGATTCTCAAATCTGCCATAAAAATCACGTGTCGACATCAAAATCTTACTAATTAACAAAACCTAATTCAAACTACTTCCAAGGTAAAATGTGCAATCTAAATGAAAAACTAATGATGAAAATGTGTGCTAAACTAAGATTATATACACTCATCAAATAACCATAAACTTAAACGTTTCACATTCTTGAGTAACTCATAATATGAAATAGTGGCTAAAGTGAATACTTTAAATCTATGTGATTGAATCCTTTTCACTTCATGTTGTTTTCCTACCACCTTATATGGACAAGATGTCCAAATTTATGGGATCACAGAGAACATCCAGACATGTCTTCATTTATGATTTCATTTCAAAAAAATATTTTTATCACCACTATCCATGATGCTAAGTGTGTTTAAGAGTCTTGTGATATTTTAGAGGTGTCCTACAGAACAAAAAGTATGTAGAAAAAAATAAGAACTCTCCCAATGTAGTGAGGTGTCTCCGAAAGGTGTAGACAAAAACATCACAAACTAGTTCCAACTTCTTGAGTGCCAAGAACCTCAGATTGGAGTTATGATTCCTTAAAAAATATTCCAAATAATTCTCCAATTAAGATCCATCTAATGCAACAAAACCCTATTAGTGTTTGCAAGTTTTTACCTTATCATGAAGAGGTTTTAAGTATTCAGCTTGTACTACTCAATGTATGTATGGATCCTTCAACCTACGCCTCCTTAAAATTACATAGGATCAACAACTTGAACTATTTTCTAATGTTTCTGGAACACTGGGAGTCCCCTCATGATGCATGTAGAAAACCAATTTTTCACTAGCAGATCACGGTGATCCACCAGTGATAGTAGGTGGTGGATCATGGCAATTCACAAGTTATTGGTAAAAATCCCAAAGTCACAGAGAATGATCTATTGACCCTGAAGTCAACCCGAGAGGATCCCAATATTTCACCATCCACATTCACCGCAGATCACACTATTTTGCCATAGAGAATAATTGCCTAAGATTTATGTGTCCTAGATGGTGGATCCTGGTGTTCTTCTAGGGAGACCCTTCCTTAATTTTCATGACCTGTTGATCATGTTGTTTTGCCTTCCAGGCTAGTGGTATATGGTGTCATTCTATGGTCACCTTGATTCACATGCAATCCATTAAGATCCTCATCTAAAACAATTTTTTTGTGCAAATTTGTTTCCATGATCCCACACAAGTGCTTAAATACGGCCAAAGTTGCTATTCTCTGCTCTCCCACTTTATCTCTCTAAGTTTCTCTTAGGGTTTCTCAAATGTTGGAGGTAACAATGAGGTAATCTGAGTGTGTCCATTAAGGCCTCCTCTCATATCGTATATATAGAGGAGTGGAGAGTCAGGGTTTTCTAATCCCTATTTGGCCAGGCTATAGGATGCATGACTTATTGAAACTAATTTCTTAAGTATGGGTCCTATTTTATTTAGGTCCCCCAAACTTACTTTATTTCCTTGGATTTATGGTAGTGATTACAATAAGGTCCAGTTAAGCCTTACTTCAGGCTATTTCTATGTGTGACCTGTAAGGCACCATACTACATTGACAATGGGTTCACTGATCAATATTAAAATCCACAAGCAATAAGTGGTCTCTAGATACACATCACTACTACCCAAGTAGTAGGATTAATCAGATAAGACTTAACCAACAAAGATTAATGTTACCATGTTGTATAATCCTTTTGTCACTGATATCCAAATAGAACTAGAGGCATGGAAACATCATCCTCATTAAATTCAATCTATGTTGTTTGAGCTCAAAGTAGAATAGAAAGATACATATGATCTCAGTATCATATACTGACTCACATGAGCATGGTTATGCATTTCTCTAGTCTCACTTATTAAGAGGCCTTGGATATCTCTCATGTTATATGAGAGGGATAAATTCCTTTAACATCACTCACATATGCATAACATGATTCTCATCACACCCAATCACTACCTTTATGGAAACTGTCTTCAAGATCATGTTGGACAGTGTCAAAGCATGATGACTGCCATACACCATCATAATGAATTCAGGTTGAAGGACCACAACATCACTTTTTCATTTGAGAGCTGAATATCATAACACCATAAAATTTTGGATCTTGTAAAATGGACCTAATTTGAAACCCAAATTTCTTTAATTTTCAAAATTTATGCTTAAAACATAGACTAATGTGATGATGGCTCTCAAATATGTTACTTCCATTAATTTAGAGAACTTTTGCAATTAATTGATTGAATTGAAACTTCATATCACCAATTTAGCTCTATCCATCCAATAATTTACATGTAGAGTTTATCATGAAATTGACCCAAATAATGTTCCTTTTATGGTGTCATAATTTAAACATAAAATGCTTTTGATAATTTTCGGTTTACCCCAAAAGATTATCCCCAAATTCATTTTAAGTAATCTTGTTAAACATTTATCATGCAAAGAGATATATAGTTAGCTCATTTGATCAAATTAGGAAAATAACTGTATTTTTAGATTCATCATATTCTATTTTGGTAACCCACAAAATTTCAATGTGTTTGGTTAACCCTAGATGTCCTAAATGATATTAGAAAGAAAGGCTTTAGCTTAAGTGCTTAACACATTATTTGATAAATATAAATAGGTTGTACCTATAGTTATGCACAAATGTATGGCATGTAGATTTTGTTTCAAGGTCTAGGTTCGACTCTATTTCATGGAGTCATCTATGATCAAAGGGGATTTCTCCCATACGCAGTTCCCCTCTATGAGGGACCCTACCAAATAGCATTTCCATTTCTTCATGATATCTCTCTCTACTTACCTTTTCATCCCAAACTCTTCATACCTCCAGTTGAATAATGTCTCCAGGATTAGCTTAATACCTAATTTGATAGGGATTCACCTCCCCAAGACTCCAGATGACAAGGGGTATCCCTATTCCACTATATTTCGAACTTAGTTGATTTTTCTGGCATCACCACAAATCCCTCAGCCTTATATAAGGAACGAAGAGAAACATTAAGTCATCACCAAAAATACGAAAACCACCACCCTTCAACTCTAATTTGCTTCCCCTAGTCCCCATATTTCCTTATTATCTCCTCTGACACTTGTAAAAGGGTGGAAGACCACAAAATGAAACACAAAGAACCCAAAGTATCTTCTTGGCATCTTGGTAATGATCTTGCACATTCAATTTCACTAAAGAAGAGGTAAAATTTTCATCCCCTTTCTTGCTATTTTTTTACCACCTGAGGTCATTTTTAGTATTTCTTATCATCGCATTAGAAGAGTTTGACACAAAGTGCTTCTCCTTGATATCACAAACTCAACCTACTACTAGACTTTTGATTCTCTTAGCCTAAGGCCCGTCCTTGTCCATCACTTCATGGATCAGTCATGGCCGAGTGGTGTTTTCATATTTGGACCACCTCAGGTCTCAACACAGGGATCATCAAGGCCATGGGGACTTAAAGAAGGTGATGGTGGGGTTCCCTGGCATAATCTCCTACTGATATGTAGGTTTCCATTGTAGATTTTTCTTTAGGTTCTAAGCTTTGAAGATTTCTATATTACAACGATTGATGAATATGCCTATGGTTTAAAGTACCAATGTACCCTCATATATGATTCTTGTGTCACACGTGATACATGGGAAAATTTGTAATCCACACTTTTTTTGGCTGAGTATTTACCATGTGTGAGCCCGGGTGATAACACTGTACTTTACACACTTTCTATATATATTTTACACCACTATTAGTATAACTTTAGTTAACTTTTCACATAATTTCTCTATCTTTTTGACTAAAGCCTTGTTTAAATGATTTCAAGAATCAACACAACTTAGGTCATAATTTTTGGGAATCGCAACCGCGATTCCAAAGCACCAGACATCTCAAAGCCTGAGACAATAAGCAAAGACCGCGACTACGGTTATCTAGAGACCACGACCACGGTTATCCAGAGACCACGACCGCAGTTATCTAGAGACCACGACCACGGCTATGACAAGAATCACAACCGCGGTTATAGGAGGACCGCGACCAAGCTGGACCGTGACCAGAGAGGAATAAGGTAGAGACCGCGATCACGGTCTTTCCCTCACTTAATAGAAAAGCCGTGACCACGGTTCTAATTCGGTGTAATGCGCCTATAATCAGTGCACCACCTGTCCTGTCAAGGGGAGGGGGGAGAGATCAGATCCCAAGGCCACAAAGTGTTGCTGCATTCCAAACTCATCTTCGACCATCCATACATCAGTCTTGGATCTCTAGGCACGAAAGTTGAGGAGAGAGAAGACAGACACCCGTCCCTTCTTCAAGAGGAGAAGGCCATCCACGTAGTAGATCCAGATCTGAAGAAGTAGTGTGTAGTATCACATTTCTTCTCTTCCAGATCTATCGTTTCACCCTACTGTACCCCTTTTCCCCCTTCGTGGTATCTTATGGATCTGTCTTTTTGCAACGCCATCATGTTGTCTGCAAACATGAGCAGCTAAACACCTTAACTTGGGTTGGGAGTAGCCACTAAGGCTCTCCCAAATGTATATTTTCTGTTTCTTTTGAATATACATATTCTTATCAAGATTATCTCCATGCACCTGTAATAATGCTTCACTTGTATTCTTAGCTACCATCTTGTGATGTTTGATTGTTGATATCTCGAGAGAGTAATATCACTTTTATCTCATGTCATGAAGTGGTATGAATGCACGAGAGTGTTGGAATGCTAAAGCTTTAACCATATGTTTTGCTGTGAGGTTTTTGAGTTGTCATCTCGAGAGAGAGGCTTCTTTTAGACTTAGATCAATCCTCATCTCGAGAAGAGTGGAATAGGCGTTTGAATGGTTGCTTGTAATATTGATATGAGTATGCAAGAGAGAGAGAGATAGTATTACATGTTGGTGAGGTGCTTTAGTTGGCGAACCCCAACCCAGGTTTTCCCCGTATACATGTTTATAGTTTGTTTCTTTTGCTTCTTTTTGTTTTACTATTCTTGTTTATGTGCTACCGTTCCTTAGGGAACATCTCTTTATCCCCTTTTTCGACTGGAGTATAAGAGTGTTTGATTCCGCATTCTTAACACGACCAACCTTGTCCCTGTGTTCGACCCCGATCGCTACATCGGACCTCATTTATCGTTGCGGGGGCCTGATAGTCGGGTTATATCTTCAAAAGTTCGACTATTTTTAATCCAATCCTTTTGGACGTGCGATTTAGGCTGATCAACTTTTTGGTGCCGTTGCCGGGGACAAGGCAAAATGGCACTGTTAAGAACCCGAGTGTGCTTACTATACTCACGTGCCTCAAGCTTAGCAATAAGCTTGACAGCATAGTTACTTTAAGTTTGCTAACCTGGGATTGTGCACAGTAGTTTGTTTGGACTGGTTTGGTTTTCTAACTTGACTATACAATCTATTCAGGTACCCAAGAAGAAGCAACTTTTTCGACTTTACTCCTTTTCGCCATGCCACCTCGCGTGGACGTTACCCTTTTAGGCGACAAGCATAATGTGAGGAATGAACAAAACCCACCTCCACCTGCAACGAATGAAGATAGAGGTGGCCGTTACATTGACGACCATCGGTATAAAAAGTAAGAAGAGCGGCATGAAGATGAAGATCATCACTATGATGAGCATCACCATTGTCGCAGGCACAGAAGAAACCATAACAATCACAAGTGTAATCACAGGAACATCGATAGCGAAGATGATGATGAGGAGGAGAAGACTCTTCGGGAATTGGCTGCTATAAAACCCAACAACTCAAGATGCCCTGTGATCATCCTGATATTTAAAGCAGCAAACTTCGAGCTGAAGCCAGCTGTAATCTCTATGATCCAGAATAAAAGCTTCTGAGGGAGTTCAAAGAACAATAACCCTTCTCATCACCTTTAAGATTTTAAGAATATCTACGACACCATCAAGATGCACAAAGTTTCGCAAGAAGTCATTTATGGAAAGGGTTTCATTTTCTCTTTAGAGGACAAGGCACTATCCTGGTACCTTGGATTGCTGCATCAAGCTTTGATTGGATGGAACACATTGGCTGATGCTTTTGTGAACAAGTTTGACCCCACAGAGAAGACTATTCGTAACAGGCAGAAGATCACGTCTTTCACGCAAACCTGGTGAGAATCTGCATGAAGCCTGGGGAATGTACCAGGAGTATTAGAGAGATTGCCCTCACCATATTTATAAGAAGGGTTTCCTAATCATGACGTTATAGAATGGTTTAACACCAGACAAGAGAGTCTCGCTAAATGCAACAGCAGGAAGCGACTTTCTCGGTAAAAAACCAAGTAGATCCAAGAAAATTATTGAAAACATGGCTAAGTTACAATCTGGGACTGATTATGACAGGATTGACAGAGGATGTGCCAAAAAGGCCACCAATGAAGGGTTATCAATTGAATCAAAGGATCTCGTGGCAATAACATCTCAGATACAAAAGATAGCCATTGATGTTCGAAAGATGAAGGAATCAGGAGGAAAGGGGAAGAAGCACGTTGAAAAAGTGATGAAATGCATCACTTGTGGCAAAGGTGGGCACGAAATAGATAACTGCATATACACCGACCCAAAGAATCAAGTGAAAGTGAGTCTGAGGAGGAGGAAGCTAAAAATGTCTCTTATGCTAACTTTAAGAGACCGAATCACCCAGGTTTTAGTTATGGCAACAAAGACGCTGTGGAGAAGTTGCATCAACAGAATAATCCACCCAAGCAACCACTAGGTTTTGAGAAGAGAGGCGGACAAGGTCAGAACACCAAAACAAGTACTTTCCAGACAAACAAAACCAACTATTAAGGTCAAGGGAAGTATCAAAACCGCCAAGCTGCAAGCACAAGTCAAGGACAAGGATAAGCTTAAGGACAGATTCAGGCAAGGAACAATAGTCAACCTGACTTAGTGGGCCAATTATTCAATTTCATCAAGAGATAGGACACGATAAACAATCAACTAGTACAAAGTGCACTATCCAATTATGGCGTTCTAAATACGATGCAAGTCCAAATGGAGGATATGCAAACACATCAATGCCAGATAAACCAACGGCTCGCTCAGTTGGCCAAGATGGTAAAGAACCCTTCAGGGAAGATACCATCTAACATCGAGTCTTCCAAGATGGCGGTCCTTAGATAGGGAAGGATGGTAGAGTGCCCTGAGGTGACAAGACTTGAAGAACCGGAGCTAGAGATTATTACAAAGAAATCAGTCGAAGGAGAAAACTAACATGCTCAAGTTAGAGAATCAAAACCTATGGAGGACATATTAGCCAAAAGGAGTCAATACTCCCCGAGATTGCCATTTCCGTACAAACTCATAAAGGCACATCTCAAAAAGAGGTATGAAAAGTTTATGTAGTCGGTGAAAAAGCTCCACCTTGATGTGCCATTTCTGGATGCTTTAGAAGAAATGCCAACATATGCCAAGTTTTTCAAGGACCTAATCACAAATAAAAGAAGAGGAGGAAGGATTGAAACAGTGCACCTTGCCAGTATGTCAACTACTTTCGTAAAGGCGGAATTACCTACCAAGAAGGACCCTGGAGCCTTTACTATACCTTTTACTGTAGGGGTTAACATCGAAAGGAAAGTTCTCGCTGACTTGGCGGCTAGCATCAGTCTTATGCCTTTAAGCATCACACAATGATTTGGACTGACTGATATGGTTAGGACCAATATGAGAATCGAGTTGGCGGACCATACCTTCAAAAGGCCCATGGGAGTAGTTGAAGATGTTCCAATTCACATGGGAAGATTCTTCATCCCGTGTGATATTGTTGTCCTTGACACTATTGAAGACCCTAAATGCCCTATCATCTACGGACGTCCTTTCTTGGCGATCAGGAGGGCACAGATTGATGTCACTGAAGGCATCATAACTCTGAGGGTCAGAAACGACCACATTGATTTCAAGGTAAAAGATGCCATGAAGGGACCATCCCTGCTCGAATCTGCTTACTTCATGGATAGCTACAACCAATATTGTGAAGAAGTAGAAGAAGATACATCAGTAGTAGACCCTCTTATGAGGGCGTTAAACAATCATGATTCTAAAATCGAAGACATCGAGGTTGCTGAGATCCTCGACTACCTAAATCAATACGAAGAAGATCTGAGTGAGGAAGAAGAAGTCATCGAGACAGTCAAGTATGCTTCTCTAGAACTGACCCCGGAGGAAGATAAGGCACCTAAACCCAAACTAAAACTGAAACAGTTGTCGCAAGGGTTGAAGTTGAATTTCTTAATCACAAGGAGAGAAACCCTATTATAGTTAATGCTAGTCTGATTGAAGAGAAATTGGAAAGACTTCTTAAGGAGCTAAAGCCTCATAGGCAACCTATAGGCTATTCAGTGGATGATATCAAGGGACTTAACCCTACTCTATGTATGTACTGCACAAATCTGGAAGAGTCAGCAAAACCCCTGGTTCAACTCTAGAGGAAGCTAAATCAAATGTTAAAAGAGGTTGTAAAGAAGGAAGTCATCAAGCTAAGAGACGTAGGTATTATTTACCCAATCAGCGATAGCAATTGGGTGAGCCCTATTCATGTTGTACCAAAGAAACGGGGGATGACAATTGTGAAGGGTGATAAAGGAGATGAAGTAGCTGTCTGGACTATCACTGGGTGGAGAATGTGTATAGATTATCGAAAGCTAAATTAGGCGATGAAGAAATATCACTACCCGCTTCCCTTTATCGACCACGTTCTAGAAAGACTAGCGCGTCATGAATATTTTTACTGTTTAGATGGTTATTCCAAGTTTTACAAAGTCCCTATCCTATCTGACGACCAGGTAAAGACTACCTTCACTTTTCTATATGGTACATATGCTTTCTGAAAAATGCTGTTTGGATTGTGCAATGCTCCTGCAACATTCCAACATTGCATGATCTTGATGTTCTCAGATTTTCTGGAGGACATTGTGGAGGTCTTTATGGATGATTTTTCTATCTATGGAATAGATTTTGATGGTTTTTTGAAAAACCTATCGTTGGTCCTAGAATGTTGTAAAGAGAAGAACTTGGTCCTCAACTGGGAGAAATGCCATTTCATGGTACAAGAGGGCATAGTCCTGGGCCACAAGGTCTCAAAAAGAGGAATTGAAGTAGATGTCAACAAGGTCGAAGCTATCTCTAGACTACCTCTACCTAAGTCTGTGACTGGAGTGTGAAGTTTTCTTGGTTATGCTGGTTATTATCAAAGATTCATAAAGGACTTTTTGAAGATTTCAAAACCCTTGTCAAATCTACTGATCAAAGATGTAGAATTTGATTTTACAAATGATTGTTTGAAGGCCTTTCAGACATTAAAGGAAGCACTTGTAACCCCACATATTCTTCAAGCTCCAGATTGGGAGCTACCTTTTGAACTGATGTGCGATGCTAGTGACTATGCCGTAGGGGTAGTCCTGGGGCAGAAGAAGGACAAGAAACACCATGTCATCTGCTATGCCAGCTGCACTCTTGACAAAGCATAGGTAAATTACACAACCTCTGAGAAAAAATGCTCGCTTTTGTTTTCACCTTTGATAAGTTCAGGTCTTATCTGATTGGGGCAAACGTAAAGGTCTACACTGACCACAGAGCAATAAGATACCTAATGCAGAAAAAGGACACTAAGCCTAGGTTGCTAAGGTGGGCTTTATTACTCCAAGATTTTGATCACGATAAGAAAGGGGCGGAAAACATAGTTGTCGACCACTTGTCAAGGATTGTCGTCGAAGACAAGAATGAGCCACCTGTCAATGATAACTATGCAGATGAGGTTTTTCTCATGATAGAAGTCGAAGAACAAAAATTGTCATGGTTCACGGATATTTGCAATTATCTTGCTTGTAGGTAGTTACCCCCAGAGATAACTTACCATCCTAAAAAGAAACTCTTTTTAGAGATTAAGAATTACTATTCCTGTGCTCTTTAAGAGATGCTTAGATAATTTGTACAAAAGATGTATTCCTGAGGAAGAGGTGCCTGACATTCTGAGGGAATTCCATTCCTCACCCAATGGAGGACATTTGGGTAGTGAAAAGACCGCCGCTAAAGTCCTACAATCAGGCTTCTAGTGGCCTTCACTGTTCAAAGATGCTGCTGCTCATGTCAAATCTTGCAAGGAATGCCAGATGACGAGCAATATTGGAAGAAGAAATGAAATTCCTATGGTAGAATGGGTTGAAGTAGAAGTTTTTGACGTATGAGGAGTCAACTACATGGGCCCATTCCCGCCATCCCAAGTGTATAAATACATCCTTGTTGCTATCGACTATGTTTCAAAATGGGTGGAAGCTGTTGCCACCCAAACATGTGACTCCAAGGCTGTTATAAGGCTGTTTGAGAAAACAATTTTCCCAAGATTTGGTGTACCAAAAGCTGTTATTAGTGATGGAGGATCCCATTTGGAGAAAAGTAGTTTAAAAAGTTGCTGAAAAAGTACGGAGTTAGACACAAAGTTGCTACACCCTACCACCCGCAGACTTCAGGGCAGGTGGAAGTGCCAAATAGACAACTGAAGCAAATTCTGGAAAAGACTGTCAGTAGAATAAGAAAGGATTGGGAGGTGAAGTTGGATGATGCCCTTTGGGCATATAGAACTGCCTACAAAACCCCCATTGGAACTACACCCTATCGACTATTATATGGTAAATCCGACCATCTACCTTTGGAATTCGAGCATAAAGCCCTCTGGACAATAAAGTTTCTGAATATGGACATGAATTGGCTGGACAAGGACGCTACTTATAACTGCAAGAATTAGAAGAATTAAGACTGCATGCCTATGAGAATGCAAGAATCTACAAACAGAGGACCAAGAAGTGGCACGACACCTACTTGAAAAATAAGGATATCCATGAAGGAGATAAGGTACTCCTCTTCAACTCCACATTCGTCTTTTCCTTGGAAAGCTAAGAACTAGGTGGTCAGGTCCCTTCACTGAGGTAAAAATCTACCCATCCGGAGTTATGGAGATCCAGGGAGAGAAAACTAGAATCTTCAAGGTTAATGGACACAGGGTAAAAATGTTTTTTGAAGATCAGGCCTTTGTGTGAAGATTTGAGATTGATTTGGAGTAACCAAGCCAGCTAGAGGAGAAAAGCAATGAAGAGTTGCCGTACCCTGCTACAGTTCCCAAGGAATGAAGTTTTATAAAGTCTAGCTAAGAGACTTTAAAGCAAGCGCTTCTTGTGAGGCAACTCAAGCTTTCATCTCTTTCTTTCTTCTCTTAATCTTTGTTTTCTCTTGCTTTCTCTTAGTAGTTTAAGTTTTTCTTCTATTTTATGAACATATTCATTTTCGTTTTGGATTTTATTAGTTTAAGTATAATATTTTTATTTAAAAAAATGACTCTTGTTTGATATGGTCGCGGTTATAACTACGACCGCGGTTTTGCTTTTGCTTAAGTGAAACTGCGACCCCGGTCTTCCGTGTCAATATGAAAAACCACGACCGCGGATTGCGATCATAACTACGACCGTGATCATAATCGCGACTGTGGTCTTTTCCCTCAGTTAGTTTGGTCACGGTCTTGATGCCTATAAATACATTTAAAACGTGAATGTTCGATTCTTTACGCTCATGTCACTATCATCTTAAACCCTAGACCTCCACGTCGAATCGAGACCCGCAACCTGCCGCCGCGAATCCACCATTTGCCACCCACGATCGTTGCCGCCGTCACAACCACACCCATGGATAAGGTAACTCCTCATTTTCTTTATGCTTCTCGTCATCGAGCTATCTTTTATCTCAAAAACCCTAGTTTATTGTCGCCTAGTTTACACTCCTGTCGTTGACCGACAACCTGCTCTCCCCTGAAAACCCCAAAAGTAGAATAATAGATGTTGGTATGAACGAAGAACGAACATTCGGTATAAGAAGTTGAAGGGTCAGAGGAAGACAAACTACAATCGCGGTCATCCTAAGCGTGACCACTGGATGTTAAACCCCTCAAAACCACGACCGCGGTGTTCGCCCAAAACCCAAAAAGATTGCAAGTTTAGACTTGCCTGGAGAAAAACCGCGCCCACGATTATAATTGCAGTCGCGATAATAATCATGACTGCGGTCTTTCTTTAGGAAACTACGACTGTTGTAACGTAAGGTTCGCCAAAAGAATCACGACTGCGGTTGTTCTACGCCAAGACAACCGCGACTGCGATTCTCCCTTATGACCTACGACCGCGATCCGTTACAATAACCGCGACCACGATCTCTTTATAAGATCACGACCACGATAATGCTATGAGGTAACAATAATCGCGACTGCGATTAAAACTCGAGCGTGGTTCCTATTGTCTACTTTATAAAAATTGAAACCTAGCTATCCTATTAATGAAGATAACCTATCAATTGATGATATTTGTGCCTAGAACAATGAAGATAATCTTCAATGTACCTTATCAGGACCTAATTCCTTTAATGTTTTAAATATATAGAATGTCTTCTCCTACCACAAGCAATCTGATATACAGGAGAGCCATATCCTTGAAGGAAGTGGAGAAGATCATTAAGAGCTTGTCAGAAGCTCTAAAAAGGAACACCACTCTGCCAGTGTCGAAAAGAGTGGAGATGCAGCTAAGCCTAGAGCAGTATCGAAGGATACTGGGGGAGCTACCGCAAGAGGAGTCCTCAGAGGAAATAGAACAAACAGAGGAGACAGAGACCTCTGAATATTGACCAGAAGAGTCGGGGAGTCCGGTGCATGGGAAGAAGTGAAAGGATGCACCGAAGGAACCCAATCCCAGCAAGAAAGCAAGGGCAGAAAAGGCAGTGGGAGAAACCTCTGCACAGAAAGGGGAGCCACCATTCGTGCCCCGGGACCTAGTACACCAGTCTTCCTATCACTGGATATCCCTGAACAAAGAATGCAGCCTGACACATTACTTCAACATGGAGGACTTCAAGAATATGGGGATCTACGACAGGATGGTGAAGTTCCTGGAGGGTGCAAATCTCCACACTATCAGCATGCCCGAAAAAAAGCCATACATGAGGCTGACTCTGGAATTCTTGTCTTCATTGACAAAGGTCGCCTCCAATAGTGAGACATGAGCAGTAGGAGGTGGAGACTACATGCTCCAAGTACGACTAGGGGGTGAAACCAACATGGTGACGAAGGCAGACTTGAATAGGATATTCACAGCAATAGAAGAAGAAGCCAAAGCTTGTTCAATAGCTCTGGGAGAAAGAGAAGTTGCTGCATATGACAACAACACCATGTGGAACGAGTTGATTGGTGAGGAGAAGCACAATGCTAAGAACTCCAAAGCCTCCCAAATCACCTCATTCTTCATTAGAATAATGCAGAAGATCACCACCTTTACCATGGATGCCAAATCGAAGACCGGGACAGTCAGCAAGGGGGACCTTTTCCTCATATGGCCCATGATCAACAAACGACCGATGAATATCGATAGAATTCTGATCAAAAGACTGTCAGAGGTAGTAGGCGGTGACGTGAAAAGAAATTATGCTTTCTGTATGGGCAGTCATATTACATCACTGATTACCTGCTGAAAGAAGGAGAAATTCAAAACTATGAAGAAATGGACTGACAACAAAGCATCGACATCAAGTCCCTTGCCAGCATGGGAATCCTAGATCTGAAGGGGGAGAAGGCATTAATCAAGCACATAAGATCAAGGAAACCACTCCCCCTCCCTGAGGTGGCATTCTACGATGATCATAAGCTGCGACCAACTCTCGACGACATTGAGAAGATAAGCTCCGGGGCACTACACGCCAGCACACCAGCAGATCCATCACCCATAACAGGGGAGAGCAGTACCCCAGCCCAAAAAAAAGAAGAAGAACCAGGAGCAGAGAAAGAAACTGACGGTGGAGAAAAAGAAGACTGAAGCCACCATTAGCCAACTGAAAAAGAGATGGCCGCAGAACAGCCTCTAGGTGAAAAGGCTGTAGACCCCACCTCTCTCAAGCCACAAGAGGAAATTACAAATGTGGAGGAAGAGGCGGGGAAGGGAAAGGCTACAGAAGAAGCCCCACCTCCCACCAACATGCCAGAGGCAGAGCCAAAAAAACAAGGCTCTGAGTCCGTACCGGAGGCGGACGCAGAGAAGGGCCAATCTGGAGAGATGCCCCCACTGCCACCACCTAAGCAACCAGCCATGCCGAGCTCATTGATAGCATGCACAGAGCAACAGTTGCACTAGCAGCAACGAGAAGCACCCTCTTTCGAAGGTGCCCTGGGTACAAGGTTTGATGCAATGTGGGAACACATGCATCAAACCAATACTATAAATGAAAAAATTTCTACATCTTTGTCATCCCTAATAACGTAGGTACAAGCATTGGATGACAGGATGACAGCATTCCAGGACTTTATCCAAGAAGTTTTAAGCAATCTGTGGAGGATGATGGGGATGCTGAAAAAGATACAGGAGGAGATGACAATCCTACGGAAGGAGGGGCAGGCCATCCACACCGACAACGAAGAAATGTGTCAGGATTATGAAGTAGCGATGGCAGCCCTCGAAGAAGAGCACCGGGGCATACAAGAAGACTATTGAAAGCTCGATTAGGAGCACGAAGAACTCGAAGCCTGGCGGGAGAAAAAGAGAATGAAGTGCCCAACCAGCCCGACATGCTCTTTAGCTATCCCCTCCAACCACGACAACAACGTGGGGGGGGGTTGGGCGCGGGAGCTGGCACAACAAGAGCCAGGAGCACAAGAAGGAAGGCATCTCCCGCTGTTGATCCGAAAGGGACCCAACCAACGAAAAGGTTGAGCCCCTAGAATGAGAAGCACGCAACACAATCAAAGGGGTTTGACCTCAACTGCGACCCAGAGGAAGTAATGGATGAAGCCGCCAAGGAAGATAAACATCAGGCAGAACATCACCTCTCCCCTCTAGCACACTCTCCAACTCTAGAAGAGCAGATTGCAGCTACTCATTAGGAGGAGGTGGTCATAGAGCTCAGCTCAGTCGGAGTAGAAGAGCTAGACAAGATGATTACCGAGCTGGGGGCTGGACTCGAAAAAAGTAATGATTTCCTCCTCTTCCAACCTCTTGAAGAGCAACACAACTACATCTATGATGGGAAGATGGAGGCTACTCTGAAAATGATGGTAGAAGCCAAGTTGGGACAGGACTACGAGGAGAGTCACACCAAGGACAACGCCGCTACTATAGCCTCCTCAGAGAAAATTGGACCAACAGCCACAGTACAACCTACAAATAAAGTTGTTGAACATGTGGCAAGGGTTGTGCCAACGATACAAGAAGCCTCAACACCTATGGCATAGGAGGCAATGTCTGAGGATGAGGATGGCGGGCTAGCAGCCTTCTTTAAAGATGAGCCTACCAGGGAGAGACAAGCTGATGCCAGGATAGAGTTACCTATAGTAGCTCCCCCTCTACCCTGCAAGATGAAGGACATGACATGACGGCTGTGTCGCGGATCTTCTGCAGAGATGTCCATGTCCTGGCAGATGTCCTCAATGATGATCTACTTGGGTCAGACATTCTATACAACAACAAAGGTACACGTCTATCCAGAGATGACTTCTGAAGGGTTTTCCTAAAGAAGGTGCAAGTACACAAAAGAATGTTCAAGGTACTTTGCGCCACCCTCCTGGAAGAGTTCTTTCACCCGGACAAGCCACAGTCGGTCTTCAATGGGACCAAACATCTGGCCAGCCTACTATATAAAGAAGAATACATGGCAGCAGAAGTTTCGGAGCTTAATGTGGTGGTCTGGAGGAAAGAGACCAGAACTATTGTACTACCCATCAGGAATGCAAAGCATTGGGCACTAATTGTTATTGATTTACATGAACATAAGACGACGGTGCTCAACTGCTACGCAACTGAGATGGATAACACTTTTCTCATATACAAAAGGAAGGATGTCAGGGACACCTTGAAGATTCTGATACGTTTACAATGAGCTATCAAAGAGGCGGGCACAAAATTTCAAGGGTCCTGGAAGATGTTCTCCATCAACAAAAGAGTTCCCCAGGAAGAAACTGGTTCGGGGGATTGCACCTTCATTGTTCTGTGCATGATGGAAGCCATCAACAAGGGCATCCCTTTGGAAGATATGAACGTAGAAGACCTACATGGACTGTGGGGTGTGTACGTCATGGAAGTCATCTACGATCACCGGTTCTTCAATGATCCGGCGATGCCCGTAGACGCCATACCCCCACAGGCTTCACATGGACATTCCTCTTCCTAAAAAGGTAGCTTGGAGGAAACAGCTCAAAACCATGTGGGTCGATCCGTCTGAACTAGCCAAAGCTATAGCTTGGAAGGTGGGCTGGAGTGCAGAGGCTGAAGAAGTTGTGAAGCAAACTGTCAAAGAACAAAAGCAGTCTTCAGTGGCAGGAAATCCTAAAGTTCAACCCGTAGAAGAACAACCCGTAGAAGCAGAAGCTGAAGAAGAAGAGCTGGGGAACGATGGACCAGATGGGCTGACAGGAGAAATCACACCTTCTTTCGAGAACTTTGACAGATGGAGCTGCTTCAGTCTGTCAATGGAAGAATTGATGATAATTACGAGTTCTCTGAAAGAAGACGACTCGGCGGGAGATGTCATCTTTAAATGAGATGACATTTGTGTATTAAAAGATGACCTCTGTGAAACATTGAAAACTGGAGGGTATCTTTCTGTGAACATGATATCAGCCTACCAGGCATTATTAGGGGACTCAATGCCAAACTCGCACGTGGCATATTTTCTACTGGTAGACGACATCCTAAAAGATAAGAAGACAAGAGAAATGGAACGGCTGCAACGATGACTTAAAGCGGCCATGCCAGAGCACATCTTCTTGCCAATTCTTCATGACAACCATTGGACTTTGCTGCATGTCAACCTTCTTAAAAGGACTACAATTCTATATAATAGCTCCGACGCAACCTTCACACTCAATAAGAAGACCAATATGACAATAGTAAAGATTCCCACAAAATAAAATGCAAACACATGCGCCAAAGCTATCATTGAAATGATAAGACAACATTGTAGAGGGTATGACTGTATAAAAGTCAAGGACTTTAAGAAGACACAACACTACAACAAATGCCCTCAACATGTACCCCAATCTAATGACTGTGGTTTCTTCTGCCTATCACGGATGGTGGCCATAGCCACTATCAGCTTCAAGGTGGAAAGCATGCAATATGAGCAATATCACGCGTTAAGGGGTATATATGCAAGCATGCACCTAGAGTCCAAGTGGGCCTCCACCGACAACAACAAAAACAAATAAAGAAAGCCCGTTTATACATCTCACTCAAATTTTGACACCCCAAGATGGGGTGTAGGATAAGTTTGGGGGAGAAGTCATAAACGGGCTACAAAGGTACATTTACCATCCCTTTTCCCTTTTACCCTTTTTTAATGCCAAAATTTTGAAAAATTTTAAATTTGTCCTTAAAATTTTGAAATTGAAATTTTGAATTCTTGTTACAACTAACCTTTTAGAAGCTCACCTCCCCTCTTGCTAAATTTTCTGATTGTAGTGTTTCATCCCTCTTAGAGAGAAATATGTGTGCAACATATACAAGTATATATGAGTAAAACAACTGTAATAGCAATAATGCTATACCTCATTCTTATAATAAGGCATTGTAAATGTAACAACCTTAACTCATGAAACCCTCGGAAACTAGAGAACATCACCTAGTCATACACCTGACCAACCACCCTCACCTGACACTTTTGACCAAAAAATCCTTATCTCCGTAGAAAGGGAAAAAGCTACTGTGACAAAGTGGTTTCTGGCTTAATTCTGAGGATGAAATTTCTTTTAAGGTGTGTGGGATGTGATGGAGTGGACTTTTGGAATCCTTAAATCTCCAATAACATATTAGAATTCATATATTTAAGTAATTTGAGAGCTCTTAGTGTTTTGACCAAGCATGGGGTTTAATTGATGTTGCTATAGGGGATAAAATGTGCCTGAATATGACAAAATGAACTAATGCTTGACTAATATCGTGATTAAGCTTTAGCATGTTTTAACTTAGGTGTAGGAATTGGTTACAAGTCACACATCTTGCCAAAACACAGGAGAGTGGCATTCCCTTAAATAACATATCATTTGGCCATGAGCACTAGCTGTAAAAGCCACAGATGCTTTGGGGAGTGTTGATGTAGG
Organism: Alisma plantago-aquatica; assembly: GCA_963693085.1. Taxonomy (NCBI): domain Eukaryota; kingdom Viridiplantae; phylum Streptophyta; class Magnoliopsida; order Alismatales; family Alismataceae; genus Alisma; species Alisma plantago-aquatica. The sequence goes on along the minus strand of OY856415.1, from coordinate 107,495,173 downwards.
CCCTTAGATGACCTGATATTACGGTGGATTCGCCATCTTGAACTTTTGTCGGTTATAAAGTCATGGAGGATCGACGCCTGAGTGGTTGCTGCATAGCGAAATATGAGACAGATCATGGGTTATATCACGACTCCATCAACCATGCCTTTTAGTGCCGAGAATAACGAGAACGCGGCCTCAACCTCTCCACCAGTAGGTTAGATGAGGAAGAAGCATAAGACCAGATGAAGAGGAGAACGGAAGAGAGGAGATGCAACCTGACACACATCAGCGAGGAGCAGATGTAATTTCCAACCAGAGTCTCCCACCATGGCAGCCGTCATGACTAGTGAGTACTCAGTCGTGGAGCACAACCGCGCTGACGAGTGGACTTGCAATTGAGAAGGGTTGCGCTAAGAAGAGAGGCATGATTTATTGTCATAGACCTCTGATCGGTGATCTCTGATGCTTCTACTACTTCGTGCGAGAAGACAGATTGTACACAGCTGATCAGGGGAGAGAGAGTAGGAGTTCATGAGGAGGAGGCGCTGCTCTATTGCTCGCCGGAGGTGAGCTGTGCAGCGGCGTCCTTGCGGAACAGATCCCAGCGGCGGTGAGTAGGTGCAGGTGGAGTCCAGCTTGAGATGAGGCATGTGGTGGCACTACGTCGTGCAGAGAAGAGAGCCCTTGTGTGGGACCTTTCTCGCCATGGATGCCTCTCGCTACGACGGTCGTGAGAACGAGTCCCGTGGACTCGTACGCCTCTTTGAGAACGCGAGAGAGAAGGCAAGTCGAACTGGGTCCGGACCAGTGAACCAGTCGACTTGAAGCAAAACCAGACCGACAATGAACTGCCGAGGTCCAACCAGCTCATTCAGCCAGACCAAGAAAGGAGCGCCCCAGTCAGTGGCCACGTGGCGACACGCCATTGGCCGAATAAGGTAAAATCTCAGAAAATTTCTAGATCTTGCAAAATTCATAGTAATTAGTATGTTTATTAGAAAAATACAAACAAGGTACCAAACTTCTCAAAAAAATGTGTAGAACAATATGGAATCATAATATTAGGCTTTTGATGCACTAATATCAGTGATATCTTATTTGTTGTGAAATACTTAATTGATAGATAATAAATATCAAACAGTGACCTAAAATTATGAGAAAATACCAGTAAATCACAATTCATGTTTATAATGCATATGATGCCAGTTATTGTCATGTCGATGTATGAAATCATGTAATTTGCACCATATGGCTAATTAGGGTTAATAACCCTAAAGAACATGTAATAAATACATGCATGCTCAATAATGGTGAAATTTATTGAATAGGCTCATATCAGTATCTGAAACCTCATATTTAAATATGATATTAGGATGATACCCTTAATCCATGTTATACGTTGATGCTTGCTCTTAATATGATATAAACCCAAATATGATTAATACATGTAACACAGGGTTAACATGTGCACATAATCATATGTAATCAAGTAATCAGATTATGTATACTAATCTAGAATATACGATCAGTAATATAATCCCAAGAAGATAATACAAGTAATCATGAGAATATCATAATGAGATAAGCAAACCCTAATATAAACACGACTAGGGTTAAGATGAGATTCTAGATGATAAGAACCTGATGGTTATATGTGGTCTTGTCTTAATCAGGGTTGACCAGGATGTAGATGATATGAGGATATGATGATTAGGTTTGTCTTGATCTAAGATATGACATTACCTCTTACTTGGCTTATTATACAATATGCTTGTGTTATATGTGTAGTAAAATACTTGGCATATGATATTGGATGAAATGATTGTTCTTGTATGATATGTTGCATGATTTTCCATACTTATTGCTATGTACACATTAAACATAATATATATGTTCCATTGTATCTAAGCACTTCAACTCTTTGGTAGTAAAGTGTTGGAAATAAGTACTTTAACTCTTTGGTAGTAAAGTACTTGGAAGTGATCCCACTCTTTGGTAGTAGATCACATTATGAAATGATCCAACTCTTTGGTAGTAGATCATAAAGGCCTTAATGCATTCAACTCTCAGGTAGTAAATGCATGGATGATATAATGAAAAATGTGCTTAAAATATGTTTCTCTTTTCTTAATGAACATCTTTGTGCAAGTATATGATTTTCTTATATTTCTTCTGTTACTGCCAAGCATTAGTTTTATCTTATTGCCAAGATATGATGAGAGGTATATAAAAGACGTGTAGGCGTACTCGGTACAATATTCTTGAATATTGTGAAGACACGTACCACAAATAATCTTTTGTTTAGGTTGTGGTTATGCTCTTGAAAATCTAAGATAGTGTGAGTTGTGTGGCAAGCTGATGTACAGGTGGACCTGTTGTCTTAAGATCCTATACTTTAGTGGTAGTAAATGTATATGTAGAAGTCTGATGTTCAATATGTAATGTCAAATGTTGTAACAATTCATGTTGTAGTTATATGTTGAATGGTGAACATGTGTTATGGTTTATTTATTGTTCAGATGCATGTGCCACTAATTGTTTCCTTTTGACTTCCACTAATTTACTTCTTCTTAGCCTTGTGTGGGATGTTTAAATCGGGATTCTCGCTGAGGTGAGGGTTTCAATTTGGACGTCACACTTTAGATTAAGTTTTAGAAAATCTAGGGATGTCACAGGTGGTATCAGAGCATGAACAATAGCAAAGCCTGACATTTTCTCATTACGCAACTCAAAACTAAATAACCTTGAACCTTAATAATCATTAGGGTTAGATTAGTCATCTTTTAGAGACTAGATCTGACCTAGCCTCTAGGTTTGGACCCAGATGTTTGAGAACTAAGTCTAGACTGGTGCTTGTTGAGTAGCAAGTCCTTAGATGTCGTTTTTTCCTTGTAGTGCAGCGGTATGGGATGTTGCACTATTTGGAAATGATGTGCATCATGGAAAGAGAAACCCTAGACATATTGTGCACATTGTCTGGAGTAGCTACACTAGTCTACCCCTTGTTCTCACCCTTTTCACTAGTTTTCATGACACTGTACTCTCTACTATGTGTGGGACACTCATTTTTAGGATTTGGTTTTTTATTCCAAATAGATCGAACTCAATATTGATGCTTGTTTTATCGGAGAAATACTATATAATATTTTATTATATATATGTACTACAAAATTGTGTCCCCACACATGAATGAGTAGGAGGTGATCATGCAACCTAAGTGAAAGTGAATGACATCAGTGTAAAAGAGAGAGTAGTTCTAGCTTAGATGTGTAGAGCCTTTTTGATATATATGATAGATGGAATAGATTATATAAGTTTTGATGATATGATGTAAGTCACACGTAGATGACATAAGATGGTTATGGTGATCTATGTTTGTCTTCAAGGACTTAAGCTCAGTTTTAAGGTTTTGAGATAAGTTTTGATGATACAAGTAAATAGGCTTTTCTGAGATAAGATATGTTAAGTTAAGTCGAGTTGTGAGTCAGCAAGAGCCTCAGTCTCTTATATAAAGGAGGACATATAGTGTTAGGACCAGTTTTGGGGTGAGCTCAAGAGAGAGAGAGACCCACAGGGAGAAGGTTAGAGAACCTAGACACCATGATATGAGAAATATGATAAATATGTGATATGATATGTCCTAAACTAGACCACTCCTGAGTGAATGAGTTGAGTTGCTTTATGCATGATTCCTATAGTTATCTTGAACCCTAGATGTCCTTGGGAGGACCAAACCCTAGATATAAAGAGAGAGGCTCGATATATGTGTTAAAGTGGAAATGAATATGAGTTCCTGCCATCTGGGTGAGGGAAAGAGTCCAAGACCCTAGAGGAGGTAGGTATGTTAATTTCTGTGAAGCCTCATGCTTGGGTTAGTGGCTCCCCATGTAAGACTCTAGTAGTGTATGTATAAAAGAGTTTTGGGTAAGCATGTATCATGGGTGGAGAACCTATGAATAGTATGTCATAGCATGTGTTGGTTTGTGCTTATGTGGCTAGAGCTTGTAAAGCTATCATGAGTGCCAATGAGGTAGTCTAAAACCCTAAACCAAGGAGGAAAGATAAATTATATGCATATGAGATACTCATAGAGTTGAGTTACCTCAGAGAGACTAAGCATGGCATTACCCTATGGTATGGGTTAGGAGAACCTCAATTGGACTATATAAAGTTTTGATACATATCTCACGAGCCACTTGTATACTTTTGTTAGCACAACCATGATATAATATATGTAAGATGTGATCTAATCTCGAGATGTGATACATAGACATGATATGATGGAAACCTAGAGATGTTTTAATAGATATCAATGCATAAATGATTAACCTTATACATCAATAATGATGATAATGTATAATCTGTTGGCTAATATTGTGATGAAATCACTACTAAATGTTGTAATTTATTATGAGCATGAAATGAGATCATGTGAATGAAACATGTTACATGAGGTGTTGATCTTATTGCTTAACAAAGATGGAAAATATAGATTGACAATTAGCACAACATAATGCTTTTGACACCTTTATATGATCCAAATGGACAAAGAGAGTTAATGATAATTAACTCCCTCCTAAAAGACATATGTTAATTTTGAACATGTTTTCAAATTATCTCAATAAAACGTTGATGACACTTTGATATAATGGGTTAACTTTATTTAACTCCTTTAGAACATGGTAACATGATGATGGAACCCTAATTCATGGGCAAAGATAAGGATGAGACCCTAACAATGAGATATGTTATGACCTAATCAGAGTTTCTAAACCCTTATTTGAGCCTTCTATGAAGGAATGTTTCACCTTAGATGTTTTAAAACCTCCTAATGGTAGTTTGGTGATGGCTATGGAGCTTTGTTTTTGGATATGTTGCACCTAAGATAGTTTCCTACATATGGAAGAAGATCCTTAGTTTTTCCTTGGAGTATGAGTATGGCTCAATTCGAGGACGAAATTTCTTTTATGATGTATATGATGTGACAAAGTGGTTTCTAGCTTAATTCCAAGGAAGGAATTTCTTTTAAGGTGTGTAGGATGTGATGGAGTGGACTTTTGGAATCCTTAAATCTCCAATAACATATTAGAATTCATATATATAAGTAATTTGAGAGCGCTTAGTGTTTTGACCAAGCATGGGGTTTAATTGATGTTGCTATAGGGGATAATATGTGCCTGAACTAATGTTTTACTAATCTCATGATTAAGCTTTAGCATGTTTTAACTTAGGTGTAGGAATTGGTTACATGTCACACATCTTGCCAAAACACAGGAGAGCAGTGTTCCCTTAAATAACATATCCTTTGGCCATGAGCACTAGTTGTATAAGCCACAGATTGCTTTAAGGAGTGTTGCTGTAGGCCCTTGGATGACCTGATATTATGGTGGATTCTCCATCTTGAACTTTTTTCAATTACAAAGTCATGGTGGATCGATGCCTGAGTGGTTGCTGCATAGCAGAATATGAGACATATCATGGGTTATATCACGACTCCATCGACCGTGCCTTTTTAGACGAGGAATAAGTATAAGACCAGATGAAGAGGAGAATGGAAGAGAGGAGATGCAACCCGACGCACATCGGCGAGGAGCAGCTGCAATTTCCAACCAGAGTCTCTCACCATGGCAGCCGTCATGACCAATGAGTCCTCGGTCGTGCAGCACAACCGTGCTGACAAGTGGACTTGCAATTGAGAAGGGTTGCACTAAGAAGAGATGCATGATTTATCATCATAGACCTCTGACCGGGGATCTCCGACACTTCTATTGCTTCGTGCGAGAAGAACAAGCACACGCAACTGATCAAGGGAGAGAGAGAGTTGGAGTTCTTGAGGAGGAGGCGCTTCTCTATTGCTCGCCGGAGGTGAACTATGCAGCGACGCCCTTACGGAACAGATCCCAGCAGTGGTGAGTAGGTGCGGGCAGAGTCCAGCCTAAGATGAGGCATGTTGTGACACTGCATCATGCAGAGAAGAGAGCCCTTGTGTGGGACCTTTCTCACCATGGATGCCTCTCGCGGCGGCGGCCGTGAGAACGAGTCCCGTGGACTCGTACACCTGTTTGAGAACACGATAGAGAAGGCAAGTCAAACTAGGTCCGGACCAGTGAACCAGTTGACTTGAAGCAAAACCAGACCAACAATGAACCGCCGAGGTCTAGCCGACTCATTCAGCCAGACCAAGAAAGGAGCGCCACAGTCAGTGGCCACGTGGCGACACGCCATTGGCTGAATGAGGTAAAATCTTAGAACATTTCCAGACTTTGCAAAATTCATAGTAATTAGTATGTTTATTAGAAAAATACAAAAAAGCTACCAAACTTCTTAGAAAAATGCATAGAACAATATGGAATCATAATATCAGGCTTTTGATGCACTAATAACAGTTATATCTTGTTAGTTGTGAAATTCTTAATTGATAGATAATAAATATAAAACAGCAACATAAAATTATGAGAAAATACCAGTAAATCATAATTCATGTTTATAATGCATATGATGCCAGTTATGGTCATGTTGATGTATGAAATCATGTAATTTGCTCCATATGGTTAACTAGGGCTAATAACCCTAAAGAACATGTAATAAATACATGCATGCTCAATAATGGTGAAATTTATAGAATAGGCTCATATCAGTATCTGAAACCTCAGATTTAAATATGAGATCAGGATGATACCCTTGATCCATGTTATACGTTGATGTTTGCACTTAATATGATATAAACCCATATATGATTAATACATGTAACATAGGGTTAACATGTGCATATAATCATATGTAATCAAGTAATCAGATTATGTATACTAATCTAGAATATAAGATCAGTAATATAATCCCAAGAAGATAATACAAGTAATCATGAGAATATCATAATGAGACAAGCAAACCATAATATGAACACGACTAGGGTTAAGATGAGATGCAAGATGATAAGAACCTGATGGCGATATGTGGTCTTATCTTAATCAGGGCTGACCAGGATGTAGATGATATGAGGATATGATGATTAGGTTTATCTTGATCTAAGGTGTGCCATTACCTCTTACTAGGCTTATTATACAATATGCTTGTGTTATATGTGTAGTAAAATACTTGGAAAATGATATTGGATGAAATGATTGTTCTTGTATGATATGTTGCATGATTTTCCATATTGATATGAACACATGATACATAATATATCTATTCCCTTGTATCTAAGCACTTCAACTCTTTGGTAGTAAAATGCTGGAAATAAGGACTTCCACTCTTTGGTAGTAAAGTACTTGGAAGTGATCCAACTCTTTAGTAGTAGATCACATTGTGAAATGATCCAACTATTTGGTAGTAGATCATAAAGGCCTTAATGCATTCAACTCTCAAGTAGTAAATGCATGGATGATATAATGTGCTTAAAATATGTTTCTCTTTATTGAATGAACATATTTGTGCAAGTATATGATTTTCTTATATTTCTTCTATTACTGCCAAGTATTAGTTTTATCTTATTGCCAAGATATGATGAGAGGTATATAAAAGTCACGTTGGCATACTTAGTACAATATTCTTGAATATTGTGCTGACGTGTACCACATGTATTCTTTTGTTTAGGTTGTGGTTATGCTCTTGAAGATCCAAGATAGTGTGAGTTGTGTGGCGAGCGAACGCACAGGTGGACCTGTTGTCTTAAGATCCTGTAGTTTAGTGGTAGTACATGTGCATGTAGAAGTCTATTGTTCAATATGTAATATCAAATGTTGTAACAATTCATGTTGTAATTATATGTTCAATGGTGAACATGTGTTGTGGTTTGTTTATTATTCATATGCATGTGCTACTGATTGTTTCCTTTTGACTTCCTCTGGTTTTCTTCTTCTTAGCCTTGTGTGGGATTTTAAATTGCGATTCTCGCTGAGGTGAGGGTTTCAATTTGGACGTTACACATTAGATTAAGTTTTAGAAAATCCGCAGACGTCATAGGTGGTATTAGAGCATGAACAATAGAAAAGCCTGACATTTGCTCATTATGCAACTCAAAACTAAAGAACCTTGAACCTTAATAATCATTAGGGTTAGATTAGTCATCTTTTAGAGACTAGATCTGACCTAGCCTCTAGGTTAGCACCCAGATGTCTGAGAACTAGGTCTAGAATGGTTCTTGTGGAGTAGCAAGTCCTTAGATGTCATTCTTTCCTTGTAGTGCAGCGGCATGGGATGTTGCACTATTTGGAAATGATGTGCATCAAGGGAAGAGAAACCCTAGACATATTGTGCATGTTGTATAGAGTAGCTACACTAGTCTACCCCTTGTTCTCATCCTTTTCACTAGTTTTCATGGCACTATACTTTCTACTATGTGTGGGACACTCGTTTTTAGGATTTGGTTTTTGATTCCAAACGGATCGAACCTCAATAGTTTTCTCTGACGCTTGTTTTATCTGAGAAAAACTATATAATATTTTATTATATATATGTACTACAAAAATGTGTCCCCACACATGATTGAGTAGGAGGTGATCATGCAACCTAAGTGAAAGTGAATGACATCAGTCACGAAGAGAGAGTAGTTCTAGATTAGATGTCTACAACCTTGTTGATATATATGATAGATGGAATAGATGATATAAGTTTTGATGATATGATGTAAGTCTTACATAGATGACATAAGATGGTTATGATGATCTATGTTTGTCTTCGAGGACTTAAGTTTAGTTTTGAGGTTTTGAGATAAGTTTTGATGATATAAGTAAATAGGCTTTTATAAGATAAGATATGTTTAGTTAAGACGAGTTGTGAGTCAGCAAGAGCCTCAGTCTCTTTTACAAAGGAGGACCTCCAGTGTTAGGACCAGTTTTGGGGTTAGCTCAAGGGAGAGTGAGACCCATAGGTAGAAAGTCAGAGAACCGAGACTCCATGATATGAGAAATAAGAGAAATATGTGATATGATATGTCCTAAACTAGACCACTCCTGAGTGAATGAGTTGAGTTGCTTTATGCATGATTCCTATAGTTATCTTGAACCCTAGATGTCCTTGGGAGGACCAAACCCTAGAGATAGAGAGAGAGGCTTGATATATGTGTGCAAGTGGAAATGAATATGAGTGCTTGCCATCTGGGTGAGGGAAAGAGTCCAAGACCCTAGAGGAGGTAGCTATGTTAGTTTCTATGAAGCCTCATGCTCGGGTTAGTGGCTCCCCATGTAGGAATCTAGTGGTGTATGTATAAGAGAGTTTTGGGTAAGAATGTATCATGGGTGGAGAACCTATGAATAGTATGTCATAGCATGTGTTGATTTGTGCTTAGGTGGCTAGAGCTTGTAAAGCTATCATGAGTGCCAATGAGGTAGTCTGAAACCCTAAACCAAGGAGGAAAGATAAAGTATACGCATATGAGATACTCATAGAGTTGAGTTAGCTCAAAGAGATCAGCATGGCATTACCCTCTGGTATGGGCTAGGAGAACCTCAATTGGACTATATAAAGTTTTGATACATGTTTCATGTGCCACTTGTATACTTTTGTTAGCACAACCATGATATAATATATGTAAGATGTGATCTAATCTCAAGATGTGATACATAGACATGATATGATGGAAACCTAGAGATGGTAATGATTAACCTTATACATTAATAATGATTATAATGTGTAATCTGTTGGCTAATATTGTGATGAAATCACTACTAAATGTTGTAATTTATTATGAGCAATGAAATGAGATCATGTGAATGAAACATGTTACATGAGGTGTTGATCTTAGTGCTTAACAAATATGGAAAATATAGTTTGACAATTAGCACAACATAATGCTTTTGACACCTTGATATGATCCAGATGGACAAAGAGAGTTAATGATAATTAACTCCCTCCTAAATGAAATATGTTAATTTTGAACATGTTCTAAAATTATCTCAATAAAACATTGATGACACCTTGATATAAAGGGTTTACTTTAGTTAAATCCTTTAGAACATGGTAACATGATGAAGAAACCCTAATTCATGGGCAAAGATAAGGATGAGACCCTAACAATGAGATATGTTATGACCTAATCAAAGTTTCTAAACCCTTGTTTGACCTTCTATGAAGGGGTTTTTCACCTTAGATGTTTTAAAATATCCTAATGGTAGTTTGGTGATGGATATGGAGCTTTGTTTTTGGATATGTTGCACCTAATATAGTTTCCTACATATGGAAGAAGATCCTTAGTTTTTCCTTGGAGTATGAGTATGTCTCAATTTCAAGGATGAAATTTCTTTAATGATGTATATGATGTGACAAAGTGGTTTTTGGCTTAATTTCGAGGATGGAATTTCTTTTAAGGTGTGTAGGATGTGATGGAGTGGACTTTTGGAATCCTTAAATCTCCAATAACATATTAGAATTCATATATTTAAGTAATTTGAGAGCTCTTAGTGTTTTGACCAAGCATGGGGTTTAATTGATGTTGTTATAGGGGATAAAATGTGCCTGAATATGATGAAACGAACTAGTGTTTGGCTAATCTCGTGATTAATCTTTAGCATGTTTTAACCTAGGTGTAGGAATTGGTTACATGTCACACATCTTGCCAAAACACAGGAGAGCAGAGTTCCCTTAAATAACATATCCTTTGGCCATGAGCACTAGCTATATAAGCCACATATTGCTTTGGGGATTGTTGCTGTAGGCCCTTGGATGACCGTATATTACGGTGGATTCTCCATCTTGAAATTTTATTAGTTACAAAGTCATGGAGGATCGACACCTGAGCGGTTGCTGCATAGCGGAATATGTGATAGATCGTGGGTTATATCACGACTCCATCGACCGTGCCTTTTAGTGCTGAGAACAAAAAGAACGAGGCCTCAACCTCTCCACCAGTAGGTTAGACGAGGAAGAAGTATAAGACCAGATGAGGAGGATAATGGAAGAGAGGAGATGCAACCTGACACACATCGGCGAGGAGCAGCTGCAATTTCCAACCAGAGTCTCCCACCATGGCAGCCGTCATGACCAGTGAGTCCTCGGTCATGGAGCACAACCACATTGATGAGTGGACTTGCAATTGAGAAGGGTTGCGCTAAGAAGAGAGGCATGATTTATCGTCATAGACCTCTAACCGGGGATCTCCGATGCTTCTACTGCTTCGTGCAAGAAGACAAAGTGCACGCAGTTGATCAGGGGAGAGAAAGAGTTGGAGTTCATGAGGAGGAGGTGTTGCTCTATTGCTCGCTAGAAGTGAGCTGTGCAGCGGTGCCCTTGCGGAACAGATCCTACCGGCGGCGAGCAAGTGCGGGCGGAGTCCAGCTTGATATGAGGCATGTTGTGGTGTTTCTTCATGCGGAGAAGAGAGCACTTGTGTGGGACCTTTCTCTCCATGGATGCCTCTCACAGCGGCGGCCGTGAGAACGAATCATGTGGACTCGTATGCCTGTTTGAGAATGCGAGAGAGAAGGCAAGTCGAACTGGGTCCGGACCAGTAAACCAGTCGACTTGAAGCAATACCAGACCAAAAATGAACTGCCGAGGTCCAGCCAGCTCATTCAGCCAGACCAAGAAAAGAGCACCCCATTCTGTGGCCACGCGGCGACACGCCATTGGCCGAATGAGGTAAAATCTCAGAAAATTTCCAGATCTTGCAAAATTCATAGTAATTAGTATGTTTATTAGAAAAATACAAACAAGGTACCAAACTTCTCAGAAAAATGCACAAAACAATATTGAATCATAATATCAGGCTTTTGATGCACTAATATCAGTGATATCTTATTAGTTGTGAAATGCTTAATTGATAGATAATAAATATCAAACATCGACCTAAAATTATGAGAAAATACCAATAAATCATAATTCATGTTTATAATGCATATGATACAATTCACTACCTAGATCTAGGTCGGTTCCACCGTCATAGTAACCTATACCCTAAATGAGGTGCATTAGAATCAACCTCTGGGTTTCCACCATTAACCGTACATCACCTTGTTCAAGGAATTTATGAGTTAATGTGAATTTCGTTTCTTTTCAACCGTTAATTCTTCTTTTAAAGCAATTAAAGGCATTATATTGTCATTAGGGTGATTAAGCATAATGATATAATAGAGAAAATGAAATTATACCACGGATGTAAGAGACAAATTATGAATTACTATGATAAAAACGTCATACGATGATTCCCCGGACTACTCCCGGTCCTAAAGACAAAGGGGATTAGCCCCGCATGTTCATCTCAAAGCAAGACATGGTGGAGGAAAGGGAAAACATGGAGAAAACATGGATGAAAGTGATGTAGACCCCTGAACGGAGAAGATCCAAGCGTTCCTCGACGTAGAATGCGCATTCTACAACCTTCCGGCGGTGGAAATCGTCTTCTGCGGCTCTCAGAACGATCAGGGCGACCTTCTGGACTCCGTTCTCCTCTCTACCTCTCCTTGGGAAGTGTTCAGCAGCTAATGACATGATCGATGGCTCCTGGCCGTCGTCATTAGGTATAATCACCAACTTAGATTGCCGAAAAATCACCACCGTTGGATCCGGATCGATCTGGATCAAAACATATCCTGACGACGTTGATACCATCAACGCGGGTCGATGGTATCGACCCGTTGTGATATTGGCAGGTTTTCCTTTTTCTTTGGCATCCCGACTGATGCAGACTCGATACCATCGACTTGTGTCGATGGTAGCGACACCCTTTGGCATCAGTTTTGTCACCTTTCCGTCCCTGAAACTGTAGGATGTCGATAGTATCGACTTTTGTGTCGATAGTATCAACCAGAGGATCGCTGGCAACCTGAAGGTAAGTCGCTACCATCGACTTCTCAGTCTATGGTATCGATACTACTTGGCTCTTTGCAGCTGTCTGCCTGTGACTGTGTCGATAGTATCGACGGATGTCAATGGTATCGACAGCTGTGTATACTTGTTTTTCCTAAAATTGCAAGACAAAACTGAATCAGCTAAGATAAAACCCATTATTATAATTGTTTATGACCAAAAAGATGAAATGTGAGAGATTTGATACTAAATGAGATTATAGACTAGAATAAGTGAATTATGTATTATTAACCACCAAAGTGACCAATAAACACATAAAATGCATATAAAACAAGTCTATAAATGCGACTCAAAATCCTCGCATCAAACATTGTGAGGCCCGAGTCGAACTCAGGGACACTAAACTATCGGTAGACTACTACTAACTGTTCACAATCAGCTAGACCAGTTAAATAGGTTTTAAGAGTTGATTAAAATGAAAATAAAATAAAAGAAAGTAAAGTAATCGATTAAATGTTGAGTTTAATCAATTTAGATGGGAATCTTTAGGATGTGGTTTCACAGCGGGGTCTCATTGTATGAATTTCCATATAGTTAATCAAATTCATCTCTCAATCCGGGTAGTGGCCTGTAGTCAGAATTGTTCACTGTCGTGATACAATTCACTACCTAGATCTAGGTCAGTTCCACCGTCATAGTAACTTATACCCTAAATGGGGTGCATTAGAATCAACCTCTGGGTTTCCACCATTAACCGTACATCACCTTGTTCAAGGAATTTATGAGTTAATGTGAATTTTGTCTCTTTTCAACCGTTAATTCTTCTTTCAAATCAATTAAAGGTATTAGATTATCATTAGGGTGATAAAGTATGATGATATAATAGAGAAAACGAAATTATACCACGTATTCAAGAGACAAATTATGAATTACTATGATAAAAACGTCATACAATGATTCCCCGGGCTCCTCCCGGTCCTAAAGACAAAGGGGATTAGCCCCGCATGTTCATCTCAAAGCAAGACATGGTGGAGGAAAGGGAAAACATGGAGAAAACATGGATGAAAGTGATGTAAACCCCTGAACGGAGAAGATCCAAGTGTTCCTCGACGTAGAATGCACGTTCTACAACCTTCTGGCGGTGGAAATCATCTTCTGCGGCTTTCGGAATGATTGGGGCATGCTTTTGGGCTCCGTCCTCCTCTCTACCTCTCCTTGGGAAGTGTGCAGCGGCTAATGACGTGATCGATGGCTCCTGGCCATCGTCGTTAGGTATAATCACCAACTTAGATCGCCAAAAAATCACCACCGTTGGATCGGGATCGATCTGGATCAAAACATATCCTGACGACGTCGATACCATCGACGCGGGTCGATGGTATTGACCCGTTGTGATATCGGCAGGTTTTCCTTTTTCTTTGGCGTCCCGACTAATGCAGACTCGATACCATCGACTTGTGTCGATGGTATCGACACCCTTTCGCGTCAGTTTTGTCACCTTTCCGTCGCTGAAACTGTAGAATGTCGTTAGTATCGACTTTTGTGTCGATAGTATCGACCGGCTGATCGCTGGCAACCTGAAGGTAAGTCACTACCATCGACTTCCCAGTCTATGGTATCAACACTGCTTGGCTCCTTGCGGCTGTCTGTCTATGAATGTTTCGATAGTATCGACGGATGTCGATGGTATTGACAACTGTGTATACTTGTTTTTCCTGAAATTGCAAGACAAAACCGAATCAGCTAACATAAAACCCATTATTATAATCGTTTATGACCAAAAAGATGAAATGTGAGAGATTTGATACTAAATGAGATTATAGACTAGAATAAGTGAATTATGTATTATTAACCACCAAAGTGACCAATAAACACATAAAATGCATATAAAATAAGTCTATAAATGCGACTCAAAATCCTCACATCAAACTCCCCTAAGCTTAAACCTTGCTTGTCCTCAAGCAACAAAACTTTAGAATAGAATTGCGGAGGTCAACTAAAGAACAGATTACACAACAGACCTTGCTATATGATTCCCACCAAACTTCCACATTTCGGCCCTCACTAACCACAGAATGATAATTACCCACAAGGCGACAATGATCATCCATAAGAGATATCTACCCCAAAATTGATGAACATTATCACATAAGGCAGTTAACATAATAAAATCCCCCGGTTCAGGCTTGGTGCATCTTATGATCTCCTATCTACATTTCTCATTTCCTAACTACCATCTAGATGGAAGAAGATATCTCGATATTGATGAATGAGGAGATAATCACGGGTGGCCTACCGATTAGAGCAACAGGTGGATAAAATAGATGGTTGTGGAAGAGATGGGAGCACATAACAGTCAATCCTGCAATACAAAAATTAATGACCTATCATGATGCAAAATGTAAGTGAAAATGTCCTAATGCTACATTTTTGGTGGAATGATGCATGCACTATCATTCCGTCTCAAGGTGAGATGGAATATCTAAGAAAACTACACCATGTGCTTATTCTTCTTAATTCTCAGGTGAAAACATGTTCCTTTCTCCCTCTTCTTCTTTATTACTTCTCAATTTTTTTAAGCCCTTATTTTCATAGATGACAATGAATTATCTGTCAAGGCTCACTTCTTGTTACATAACTTATACATTTGAAGCATGCAGAAGGTATGGAACAAGTTCACCACCTTTAATGTTTCATAATATATAAGATGCATGATGTATTATATGCACAAAAGATGTGAATACAGCTACAAAATGATAGTTATGCAATTAAATGACACACACCTAAGGATAATGTGCATGTATAACTACTCTATTTTTTTTCATTTTCATGCAAAATATATAAAAATAGTTATAATGCAAGACCTATCTACATGGCATGCGATCAACGAGTGAAAGACAGCAATGTGCTCCCATTTCTTATGGTGGATTGTAGATAAGATGAAGTGGATAGATCACAAGATTAATTGACAGAACCATTGGAAGATATTATATGTCCCTCCTTACTGACCTGTGAAATAATTAAGGGGTTTCTCTCTCTTATTTCAAATTAAGGTCTCATTACCATTTGGTCAGTATAGGCTCAAACAACTAATTTTGTCCACTTTTCGTGAATCATTGACATGTATAGTTATGGTCTTCTGTTTTAGAGTTGACAAACCCAATAATTTCATACGTTATGTGCTCAAGTTAGAACAAGATAAGCTTTCCAGTTCACTACAATTTTTTCAAATATACCCTTGATTCCCAAATGACTGAAATAGAGATGACACATTACAACTGACATCCACATATACAATAGATATAGTGTGGATCCTAGAAAACTAAGAACTAAGAAAATTGCTAAAATGAAAGACAAAGCAATAAATGATAAAACTAAGAAAATAAAAGCAAGAAGAGGATAGAAGTTGTTCCAACACCCCCCCTAAGCTTGAATTCAACTATGGCCACATAGTCAAAAACAATCTTAAAAGGCAGAACAGTGATACCAATCATTGCTCAGGTGGTGGTGGCGGGTACTGCGGGGCTGTGGGGTCCCAGGATGGATACTGGCCCTGGAAATTCGGATCATACTGGGGCATCGACGGAGGTTGAGGATATCCCCCGAAATAGTCTTGGCGCCAGTAATGATCATATAACGGCTGTTGCTGCATCTCCATCCTATGTAATCTGGCATGTATATTCTGTTGGTTGGTGAGGAGGAAGCGCTCATTCTCGTAGATGGCCCGCTGGTTCACAAAAAGCTGGTTCGTGGTATCCTGAATACCAGCGAACAACTCAGTATGCTGTTGTTGGGTGTGCTGAATCTCCTACAGCATCGAATACATCCCCTGCATCGAATAGACATGCTCTCCTTGCTGAGAGGGCTGAGGTGGTAGAGGCTGGAAGATGATGATGCACCCGGGTAGAAGCGTGGATGCTTATGTGGTGCCACTCGTTCCCGAAGAGGAGTGAAAGCCTCCTCTTCCTCTTCATGCTCTTCGCCGTCATCGTTGTTGTCATCATTGCCGCCATCTTCATCAGAGTCGTCGATGGTGATGATAGGCCACCGGAAATGTTGAGCTCCCTGGATGTTGAAAACGGGATCCGGAAGCGCACATTCTTGATACTCTTGATTGACATGGCAATGTGCATAAGCCACGCCATCACGGAGTAGAAGGAGAATTGAGCGGTGTAGATGATGCAGGTTGACCTATTCCTATTGGACAATGGAGTGAGTTGGGAAAAGTCCAACCCAAGGTAGAGAGCAAGAGGCGTGATAAGCCCCCCAAAGTGGATAGGAGCTTTTCTTGTACTCCTCCGCACAGTCAACACACGTGTCAAGAAAAATGTGCCCCAGTTGCACTCCTCACACTTCAGCAGTTTATACAAAAAGAATAAATCTGTCTTCTAAAATTTATTAAGAGAAAGATCGCCGCGAGCAAAAAGCGTCGTGCAAAGCATGAGATGTAGAATCCTCACAAATGGATGCTCGATGTCGGCAACAGTAGCATTGTGATAGCTAATGGATTTTCCTGGAGGTGCGGTCACAAGCTCGGCGAAAATTGCATCATAATCTGTCTGGTTGTCTGACCTCCTGTGCTGGTAGTCATGATGAGCCCAGTTATATATAGAATTGAACTGGTCAAGAGTGAGGGTGTAATTGTTGTTGTAGAGTCTGAAAGACACACGCCCTTTCTTCCACTCCTGATCGGTTGTGATCAAGTCGTTGGGCACGTCATTGATATCAAGTGACTCCATAAACTCCGCCATCAGTTCTTTATACGTCAGCCACTCGCCGAAAAATGGATGGCCCTCGGTGTAGTATTGTACTTCATCTGGCCTCCTGTTGGTTTGCTTCACCTGACCTTGGAGAACATATTTGAGATTTGCCTCAAACCGGAGGTCGCGAACCATAATCCGATCGACGTAGCGAGTCGGCTCGATCTTCCACTTCAGTAACTCCTCGTACACCTTCCGTACCTCCACCGACGGATGAACAATCCTCGAGCGAGGAATTGATCCGGGTGGTGGAGGAAAAAAGGTCTCGATCTCCCTAGGGACCGCCTGGGAAGAAGAAGCTCCTGCCGTCCGCACCATTGTCACAAAGAGAATGGAGAAGAAGAGAGAGAGCTCGGTGAAGTCGAAGAAGATGATCTCCGCTCGGTGCAGTGCTTGATGAAGAGATCACGATCCTTGGACTCTCGTGGATGGCCTCCGGTCACACAACAACGATCAATTCACCAGAGGAAAGAAGAAACTCTGAGGTTGTGAAGAGATCGGAGAAATAACCCTCCCTTTTATAACTGACGTCGGCGCTGCTGTTGCGCCGTCGATACCATCGATGGGGTGTCGATGGTATCGACACTTGCAGCACAATCTGTGTCTTCATGAGTATCGACGGTTGTCGATTGCTTGATTCTGGGGCCCGGATCGATGGCGCGTCGATACCATCGACGGATGTCGATGGTATCGAACCATCCCACGGATCGACTTCTTTGATTTAGCGGCCACCGTTGATTTCTTCTAGTGGATCGGTGACGTGTTGTGTCGATACCATCGACGCGGGTCAATGGTATCAACTCTTCAAGGATCAAAAACCCTCACGAGGCTCAAGCGCCGCTTCCTCACTGTAGCCGGGTCGATACCATCGACATGGCCGTCGATGGTATCCACTTCATTGAGACAAAATTGTCTGTAAATCTCCAGGGATGTCGCGAGTATCGACATCCTAGTCGATACTATCAACCCCGAGCTAGCTTTTTCTTTGGCGTTATTGATGGTAGGTCAATACCATCAACGAGGCCGTCGATGGTATCGACTTAGAAAATTTTCTGCAGTCGCCTACCTATACCCATGTCGCTACCATCGACATCATGGTCGATGGTATCGACTCTTCCTCAGCCTTGCACACTAAACAAACGATCAAGGTATCATTTTTACACTAAAAACGCAATTAAACTAAAATAACTTGTAAATGCGAAAGAAAATGGATGAACTACCAATGGTTGGGTTGCCTCCCAACAAGCACCCTTCTTTAACGTCTTAGGCTAGACAAAATCAAGCTCGTCAACTTGGGCCATCGAGAGGTATTCCTGAGGAATCACTCGACAATTTGAACTCAACTCTTTGCTGACCGATCCCCAATGTCAAGGTACCTCTCCCAATAGCAGTGATAACATCCGTCGTAGCTTGAAACGGCCTGCCCAGTAGCATTTCACAATCCTTTAGCTGCGGCATGTCCATGACAATGAAATCCACATGAAAGATGAATCTGTCGACTTTGACAAGTACATCGTCACACACTCCATATGGTTTAACAATAGACCCATCCGCCAATTCAATAGTCATGGCAGATTTCTTTAGTATCTTCAATCCATGCTTTTGGAATGTGGACAACAGCATGAGGTTTATGCTAGCACCTAAATCACACTGTGCATGTGGAAAGTAATGGCCGCCAATTGAGCACAGTATGTAGAATCTCCTGGGATCTTTCATCTTCTTTGGTAAACTCCCATGGATAATTGAGCTCACTGTCTCATTCACCAAGAAAATGTCTGTATCTTTTATCCGCCTTTTCTTGGTGATGATGTCCTTGATAAATTTTCCATATGCAGGAATCTGTTCTATCATTTCCACTAACGGAATGTTGATATGTAGCTTCCTAAACATCTCTAAGAACTTCTTGTAGTGCCTATGCTTTTTCTCTGGCCTCAGACTATCTGAAAAATGTACAATTGGCTCCTTAATACGCTTGTGCGGTGGCACATATGGGCTATTTGGGGTCTCCTCCCCTAATCTTGCTTCAATGTCACCCTCTGGTGTAGGCTTTAGCACATCATTCACCATCGGTGCGGCTTGTGGCTTTTCATCTTCCTCGGTGGTTGTAGCTCCACCATGAAGCATAGCCTTCACATGTTCTTCTTTCCTAGGTATGGGCACGGCCGTGATGGGTTCTTGGCGGGATTTTCTGAATGAGCAATATCCGCCAGGTAGTCCATATAAGGTGCGAGGATATGATACACGGGGTGTAGCCTCCGTGTCAAAATGCATTTTTTTCTGGTTATGGACCTCCACCTCCATGGGGTCTGCCTCATTTATCATAGATATATATTCACTTGATGATGGGATTGAACAGGCTCTACATTACCCACCGGTCTTTGTTGATTTGCATGCTTCATGGCCACTACCTCATTGGCGATTTGAGTCACCATTGTCTCTAGTGCCCTCATTTGTGCTCCATGACTTTGCAATGTCTGCCCAAATTTATTCAACATCTCGCCCTGAGACTGTAACTGTTTGGCGAACGTACTCATCATCTCTTGATTTTGCTGCACCACTTGACTAAGCAACTCAGTGCTTTTATCCTCCGCCTTTGATTGTGGCTTTGAATCCAGATCTTGCAGGAAGTTGTTTGGATCCTTCCATGAAAATTTTCTATCCTTCCTCCAAGCGTAATCATTGTTCCTATAGCCCTGTTGTTGCATAAATTTGACTTGGGCCTCCCCATCAGATTCGGCGTCTTCCTTTGCTAGCAATTTCTTGGCTAACAAGTCCATCTTCTCATTCAACTCTTTGATATCCTTTGACTCACCTGTGACTCGAACCTGCTCTGGTGTGTCTCTGTCGCCCCATGACTGCTTTCTGGCCATGTTTTTCAGGATTTCCCAACACCTATCACCGGTGTTGTTCAAGAAGAAACTGGAACCTGCTGAGTCCAGATTGCTTATGTCATGCTCATTTAAAGCGAAGTAGAAGATCTTCACTTATTTATCTTTATCCAGCCCGTGATGTGGGCACCTCCTCAACATTATTTGAAAGTGCTCCCAGATCTCAGAATATGTTTCACCTTCTTTCTGACTGAAATTATGAATTTTTCTTATTAAATCATTTGTCTTCTCGGGCAGAAAGAATCTTTCAAAGAAAACTTCAACCATGTGGGCCCACGATTCCACGTACTCGTCGTCCAGATTATGCAGCCACTCCCGGGCATTGCCCTCTACAGAACTAGGAAATAACTTCAAATAGAGTGCCTCCTATGGAAAACGATCTATCTTGATCATATCACAGTTCTCCACGAACTGGCTTATGTGAGTCACCGGGTCTTCATTTTTGAGCCCGTGAAATGCATTGGATTTGACCAAATTGATTAGGCCTGGGTCAATTTTATAATTGGGAATGTTGATAGCCTACCTCTTGATCGACACTTTCGATGTAGAAGCAGAAGATGCCTTGATCTTCTCCCAGATTGTCTGTTCCTCAACCATAGCTTCTGGTTCAGAATCTGAATCTATATCCTCAGGGTGATCATGAACATTGTTCTCCTCGCCATCTGATCCCAAAGGTGGAACCTCTGGTAATGGCAGCGTGTAGTCTGTGCTACGCGTCTTCACCATTCATTGGTACCTGCAAAGTAGTAAATTTTGTTCAGTACAGTGCTAGACGATTGCTAAATATGACAGGTAAACAATAAATTTCTAAAATAATTATAAAATAAAAATGTGGCCTAGAGTGGCCACTTGCAGCACTCTAGTGCCGAAAGTTGACGTATCCCTGACAACGGCGCCAAAAACTTGACACGATTTTACCGTGCGTATAACGCAAGTGCACACGTCAATGTAATACAGGCCTTTGTGAGGCCTGAGTCGAACTCAGGGACACTGAACTATCGGTATACTACTACCAACTGTTCACAATCAGCTAGACCGGTTAAATAGGTTTTAAGAGTTGATTAAAATGAAAATAAAAATAAAAGAAAGCAAAGAAATCGATTAAATGTTGAGTTTAATTAATTTAGATGGGAATCTTTAGGATGTGGTTTCACCGCGGGGTCTCGTTGTATGAATTTCCAAATAGTTAATCAAATTCATCTCTCAATCTGAGTAGTGGCCTGTAGTCAGAATTGTTCACTATCGTGATACAATTCACTACCTAGATCTAGGTCGGTTCCATCGTCATAGTAACCTATACCCTAAATGAGGTGCATTACAATCAACCTATGGGTTTCCACCATTAACCGTACATCACCTTGTTCAAGGAATTTATGAGTTAATGTGAATTTCATCTCTTTTCAACTGTTAATTCTTCTTTAAAAGCAAATAAAGGCATTAAATTATCATTAGTGTGATCAAGCATAATGATATAATAGAGAAAACTAAATTACACCACGGGTTTAAGAGACAAATTATAAATTACTATGATAAAAACGTCATACAATGATTCCCCGGGCTACTCCCGATCCTAAAGTTTTGATACATGTTTCACGAGCCACTTGTATACTTTTGTTAGCTCAACAATGATATAATATATGTAAGATGTGATCTATTCTTGAGATGTGATACATAGACATGATATGATGGAAACCTAGAGATGGTTTAATAGATATCAATGCATAAATGATTAACCTTATACATCAATAATGATGATAATGTGTAATTTGTTGGCTAATATTGTGATGAAATCACTACTAAATGTTGTAATTTATTATGAGCAATGAAATGAGATCATGTGAATGAAACATGTTACATGAGGTGTTGATCTTAGTGCTTAACAAAGATGGAAAATATAGTTTGACAATTAGCACAACATAATGCTTTTGACACCTTGATATGATCTAGATGGGCAAAGAGATTTAATGATAATTAACTGCCTCTTAAAAGACATATGATAATTTTGAACATGTTCTAAAATTATCTCAATAAAACGTTGATGACACCTTGATATAATGGGTTAACTTTAGTTAACTCCTTTAGAACATGGTAACATGATGATGGAACCCTAATTCATGGGCAAAGATAAGGACGATACCCTAATAATGAGATATGTTATGACCTAATCAGAGTTTCTAAACCCTTGTTTGAGCCTTCTATGAAGGGGTGTTTCACCTTAGATGTTTTTAAACCTCCTAATGGTAGTTTGGTGATGGCTATGGAGCTTTGTTTTTGGATATGTTGCACCTAAGATAGTTTCCTACATATGGAAGAAGATCCTTAGTTTTTCCTTGGAGTATGAGCATGGCTCAATTTTGAGGACGAAATTTCTTTTATGATGTATATGATGTGACAAAGTGGTTTATGGCTTAATTTTGGGGACATAATTTCTTTTAAGGTGTGTAGGATGTGATGGAGTGGACTTTTGGAATCCTTAAATCTCTAATAACATATTAGAATTCATATATTTAAGTAATCTGAGAGCTCTTAGTATTTTGACCAAAAAATGGGGTTTAATTGATGTTGCTATAGGGGATAAATGTGCCTGAATATGATGAAATGAACTAATGTTTGACTAATCTCGTGATTAAGCTTTAGCATGTTTTAACTTAGGTGTAGGAATTGGTTACATGTCACACATCTTGCCAAAACATAGGAGAGTGGTGTTCCCTTAAATAACATATCCTTTGGCCATGAGCACTAGCTGTATAAGCCACAGATTGCTTTGGGGAGTGTTGTTGTAGGCCCTTGGATGACCGGATATTATGGTGGATTCTCCATCTTCAACTTTTGTCAATTATAAAGTCATGGAGGATTGATGCCTGAGTGGTTGCTGCATAGCAGAATATGAGGTAGATCGTGGGTTATATCACGACTCCATCGACCGTGCCTTTGTGCCAAGAACAACGAGAATGAGGCCTCAACCTCTCCACCTGTAGGTTAGATGAGGAAGAAGTATAAGACCAGATGAAGAGGAGAATGAAAGAGAGGAGATGCAACCCGACAAACATCGGTGAGGAGTAGCTGCAATTTCCAACTAGAGTCTCCCACCATGGCATCCGTCATGACCAGTGAGTCCTCGGTCGTGGAGCACAGCCTCACTGACGAGTGGACTTGCAATTGAGAAGGGTTGTGCTAAGAAGAAAGGCATGATTTATCGTCATAGACCACTGAACGGGTATCTCCGACGCTTCTACTACTTCATGTGAGAAGACAAAGTGCACGCATCTGATCAGGGGAGAGAGAGAGTTGGAGTTCACGAAGAGGAGGCACTGCTCTATTGCTCGCAAGAGGTGAGTTGTGCAGCGGAGCCCTTGCAGAACAGATCCTAGCGGCAGCGAGCAGGTGCGGGCGGAGTCTAGCCTGAGATGAGGCATGTTGCAGCGTTGCATTGTGCAGAGAGGAGAGCCCTTGTGTGGGACCCTTCTCGCCATGGATGCCTCTCGCGGTGGCGGCCGTGACAATGAATCTTGTGGACTCGTATGCCTATTTGAGAACGCGAGAGAGAAAGCAAGTCAAACTGGATCCGGACCAGTGAACCAGTCGACTTGAAGCAAAACCAGACCAACAATGAACTGTCGAGGTCCAGCCGGCTCATTCAGCCAGACCAAGAAAGGAGCGCCCCAGTCAGTGGCCATGTGGCAACACTCCATTGGCCGAATGAGGTAAAATCTCAGAAAATTTCTAGATCTTACAAAATTCACAATAATTAGTATGTTTATTAGAAAAATACAAACAAGGTACCAAACTTATCAAAAAAATGCATAGAACAATATGGACTCATAATATCAGGCTTTTGATGCACTAATATCAGTGATATCTTGTTAGTTGTGAAATGCTTAATTGATAGATAATAAATATCAAACAACGAACTATAATTATGAGAAAATACCAATAAATCATAATTCATGTTTATAATGCATATGATGCCAGTTATGTTCATGTTGATGTACGAAATCATGTAATTTTCTCCATATGGCTAATTAGGGCTAATAACCCTAAAGAACATGTAATAAATACATGCATGCTCAATAATGGTGAAATTTATAGAATAGGCTCATATCAGTATCTAATACCTCAGATTTATATATGAGATCAAGATGATACCCTTAATCCATGTTATACATTTATGTTTTCTCTTAATATGATATAAACCCTAATATGATTAATACATGTAACATAGGGTTAACATGTGCACATAATCATATGTAATCAAGTAATCAAATTATGTATACTTATCTAGAATATAAGAAGAGTAATATAATCCCAAGAAGATAATACAAGTAATCATGAGAATATCATAATGAAATAAGCAAACCCTAATATGAACACGACTAGGGTTAAGATGATATGCAAGATGATAAGAACCTGATGGTGATATGTGGTCTTGTCTTAAGCAGGGTTGACCAGGATGTAGATGATATGAGGATATGATGATTAGGTTTGTCTTGATCTAAGGTACTCCATTACCTCTTACTTGGCTTATTATACAATACACTTGTGTTATATGTGTAGTAAAATACTTGGCATATGATATTGGATGACATGATTGTTCTTGTATGATATGTTGCATGATTTTCCATACTTATTGCTATGAACACATGAAACATAATATATTTGTTCCATTGTAACTAAGAATTTCAACTCTTTGGTAATAAAGTGCTGGAAATAAGTACTTCAACTCTTTGGTAGTAAAGTACTTGGAAGTGATCCAACTATTTGGTAGTAGATCACATTATGAAATGTTCCAACTCTTTGGTACTAGATCATAAAGGCCTTGCATTCAACTCTCAGGTAGTAAATGCATGGATGATATAATGGAAAATGTGCTTAAAATATGTTTCTATTTTGTTAATGAACATCTTTGTGTAAGTATATGATTTTCTTAAATTTTTCTGTAACTTCCAAGTATTAGTTTTATCTTATTGCCAAGATATGATGAGAGGTATATAAAAGACATGTAGGCATACTCAGTACAATATTCTTGAATATTGTGTTGACTTGTACCACATGTAATGTTTTGTTTAGGTTGTGGTTATGCTCTTGAAGATCCAAGATAGTGTCAGTTGTGTGCCGAGCTGATGTACAGGTGGACCTGTTCTCTAAAGATCCTGTAGTATAGTGGTAGTACATGTATATGTAGAAGTCTGTTGTTCAATATGTAATGTCAAATGTTGTAACAATTCATGTTGTAATTATATGTTGAATGGTGAACATGTGTTGTGGTTTGTTTATTGTTCATATGCATGTGCTACTGATTGTTTCCTTTTGACTTCCTCGGATTTTCTTCTTCTTAGCCTTGTGTGGGATGTTTAAATTGGGATTCTCTCTAAGGTGAGGGTTTCAATTTGGACGTCACACATTAGATTAAGTTTTAGAAAATTTGGGGACGTCACAACTACCCTCTTCAAAAAATATCTAAAAGAGGCTTGGCCGCCCAGAGGACCAAGTAAAACTCCCCAAACCCAAGCCTGAAAGGAGAGGTAAAAAGACAAAAAAATAAATAGAGAAAAAAAATATATGAGAGTTGTGCCCGAAAAGATGCCAAAAGTTTCCGCACTGCCGGTATATTACTGCACTCATGAATGCAGATATGTCGTACCCGTAGGTGGAACCTTGAAGCCAAGCTTACACACCTCCAATCCTGAATGGAATCTCACAAAGTTACTTGACTTAAAGTCAGAAGCCCAAAAAGGGAAACACTCTTCTTACGGCAGTTGTGGGTGAGGAGTTCAGGAGGAAGAGGAAAACACCTAAAATCCATAAGCCTACCTATACACATTAGCATAGGGCCCACCGAAAATAAAGAATAGGTGTGAAAGCTACCCTTCAAAAATGATTTGGCATTAGTACGGGCATTAGCTAAGGGGAGGGGTGATGAGTTGAGAAGGATAAACCTTTTACAATAGAAGGTTATGACAGATAAAATGAGATTATGCAACTCTGGTTAAAGGGGAAAGATTGAGACATAAGGGATTGAATACATACAACAACAGTCTTGATGCAAGGATGAGATATGCCAGTCATGCTATAATGTTGTCTTTTAAGCTTGTTCATTCTTTCTCTCTCTGAGTTCTCGAACCTACACTTAGCTTAAGGACAGGCTTGATTGTAAGTTTGGGGGAGTTGATAACATTGTACTTTACGTACTTTTTATATATATTTTACACCACTTTTAGTATAACTTTAGTTAACTTTTCAAATAATTTCTCTATCTTTTTTACTTAAGTCTTGTTTAAATGATTTCAAGAATCAACACAACTTAAGTCATGATTTTTGGGAACTGCGACTGTGATTCCAAAGCACCAAACAACTCGAAGCCTCAGACAATAAGCAGAGCATACGACCGCAGTTATCCAAAAACCGCGACCACGGATGGCCAGAGACCGCGACTGTGGTTGTCCAGAGACCGCGACCTAGGTTGTCAAAAGACCATGACCGTGGTTATGACAAGAATCACGACCGCAGTTATAGGAGGACCACGACCAAGCAGGACCGTGACCAGAGAGGAATAAGGCAGAGACTTCGATCACGGTCTTGCCCTCACTTAACAGAAAAACCGCGACCGCGGTTCTAAGTTAGTGGAATGTGCCTATAAATAGCGCTCTCAAGGCCACGAAGTGCTGTTGCATTCCAGACTCGTCTCTAGCCATCCATAGATCAGTCTTGGATCTCCAGGGGTGGAAGCCGAGGAGAGAGAAGATGGATGCCCACCCCTTCTTTGAGAGGAGAAGGCCATTGACCGGCCTAAATCACGCGTCCTAATATTGGAGGCGTATTTGAGGTAGTCAGGCTTTTACATTTATAACCCGAATCCTTCTAGGCCCCTGCAACTTTGTTTACAGGGTCGAAGTAGTCATACGGGGTCGAACACAGGGACAAGGGTGGTAGTGTTGAGAACTCTGAATCGACATGCTACACTCCGGCAGGTATAAAGAGATAGTAAATTCCCCAAGGGGAAACAGTAAGATGTCACAAACAAAACAAGTAAAACTATCTCCAACTGGAGTTACAAGAAGGATTTTAAGGTATTAGTCATTTAGCAGTTTTTAGGAGTTTTCATGCAACAGAAACATAAAGATAAAACTAGAGCTAAAGCAAGGTGCGAAGGATAAGACTTTAGCAAGACAAGCGATAGCAGTAACATCCTGCACCCCTCCTCTTAGAGAGGGTACCTCTAACCAAGCATCGACACCTCTCTCGAGGTTGCTGGACTTAAGTTAGAGTGGAATGATACTAAAACAACTCCGTTCCAGGCACTCTCGTACTCTAGAATCAGACCAAACACTAGAGCCACAACCCAACTCTTGAAGTTGTTGCGACGGGAAAACACGATTCGGTAGCTAAGCGAAACGCGATCCAAACATGCAAGCTAGAGTTCAGATATCCAACGTAGCAGTCATCTAACATATTGCACCAAGCATAGAGCAGCAAGTAATTAAGCTTCTCTATTTCCATAAACAAATAAGGTCTTAATACATTGCATAAGTAAGAATTAAACAATAGAATTAAAGACAGATGACGCCTTCTTGATCTAGAAGGATGACAGACTACTGTAGCTCTCCAGCCCGATACCGGTCAGGAGCCGAGCCCAATACAGCCGTGTCGGGCACCACACCCTCTTGGGTAGCACCATCAGATGGCTGACTGTATCGCTCAAGGACCCTGGCCGATACGCTCATGTCAGGTGGCGCACCCTCTCGGGCGGCACGCATGACGGCGAAGCGTATCAGGTTTGGTATCGTGTCGGACAAAGAACTACGCAGCTACTGTCGGGCACTTGTGTCGCTCATCATCGCCGACCGATATCGGCCCGTAGTGTCGGCCATTGGGAAGGCCGATATAGACTGAGTATGCTTTGTGGGCTGGGACGGCCTTATTGATGATAAATGGGCCAAAATAGGAGGAAAACTCTGCAAAAGATGGAAATATTGAATTAAGAGCGTCGTTTGGCCTATTATTGCGAAAGTGCATATAAAAGAGAGGAAAATAGCAGAAAAGGGCAGTTTTGATAACGGAATAAAGGGCAAAAACATCACAAATATTGGTGTTATCAACTCCCCCAAACTTAGCTTTCTGATTGTCCTCAATCAATATATAAACTTTATTTTTGTGATGCTTCTTCTTGCGCAGTAAAGCTTTTAGGCTGAAGGGTAGAAACAAGTTTCGTAATGCCTTTAGAGATAATGCTGCTCCACTCCGAACAAAAGACATTGCTCTTCGTGCCTTATTATTTCAGCAAAATTTTTTTCTACAGCTTCAGAAAGACTTTAGTGTATGATTCCGAAGTTAGCTTCCACACCAAACAACTTTATTTTAGGGACAGAAAGTTGTGTATAGGGTAGGCTAAGGCTTTTTGGGTTTTTCTTCTCGTTTCCCACCAGTCCATCCAGATACGGGTCCGTTAACAGGCAAGTGGTCCCTGCAGTCCAAGTCAGTTGGCTTTAGAGCAGTGATTTCACATCCTACGTACCACTGCCCCAGATCTACCATGCCTAAAGATGGGTACTTTTGGAAAACAAGTGTGTATATATTTTTTTCTTTTCTTTTATCAGGCACAACTCTCATGCTTTTATTCACACTCATAAGGATTCTTTCTCTTTTTGGGATTTTCGTTGGGTAAGGGAAAACAAAATAGATTTCTGCTGTTTGGGCAGCTTTTTCCTTCTCCATACTCGTCTCTTAACTGTTTGTGAGATTATTATTTTTCGAAATTCTTTGGCATGGCAAAACATAGTCTTTCGTTTGTTTGAGGCAGCATTATCAGAAAGATATGATAGAACTTGTAACTCGTTAAGCATACAGAAAGTAAACTTTGCAAGAAGTCACAACAGGTTTTTATTATAATAGCAACTTTGTACATATGCATAGGGACGGAAATAAGAGGAGTTTACAAAAAATTTTAAGTTTTCAAAAATTTTTAGCAAAAATTTTATATGTACACTTATTGAAGAAAAAGAAAAAACTAAGGAGATCAAAGAAGAAATTTTTTTTTGTACCTCCCTCACTGGTACATGGTACCCCCTCCCCCAACTTACTCCACACTCTGTCCCAGAGTTGTGAAGTAGATGAGGTAAGGAAATGTTAAACAGTGAGGGTTAGACGGTGAGCGCGCCTGTGCTAGATAAAAGCTCCCACACATATTCTCCTCTTATTTGGCAAGTCGGGCTTCATGAAGGTAGAGGAAGCAGAAGCTAGGTGCACTGTCTCTATCCTTCCTCCCCTTCTTTTCTTCATGATAAGGTCCTTGAGGAACTTGGCATATGTAGGCATCTCCTCCAAAGCGTCAAGGAAGGGGACCTCGAGATGCAGTTTCCTGATCGAGTCCATGAACCTTTCGTGGTGCTTTTTCAGATTCGCCTTTATCAGCTTATACGGGAACGGTAACTTGGGAGCATACGGATTCCTCCCATCAGTTGGCTCATCGGAAGGCCTTGGTGCAGGCTCTTGAGCTTCTGCTTGCCTACCTTCTTCCTCTGCTGGAATCGCACTCTCGGGCCCTTGCTCAGGTTCCGGTGGGGCTTCATCAGCGCGCTCTACCGTCTTTCCTGATCTTAGTACTGCCATTCTGGCAGTTTCAGGGTGAGAGAGTGACTTTCCTGTAGGGTTCTTCATCAGAGCGGTCATCTGAGTCATCCATTGATCGACCTCCCATTGGCGCATCTGCAGACTCGCCATCTAGTGTTGCACGGAATTCAGAGCTCCAGGGCTAGAAAGCGTGCCCTACACTAGTTGGCTGATGATGGTGTCCTGTCTTTTTATGTAGGCGGAAAGCTGACCAACCTAGTTAGATCGGCTTGCCCTCTCACCTTGGCCCTGACATTCACTCTCAGAAAGAGACTGCTCACAATGAGACATGGTATCAAAGCTCAGTGGAACAGGTCACAGCTTTCAGAGTTCCTGAAAAAGCACGAAAAATCAAGTTAGAAAATAGAATTATTTAGTTTAGGCAAAGAATAATAAATAAGGGAAAAGAAACAAAAGAAAAAGAGTGCTGTCAAGCTCATTTCTAAGCTTGAGGCATGGGAGTGTAGTTAGTGGATTCAGATTCGTCAACAGTGCCATTTTGCCTTGTCCCCGACAATGGCGCCAAAAAGTTGACCGGCCTAAATCACGCATCCTAAAATTGGATACATATTTGAGGTAGTCGAGCTTTTACATTTATAACCCGAATCCTTCTAGGCCCCCGCAAATTTGTTTACGGGGTCGAAGTAGTCATACGGGGTCAAACACAGGGACAAGGGTGGTAGTGTTGAGAACTCTGAATCGACACACTACACTCCGGCAGGTATAAAGAGATAGTAAATTCCCCAAGGGGAAACAGCAAGATGTCACAAACAAAACAAGGAAAACAATCTCCAACTGGAGTTACAAGAAGGATTTTAAGGTATTAGTTATTTAGTAGTTTTTAGGAGTTTTCATGCAACAGAAACAGAAAGATAAAACTAGAGCTAAAGCAAGGTGCAAAGGATAAGACTTTAGCAAGACAAGCGATAGCAATATCATCCTGCACCCCTCCTCTCAGAGCGGGTACCTCTAACCAAGCATCAACACCTCTCTCGAGGTTGCTGGACTTAAGTTAGAGTGGAATGATACTAAAACAACTCTGTTCCAGGCACTCTCATACTCCAGAATCGGACCAAACACTAGAGCCACAACCCAACTCTCGAAGTTGTTGTGATGGGAAAACACGATTCGGTAGCTAAGCGAAACGCGATCCAAACATGCAAGCTAGAGTTCATATATCCAACATAGCAGTCATCCAACATATTGCACCAAGCATAGAGCAGCAAGTAATTAAGCTTCTCTATTTCCATAAACAAATAAGGTCTTAATACATTGCATAAGTAAGAATTAAATAATAGAATTAAAGATAGATGTCGCCTTCTTGATGTAGAAGGATGACAGACTACTGTAGCTCTCCAGCCCGATACCGGTCAGGAGCCGAGACCGATACAGCTGTGTCGGGCAGAACACCCTCTTGGGTAGCACCGTCGGACGGCTGACTGTATCGCTCAAGGACCCTGGCCGATACGCTCATGTCGGGCGGCACACCCTCTCGGGTAGCACGCATGACGGTGAAGCGTATCGGGTTCGGTATCGTGTCGGACAAAGAACTACGCATCTACTGTCGGGCACTTGTGTCGCTCATCATCGCCGGCCGATATCGGCCCACAGTGTCGGCCGAGACGGCCCTAAGTGAACCATCCCCTCCCTCTCGGGATGAGGAAGAGCTCACCTAGGGTTGCCCGGCACGATCACTGGGGCACGATACTCTTGCTCTCGCAGTCTCCTCCGAAGATAGCGCCGAATTGTCCGAACTAAACAAACTGTCTGAAGTGTCTTTTTGGCTTCCTGTAGCTGCTATTTATAGGCAGCGGTTGGGAGAAGTTATGGTGCTCGAAGCGCCACGTGTTCTCCATATTCACGAGTCAGTAAACGTCCGATACGGGTGTCGCCCGGTGCAGGGGTGTCGACTGTCGATCACGTGACGGGCGGCGCCTGCCGGTGGGTGGCCTGTGTCGCTCGACAAGCTTGGGTTGTCGTGGCGCACTCGGCTCCCTGTCGGGTAAAAGGCGTGTCGTCCGTCAGTTTCTTCTTGCGCGACATCCTTATCGTGCGTCGATGTGTCCCTTTACCCTGTCGGGCAGAGGTCGTATCGGTCGTTGGGAAGGCCGATATAGACTGAGTATGCTTTGTGGGCCGGGACGACCTTATTGATGATAAATGGGCCAAAATAGGAGGAAAACTCTGCGAAAGATGGAAATATTAAATTAAGAGCGTCGTTTGGCCTATTATTGCGAAATGCATATAAAAGAGAGGAAAATAGTAGAAAAGGGAAGTTTTGATAATGGAATAAAGGGCAAAAATGTCACAAAAATTGGTGTTATCAGCCATCCACGCGATAGATCCATATCTGAAGAAGTAGTGTGTAGTATCATGTTTCTTCTCTTCCAGATCTATCGTTTCATCCTGCTGTACCCCTTTCCCCCTTCGTGGTATCTTATGGATCCATCTTTTTGTAACGCCGTCATGTTGTCCATAAACATGAGCGGCTGAACACCTTAACTTGGGTTGGGAGTAGCCACTAAGGCTCTCCCAACATGTATATTATCTCTTTCTTTTGAATATACATATTCTTATCAAGATTATCTCCATGCACCTATTTTAATGCTTCACTTGTATGCTTAGCTACCATCTTGTGATGCTTGATTGTTGATATCTCAAGAGAGTAATATCACTTTTATCCCATGTCATGGAGTGGTCTGAATGCATGAGAGTGTTGGAATGCTAAAGCTTTAACCATATGTCTTGCTGTGAGGTTTTTGAGTTGTCATCTCGAGAGAGAGGCTTCTTTTAGACTTAGATCTATCCTCATCTTGAGAGAGAGTGGAATAGACATTTGAATGGTTTCTTGTAATCTTGATATGAGTATGCAAGAGAGAGAGATAGTATTACATGTTGGTGAGGTGCTTTAGTTGGTGAACCCCCACATGGGTTTTCCCCATATACTTATTTATGGTTTGTTTCTTTTGCTTCTTTTTGTTTTACTATTCTTGTTTATGTACTACCGTTCCTTAGGGAACATCTCTTTATCCCCTTTTTCGACTGAAGTATAAGAGTGTTTGATTCTGTGTTCTTAACACGACAAACCTTGTCCCTGTGTTCGACTCCGATCGCTACATCAGACCCCATTTATCGTTGTGGGGGCCTGAGAGTCGGGTTATCTCTTTAAAAGTCTGACTACTTTAATCCACTCCTTTTAGACGTGTGATTTAGGCTGATCATCGGGCCATGTTGTTGGGTATTGTGGGCCATGACAGCGCAGGTGCGACCACTAGAGTTGAATTTGGATAATATGTACATGTGGATCTACTAGGATTTTTGATTGGCCTGTTCTTCCAAAATTCACAGTAATTAAAACAATGGTCTCAAAATGTTATATGAAAATATGTTTTGGAAAGGATTTTATGATATCTAGAATATGGATTAATTTTTCAAGTTAGTTTCAACTCCACATTCCCCTAATTCTTTAAATATCCTTCAAACCCTAGATTT
This sequence comes from Alisma plantago-aquatica, assembly GCA_963693085.1. NCBI lineage: Eukaryota > Viridiplantae > Streptophyta > Magnoliopsida > Alismatales > Alismataceae > Alisma > Alisma plantago-aquatica. The sequence goes on along the minus strand of OY856415.1, from coordinate 107,461,704 downwards.
TAGGTTAAATATCATTATTTAATGAAGGTTAATGGATTAGAAGGGTAATTAGGGTTTCAATAAACCTAAATAAGTTATTAGAGTTTCATAATTCTAAGAAGGGAAACTGGGATCTTCTCTAAGAGAGAGGTAAGTGGTGCATGCACTTTGAACATAAGTATTGATTGTTTGAATATATGTATGTTTGTGTAATGTACATGAATGATATGAATGTAATATCTACTACTTCTATTGCTTAAAGTCAATGAAAATATAATGATATGAATGTTGTGTTTATTATCAGTATTATTGTATCATATTCATGCACAATAAAGATAAGATTACAAATAAGATTTAACAAAAAGTTAATAGTTTTTAAGAGAAAGATAATGTTAAAAGATAACTTATATTACATCCTCACCAAGAGACTCCTCAGAGAAAATCTAAGAGGTACTTTGGTGCATAAAAGAGAAGGCACTTCGGTGCAACCCAAGAGGAACTTTGATACATAGGAGAAGAGGCATTTTGGTGCAAACCATGAGGATTCTTAAATTGTAAAGATTATAGTCTATTTTTTTATGTTTAATGTTTATAGTTCATTTTCAATTTACACATTCTCTTAAAGATGTAAAATGTTGAATTCCACTTACCAATTCGTTTCATGCAAGACTCGAGGCGTGATGCCCTCGGGTAAGGAGCAAGGTTAGAGGATAAATCCATATGACGTGCAAGGAGTAGCTCAAGGATCTTCAAAAGAAAAGTCATGGTGGGGTTCCAACTATACCTAGTTTAGATTTTTATTCTTGTTTATGAGGAAATGGATGGTGTATAAGTGTGAACATTTTTTCTTTTTTTCATGTGTGAGTTGAGTTTAGGAATTGACTATGAGAATTGTTGTCTTTATCCTAAGTGGGTTTATATATGAACTCTATTTTTATGCTCTGGATATCATGGTTATCACATCCTCCTTGAAAATTTTGCTTCATCTTAGTAATTGATATGTTTCAAATGTGGGATGTTACAATGTGGTATCAAAGCTAAATATATAATTTTCCAACATGCTTTTCTTAGAAACTCATCTATGGATACCCTATTTTACATATGCCACCTAAGAGGAAAGGAGATAATTATAAGACTCCCATGGGTGGGGAAGAGGATGTTTCTCTCATCATAGGAGAATATCAAAAATCTCCACATTAAGAAACTCCCATGGTGACCTTTGACGTCTGGGTCAAGGCCCTAGCCACAGCTATGGGAAGTGGAGAGGACCAGTTAGGCAACCCTATGGTCAACCCCATTCTCTTCCTAATTGACTTCTTGAGGATCAAGCCTGATTCTTTTACTTGAGAGGAAGAGATGCATGTGGTAGGCAAAATTGAAAGCTGGTTGCCAGACATGAAACATTATTTCCATGATCTAAATTTCCCTAACACATACAAAGGTCAATTTTGGGACTGACATTCTCAAAGGCATTGCTAGGACTTGGTGGGAGAATCTGCAAGGATCTCATGAAATCAATGCTCCTCCACTCACATGGGAGTAATTCTAAGAATCCTTTAAAAGACCATTACATATCTGAGGCTATGGTTGATAAGAAGGAAGAGGAGTTCTGCAACCTTTTTCTATGTGGTGATATGATAGTCACATAGTTTTACATGTATTTTAGAATCTTACTGAAGTATGGTTACAATTATGATGAACGAGGTAAGTTCATTAGGGGTCTCAAACAATACCTTAGTTTTGCTCTGACTAGACAAGGACATCATACCCTTTAAGGTTCCCCAGAAGCTGCACTAGAACTAGAAGACCACCCAGGAAGAGCATGGAAGAAGGAAAACCACTCCCACAACAACAACGACCATAATGAAAAGAAGAGGAAGGCTCTAGTTGAGGTTGTTGCTAATCAACCTGCAAGGACTCAATGTGCCAAGCGCTCCAAGTATCCTCTAGGAGAGTGTAGTTTTGGAATCAGAGTGTGTTATGCATATAGTGAAACAAGACACATTAGACCCAACTTCTCCAAGTTTAAAAAGAAAGATTATAATGTCAATCAAGCATCTAGAAAAAATACACAAGCTAGAATCTTAACCATGGTGGATGATGATAAGCAAGGTATGGTTTAAGTTATGAAACATTTTTAAGGTTATACTTTAGGTTAGTTTCATCTTAGTAATAGATATGGGTAGAATTATAAATTTGCATGATAATCCAAAGAAGTAAACCATTCATTTTAAGGATAAGGAAGCCCTAAAGTGGGTAGGACCTTGGAAATTTTGTGGACAAAATTTTTAGAAGGGTAGAATTATAACACCCTAAAACATTTAATCTAATGAATTGGTCCTAATTTGAAACTATAATTTCTTTAGATTTCTAAATTTATGCTTTAAACATAGACTAATGTGATGATGGCTCTCAAATATGCTATTTCAACTAATTTTCAAAACTTTTGCACTTAATCCGTATATTTGAAACTTCATATCACTAGTTTATCCCTAACTTTTCGACAATTAAAATTTAAGGTTTAACTTGGAATTGACCCAATTAGTTTTCTTTTTATGGCCTAATAATTTTAACATCAGTTGGTTTTGATAATTTTGGGCTTTTCCCAAAAATATTATCCCCAAATTCATCTAAAGAATCCTATATGATCAATTAAACATTTATCCTGAAAAAGGAAATATAGTTAGCTAATTTGGTCAAATCAAGAAACTAACTATATTTTCAGATTCCTCATACTCTATTTCGATGACCCACCAAATTTTGATGTGTTTTATTAACCTTAGATGTCCAAGATGATATTGTAAAAAGAGGCATAAGCTTAACACATTATTTGATAAATATAAATGAATTTTCTCTATAGATTTGCACAAATGTATGTCACACAACTTTTGTTTTCGATTCCAGGTCAAACTCTAGCTAGCATAGTTTTCCATGATTAGGGAGGCTTTCTCCCTTATGCAATCCCCCAATGTGCAGGACCTAGCCAAATCATGTTTCCGCTTCCTCACGATATCTCTCTCTACTTTCCTTCTCATCCCCAAATTATCATCCCTCTAGTTTACTCATGTATCCACAATAAATTTAAGACCTGAGTTTATACATTATCACCTCCCTAAGACTCTAGATGACAAGGGGTATCCCTGTTCCACTAAATTTTAAACTCAGATGATTTCTTTTGCATCACCATGGATCCATCTAACCTATATAAGGAGCCCAGAGAAACATCTAGTGATCGCCAAAATATAAAACCACCACCCTTCTGCCCTCGTTTTGTTTCCCCTAGACCCCATATGTCCTCCTCATCTGACCCCCCTTTGGTGACTCATGAAAATGTGAAAAACCAAAGAAAGCATTATTGAGAGCCCAAATTATCTTCTTAGTGCATTGGTAATGATCTTACACCCTCAATTTCATTGAAGAAGTGGTAAACTTGTCATCTCATTTCTTGCTACTTTTTACCACTCGAGGTCATTATCAGTCTTTATTATCATAGTAGTAGATGAATTCTACAAAAAGTGCTTCTCCTCGATCTCACGAATTAGACATGTTGTTAGAATTTTGCTTTTCTTAGCCTATGGCCTGCCCTTGACCTCCACTTCATGGATCAGCCATGGCGGAGTGGTGTTTTGATCTCTAAACCACCTCTAGTCTAGGAAAAGGGGTAATTAAGGTAACAGGGACTTGAGGAAGGTTGACCGACCTAAATCACACGTCTAAAAGGAGCAGATCTAGAGTAATCAAACTGTTAAATTTATAACCTCGCACATAGGACCCCGCAACAATAGTACATGGTCCAATGTAGTAAATCAGAGTCGATCTACATGGACGAGGGTGGTATGTGTTAATAATTGAGAGCCTTAGCTCAGTTATACCAAACAAGAAGTGAGATAAAGTTTCATATGGAGCGGTGGTACTTCAAGAGAAAAGCATTAACGAAGTAAACAAATCAAAAAAGTAAAACTAAAGAACAAGAAAGTCAAAAGGTAAGATATTAAGTTATATATGGGAAAGTTGGATCGAGTTTCACCATATAAGGTCCCTCACCAACATGCCACACTCATGCCCATTGTATACCCTTAGAATTACAAGCAATCATCAAAAATGTCTATTATGTCCTTTCTCAGGCTTAGGATAGATCCATATTATAAAGTTGTCTCTCTCTCAAGATGACATACAAACAATCAAAGTAAAACCATATGATCATTAGCTTAATCATTCCAACATTCTCATGCATTCATGAAGGTTCATAACACGTTGATATAGGTACATACTACTCATTTGAGGTACTAACAATCCAACAACACAATATAGTAGCTAATCGTTCAAGTGAAGCATTAAGACCAATCGTATGGAGATAAGCATCACTACAAGCATATATTCATTGGTTATGAATATTTACATGTTGGGAGAGCCTTAATGGCTACTCCCAACCCAAGCTATATGTTTAGGCACTCATGGTAGTAAGTATAATTATATAATTAAATGTTTGGTTAGGAATGAGGGTGGAAGATGAAATGGATGAAAGAAGTTGGGTAGGTTCAGAGGGGAAGAAAAAAGATACACCAACAGTGACCACACACTAATCAAGGCCGATGGAAATCTTCTTCAGGCTAAATCTTGCATGGAGGAGAGGATGGCTGCTCCTTCTGGTTCCTTCTCTCAAAGAAGATGTGTGGAGATGCTCGATGACCGTGGCGGCGTGATGTCCCTTGGATTGTATCCTTGGATACCACAAATTGAGTGTGGATGGTGTATCCTAATGGTCGATGGAGAGGTATTAGTGTGGCAACACTCTATCATCTCCTTCTGGATGCAATCCCCTCTTCATAACATGGGTTCTTATATTTCTAGGCCTCTGTGTAGTGCTCAAGGTGGTTTTTTAGATGCTTTAGTTGCACGACAAGTCCTCCAAGAACGTGCTTCGAGGCACACACCTAACGGTCTTGAGTGACCATTCTTCCAAATCTTCCATTGGTTGGCAGGTTGTGTAGGTGCGCTATCAGTTTCAGAATCGATGAGCTATGGCTTTCTAGTTAGTCCTTCGCTTGGTCATTCGATCGACCATCAGTTAAGTGCTAACACACCATTTGTAGGCATTCCTATGGGACCAGGGGATCATCGGGTGATATGCATCGGTGGGCCATCAGTTTTGATACCTGATGGTTTTCCTGACTATCCACCTTACTAACCATCAGTTGTGGACTACGCAGGCATGCCATTGGTTTAGGTCATCATGCCTATTCAGTTTGATGAACCATAGGTTTTGGCATTCGATGGTGGATTTAATCTCGACTGGAGACCATTAGTTTGGGAACCAATGGATGGGCAGTGCTTGGATCCCCTTGGTTTTGAGGTTGTAGAAGGTCTCTTTTGATTCTGCAATCTGATGGATGTTCTACCCCGTGGTAGAAACCATCATCGTGAAATGAGTGATTATCTTCCAACCAAGGTAAAATTGGTAATAAGGATAAAAATACAAAATAAGTAAGGGTAACTCTGCATAATGAGGGAAATTAAGGGTTTCAATGACATAAAATATCCACAAAATTGGATATTATCAAACCCCCCTCCAATATTAGAGTGGAGATTGTCCTCAAGCTAATAAATAGAATTAGGGCATCGAGAAAATGTTAGGGATGTATTTATTTAGTGTTTCATCTACTTGTTAACCATGTCTTCATATTATCCTTAGGTCAAGATCTATGTGGAATAGCTTGGAATGCATATCGTTGCATTACATCATATGTCTAGAGTATCCTCTTTTTAAGAGGAGTGACTCCTTCAAAAAATACAACAAATCCCATTTACAATATATACATATGTGAAATGCCATAGAGGTTTTATTCACTCTCGACCTTTATTTTCAGGTAGTTCTAACTAAGGGTGTAAAGGTGGGAGAAGACTGCTTGTGTTTCCTATCTTTCTAGGGTTTTCTCAACCATGAGTACTCTTGTAAAATGGTACCACTCAATTGGTAGTCCTAATGTAATTTTAGGTGGTTATGTGAGATAGTCATCAAAAGACAGGTGGGTTATTGTTTGACTTCCAGGCCGCACTATCAAGCATGACATATCTACATTTTTAGTGTAGTTATACACCAACAGGGCAGAGCATTTCAACATCTTGCTGAGCACAACTCTCATGCTTTTATTCATACATGCCTTTTATTCTTGCTCGCAAGGCTTTTAGGTAATGTAATTTAAGGGAAACATGGGTTTTTGTGCCTCCATTGTTCCTGTAGTGTGGATTTTAAGCACTAGAAGGGATAATTGTTTCATCTATTGTTGGCGCTTGGACTTTCCAACCTATATTGGGGAGCTAGGTTTTCGATCGGGGGTGCACTGGGAGGGTCATCCTTATTTCAGAGGGTTCTATTGGGATAGTAGCATTCGCTTGTTTCTTGTATTATCTTGAGATAAGAATGGTGTGAAGACATGGTCAAGAAAATCTTTTTATTTTTTTATGAATATGATATAGTAGCCCAAAGCATCACTCTTGGAATGATTATGCTAAGAATGATCCTGAAGACAAGAAGTTGTAAGGTAAGAGTGGTGACACCCCAACAAAATTGGATTCAAAATTTGCCTTAAAGAACTTCTATTTATGAGAAAACTTCCCTTTTTTGGATAAAGAAATAAAAAAAATGTTGGAAAAGAATTGTCATTAATACTTAAGGTTCTAGTAAAAATTTGAAAAAAGTTGTTGTAAGAAAGAAATAAAATGGACAGTGCAAAAAAATTAGGAGGTTGGGTTGGCAAATGTACCGAGCTTTCCAGTTCGGACCCCCCACAAAACTTATCATGCACCTTGTCGTCAAGGTGTCAAAGAATGAGTTTGAGCGATAATAGAGAGTTAAGTCTTTGATTTTGGTAATGCTCATTCAATACACTAATATCCTTAATGTGTATGTCCCTCTAAGTTGGTGGTAGTAATCTTCTTGTTAATGCTCCACCTTTTGATTGGATGTGGCCAGCATCTGCATCAAGAATAATACGTAGAAGCTATAGTCGTTGGAGCCCCATTCTTGTTATGGACTCGTGTGGTAGAACTGAGGTTTCTCGAACTTCAATCCTTCTTCTGGGAGGCCTTGACCATACACTATTGTAGCTTGCCAATTTTTGTAGTAACTGTGCAACTTTCTATCCGGTGACAATGTTAGCTATTTTGTGGTAGGTGGTTCTTTTCATGCTAAACAGTGTGTCAGAGCTGTGGTATAAGACTATCATTTGTTTGTCGGTATCGATTGATAGCAGTGTCAGGTTTCCTTCATGAAGGATATGTATATCTTGTGGGGGGCATTGTAATTTGAGTGATCAATCAGACACTGTAATTTTCCAGACTCTTTCTTATGGATGATACCACTGATGATCTCATAGAAAGCCATACATACATCTTGGATCTTATCCTCTAAGAATAGCTGATAAGCTATCACGATGTTGAAAGTCACATAGCCTTCAATTATTAATATTTCGTGGAGGTCTGGCAGAAGTATTTAGATACTATCTTGTTCAAAAATTGTTATGAATTCATCTTCTTTCATTCGTATCTCATTCATTAAGAATGTTATATCTTCAACCGACAACCCTTAACAAGTGTTTCTATCAAAGTTCTCAAAAGTAGGTTGTACTTGATTTGTTGGAGTCAATTCAACTGTAGGTTGATCCTCAAGTTCATTTGCTCCATCATCATTGTGATCCTATTCTTCATGTGCTTGGTTGGAGAGGATTGAGTATTCATCTTTGTCATTGGTCACTATTTCCTCTTCTCCCTCAGGTTTGTCAATATTTCCTTGAGATGAGGAAACATCTTGTTCGGGTTCCATAGAGGAAGCAAGTGTAGTAGGGATGTCAGGAGCAACCGTTTCATCTTCCATTTATTTTAAGGATGGGTTGGAGGGGTAGATGTTTCTGGTTGAGGAAGAGGTTGTGTTTGTGGTTGAGGAGGATGAATCACTGGGCTAGTTCCATGCATACATCATAGAAGAATATCCTATCATGGATGACCTCCATGATGTACTTTCCTCGTCGAGTGTGGAAATCTTCATTTGCAATCCGCTAGGGAGGAATCCCCATGTTTATGGCTTCGATCATCCACATCTCTATGAATGCACTATCTCTCAAGTTTTAAATTTCCTGGGGTATGATGCAATCGATGCATATATCCCTCTATTTTAAATGATACCATCTGCTTACTCCTTGTATCAGACATTTCAGACATGTCAAGATTTTTTGTATCATCCTTTCTTTGGATTCTCAAAAACCATCCTTCAACATGGTAGGTCTTTTATGCACCCTCAAGATGACCATTTGGTGCATGTGAGATGGGCGTATCACACTACTTGAGATGAGCATCTAATAGGGCAGGTCAAGCTGAGTTCCATCCAATGCACAATACAATCAACCCGACACTCCAAATGATAGTCTCAACACTTGAACTGATCATTTAGCAGTCCAGTCAGCTGATTTGTTGTGGGAATTGAATACCTAAACACATTATTAATCATTCAAATCATCATTCAAGATCAAAATCCTCTTCTAGATGAGTTCCTATGTGTGTGACCCTATAGGTCTAATGTTACATTGGCAATGAATGTCCATAACAACTTATGACATCACAAGCAATGAGCTATCCCTAGTCACACATCAGTAATACCCAAGTAAATGGAAAGTTGAAGGATAAATTCAACCTACAATTTGTGTATGGTTTTATAGTGTTTCTATAGTTCCTTTGTCACTGATATCCAGATTGAACTAGAGGCATGGAACAATCATCCTCATTATTGTTCAATCTTATTTCTTAAAGCAGAGCAGACTGTCTGAGATATATGTAAGCTCAATATCACATATTGACTCACATGCACATGTCCATGTTAGGGAAACAATTAATTTGGAAGACAAGCTTGAAGTTTTAAGTTGATGGTTTGCTTAGACAGACTCAAACTCGATGGGTTTAGTTAGTGGACAAACAACTGATGGTTTAACCTACTAGGAAAACACTCGATGGAACATTACAAAATGAAGGTTCGAGGCAGGTTAAATTAAGAATCGATGGGAGTGCACAATAGAAACAACAAAAAATCTGATGGTATTCCAAGGAAGATGGAACACTAAAGGTTTCACTAGGCTAGCTACCTACCGAAAGTTCTTCATATTAAGAAGAAAAGTGATGGTTGTCATTGTTGTGGAAGGGGAGGATCAATGGTTTACAAAGATAGATAGAAGTGAAAACTGATGGTTAACTCTATATGCAAGAAAAGCAATGGATTGTAAATATCCCCCTAAGATCCAACAATTTCTAGAGAGGGAGCGACAAAAACTGATGGTTTGTTCCTAGTTACCCGCGGAACTGATGGTTTGAGGAAGAGAAAATGAAAAACGACGATTTTTACTAGGAAGAAAAAGAGGTGACTATCCTCTTATGGTTTTGTGATGGTTTTCCAAAGAGGATGGAAAGGTCGAAGCAAAGAAAGTGGTGACGGTTCATTGGAGAAAAGATGGTCTATTTTCATGAAGAAACTGAAATGAGAAGAGGAAGAATATAACTATTCGCCATTGTCGTCAATGAACCTGTGTTGCTCTGGTTACAGCGACATGACATTTGGGTCCCATGCTCATTGGAGCTAGAATCTGGTCCTACTGTAGTGATCACCCCACTGAGATTTGCTTTGCAGGTGCTAAGAGGAACCTTTGTGGTTTTCTTGGGTTATGATGGTTAATGGTTGGAGATGACGTATTTCGATTGTTATTAACTTATTTGCCTTAGCTCTGAGAGATTTGGTGGCTACAGTACTCTACTTTTACTACTCTCTTATGATTTTACATTGTGTCGGGTCCTTCTCTTACCTTTTATAGCATCAGCCTTAGTGGGGGGGGTTCGGGTAGCCATTAGAGTTGGCATTCCACCTTTTTATGGTTTTGATGTCTCATAGATCCGATGGTACTATAAAGCTACCATCCAATGATTTAATTCATTTGAAGGCTTGAGGGCTTTGCATACTTTATGACCCAATGGACGAAAGCTCCATGTCTTCTTATGGATCTAATAGTCTTCAAGAACCAATGGTTGGGCAATCCCAATGATTTTTCTTGTACCTTAACTACATATGGTTTCACTGGACTTGGAAACTCAATGGCTAGGCAGACTTAGTCATCCGGTGGTCTAACAGGTTATCTGTCAATAGTTTCGCTAGCCATTGAGAACTTGGTTGTTCTGCATGAAATCAAAGGCTTGATTGGGTTTTTAAATATCGATGGTTTCAAATAAGTGAGCCATCCCATGGCTCAATAGAGCACTTCATCTGATGGGTTCACACACTCTGTGATTCAATGGCCTAGATGATACGATCCAATTGATGACTATCCTTAATGAAATTGATGCCTTGACTTGGGTTGAACCCAATGCTCTTTTCATGAACCAACAATCCTTGCATTAGAAGAAAAAGTTTAAGCTTCTAACTTTATTTTATGTACACTAGAAAATAGGAAACAAAGGGAACTAAATAAAACCTAGGATAGAAATTAGTAAAGTCTAGCCACTATGAAATAAAACAAACTAGAATTTAGACAAATAGGTTTAGAAAATCCTTGGGTGCCTCCCAAGAAGCACTAATTTATAGTCTTTACCATGACTCTCTTTAAGTAGATTCACCATCCTTCTTTTGGTAGTACAGGTGGTGGTTCATCCAATTAAACTTATGATCTTTTAATAAAAGCTTCATCTTCATAATATTTTTTCACCTTGTGTCCATACATAGGGAGTGTCCCTGCTTTTTCAGTGAATATCTCCATCATCCCAGATGGATACAGTTTTTCACAATAAAGGGACATGACCATCTTGACTTCATCATCCCAAGCTAAAGTCTAATTCTCAAATTCTATAGAAGAACCTTGTCTCCTTCAGACACATCTTTTCTTTTTAAGTGGGCATCATGCCAGACTTTGGTTATTTGATTATAAATCGTGGAATTTTCATATACATGGATCCTAAGATCCTCTAGTCCTTGCAATTGTAAGAACACTTTCTTTCCTTCTAATCCTAGGTCCATATTTAGGATTTTAATCACCCAAAAGGCCTTGTGTTCTAATTCAACTTTGATCCAATTAGACATTGGCATCTCATTCCTTCTATAGATATTTCCACTGTGCTGACACTCTTTGCAGATTCACATAGGAATGTGCATCCTTAAATAGAGTTGGCCAATAAAATCCATATTGCAAAATCTTGGCAGTCGTCTTGTCCCTGCCCAAATGCCCACCATAAGGTGAAGAGTGGCACTCAAGAAGGATTTGTGGCACTTCCTCTTCTAGAATGCATTAACGATACAAATTGTCAATGCACCTTCTAAACAAAAATAGGTTGTCCTAGTAATATCTCTTCAAGTTGGAGAACAACTTCTTCTTCTCATTATAAGTGATATATGGTGGCAGTTGTTGGCAGGAAAGACAATTGCGTACATTTGCAAACCATAGTACTACGGGTTCAATGGAATCTCCATCATCATAACTTCATATGGATAATTGTCATTTATAGGTAGATAGTCGGCATCAGATACAACAATCTATCATAGGTGGTTATCTACTACATTCTCAGTCCCTTTTTATCAATGATCTCATGATCGAACTCTTGTAGCAATAGTGCCCACCTTAGAATCCAAGGTTTGGTGTCTTTCTTGTACATGAGGTATTTAATAGCTACATGATCTTTTGCAACCTTCACTTTTGATCCTATAAGATAAGAGTTGAACTAGTCGAAGGTAAACACTATTGTAAGCATTTCTTTTTCTGTGGTGGTGTAATTAACATGAGCTTCATCCAACATTTTACTTGCATCATAAATCAGATGGTTCTTCTTCTCTTCCTTTTGTCTAAGCACAACTCCTATGGCATAGTCACTTGTGTCACACATTATCTCAAAAGGAAGTTTGTAGTCTAGATCCTAGACAAATTTTGTAGTCATCAGAGCACTTTTCATGGTATCAAAAGCCTTCAAGCATTCATCTGCAAATCAAACATAGCATCCTTGACTTACAGATTAGACATGGGTTTAGAGATCTTGTAAAAGTATTTGATGAATCTCCTTTAATAGCCTGTGTTGGCGAGAAAACTTCTCACCCCTGTCATATATGTGGGGGTGGTAGCTTAGAAATAGCTTCGACCTTTCTCAAATGGACCTCAATTCCTTTCTTAGAGATTTTGTGCCCTAGCACTATATCTTCATGGGCCATAAAATTACATTTCTCCCAATTCAGAAAAAATTATTTATCTTCACATATTTTCAAAAACTAAGATAGGTTTTTCAAATGGTTGTCAAAGTCAACCGCATACACAGGGAAATCATCCATTAACACTACCATAATGTCTTCCAAAAAATCTACAAATACCAAAATCATACACCTTTGAAAGGACGATGGTATGTTGTAGAGTCTGAATGGCATTCTTCAAAAGTCATATGTTCTGTAAATACAAGTGAAGGTGGTTTTTTCTTGGTCGTTTGGGTGAACGGGAACCTAGTAGCATGTTGAGCATCCGTCCAAATGTAGAAGTATGAATGATCGAATAATAGTTCCAAGACTTGATCTATTAACGACAATGGAAAATGATCTTTCTTGGTGGCGACATTGAGCTTCCTATGGTCAATGCAGATTCACCACCCTATTATTTTTCATGTTTCCACTTCATCACCCTTTTATCCCTTTACCACTGTCATGTCTCCTTTCTTAGGGACAACATGTATTGGGCTCACCTAGTTGTTGTCTCTTATTGGGTCTATTTATACCCACATCTCGAAATTTTATGACCTCTTTATTTACCACCTCTTTGGAGTCTGATTTACCTTTATCTGAGGTTGTGCCATAGGTTTGACATTCGCTTACAAATTTATTATATGCAAGTAAACAGATGGTCTTAGGCCTTTTATGTCTTCATCAGAGTATCCTATTTCTTTCATTCTCATCTTGAGCTCATTCAACCTTTTCTCCTATTGGTCATATATCAAAGGAAAAATTCATAATAATTGGATTCCTTTCCTCAGTGTCTAGAAATTCATATTTAATCCTTCATAGAGCCATTTCAGCTTTGTTTTAGGCTTAGGTGCTTCCTTCTCTTCTGGAATTTTCCCTAGAGAGGCGTACTTTACCATCTCAAATTCTACATCTTCTTCATCAGTACATTCCTCTTCATGTTGATTTAGATAATCAAGAATTTTGATTACCTCTACATCTTCAATATCTGGGTCAAGATTATTCAAAGACCTCATGAGTAGATCAACTATAGTAGTTTTCTCTTGGACTTCATCACAGAACTAGTTGTATCTATCCATGAAATAGATTGACTCAAAGAGAGATGGTCCTCTAATGGAGTCTTGAACATGTAAATCAACATGATTATTCCCTACTCTGATAGTGATAGTCCCATCTTCAATATCAATCAACACCCTCCCAATGGAGAGGAAGGTCTATCAAATATCATAGGACAAGTCAGGTCTTCCACGGTGTCAATCGTGACTATATCACACTATATGGAAAATCACCTCATGTGGATAGGGACATCTTCCACAGTCCATACTGATTTCATAAAACAATGGTCTGCTAATTGAATTCCCATGCCATGTCAGTAAATACTATCCTCTGAGATAGTGTGAGAGGCATTAGGATAGTACTTGCTCCAAGATCTACTAGATCTTGTCTTTATCTCCCACATTGAATGGAACTGTGAAATCTCCTGTGTCCTTTTGCTTGGCATACATATTTTCTTGGACAAAAGCACTAGAAATTTTGGCTAGCCTGATAGTCTCAACATGGTCAACTCTTCTTATTTTTGTAACCAAATATTAGAATAACTTCACATATATCGACATCTCTTCAATGGCATCCAGGAACATAATATTCATGTGCAGTTTCTTCACAACTTCCATAATTTTTTTGTATCTCCTTTTCAAATCAGTTATGATTATCTTAAATGGAAAAGGAACCCTTGGTGAATAAGGATACTATCTATGAAAACTTCTTCAATTGGCTTTGGTTTCTTCTATTTTACTATCTTCTATCCCTTACCCTTCTCCTTTACTTTAACCTTATTGATAGAAACTTCTACCTCAGGTTCTTCTTATAATATGACAGTTTCATGTTGAGATTCAGTAGGAGTGTTCTTCTGGATTGCCTTTCCTGTAGGTTCTTCTAGAACTTTTCCTGAGTGGAGAGTGGCCATTTTTGCACTTCTATTACTCAAAGGTATCCTCCCATGTGGGTTCTTTATCAGTTCTGACAGTTGCGCCAGCTATTGATCAATTTGTTTGACATGAGTTTACATGTCGACCGTTTGAGCTATCATGCCTGCAATAAGGTTTACATGGTGTTCAATACACCTTAGTAGGTTATGGCGATTTGAGTTAGTTGCTCATCCACAAATACTTATCTTTCTACAAACTTGGAAATTTCAGAAACCAGATCTTGCTGATTAGTGTTCTAGTTCTGACCTTGATCCTGACTTGGCCCACCCAAATTTTAGTTTTCATTTTGACCTTGGCCTTAGAAGTTCTTCATATTTGGTAAGTTGCGTTACGAGTGATCACATATGGTCCTCCTCCTCTACTAAAACCAAACAATCTTTTAGGTTGGTTGTTTAGCCGGTGAGCATTTTTAGCAACGTCCTTATTTTTGTAGGAAAATCCACAATGATCTAGCCTCTTAAAGTTGGCATAAGAGACAGTTTAACTGTCTTCTTGTTCACTATATTCTTTGGGTTGGTTATAGATGTTGTTGTCTATTCCATGTCTCCCTTCCCCTCCAGTAACACATTCCATTACTTTTTCAGCTTTGTTCTTTCCCTTGCTTTCAGAATCTTTCAATTGTTTCACATTTGAGGCAATCTTCTGAATCTCAGTGGTTATGGTTTCTAAAGACTCTGACTCGGTAGTAGTACCTTCAAATTATACCTTCTTTGTTGTTCCCCTATAATAATAAGAGATTCTTGTAGGTCAACCATATTGCTTATTATCTTCATGGTCTTCTTTGGGTTCTTATTTAGGAAATCACTTCCCGCAACAACATTCAGTGAGGTCCTTTCAATAGAGGTAAGCCTGTTGCAAAAGGTCATAACCAGAAATCCTTTCTCATAGTTGTGATGAGTGCACTCACTTCGATACTCTTAGAAACTTTCCCAGGCTTCATATAAGTTTTCACCTAGATTCTGTACAAAGGCAGCTATCTTGTGCCTATTTCTGAGAGTCTTCTCTATTAGATAGAACTTGGTGACAGAAGTGTCAGCTAGAGGTGCCCATTAATAATTGATTGTTTTTTCAGGTAGAGAAAGGTATTTTGATAGATCTCTATCCCTTAGAGAAAAATTGAATCCCTTATAGTAGATTACTTCTTATGGTACCCCATTCAACTTTATGGTATCACGAATATTTTTAAAGGCATCCAAGTGATGACAACAATTATCTTCTCGGGAATTCCCCCAAAGGCATTATTTTGGATCATAGCAATTATGGTGGGTTTCAGATCAAAGTTTAGATCATTGAACCTAGGAATGATCACTACATATCTGGATTCATTGGCATTGGGAGCATCCAAGTCACAAAGGGAAGGGGCCCCGTCATCCTCATCATCATACTTGTTTTGGTTTCACCTATTTCTTTAGTTTCTATCATGACATTCTTCATCACGACATTCTTCTTGACACTCTTCCTTGTGTTCCTCCTCGTAAAGCTCTTCTTCATCACATTCTTCTTCACAAAATTCTTATTCCTGATGTTCTTCCTCATGATCTTCCTCATGTTCCTCATGAAAGCCTTCATCCCTCGTGTTGTGGTTAATTGCCCTATGTAGAGCCATGGTCCTTGCAATTGGTAGTTATAACAGTCTGGTTAACTCAAACAACCTGAAAAGTTCACATAGTTGAGTTAGATTTTGGACATGTGATATGAGGTATTTAAGATACTTAGAGTTATTGGATTTAAAATGTGCATTCGAGTCTATTACTAGATTTAAGGCATGGCTATATGCTAAGTAGACTCTGGTTCTCAATAGTATCAGTTTCCTTGTCCCCAGCAATGGAGCTGAAAGGTTGATAAGATGAAATCACACGTCTTAAAGGAGAGGATCTAAAGTAATCAATCTTTTAAATTTATAGACTGACATTCATGCCCCTGCAACAATATAACAGGGTCCGATTTAGTAAAGTCCATACATAATGAGAAGGATGGTATGTGTTAAGAATTGAGAGCCTTAGCTTAGTTACACCAAACAAAAAGTGAGATTCATTTTCATGTTCCTTATGGAGTGGTGGTACTTCAACAAACAAGCAATAAGAAAGTAAACAAATCAAGAAGTAAAACAAAAGAAAAAGAAATATATCAAGTTATAGATTGGAAAGTTTTATTGGATTTCACCATTTATGGTCCCTTAGAAACATGCAACACTCATGCTCATTGTATACCATTAGAAAGTTTACAAGCACTCGTCATAAATTGTCTATTCCCTCCTCTCTCGAGCTTAGGATTGATCTAGATTATAAAGTTGTCTCTCTATTAGATGGAAAACAAACAATCAAAGTTAAACCATATGAACATTATCTTAAGCATTCTAACATTCCCATGCATTCATGCAACTCCATAACTCTTAGATATATGTTAATACTACTCTTTTGAGGTACTAACAATCCATCAACATAAGATGGTAGCTAATCATGCAAGTGAAGCAAGAAGACCAAGAGTATGGAGATAAACATCGTTAAGAGAATATATGAGTATTTACATGTTGGGAGATCCTTAGTGACTAATCCCAAATCAAGCTATATGTTTAGCCACTCATGGTAG
The DNA here is from genome assembly GCA_963693085.1 of Alisma plantago-aquatica. Lineage (NCBI taxonomy): Eukaryota > Viridiplantae > Streptophyta > Magnoliopsida > Alismatales > Alismataceae > Alisma > Alisma plantago-aquatica. The sequence goes on along the minus strand of OY856415.1, from coordinate 107,444,910 downwards.
TGGGTAGCATTACAAAGTTATAAGTTTAGTTAGACATGATGGTGGAAGATGAAATGGAATGAAAGGGATGAAAGAAGTGGGGAAGATTCAAAGTGGAATATGGAAGATACACCAACAGTGACCACATACTGGTCAAGGTTGATGGAAAGCTTCATCGATATAAATCTGGCAAGGTGACGAGGATGGATATTCCTTCTCCCTCCTCTTAAAGAATATGTCTAGAAATGATAAATGAAGGTGGAGGCATAGTGTCCCTTGGACTCTCATCCTTGGAGACCATGAATCGAAGGCAGATGGCACAACCTGATGGTCAATAGCAAGGTGGCTGTGTGGCAACACTCTATTGTCTCCTTCTCGTTGTGACTCTCTTTGTGTACCAGGGGGTCTTCTATTTATAGGCCTCAGTCCAATTCTCGAAATAGTTCTTGGAATGCTTTACTTGCACCACAAGTCCTCAGAGCACGTGCATCAGATAATATGCCTATCATTCTTGAATGATGTTTCTACAAAACCTTCCATTGTTTGGTAGACTGTATAGGTCTGCTATATGTTTGAGAACTGATGGGCTATGGATTTCCAGTAAGGCCTTCGCTTGGTTTACAGAGTCCTCTATAGGCCCTGGTGAATCATCACGTGTTGTGACTCTACAGACCATTGATACTGACACCTGATGGTAGCCCTGACTAGCCTCCTGACCAACCATCAATTATTGACTACGTGGGCATGCCATCAGCTCAGGCCATCACTCCTGACCATTGAGTTTGTGCTTCAGTAGTCCTTAGGTTCTAGCATCTGATTGTGGATCTGATCTTAGTTGGAGACCATTAGTTTGGGAATCTATGGATGGGCACTGCTAACACCCCCTTGGTTACGAGGTTGTGGAAGGTCTCCATCAATTCTAAAAATTGATGGATGATCTTCCCCATGGTAGAAACTATTTCTAGGCAAACTATCTCCATAGAATTGAGTTATTATCTTCCAACTAAGGTATAGTTTGTAATTAGGAGCAAAATACAAAATAAGTACGGGTAACTTAACATAAGGATGGGAAATTAAGGGTAAAAATAGGCATAAAATATCCAAAAAATTAGATGTTATAAAAGGTGATGTTGGGGTTCCCTGGCATAATCTCCTATCAATATGTAAGTTTCCATCATAGATTTTCCTTTAGGTTTTGAGCTTTGAAAATTTCTATTATTTGGGTATTGATGAAGATGCTGATGGTTTTAAGTACCGGTGTGCCTGCATATATGATTCTTGTGTCACACCCGATGCATGGGTAAAACTAGAATCCAAACATTATTTTTCTTTGGAAAAAGTGTTTACTCTGTGTGAGCTCGAGCCACGTGGTCAGCTATGGTTGGAAAAGGTAGTGTTGGTCAGACCACTGGAGTAGAGTTTGAATAGCATGTACACGTGGATTTTGCGTGATTTTTATGTGGCATGTTATTCTAAAATTCACAATAATTAAACCATTGTTCGGATAATTATGTACAAATATGTTTTAGAAAGGATTTTTCTATATCTAGATTATGGATTAAGTTTTAAATCTAGTTTTGACTCTATTTTCCCCTGATTCTTAAAAGAGACTGGAAACACTAGATTTTAGGTTGAATATCAATATCTAATTAAGCTTAATGGTTTAGTAGGGTAATTATGATTTCAAACAACCTAAATAAACAATTAGAATTTCATCAATATAAGAAGATAAACTAGGATCTTCTCTAAGAGAAAGGTATCTGATCCACATGTATGTACAATGTGCATAATGATATGAATGTATTATCTGCTATTTTTTAGCTTAAAATTAGTGGAATATAAGGAACTAAATGTCATGTTTATTATCGATATAATTTTATCATATTCATGCATATTAAAGATAAAGTTACAAATAAGACCTAAGAAAAAGTTAAGAGTTTTCAAGAAAAAGATAATGTTAAAAGATAGCTTATATAATATCCTCACCAAGAGGATCCTCAGAGCAAAACTAAGAGGCACTTAGGTACATAAGAGAAAAGGCATTTTGGTGAAACCCATGAGGAACTTTGTGCATAAGTGAAGAGACATTTTGGTGCAACTCCTAAGGATTATTATATAGGTCATGATAAAAGACATAATTTAAAAGCAATTGTCTATTAGTCAATGTGTAATGCTTAAAGTTTATTGTTTAGTTTACATGTTCTCTTTAAAATATAATATGTTCAATTCCACATATGTATTTTCTTGATGCATGTTAGGTGAGAAATGCACATAGATAAGGATCAAGCTTTTAGGATAAAGACATCTGACGTGCGAGAAATAGCTCAAGGATCTTCAAAAGAAAAGTCCTGGCAGAGTGCTAGATATACCTAGTTTAGATTTCTTTTCCTAATTATGGGAAAGTGTATTGTGTTTAGTGTGAACAATTTTTGTTTTTTTTGTGTGTGAGTTATGTTTATGACTTGAGTATGAGAATTGTTATCTTTATTCAATGTTGGTTTATGTATGAACTCTATTTTGATGCAATGAATATCATGTTTGTAACAGCCCCCCTTGAAAATGACACTTCTACTCAGTAATTGATATGTTTGAAAAGTGGGGTGTCACAACTATGACTATCATATAATGGTACATGAATCATTCTCATGGGAAGTCTGTCTAGTACACTTGTTCTCTAACAAGTACCTAAGTGTGTGACATGATATCCAATACATATGACCCATGAGACATGGTCACCAGTCACCACACATATGAGTCTCCCATCCATTATTGATATCCAATCCACAAAATTACTTGACTATGGAAATTCATGAATATTATTACTCCATTAGGTTTTCTTTATCTAGAAGTCCCAAGGCTATGAACCAATAATTCTAAGGAAATTTGATATGTACAATAATATTGTAGTAATTAAATGTGCATAAATATATTAAAATTTCTTTTGTTAATCAAATCAAAGTACATAGTATCCTGATAGTCATCATATAATCATTTTCTTCTAGGTAATATACACTAACAGTCACCCCTTGCACTACAAACAATCACTTATGTATCTAATACCTACCGATCTTTTATGGCCATCATGCATGTGTTGTGATATCACCTTTGTCAAATGATCAACAATACTACTCTCTATTGGTACCCTGCTAATATTCACGTACCCTCTCTCAATGATCTTTGGTATGATATGGAAGCATCAAAGAATATGTTTGGAACTTTGATATGGTCCGGGTTCCTTAGCTTGTGTGATAGCCGCATTGTTATAATAATACAATTTTACTGTGTCAACAATGTTGGGAACATCTCCAAGTTTCGTAGTGAACTTCTTCATCCACACATCTTCCTTTGCATCATTTGATGTATCAATATATTTAGCATATGTTATAGAGTCATCTAATGTCACTTTCTTGGAACTCTTCCAACTAACAACACCAACATTAAGGAAAAACACATAATTGCAATCATATTCATTGGTTTGGAAGTTTGCGTCTGTGTAACCACTTACAACCAACTCCTACTCACATTTGCATATTTGGGAAAGAATCCTTAGTTCTACTCATGTGCTTCACTATAGTCCAGTGACCTTCAGCTGGGACTTCCTGATATATGCTCGTCATGCCCAAAGATAATGACACATCTGTACATGTATATAATATTGCATACTTGATAGATCCAAATATGGAGGCGTATGGAATCTCACTCAAGCAGTCCGTTCTGTCCAAAGATTTGGGAAAATTTTCCATAGAAATACTTACTTCATGAGACATGATTAAGTTCCATTGTTTTGATTCTTGCATTTTGAACTATTTCATCATCTTGTCAATGTATGTACCTTGACTTAATTCAAGAGCCTTCTAGATCTATCTCTATAGATCTTGATACCTAGAATATAGGTGGATTCTCCTAACTATGTCATTGAGAAACTATTTCCCAACCATGTCTTCACCTTATCCTTGTCAATTATAAATCCCAGTTTTATTTTTCCCCATTTATATTTGAACCTAAGACCTCTTGTGGCCATAGACAAGGAAGCTATGGAGGGACCAAAATATGGTAAATGGGTTGAGGTTGTTATATCCAAAATGGAATCCATCATACCAACAAGGTATGGACCCTGGTGGAACAACCTGAAGGGGCAAAACCCATTGGGTGTTAGTAGGTCTTCAAGAAGAAGATTGACATGGATGGAAATGCCCATACCTAAAAAGGTTGATTAGTAGCTAAAGGTTTCAAACAAGTTCAAGGTGTTAACTATGGTGAAAATTTTTCTCTAGTTGCCATGGTCAACAACATTAGGATGATGCTTGTCCTTGCAGCATACCATGACTATGAGATCTGGCTGATGGATGTCAAAACTACATTCCTTAATGGGAATCTTCTTTAGGATGTATACATGACACAAATTGAGGGTTTTCAAATATCCAAAGGATGTCAGACAGGTATGTAAGCTTCAAGGATCAATATAAGGATTAAGCTAGCATTCAGAAGTTGGAATCTTCATTTTGATAAACCAGTCAGGGAGTTTGTCTTCATAAAAAATGAAGACAAACCTTGTGTTTACAAGAAGGTTAATGGGAACATTATAGTTTTCCTCATATGTATATGGATGATATACTACTCATGGGAAAGGATATAACAACTCTACAACAATCTCACAAGCCTTCTGATTGCAAACAACACTACCTTCTATAGCCCTATGCCACTTACCACCGACTTGCTTGACATCATCTTGAGTCATGAGAAATCCAAATCTCTTTGGATCGTGGTGAATCCTACTAGATCTATGAGGTTCCAGTGTTTGTTGAGGGGGTGTTTAGGCCACAACAACTTGTGGTAACTCCTCATGTTCCTCTTCATGTTCATTGTCATTTTGTGTATCTCTATCTTCTTCAAACTCTATTTTGTTCTGACTAGTATTTTTAAAGATAAACTCCTTATCTAAGAAGGTACATGTTCTAGTGACAAACACTTTGTTTTGGGACTGAATATAGCAATTGTATCTTTTAGTTTCTACAAGTTACCCCATAAAATAACACTTGTTAGATGTGGGTCCTAATATCTTAGGCAAGGAACATTTCACATAATCTCCACAAACCCAAACATTCATGAAAGAGATATTGGGATGCTTCCCAATCCATATCTCATATGGTATCTTTAGAACTAACTTAGAAGTAACGATGTTAAGTACAAACGTGTTGGTTTCTAGATATGTCCCCAAAAGTTATTGGGAAGTCTACCTTCATTCATCATGGATCACACCATGTGTAAAAATATGTGATTCCCTTCTCTTTGAAACACCATAATGTTGTGACCTTCTAGGTGGAGTCAATTGTGATACAATACCAAACTCCTTGAGAAAGTCCTCAAACTCTTGGCTCAAATATTTTCCACCTCGATCAGATTGAAGCATCACAGTTTCTTACCAATTTGGTTCTCTACTTCATTCTTAAAAACTTCGAATTTTTCAAAGGAATATAATTTATGTTTCATGAGAGAAACATATCCATAATTACTGAAATCATCAGTAAATATAATGAAGTATTGATATGCTACTCTAGTTATTGAACTAAATGGATGACATAGATCAGAACATATGAGTTTTAAAAGTTTAGTTGCCCTCTCACTATTTCTAGTAAAAGGCACCTTATGGAGTTTAGAAATGGACTTCTCCTTTATATGGCCTATGAAACAATGGTAGAAGTATATCATGTTTGCGTCATGCATTTTTATCCGTTTCAAATTTATGCTATAAACATGTGTCTTAAGATCTAACAAATAGAGACCACAAGACATTAGAGTGTTGTCGTTAAAGTTATCATCCAAAAGTGTAGAGTAAACTCCATTCTTTATCAGGAATGAAAAACTATTTTTGTCCAAACAAGAGACATAAATGATATTTCTACTTTTTAAAAGTACGTAATAACAATTTTCTAGTTGTATTAGAAGCCCCAAGGGTAGAGACAAACTATATGTTCCTACAACGACAACATCAAACTTTTCTTCATTGCAGACTCGTAGTTCCACAAATCCCTTCTTAAGAATTCCTTAACAATATGAGATCCAAATGTGGTATCCAATATCCATGATGAAGAAGTAGATAAGTTAATCTCAGTAATGTATATACCTCAGGTGTAAATCTCTATCCCCTTTGACTTCTTTAAGTTTGTCCATGTAGACTGAGCAATTTCTCTTCCAGTGTCTAGGCTTATGAAAGTGGTGACAATTGTAATTCTTGCCCACACCTCCCTTCACCTTCAGAGAAAAAGATTATTACTCAGGTTCATAACCTTTCTAATCCTTTTTCTTTCCCTTGGTCCTACTTTTCGCTACATTTACCATAAACAAAGATCTAGTTTTGACCATTTTATGTTAAGTTCAATAATCTACAACATACTAAGTAGTTTTGGCAGTGGTTTAACCATTTGAATCATGTTGAAATTCCTGATGAATTGGTTGTATGATTCAGGTAATGATTACATAATAAAATCCATGATCAACTCTTGGACCATTGGGAAACCCAGTCCCTCTAAAATCTCCACATAACCAATCATCTTGAGCATATGAGGACCAGTTGGATCTCCCTCTTCTAGCTTTCTCTGAAATAATTCCTTGAATATGTCATACCTCTCTTGTCTAGCTTGGCCTGAAAACAATCCTTTGAGATGCTCAATCATCTCAAAGGCCTCCATGTTCTCCTGTAGCCTCTATAGGTCAGGCACCATGGATTCTAACATGAGGCACACAACATCATTCGCATTATTGGAATACATATTAAATGCATCCCATTCAGCCTTTGGCACATTGGGAGTGGGTTCTTAAAGAAAATCATGATCTAGTACCTCGAGCATATGCTTATGCTTGAGAACGATTCTTAGGTTTTTGTACCAATCCACAAAAATAGTCCCATTGAGCTTTTCCTTCACAAGGACCAATCGCAATGAAAGGTTATTGTTATTTGCCATATGATCTACAAAGAAAAATTAAACATGAATTAAATTTTGATATGAAAAATCTTTTTATTTAACTAGGCCTTTAATTAAACATTTACGCCCACTATATAATTCATATAAAAAGCCCTCACTATTGATATAGAAAGTTACAGAAAATAGCTTTCATTGTGGTCTAATGTTACGGCCCCACCTCCCGATAACCCCCAATTAAGGGAGACTGAGAGGTCGAAGCCGCACCCATGACTTCCAGATCAAAGGTTCGGCAATTAACCAAGAATAATTATCAAATTTTAACATACTATACTGAAAGCTGTAAGAAAATAAATTTTTGCATACCTTTTGAAAACTTGGATCTCTAAACTTCTATCCACACTGATACTAATCTATCTAATCCTCCTTTGCACTTTAATTCTCATTTAGTATCACATGTGCCACTTTACTGTTTGTTCTTTTCATTGAACCTAAAATGCCGACAAACAAAACGTCGGTCATCCGTAGCTGGTATGTGGGGGAAACAAATAAATATGCAACTATGGTAACAATGTAATCACTCAATTAATCATTTAACAATGAAGATTACGTTTTAAGCCATACTACTCAATCCATACCTATCCACAACTCTGTCTTGTCCCTGTAAGGACTTATATGGTACCTCTATAAAGGTGACTTGATGGACCTACCCTCTAGGCAGCCAAAGTCTTTCATGACCTGATGGACCTACCCTCTAGGTAGCCATGTACTAGGTCAGCCATTACGACACAGAGGGGATCGGGATTTGAGCTAGTAGGCACATATCTTATGTGATAATCATAGTCACTTTATAGTTGCAAGAAATAAATAAACATTCAACAGTTTAGTTGCATTCAATGTGATTAAACATCTGAGAATCCATCGGGAAACTAATCGGTTATTCATAATCGTAACCACATACCTGTCCTGGAGATCTCAAGCAACAATTTATCCAAATCCAACTAGATGTCCAATCAAGCAAGCCAATCAATCAATCAAGCAAACATTGATCCTGAAAACATGTATAATGTCTAATTGCCACAAGCATATCCCAAACAAATCTTTATTGACTTGGGACACCTTTCTAAAGTTTCTAAGTCTCGTTAGGATGCATTAGGGTTTCTTAGATCAATTTCTCAAACTTTACCCTTTTTAGGTCAACAAACCCTAAAACAACTTTTCCACTCATAAAAACCCTAATTACTCAAACTATTCATTTCATAGTCTTATATACCCAGATTGACTTAGGATCATCATATCCTTATTTATTCATGGATTTGAACAATCAAACCAATTAAAAGACATATCCTCCTAAATTAGGGTTTTTAAGTTCATTAATGCATAAACATGCACGAAACCCTAAATTAAGCCTAACTATATAAAAAGAACATCTTTTTAGGTCCTATTTTCACTTTTTATTAACCATTGGCTTGAATTATCCAAATAACATCATTAAGTTCATTTATCATCAAATCTAAGGGTTTTTCCTTAATTGAATCATTAAAGATGATAACTTTATGCCCTTTTCAAATTTCATGCATATTTAAGCACATAAACCCTAAATTAGACTAATCACTTGCAAAGTTCTTCCTTTTTGAACTCATTGTTCCTTTTTACACTTAACAGATTAATATCAACTCTAAAGATCCATTAAACCCTATTAAACACATTAATCATATCAAAATAGGGTTTCTTAATCTTTAATTCCTTCAAGATGATAATTTACACTATATTTCGAACTATGATAAGATTCAGGCTATAAAACTATTTTTATTGGATTCCTTGTGTTCTCCTAATCAAAATTCATATATAACTTGTTTTAATCCGAGTTACGATTCATGAGCTATAATATTTGCAAAATCAACTTACCCGGACCAATCGGAGGATGCCACGTCATCAGGCTCATGCAACGTAGGCGCGGCTCTCTCTTTGTGAAACATTTCGAAATTACAGCATTACCCCCACGTAAGTTGGCTAGGCTTTCAGCCCGCAGAGGGCAAACTTGTCCAATCGACCCACAGGTCTTCTTCTTCCCTGCGACGGCACGTCCAGCTGCCCTAGACGCGAGGTGTGGGGCTTCTTCTCTCCCCCCTGGGTTCCAGCGACCTCCGGTGGCAGTGATTCCACCTCCAACCCACCTTGGCGCTCCCATGGACGCCAATCTCTCACGCTCCAAGCTTCTGTCCTGCGCTGGCCAAGCCCTCCTTCGCGGCCGACCTTGCAGCCGTCTAGGGCTGTTGCGAGAGCTTTCAGGCACGATCGCGACGGCCAGGTTATTTCCTCAGCTCCATGGTACATCTGGCTACCCTGATAACTCCTTGCTGGCCCCTAGTTGTTCCCGTTATTCTAAAGATAATCCTCCTTCTCGTGGCTAGGGTTTTGCCCAAGAAGATGAAGAAGAGGGAAGAAAGGATACGTGCAACTCTCCAGAACTCGCCTCTGAGCTCTACCCCTTTTATAGGGGAGGGTTTTCGCACCCGAAGATGTGCATCTATCAAGCTGCAAGGTCTTGTCCCATTAGGAATCCAAATCCTTCTTTAGAAAGCAAGTTTTCTCTTTATTCTTTATTATTCCTTTGATATCATTTACACATTAGGAATTCAAAAATAAATTCTTTTATTCTTTTATTTACTTGCCCTTTATACCAAAGGCACAAATCCTATTTTCATTTAATAGGAAGATACTTTCTTTTTATCAATATCACAAATTCATTAATAATGTATCTCATTATCTTTTTATTTTGCAAATTTGCTATTTTCTCTTTCCACTTTGCAATCATCTCATTATATTGGGTCCCTTGGACCTCAAGAAAACCCAAGGCATGGATTCCCACATTGGGAAATATTGGTTTGCTTTTATCTTCTTTTAAAAGTCAATTTCTCATATTGTATTTATTTATTATTAAAATATCTCCTTTTTGAGGATTTCCCTTTATTTCTCTTTTATTTTCCTCATTGGTATCTCTTTTATCATTAGGAATCCTTGGGATACGAAATTCCACAAAGGATAACTCAATTATACCTCTTTTCACTTAATTTCCATATTTCATCAATGTTTTCAATTTCTTTCTTCATAAAGAAATACTTATTTATTTTTTCTTTTCTTATTGCTTTCTTTTTGCAACCTTGGACTCCTTGGTATCCAAGGAACCCAAGAGACATGAAATCCTCTTTGGATTTGCCTTCTAGAGGTTTCTACACATTCTTTTCTCAAGTATTCAATTATTCATTAATTAATTGAATTTCCCTTTTTATTTCCTTGTTATTGGACCCAATAGCCAATAAAGCCCACAATACAAACATCAAGGCTATTGTAAACAAAGGTCCATTTATTTGAAACAAATTACCTCATTATTTGTTCAAGTATCTTTAATATGAGAAATTACATTTCTCACCAATTGAACCCAAAAATTGGGGTTATAACATCCTTCCCCTCTTATAGAAATTTTGTCATCAAAATTCAGGCAAGCAAACAAACAATTCAGGATAAGACTTTTCCATGTTCGTCATTGGCCCCTATGTGGCTTTGCCGTACTCATGGCGTTTCCAAAGAACCTTTATCATCACATATTATTTTCTCTGAGTTCTTTCATCCTGGCGTCTATAAACTACACAGGTGACTCAGGCCATTTTAGCCTCCCTTGGGGCTCACTAGGTTCATTGCTCAGCACATGGTCGGGGTACCTCACATAGTGCTCTAAATTGGACACATTGAAAACATCTCCCATTACTTTATCCTAAGGGGTAGGGTCAAACCTAACCTTCTCCACCCATCCATCTCTAATGGACCCATGTATCGGGAACTCAGCTCTCTTAGTTATAACTTAGAGGGGTCGGATTTTCATGTCACATTTTCTCCCACAGTAACTTGTATGTCAGTATACTTTGCATCTGCTCACGACTCTCATCGTCTCTAGGCTCCCTTCAGCCCTTGCATGATCAAAATGACTTCATCTACACGCACTGGGGTCCCTTTTTCTAGCCATCACGTGGTACTTTTCTAACCACCAGGTGGTCCTTTCACCAACATCACCTTACTGAAGTGGTGACCGACACAACCTCCCTTACAGAGCTTCATATAAAACCTGATACTGGCTATGGTGGTCATTGTCACATCTTTCATAGGACAAGAACTGTCTCTAGATATCACCCTGAACGAGCACACATGCCCTCATCAGACCCTTTAGTCTGGATCATACTAACCATAGTTAGGGGTGATAACTATACTAACATTGAGTTCTTCATGTACTTACTTCCACTTTATGGAAGTGAACCTTTAGGTCAAACTCAAGAACCATTTAACTTGCTTCACGGTGTAGTTGAACCATCTCTCTCATGGGTAGTTCAACTAGATATGTCCCTTGACAGAACTCTCCCTTCCTCATATTATCTAGGTAAAGTGACCTACTATAACCCATATTGTATCTCAACCTTCTTTGGCCCAGGGAAGACCTATCACAACATCCATAATGTTGAGCTCCCATTCCCTCTCAGGGACTCTTTTGTCCTCTATATCGATATCTTGGGTTACTGGGGTTCGTCCTTTACCTCCTGGTTTGCATGGCCATAAACCACATGCAACTTCATCTTGAGCATCCAAAGTGCTATTGCCATTTTCCACGGTGTACGGTGATTTTCAACCATGATTTTCTGTATGTCATGATTCTTTCAAGATCAAATCCTCTGAAACCCTAAACCACTCTAGTCGGGGTTTCGTCACCTTCTCTTCCAAAGAAGTGCATCTGAGGTTCTACCACCATCCTTTCATTGCATAAAGGACTAGACTGGCTAACCAAACAACCTTTAACTTTTCAACGCGTCTTGTTATATCTAAGTGTTATCCAAACACCTCTCCTTTTCAAACATAGGGTTATCCAAACAACCTCTTCTAGCTTGTAGTCAAACAAGTCAGATGTACCTCAACCAGAGCATCCATTACCACCTCACATCCTTAGGTATTAGGTAACATTACACTTCCATGCATTTCACTTATCATGTCACCTCAAACTATATGTTTATCCCCATTAAGAACACTCTCTGATTTCATCATCATGGTGACCAAAATCAACCTAGTATAACTTGTAAGCTCCACTTAGCTCATGCTAGAAACATCCTCATAAGGTGACTACCTCATTCCTCTTAGTGTTTGCAAACCATCCATGTATCATTCACCTTACCAGGGTAGGTTATCTTCTCTATCCCCATTTCTCGTGGAAACGTTCCAACCTACATCATCTCTTATCCTTGGTGTATGGCATGCGTAATGTCCTATCTCTCACCCCCATAACAAGAGGAAATAAGCATTTGGCTGTAGTCCAAATACAGAGTTCTTCCTATTCCAAGAGTAGAGATGGTACATCCCACCTTGCCAATACACCTTCTCATCTAAGTTGCAACGTGCCACATATGTCTCTACAACACAGACATCATGATATCAAGGTTACCTCCATGGACAACTAGTCTTGAACCTACTGAGGTTTATATCCTTGGTCATCTCCTCTAGGTCTATAGGGTACCGACTCTTTTGGGGTCATCCCTCTTCCCTCATGCATCAAGAGAGTGCCCTACTCATCTGCCCTTTGGGTCCCATGAGTTCATGAAGGTGATCAATCTCCTAACCCATGGCCCTCAGACAATGATAGTTGTTACCTCTCGACCCTATGGTTATGTGCAACTGGGGAATTAGGCAACTCCTACTTTCATCGATCTTATCCCTACCTGACCCTAGGATAGACTTAGGATTCTCCATTACAGTACATGTTCACTTAGAACCTTACCCAAGTCTTCATCATCTCTCTTTCTGCATTCATGGGCTGACTCTCATCCTTTCATAGGGATCATGGCAACCTGCCTACCTTGGTCAAGTCCCATACTGGTTACCTCCATGGTACCATATTCACATGCAATAGAGATGGATATCTATGGGTCGGTAGATTCAATCTCATACTATGTACCTTTCACTTAGCTTCTCAAGATCCTATGAGACCTCTTTAGGTTACCCTGAACCAACAAAACTGATATACACCCTTCCAAATGGGTCCCTTTCCCATGATGGGAGGAAAACTATCTCTAAGGTCACAAAAGCTCTTAGGTCTAGGGTTTACGTCCACACGAGCCTACTCAACCCTAGCAAGCCATTAAGGCACAAGTAGATCACTTACCGAACCATGCTAGGTCATACTTGTCCCCTTTCCTCAATGTTGGATCAAGATCATACCTTTCTTTATCATCAACCTAGATGTGAGGGGTTCATCAAACACGCCTTAAACTTTAGGGGCTTCTCTTTTCCTCTATTCATGAGGAGTAACCATGCTTGTTTCTATAGGAACTCAATTCTCATCATGAGCATCAGGTATACCACTTCCCCTCTTAGGCCTAGGAACCCTAGGTTTAAATGTAGGTGTCCAATTGCATGCTCTATCTCTTAACTATGAACCAAGCACGCCAAAGGCATGACATGCACTTCTTGTCATCCTTCAACTCGAGCAACACTTAGGGTTGGGTCCTCCTTAAGGACAACCATCAAGGTATAAGGCCTCATAACCTGCTACGAAACCTTTCTAAGTCTAAGGAACTCTTCTTCCTACCTCAGAAGGTAAACACCTATACTGTAGGCATATAGGTACCAGATGCTTCATTCTCACTCTCTAGGGTTGGTCCCTCTAAAGGCAACCAAGATATCATCAACTTTCAGGGATCGATCATGAGGCAACCACTATCATCCATTGTTCTGGGTTTTAGGCTTCCAACCTTCTTGATGGGTTTCCTGCTCTCTCTAGAGCTAACCCCACATCCAACCTCACCATTAGAGGTCCTTTCTTCATGAAGGATCAACCTCAAAGGCATGCTCTACACGGGTGAAGCCTAGGTTCAAACTTATGGTTGCTCAAGATCATCCATAACCCTTTATGCTCCATCACAATTCCTTATCCAGGGTTTCATCCTACTGTCAGCACTATGACATGCCCTAGGTGCCAGCTATACCCTACTTGCACAAGCCCATAGGGTTTCTAAGGTCCTTCACTAACATCATCATCTAAGGAGCTATCCTTTACCCTAACATGCACGACCCTTCTCAGGGTTGGGTTGCCAAAGGTGCTAGGTCACCCATGGATCATATGGCATCCCAAAGGCATGTCTTTCAAACACCTGGTCCAACTCATCTTCTCTATAACCTTCACTTAGGGTTAGGGTTAACATCATCCTCAGAGGATGTGCCAGGTTTTTACTTGCAATGGAGACCTCCATCTCCAAGACTAACTTATCCTCTTGACAAGAAGGTCTAGCCTCAGGTCTCTTCTGAGGACATGACAACTTATGTCATACGACCTGAGCATGTATCTATTCTTTAGTTTTTGCTTAATCTATTAAGCTTATGTCCATGACATCTTATTTACATGATTTTCATTAATTTGATGGAGGATTCCTTAGACCTTATTAACCTTACCCATACCTCAAGAGGGTGAGGAGAAGAAAAAAAACTCTAATCCTTTAGGTCCTTATCAGAATTTTGTGATGAGAAGGGATGAATAAGATAAGAAGTCCTAAAGGTATCTTATTTCGATTCATACCCTAAGACTTTGGCCAGGCGGTCACACGGGTCCGGGAGTCCTCGTATTCCGACTAGCGGTGCGGAGGAAAATCTTGCCAGCCCCCGGTCATGATCTCTTTCTAGACACATCCGTCTTTCGGATACTCCTCTAATAACTCTCTTGGGTTCTATGGAGTTTGTAAAATTTAATAATTATTAATGGTTAACTGAGGAACCTAAGCTCTGATACCAAATGTTACGGCCCCACCTCCCCATAACCCCCAATTAAGGGAGACCGAGAGGCCGAAGCAGCACCCATGACTTCCAGATCAAAGGTTCGGCAATTAACCAAGAATAATTATCAAATTTTAACATACTATACTGAAAGCTGTAAGAAAATAAATTTTTGCATACCTTTTGAAAACTTGGATCTCTAAAATTATATCCACACTGATACTAATCTATCTAATCCTCCTTTGCACTTTAATTCTCATTTAGTATCACATGTGCCACTTTACTGTTTTTTCTTTTCATTGTACCTAAAACGCCGACAAACAAAACGTCGATCAGCCGTAGCTGGTATGTGGGGGAAACAAATAAATATGCAACTATGGTAACAATGTAATCACTCAATTAATCATTTAACAATCAAGATTACGTTTTAAGCCATACTACTCAATCCATACCTATCCACAACTCTGTGTTGTCCCTGTAAGGACTTATATGGTACCTCTATAAAGGTGACTTGATGGACCTACCCTCTAGGCAGCCAAAGTCTTTCATGACCTGATGGACCTACCCTCTAGGTAGCCATGTACTAGGTCATCCATTACGACACAGAGGGGACCGGGATTTGAGATAGTAGGCACATATCTTATGTGATAATCGTAGTCACTTTATAGTTGCACGAAATAAATAAACATTCAACAGTTTAGTTTCATTCAATGTGATTAAACATCCGAGAATCCATCGGGAAACTAATCGGTTATTCATAATCATAACCACATACCTGTCCTGGAGATCTCAAGCAACAATTTATCCAAATCCAACTAGATGTCCAATCAAGCAAGCCAATCAATCAATCAAGCAAACATTGATCCTGAAAACATGTATAATGTCTAATTGTCACAAGCATATCCTAAACAACTCCTTATTGACTTGGGACACCTTTCTAAAGTTTCTAAGTCTCATTAGGATGCATTAGGGTTTCTTAGATCAATTTCTCAAACTTTACCCTTTTTAGGTTAACAAACCCTAAAGCAACTTTTCCACTCATAAAAACCCTACTTACTCAAACTATTCATTTAATAGTCTGTTATACCCAGATCGACTTAGGATCATCATATCCTTATTTATTCACGGATTTAAACAATCAAACCAATTAAAAGACATATCCTCCTAAATTAGGGTTTTTAAGTTCATTAATGCATAAACATGCACGAAACCCTAAATTAAGCCTAACTATATAAAAAGAACATCTTTTTAGGTCCTATTTTCACTTTTTATTAACCATTGGCTTGAATTATCCAAATAACGTCATTAAGTCCATTTATCATCAAATCTAAGGGTTTTTCCTTAATTGAATCATTAAAGATAATAACTTTATGCCCTTTTCAAATTTCATGCATATTTAAGCACATAAACCCTAAATTAGACTAATCACTTGAAAAGTTCTTCCTTTTTGAACTCAATGTTCCTTTTTACACTTAACAGATTAATATCAACTCTAAAGATCCATTAATCCCTATTAAACACATTAATCATATCAAAATAGGGTTTCTTAATCTTTAATTCCTTAAAGATGATAATTTACACTATATTTCGAGATATGATAAGATTCAGGCTATAAAACTATTTTTATTGGATTCCTTATGTTCTCCTGATCAAAATTCATATATAACTTGTTTTAATCCGAGTTACGATTCATGAGCTATGATTTTTGCAAAATCAACTTACCCGAACCAATCGGAGGATGCCACATCATCAGGCTCATGCAACGTAGGCGCGTCTCTCTCTTTGTGAAACATTTCAAAATTACAACATTACCCCCGCGTAAGTTGGCTAGGATTTCAGCCTACAGAGGGCAAACTTGCCCAATCGACCCGCAGGTCTTCTTCTTCCCTGCGACGGCGCGTCCAGCTACCCTAGACGCGAGGTGCAGGGCTTCTTCTCTCCCCCCTGGGTTCCAGCGACCTCCGGCGGCAGTGCTTCCACCTCCGACCCACCTTGGCGCTCCCATGGACGCCAATCTCTCGCGCTCCAAGCTTCTGGCCTGCGCTGCCCAAGCCCTCCTTCGCGGCCGACCTTGCAGCCGTCCAGGGCTGCTGCGAGAGCTTTCAGGCACGATCGCGACGGCCAGGTTATTTCCTCAGCTCCGTGGTACATATGGCTACCCTGATAACTCCTTGCTGGCCCCTAGTTGTTCCCATTATTCTAAGGATAATCCTCCTTCTCGTGGCTAGGGTTTTGCCCAAGAAGATGAAGAAGAGGGAAGAAAGGATACATGCAACTCTCCAGAACTCGCCTCTGAGCTCTACCCCTTTTATAGGGGAGGGTTTTCGCACCCTAAGATGTGCATCTATCAAGCTGCAAGGTCTTGTTCCATTAGGAATCCAAATCCTTCTTTAGAAAACAAGTTTTCTCTTTCTTCTCTATTATTCCTTTGATATCCTTTACACATTAGGAATTCGAAAATAACTTCTTTTATTCTTTTATTTACTTGCCCTTTCTTCCAAAGGCACGAATCCTATTTTCATTTAATAGGAAGATACTTTCTTTTTATCAATATCACAAATTCACTAATAATGTATCTCATTATCTTTTTATTTTGCAAATTTGCTATTTTCTCTTTATTGGGTCCCTTGGACCTCAAGAAAACCCAAGGCACGGATTCCCACATTGGGAAATATTGGTTTGCCTTTATCTTCTTTTAAAAGTCAATTTCGCATATTGTATTTATTTCTTATTAAATATCTCCTTTTTGAGGATTTCCCTTTATTTCTCTTTTATTTTCCTCATTGGTATCCCTTTTATCATTAGGAATCCTTGGGATATGAAATTCCACAAAGGATAACTCAATTATACCTCTTTTCACTTAATTTCCATATTTCATCAATATTTTCAATTTCTTTCTTCATAAAGAAATACTTATTTAATTTTTCTTTTCTTATTGCTTTCTTTTTGCAACCTTGGACTCCTTGGTATCCAAGGAACCCGAAAGGCATGAAATCATCTTTGTATTTTCCTTCTAGAGGTTTCTACACATTTCTTTCTCAAGTATTCAATTATTCATTAATTAATTGAATTTCCCTTTTTATTTCCTTGTTATTGGGCCCAATAGCCAATAAAGCCCACAATACAAACATCAAGGCTATTGTAAACAAAGATCCATTTATTTGAAACAAATTACCTCATTATTTGTTCAAGTATCTTTAATATGAGAAATTACATTTCTCACCAATTGAACCAAAAAATTGGGGTTATAACATCTAAGGTCCATATTTCATTGAATCGTGAGTCAACTTTGGTTGATCTCTCATAAGTCAATTATTTAGGTAGGAAACTTTTTCCGATTACATCATATGAAACCCACGGATGGATGGGGAACAACCTTGTCAAACTCCATTATATGGAACACCTATTCAAATGACTCTAGGTGCTTAATTCTATTAAGGTTACCTAGTTAAGTTAAACCCAACTGTCGATACTGATAAGATTGTGTACCCTACTTTGCCAGACCCACACATTTACCTCACACCTTAGCTAGATGGAAAATACAGCTCGGTTTAGGGAGCTCACATAAATCAATCAAGGTCGTGGTGTGTATTGCATATTGCAAAGCATCTTAGGATTCTTATTTGATGAAGGATTTGTTATAATACATATACATAACAAGAACCACAAGTGACAAAGATATAATGTGATAAGTATGGCCTCCTAGCACAATCTTTATATGCTAATGAAAGATCAAGGTCATCTAAGGCTTCCTGCATCATATGCATAAAGAAAAGATGATCAAACCTTGACCCTTGGATTCTTTAATCATGAGATTCCACCATGGATGATCCATCATTGTTCATTGCTATGCATTCATCCTTCTTCATGCCCACCATGATTGATATCAAATATCCTATTTGATCCTAAAAGTAATACATCATATGTAATAGAAGCCTCGAGTTACAATCAAGGGAAATAAGGTGGGAAGCCTTTGCAATTGGAGTAAATAAAGAAGATCGACATGCAATAATATTAAGAATTACAAAAAACCAACCACATGCAATAAAACCAATAAAAATTACACTTTGACCATAATCAAGCATCACATACCAAAAACAATTGTTTTAAGGCATCACTTTGAATTTCCATATATATATATATATATATATATATATATATATAATATCATATCATACTATGATTATGGTTATATTAATCAAGACCTTCCCATTAACTAGATTCGGGTATTAACTAGTTTCATCATATGAATTATTCACACTATTGTCTTACAAAAAAGAAAACTCGATTCACAGTTGAAAAATTCATAAAAGAGAATTAGACATAGCCTTGATACCACTGTAGAAATCTCAATAGTGGAAACACAGTGGAATAAAAGTTTTCCCAAGAATCTTTCGAGCAAGATCCATGTAATGCAACAAAACCATATTAGGGATTACAAGTTTTAACCTTATCGTGGAAGAGGTTCCAAAGATTTGTCTTGTACTACTAGCCTAAATCTAGACCATCCAATCTACACCTCCTCAGAATCTTGGATAAGCAATCAGAAGTCCTTTCCAAAGTTTGTGGCACTATGGGAGTTGCCTTGGGATGCATGTATAAAATTGAGTTTTTGTTTGTGGATCACGACAATCTGCCAGTGACAGTAGGTTGTAGATCATTGCAATCTACAAGTTATTGGCCCAAATCCTATGGTAATAGAGAAGGCTTTGTTGACCCCATGTTTGAGCTTGAATTCAACACTAGTAGATATCAACGCTCATTCCTACATGATTGCCACAGACCACACTATTCCTCTACATAAAATTTCACATGGATTCGTGTGCCCTAGGTGGAAGGTCGTGGCATTCCAACAGGGATAGCCGTCTTTGATTCACATGTCATGCATATCACATTGTTCCACTATCTAGGCTGGTAGCGAATGGCATCGTTTCACGGTCACCTCAATGCACATGCCATTAGTGAAGATCCTTGTCCAGAATGAATTCGTTGTGCAAACTCTTCTTCATAGTATCGGCACAAGTGCTTGAATACGGTCAGAGTTGCTAGTCTCTGACTCTCCCAACTTCTATTTCCAAGTTGTTTTTAGGTTTTCTCAAACAATAGAGTAATAATGAGATAATCTGAGTATGTGCCCTTTAGGCCTACTCCTATCTAATATATATATAGGAGTGGTAATTTAGGGTTTCCTAATCCCTATTTGGCCAGGATGTGGGCTATCTGACTTATTAAAACTAACTTCTTAAATCTAGGTCTATATAATATTTAGGTCCTTCAAACTTACTTTTAGGTCCATGGATTTATTAAAACAATTACAATAAAGTCTAATTCAGCCTTAGTTCAAGCTATCTCTATGTGAGTAGCCCTATAGGCACCATACTACCTTTGCAATGGATTCACTAGTCAATATTAAGATCCATAAGTATTGAGTAGTGTCTAGCTAGACATCACTACTACCCAGGTAGTAGGATTATTCGGACAAGACTAAACCAACAATTGTCATTGTTACCATGTTGTATAATCCTTTTCTCATAGATAACTAGATTGAACTAGAGTCATGGACACACCATCCTCATTACATTTAATGCAAGTTCCTTGATCTCCAAGTAGACTAGAAAGATACAAATGAGATCAGTATCATATACTTACTCACATGAGCATGACCATGCTTTTCTATAGTCTCACTTGTCAAGAGGCCTTGGATACTACTCATGTTATATGAGAGGGAAAAATTTCTTCTATATCACTTACAATGCATAACATGATTCTCATCAAACCCAATCACTACCTTTATGGCAACCTTCTTTAAGATCCGTTGGGAAGTGTCGAGCATGATGATTGCCATATTACCATTGTAGTGGCTTTATGTCTTGCATTTGAGAGTTTTTTTTACTATCATATAATGGTCCATGAATCAATCTCAAGATGAGTTTGTCTAGTACATTTGTTCTCTAACAAGTACCTATGTGTATGACTTGGTATCCAGTATCTATGACCCATGCATCACTAGTCACAACACATACTTGTCTCACATGTACTATTGATATCCAATCCGCAATAATACTTGACTTGAAACATTTAAGAAAATTGTTCATGGCATCCACTAGGATCTCATATTCAAGTCACGCACCTAAAGTCCCATGGCTTTAAAACAATCATTCTAAGGACATTTATTATGTACATTAACACCATAGTAATTAAATGTCATCAATAAATTTGAATTTCCTTTATTGATGAAATCAAAATCACGTAATTTCCCATTAGTGACCATATAGTTCTTGACTTTTAGGAAATATACACCAAAAGTTAGAACTTATAATCTTATCATGATATTATAAGAAGAAGAAAAAAGTAGCATTCCACATTTTAAGATAGCTACAAAAATAATAAAACATAATTTTATTGTCAATATCAAATAAAAGGATCATACATTCTTGCTTAATATTTATAGGAGCATCTAACACTATAACCATTTGCTTCATTATTGTTGGCATCCCTTGTGTTTCCAGAATAAATAGGTGGACGTATTGCGTTTTAATATGGAAAATTATCTGATTCTATTGCACCTTACGGAGTATGTCATCCACCATATCTTCACCATTTTCCTATATTATTGAAACAATTTGATTTTGTTATAGAAATAAAGATAATGATTTTTTTATATTGGTAAAGATGTAGTACATGTGTGTAGATATATTTTAGCTTTATAACAATGTAACATAAGAGATGGTATATGACCATTTCAAATAATGTCAATCTAATGTAAGTGAAAGCATGCTTGACTTCAACTTTGACAATGTACCAATGATCAACAATGTATAATATAATTTTCAAGTAGATTTAAACAAAAGATAGATATATTGGATAATGAAAGGTGTAGATTATTACCCAAAGAGTAGTATCTCTTTTCTCTTGGTGCAAACTTTACCCTTAGCCAATTTCATCATCAACTTTCACTACTAAAAAGGCATGTAGCAGTCCACACTTACTTTTTTAAGGTTTTCAAACTATGACACAACCAATGGCCGTGCCACTTTATTTTATTGAAGGAGAGAACATCCACCAGGACCGCTCCCAACTTCCCGCACCCTGTGAACCTAGAGGAGCAATCAAAATATCTATCAAAGCCTTTCATCTTCTCCAACCTCCCGCTTCCTATGTCCCAAAAACATCTCCCCTAATCTTTCTCTGATCGTGCCATGCCCAGGTCACCTCCTCTCCCTCTTTCCCGCACCCTCTTTCTCCACATGCCTGAAAATTTCCCTACTTTTCTGCCCCCTCCCATTCTTGTGTCACCATTTCCTTTCCTCCTTTCTCTAATTCCGCCAACCATTCTTTGGAGGCTGCGTATTGGCAGATACATAGCACGATGAAAAATAATTGGTGTTGGTAGGTGATGACACAAGGAGATGGTAGCGGCTTTGGAAGATGAGGACATTGGATCTCGGTGAGACGTTTGGAGAACCATGTATTGATCTACAATGACAAAGATGGTAAGTGAGATCATGTTGGGAGACTGATGGCAGCACTGGCACACCAACAGTTGTACTGCACTCTGGTAGGAGAGCCATGAGAACATGAACTGAAGTAGCCATTGGCTTTGTCTTAAGGTTGCATGAATCTTCCAACCATAAGAAAATGGGCAGGTGAAAATCTGTGATTTCTTTTTCTCTTAGGATATTACTAGCTTTACATTTCTCGATGTATGTGTGTGGGTGAGTTTTCATTAATCTATTTTTGTTGTTTGATTGATGGATACCGTCATATTGATTAATTAGATATATAAGAAACACCAAACAAAGTTACTAAATCTATAGAAGCTATTCCACTTTCATAACCAGACATAATAAAGTTATGGGCATAATTGTTTCCTATCCCTAGTATAAACAACAGAAATAAATTAATGCCACATTCTAGAGGTTGTCTTTCTATTCATCCAACCACTTGATTCTTGGGAATGGATTTCATTAATTCAATCAAAAACTCATCAAACATGAATTTTCTTATATATGTATGCTAGAGGGTGAAAGTCACACATTATTTAAATAGATGTAATCCATTCCAATATGTAACCAAAAATTGAACTAGCCAACAATCTTCTTACATATGTGTGGTAGATATGTAGAAAACACCTACTATTATGTGGAAAAGTACAAGGAAAAAATTGCTAAGATTTTTCTAAAATAGCAACATCCTATAATTAAATTTATGTTCTTCTAAAGGCACATTTCAAGACTCACGAAGACACTTAAATCTTCATATGAAGTACATATATCAATGAATACTAGTAGAAGATCTAAAACAATTGAGGATGAGTCATCATATCATCGGTCAAATGATCTGTCTTTTGGTTAAGTATCACATGTTGTCCATAAGTTATCAACTGGATAGATGTGGTTTCCAGTGGAATATTTGGGAATATATTTCAATTGAAATTTGATGTTTATAGTTTTTGAGATTCTATAAAATTTCATGCTCGTCTCATTGTTGTAGTTTGATTTTAGAAACACATCAGTTGTGACCCCCTAGTCTTCTTCATTAACGAGAAATGCTTGAATTCCCATCCCTTCAGATACCTACTTTAATAGAGCATAGGGATAGTTCGATTGAGTTGGTTGCAAAGCATGAAAATCAATGCAAATAGATACAATAAATTTACACTTTTTATTCGACTACACCGTATCAAACATGCCCTGAGGATGTGTGAGTTAGATATGATTTATTTTTCAAGAGTCATTTTTAAATAATTTTTGCCAGATTTAATTTAGCCAAGTGATACTTTTTATTTTAAAATAGGCATCTTAACATCAAATCTACCAATAATACACCCAATTTGGGCACGATCAGGTGTAAAAGGTGGCATGTTGAATGTATTCCCTCATTAATACAAGTTTTCCTTGCTAGTTAAAAGTTACGACCGATATCATCAATACAAGGTTTGCTTTTTTTTGCATTTGCAAGGTACTAGGAACCACTTGTGTAAGTGTTTGTACATTGACTAATATCTTAATACAAAATTTTAAATCCACAACTTGTGAAGCACAAGTTTCATGAATTATAGTAGAACCAACTAAGTGTTACCAATGCATTTTGAAGATTACATTTATATCTAAATTTTCAAATTGCATGTTTCATTCTAACTATGCCCTACAAACGATTCCTGAAATGTGTTCATTTAAGAAAGAATGCAATGAAACACATAGCCTACAATGTCCTCAAGAAACATCAAACCATGAGCAATCTTCAATGACCAAACACTTATTGTGATTTCATTTAAGTGTCAACCAACTTTTGACCAGTCTCTTACAATGTTTTCTTCATCCATTATTTCCCCAATGTATTTTCTATGCTTGTCTCTCATTTGTCCTTGTTATCAATATTTGTATCAGACTAGGAATGGACATGTGCATATGCACATAGTACACAATATCTTATAAATTTATATTTGAAAAAAACTACAACATAATATTAAAATAAAAATATTTTTAAATAATTAAAATTTCATTGAAATTCATAAATTTAGTTGATAAATTTATGTAAATTTGACACACTTGTTGTGCATGGAGTTGTACATGAGAAAATAACAAGATCTATAGGTGTCTTAGTACATGAGGTGGTGAAGGAACTGGTCCAAGATGTTTTCAATGAAGAGACCTAGGATCAAAACCCCATTTCGTGCCTCAGAATGAAAATGATGCTGTCACACGTGTCATGTCATTGGGTGAGTTCAAACATCCCCTAGTGTATGGGTAGCTGGGGGGGGCTAAAGATTTACATTGTCGATGCAGGTCACCATGGTGATGTTCTAATGTCATCCAAAAACACATTGAAGGTAATGCATGGTGCATTTTTCTTTCCATTCAAATGTTGAATTAGTTCACTCATTTAATAATCATTTTTGGTGGATATCTCTTAGACATAGTTATGTATCCAAAAAAATCTCATCTATGAAACAATCTGATTAAAATGCCTTGAATATGTTAATTAATAGTGAAATGACATAATGTCTTACCTCCTTTCATTCACATGCTCACTTTTGGTGGCTTAATCCTAAGTAACTTATAAATGCGATCCTAACTTTCTTAAATGTGAATAGTATAGTTACTAAAAATACATATGACAATAAATATACTACTATACACTTATTATTGTAAGTTCATAAACACACTGATTAATAGAATAATTTGAAAAAAAGAAATTAAACTATCCCAGTCAAAGAAGGTAAGAGTAATAAGCAGTAGGCTAAATATAAAGTGAACTTAGACAGTGTCTTTAACACTTGCAGAAGGAGATAACAAGAATCAAGTTTGTATGCACATATAAACCTTCATATTATAATCATTTGCTCAAAAAACATAATGGAAATATGTGTCTATTAAATATAAGAGAACTCATGTACACTTTATTTTATATTTTAAATTAAACTATCTATTGAATTTTGGAAATTAGTGACGCATGATTTAGTTTGAACTAAAACTAATATTTATCAATGACTTGAATTGAGCTAGAATGTAATGTAAAGTTCGAAGTAATTATTTTTTCTTCTAAAATAATAACACTATTTGTAAATTTATTTTTAATGTAACAAAATAGTAATTTTTTATATTAATTAAAATTATTATTTAAATCATTATATATTATACTATTATAAATTGAAATATTTAAAAAGTCTAACTCGTCAAAAATAAGGTATAAAAACACAACAATATAAATTATAATTTGTAATTCTAAAATGTAAAATGACAAATTATAGTCTTAAATTATAAATCATAAATTATCAAAGATATAATGAAATAGATTTCATTTTCATTCACAATAACAACATGATTTCAAATTTTATTAGACGATTGTTGTGCACTACCTCTACAGTCGTCAACTCAAAAGTTATTCAATGTTTCTTAGACACATGACAACCACATCCTAGGTTGTCCAGGTAGCCAGGTGTTTCCTAGGGAAGCCTGACAACCTAGACACCTAGGTAGAGTCCTAGGTGTTCCTAGGATATTTTTTTCATTTTTATCTTTTACATATATAAACATACATATACATACATACATATAATTATATATTAACTTATGAGTAATATATGAATCGATAAAAATCACTAAGAGGAGTATAAAAAGGGAAAACTAAAATTGGTCTACTTGACAAAGAATAAAAAATTTCTAAAATAAATCATTAAGCATGTTGTGAAGACAATGAACAAAGAAAGAAAAAAAAAGTAGAGCCTTATGCAGTAGTATGCATGATGAAACAATGAAGATGCAACAAATGAGAGGGTGTGCATTAGATTTAGGGAACTAGAAGGAGAAGGAAACTTCATCAAAGAATAAGGATATGATGAGATCATATAAATTGGTGAAGAAGTTAGACATAACACAATTCTTTGGGACTATATATAGTGAATTTGACATTGGGAAAAGATGTTTCGCTTGATGGAGTTATCAAAAGATAAAAAGTTGAACCATGCCATCTATCTACTTGAATGAAATGCTAAATTGTGTTACCAAGGAGTGGAATATAACGAGAGAGGTAGTGTGATGACATAAACTTTTTTTGAATCCCTACAACCATGAGTAGTAAGATCAAACAGTTGAGAATATACGACACAATAACTTCTTCACATCGAGCCATAAGACGTGGAAATAAAATGGTTCTCAGCTTGTTCTTCACCATGTCATCTTGATGTCATCTGCATATCTATAACATAAATCTTCTTAAGGTAATCATAGTTTAAAGAGGAAAATCATCCTAGTCATATTGTCTAGTTATTACTTTTGTCCCAAATCTATGCTTAGATACCCAAAATCTAACATGACCCCAAATCACTAACCAAGATTTAGATTCAAACTATGGTGATGTAAATAACTAACCTCCTTTTTAACTCTAACTAAACTCATCCATATATTTTTATTTTCATAACCATGAAGTCATTCTTATGATAAGTCACTTTGAATCTTACTACACATTTGAAAGAATAAACTAATAGTTATAAATATAATCAACATTATTAGTTAATTTTAATCATTTATAGATAATTCAAAACTTCTCTCATCTTCATTTTCATGCCCATAACCAAAGGAAGAATAAAGACATTCTAAACAGACCCAGATACTCCTCATCCAAGAACCTCTACTCTCTTTCTAATGCCAGTAGTTGGATCCTCTTCCTAATAAGTATATTACCTAGAAATTTTTATGAAGAGATTATAAGCTACTGGCTCAACTTGTTTGGTTTTATAACTATCTATGATAATGCATATATACAAATTATTACGTTAGTTACATGCAAATCCAAAACAAACATGACAATTTTAAATCAAACTAAGGAAATAGAAACTAGAAGGTCATGCAAAATGGACAGTTACTAAGTTAAATTTAAACAAGTAGATAACTAATATGAAATTATTAATTTCCCATTCAATGTATTATGTGATGGACCCAATTGGATTTCATCATAATATGTGAAAGTATCACGTCAAGATATTATCTCACTATATAACATATAGTTAACATGAGACTCTTAGTCTACTAAACTTTCTCTTCAACCTACAATGGGGCTCACCACATGTGGCCTTGAATCCATATTAATTGGACATATAAAGCACAATCCTCATCTAAACTTAGGTATTGAGGTGGAGAGTCAAAGCAATATGCTTATATTGTCTACATCACCGGTTCTACAATGGTCGAGTCACTAAGTAGGAACTGTTTAACTCAAGTAAATGTAATCTGATTACCACCAAAAAAATTCGTTATTGTAAACCATACTATAATAAGACACCATCTTGATTCCCCATGACCCATTGATACACTCTGACTATGTCATCTAAAGTTTTCCACTTGATATGCATATTTACTCCTTCAAAATGCAGACCTATGTGATGGATTCTATGGTTATCTAGAATATTGTTGATTCTTTAATTTTAATAATTAGTCCTCTATTTACATTCATTCTTTAATATATGTATTTTGCCCATCAATTTTCACCTTTATGCCCTATACTCTACAATCAACTGATGGGGTTCCACATTGTTTGTATACTACATGATGAATATATTCTATATGTTTGAATCTATGAAAATGGATTACATTATATCATATTAGATTGATAACTAAATGATATTAGGAGAGAAAGATTTCTCTACCCCTCTACCACGCCAATGGTGAAGGACGAATGCCCGGGAGGGTGGTAAATCAAGGAAGCAACTGGAGACTATAATTTGACAAGAATATAATTACACCATGTGAGAGAAAGTTTATTACTATCAAATTATAGAAAACATGAGTATATAGTACCTCCATGTTATTGTATCACAGTTATATGGAATTTAGACATAATCATTGTCGATATGAATAGATTGATAATTTATCATGATTCAACCATTTAATTCAATCATGAAGCTAATAATATCATTTTAATGTCATGAGTTACTTAATCATGAATTAGGGTAAAACATGAAAAAAATCTAGTTCTTCTTGTTACACATGAATTATGTAAAATCTAGGTTATAACCAAAATATCCACTCCCCTTGCTTAGGTTCCTAACATTAATCATGAATCTAGTCTCTCAAAGTTTGGATTTGTAGAAAGACATTCAAAAACACCTCCATAGGATATCCACACAGTCATCCTATTCACAGGTTATACATGCCTACATGTTCAAAGAGGAGATTGGGGGATGGTATCCTTAAATTAGAACTTGGAAAATATTTTGTGCCTTGACTTGGTAGAGAAAGGAAGTTGGCATGATTGCAAAATGTTTACCTTAGTTGATCAAATTGGATTAGCTTTGTTCTTAAACATGTTATTCATGTTTCTACCATTTCTCCTCAAATTGTCTAGTAAATTGCTAGTTCTCAATATAATGATTCAATATAGGTGTATAATGGTAAAACAATGTCAACATCGCATATATATACTTCTATATGTATTCAATTTTCAAAAAAATTCAATTTGAGTGATTTGGTGGACATGGTTTGTTTTTCGGCCATGGTTCGATTGCAAATGATCTAATATTGGTCCAAATAATCATTGTCATTCGTCACTACTTAACCTTGATAATCGATCTATGGGTAGTAATTTGTCAGCATACTTTGTATTTAGTCGGTCATCCATTAGGTCTGATATGACGTAGTTTATCTCCATGAATTGAAATGTATGATTTTATAATATATAAGATTTTTAATTATTTTTTTTTTATTAGGGTGTATTGGAGTGTAGTTGGTTAATTTCCACATTCACAGTTGGCTGCCAATTCTAGGAATTGGTACTGCCCCGATCACAACGCCGTATAGTCTGTAATAGTTTGTGTAGTTGTCTATTTACATAAATGTGCCACCAGTTTTATAGAAATGAATCCCCAACAGATTTTGATCTCAAGTGAAAGACTAATGCTTGTAATAATGCAATATGGTAATCTAATTGCAGAACATATTGGTAGGTGAATTTGATAGTGCTTGCAGAGTTTGTCTAAGATTTTCCTCTTTATTATCTCTTAATGGGTAAACGATGTGGAAAAGTTCATGAAAACTCCAAATTCAAGTCCTCCAAAGTAATTTTAAAATCCAATCCAAACATCCCAACACAATTGGTACGGGAACTTCTACAGAATTCCCTATTGTTAGGATTTTCTTTTTATCAATGGAACTCTTCAAACATGGTCACTATTATAACCAAGTTTATCACATATATTTACATAAATAAAAAAAAATTGAATAATAAGGATGAATTGGAAATTTGGTATTCCTTGTTTCAGTATGGTTTTCTTTTTGCAAATTTTCTTTGCTACGAATTTGGTGGTTCTTACTAAATTTAATAAACCAATAATGAATATGGGAAAAAGGAAGAGAGAAAATTCAATAAAGTGTATTACAAAAGGTAATGGGTAATTAATCATATACATATGGAATTGTGTGGAGTTTCCTAGAAAAGGTGGTGTTAAAGAAACTAATGGTTTGGCTTCATTTCCATATGGTTCCTAATGGAAAAAGTAATCAAGATAAGAGATATGACAAAGTAAGAAAGAGAAAAGTATCAATTTAATGCCTAAAATGCACTTTATAAAAGGGATCTTGGGGATTAAGAATAACCCTTTTTCAGTAATTATTTTGGCCTCAAATCTCATCCACACTTAGATAAAGTCATTAGAGACTTCCCTTTAAAGTTTGGGATTAAAAGGATTAACAGAGTGAGAGATATGAATTTTTCTTGAAATCCTACAGTGAATGGATTATGAGAAATATACATTGAATGTCACGTTCTATTTGGAAATAAAATCAACCTTTTATCTTTGTGTGGCACAATAGCCATTGGATCGGGGATTTGTAAACTGCTACGGCCCTGAGCCAATGTCAACCTCTCGCCATGAAAGGCAAGTCGGAATAGTATACTGATGTCTCCTCTTTCTCTTCTCTCCCCCATCAATGCATGAACAGATCAAGAAACAAGTCCTTTGGCTTCATGATATCAAGACAAACCCACCTACCATAGGTTCTTCCTGTCTTGGAGGGTTCTAGAAGATATGCTTGATTTCTGCTATGAACAATACCCCATCCCTTCATCCCGAGACTATATAAGGGGCCATAGTAACTATGCAAACCCACAACCAATCCCGTCAGACTCTGCTTGACCTTGCACATCTTTTCATTTCTCTAATTTCTCTGCCAACCCCTTCCTTCACCTCTATCTCACCATACTATCTTTCCAGAAATACTTTCTCATTACCCCTTTGACTCAACAATCTCCAAGCAATTGATCACCACCTTCAAGTATGGTGGAGCACAACAGACGTGATGGTTCCTTCATTTATTATTGAGAAATCCCTAGGCCCATAGTCAAATCACTCATTGACCATCATAGGTTGCTCATGATTGAACTGAAGTTAAATATGAGTTGGGGGTGAATGGTCTTCCCTGCCCTCAAGTTTTGTTCTTTACAGGTAGGGTTAAACCAATTGTTTATCCCCTCTTTTCACTCTGACGAACATGTATCCACATGAGCGCAGACCCCTGAGGTGGCGTAAGACCATTGGTTGTCCCAAACTAGATGGCAAGGTCAGGATCCACATGTGCTACCCAGGTGGCATCTTGTGATTTGGTAGAATTATTTAATTTTGTAAAAATGTTGATAAATCATAGGAATGTCCAATGAAGATAAATTGTGTATGGAAGTTGATTAGAAAATTGCAAGGAAATGCAATAAAAATAGTTCCAAGACATAAATGTGTCTTTAGTTTTATAAGTGCCTTAAGTTGATAACTTTAAGTTGTTAAATGTTTGGAAACCCTAAATTCTTGAATTTAATGATCATGCCATGTTTGAATGACTTTAATGAATAAAGTTAGGTGTTTTTGATAAAAGAGGCATTTTGACTTAATTTGAGATTAGAAGTTTATATAACATATAAAAGGCATTAAAATTTGTAATTGTGGCTTGGTGAGACAAAACCCTAGTGAAACTCTAAGTTGACGTCAAAACCCTAATATACAACCCAAGTCAATCTTAATGTGAATTTATGAACAAAATAATAATTCATGGGTATTATGCTTTATTTTCAGTGTAGATGCTTGATTGATTGCTTTGTTTTCCTATTTCTTAGACATCAAGTTACTCTTGAGAAAGGTATGTGGTTATTCCTAAGACTACTCGCCTTAACCAATTTTTGTGTTTGCCAAGGTTTTTCAGATGGTTTGCAAACTATATTGTTGGTTGTTCATTTATTTTCTACAAACTTGTGAGTATTACATGATATATGAATAAGTTGCTTGAACCCTTCATACCAACTTTAGAAGTCTGATACTAGAAAGAATGAGAGAGTCATTGAAGATGACTAGGACATAGCCCCAGATTGGATAGGTCATATGACCCAGATTGGAAAGGTCATATGAGCTCAGTCCCCAGGTTGGTAAGACCCATATGAAACCTAGCCCCAGAATGGGAAGGTGGCCTAATGTCCACTGCAAGACAATACCCTAGGAAAGTGTATCCTAGAGGTTGAGTAAAAAAAGGATTGAGAAGTTATGAAGAAAATGTAAAAACAATTGTAACAATAATCATTGTGAATGTGTTGTTACATCTAAATGCAAATATTTTTATTTCCCTCACATACCTTATAACTTGTTATATTGATTGTGTTTTTTATTCATGGTGTTTTAGGTGAATTTATTAGTAATCTGCAAAATGAATATCTAGAGAAGAAGGCACCAAAAGGAAAGGTGCTTAACAAACAATCTGGAGTACATTGATAGATTTTATTTTCTTGTTGTAGATAGTACATTCCCATATCATGTAACTCCTTTTTGGAGAGTTTATCTTTTGTATTTGTTCAAATTGCATTATTACTTAGTGAAGTTTTATAATTATTTCTGCTTATTTGATCATTCTCGATCAAGTAATTATGGTAATGGCCCTTACCCTCTCGATCCTCATAAATAGTGAATAACAGGGGGAGAGGATCATTACATTTGGTATCAGAGCATAATTTACCATTTAACCTTTCACAATTATTAATTTTCAAGAACTTTGTAGAGACTAAAGGAATTATTAGAGTGTTTTCCAAAGACAATGGTTTCAAGAATGGAACACGATCCTGGGGCTGGAAAAATTATTCTCCACACTACTAGTCAGCTTACGAGAAATTCTATACCTGTGCTTCTGTCGTGGCCAAAGTCAAATGATTTTACTTGAAGCAAAATACCTCTAGGATTTCTCCTCATCAAATTTCATCCCTTTTTTGCTCCTTCTTTCTTCCATCAAAACCCTAGGAACCCATAATTTCTTCATCTACCCCCTTTTGAGAATTAGGGTTATGGATATTAGGGATTAAGGCATCCTCCACAAAATAATAAAATTCATGTAAATAAGATGTCATGGACATAATTTAGTGCTACTTTAAGTCCCTAATTATGAACCAAAAATTAATAAAGTTAAGTTACGTGAAACAACATGGCCCACAACAAGGATACTGTCAACCCCGACGCATACCCCAGACCGAGGCCCTCCTATAAGAAGAGACTCTCCTCAGAGAAGAAGAGGAGGACAATGGAAGGTGAGTCCTCCAAGAAACTGAAGAGGGAGGAGGAGGCCTTAGACATGAGAGGTTTTGAGCCTAAGTCCATCCCCGTCAAGATCCCAAATCTAGAAGATGGACATGGCCCAAAAGATGAACCCATGAGAGAAGATGATATTGATCATGACCCTGGCCATGTTGGTGGCCCAAACATGCAATCAGTCAAGTGGTGGTTCACACCCCTGATGCACTCTAGATGAAGCAGCATAAGAAATTCATTGAGGCCATTAGTCCCCTGGCCCTTACAGATGTTGCCCGAGATGAAAATGTTGAACCACTTCTTGTCCACCCTCGTCTTAGAGTCACCATCCTCGACTTCCTCATACTTAACATAGAAAAGTTCTGGGGTGAGGACATGATGAAAGTTGTTGATAGAGACAATGTCTGGATGCTAGTGATAAAGAATGGTTTCGGCACACTAGAGGTGCAAGCTAACAAGAAGGTTCTTTTTTCCACCCACCTTCTCGAAGAAGTTGCCAAACTATGGTGGGAAAGTTACATCCCAAGACGAGACTTGAATGAGGAACCTATATCCTGGGTAGACTTCTGCACAATTTTTACTACAAGATTCATACCTAGCTCTACCAAGAAGGAGAAGGAAAAGAAATTCATGCTCCTCTACTAGGGCAACATGACAGTGGAAGACTACGCATATAATTATGTGTCCTAGAATGCTTTTCCTACATGATGTTTGAAGAGTGACAGATGGAGCATTTAGTAGAGCATCTGCATCCCCTGATAAAACCCCATTTGATGGTGAGCAAACCCTCAAACTTCACTGAGGCCATCAATTTCTCCATAGACCTGGAAAAGACTATTATGCCTACTCAGAATCTGCCCAAAGGGTATCTCAGTTTCACTGAAGGTAGTTCTATCCCAAGAAATGACCACAGGGAAGCCCATGGTTGTCACCATAGAAAAGGTAGGAATGGAGGAAAGGGAAAACCATACAATGAGAACCACCAACATTGGCACCCTCAAGGTGCCGCAATTGTGGGAGGACACACCAGGGCAAGTGTTATTTCAAGAAGAAGGTGTGATTTTTTTGCCAACAAGAGGGATACTTTTAGTCTAGTGCCCTCTCCCTAACCCTCGACATCCAGACCCAATAGCAGCCCAACCAGTAGATGCAACACCTTGATAAATGCCCCAATTACTAGAGAGTGGTAGGCCTGAGTCTCTGCCATTGACAATAATGAATCTCTGGCTAATGCAAATTGGCTCATAGAATGTAGCCACCCCAACAACATTGATTTGTATTCTTTACCATCTTGTGCTTAGTTTGACCATCATAATTTGATGTACTATTGCTTGATATAAAGGACCATAATGTTAAAGCCTTGTTTGACTCCAGTTTTACTAATACTTTCATTTCAAAAAATCTCACAACTATGCTTTGTTTGGACTTCAAGGACTTTGGATATGTCTTAGAAGTTGCTACCCCTAGTGTTCAGATGTTTTCATCCCTCCTTAAGACACCAGTCTTACCCATTAAATATATGAACCACAAACTCCCTACTGGTTTCATTTTGCTTGATATGGATGATTTTGATGTCATTATAGGAATGTATTGTCTTTTATAGATATAATGCAAAAATAGATTGTAGGAAAAGAAAACAATGATAGAGATACCAGGTCACCCACCCTTTACCATTAGAGGTAGAAAGGATGCTACCATTAGCCTATATGTGTCAGTTGTGAAAGCAGAGCGGATGGTGGCTAAAGGATGTCTAGAATTCCTAGTTGTAGTTACAGATCCAGAGTTGAAGGTGTGGTCCTTGTAGGATATAGAGGTAGTTAGGGAGTATGCTAATGTGTTCTTGGATGATCTACCAGGCATACCTTTGGAGAGAGAAGTGGACTTCTCAATAGAGCTAGCTCTAGGGACAAACCTGATTTCTAGGGAACCTTATGGGATGGCTCATGTTGAGTTGCTTGAGTCTATGAAGCAACTGTAGGAACTCCTAGACAAGGGCTTCATCTGCACAACATGTCACTATAGGGACCATCAATCCTTTTTGTAAAGAAGGAAGAATCACTCTGGCCATTAAGAACAAGTATCCTCTACCCTACATAGATGACATGTTTGATCATCTCAAAAACTTGAGTCTTTTTGAAGGTCGACTTGAGATTCTATTACCACCAATTGAGAGTTAAGAGTGAGGATATCCCAAAAATAGATTTCCAAACCCTCTATGGCCACGATGAGTTTGTTGTTATGTCGTTTGGGTTGTCCAATGTTCCAAGCATAGTGTGTTACAACCTTTTCTTGATACTTTTTTCCTATTGTTCATAGATGACATCTTTGATTACTCTGATGACTTAGAACAACACTGTGAACACCTACCTAAGGTACTTGATATCCTAAGGAAGTAGAATTTTTAAGGGAAATTCTCTAAATGTGTGTTTTGGATAGACCGAGCTATGTTCCTTTGGCATATTATATATGAACGAACCATTTTGCTCAACCCTATCAAAGTGGCAGTCGTTCAAGAGTGACTAGTCTTGAAGAACGCATCTAAGATTCACAACTTCTTGTGACTGGCAAGGTATTACTGTAGATTCATCAAGGATTTCTCCAAGATTTCTCTGCCCTTGACCAAGCTCACTCAGAAGGATAAGAGACTCATCTAGTCTAAAGTGTGTGAAGCATGATTTTAGGATTTGAAATAAAAGCTTACTTTTTCCCCCATTTTGACCATAACTTTGGATTATATAGGTTTTATCATATTCATTGACGCATCCAAGATGATCTTAGGATGTGTGTTAGATCAAAATAAAAATGTGGTCACCCTTACTTCCAAACAACTCAAGCCCAATGAGTTGAATTATCCGACACATGATTTGGAACTTGCAACTATTGTCTATTCCTTGAATATTTGGTGACATTACCTTTATAGGGATACCTTTGATATCCTCACCGGTCATAAGAGCTTGAACAATTTGTTCTCATAAGGATCTAAACTTACTACAAAGATGATGGATGGAGTATAAAAAAGATTTGGAATTCCCCATAGCCTACCATCTCAGAAAGACCAACATGGTTATCGATGTCCTCAATAGAAAACATCTCACCTGTGCAGCCGATTTGGTAAAGCAATGGAAGAAATTGGAAGACTATGCTCTATGGGATCCACAACCTTTGGTGTATGATCCATGACCTTGATTTTTGGTTGAACATGTTTTCTTATCATAATTACATGATTAAAACATTAATAAAACCCTAATATTTGTTTTTATATCATGTGACAAGCTTAAGTTTCAAGTTTGGTCCAGTTTGGATATTGTTTGAGCAAGTTATGCAAATATGTGCTTGTTTTGGACTTGTATGCAATTTACCCTTTTCTAGGATTTTTCATCCAATTTGTCACATGCTTGTTGTAACTCACATGTTTTCATGTTATATTGATATAGTTGTGTTTTAAGAAACCTTGTTACACTTTGATTTGTGTGATGACATCTAGCCTTGTGTTGAGATTAGGTTTTACTCTCATGGATGCCATAACTCAATGGTTGACCTTGGGTGTTGAGTCACCTAGAGTTATCGATCATCAAGTTTACTTGAGCCACCTATGGTTGGTGGTTGATGAGACTTTAGACTCATCTTGGTTGCCAACATATCTAGGGTTGGCCGTCAATGAGTTTTCTAATCATCTTGGCCACCAAGTTCTCTGACCCTTAGTGGTCAATTGGTTTTTTGATGATCATAGTTTCCAAGTTTTCTTTTTGTGGTCAGTATGTTCAAATCAACATATTCTAGTTGGTTGCATGGATGAGGTGTTTTGACCTTGGACACATGACATGAATGGCTAGACACCTCTCCCTTCCTTTCTCTCTCCAATCCTAAGCCTTATATACCTCCCTCCTTGCATGAAAAGAAGCTAGTTACACATCTAGCTCACTCTCTCTCTTCTTCCTTTGATTCTTGGAGCTCATCCCCCTTGTGTGGTGGAAAAGAAGGAGCCAAGGTAGGATAAGCTTAGCCCATCTTGCTTGTGTGTGCACCTAGGGTTTGGACCTACCCTTGTTGAGGTACTTTGGTGCTTCCTTGGTTTGTTCCTTGGTCTTGGTAAGTGAGATCACCCTCCTTGCTTTCATTTTATTATTTCCTCATCTTCTTCTCTCTTCCTTCTTGGTCAGATCCATGGTGGATCTTTGAGCTAGAGGTTGAAGACACCTTCCTTCTTGCTTCCTTGACCTAGAATTTGCTTCTTCTAGGAGAAGAAACTAGCTTGGCCAAGTGGACTAGTCTAGGTAGGGTATATTTCTTCTTTCTTTAATATACCTTGCTGTTTGGAGCTTCTTCTTCATCCCTAAGGTAAGTTATATAACTTTCTCCACTTTTAATGCTTACTCTTATCCTACATGTACATGATCTTGCCCTAAAATGTTGTTCTAAGTAGAAAGAGACTATCTTTGCCAATGGTTGAGCTTAGATGTTAGATCTTGATTAGATAATCCTTCTTTATGTACCTCTAAACATGTTGCATGTTTCTTCCTTGTTGATAGAAAACCTATACCTTGCATATGTTTGTGACTCTGTGTCTCGATGAGATTTTGAATCCATGTTCGTCGCTATGTTTTGAATTTCACATTGGTCCACAAGATTTGATTTTATATGGTCGATGGGATTTTGATTAATGATGGTCGCCAAGTTTTGAACCTCATGATAGTCACCAAGAATTTTAAACTATGTTGGTTGGTGAGGATTTTGAACTCTTATTGATCACCAAGATTTTGACTCCATGATTGGCCGATGAGTTTATGTGTGGTCTCTAAGGTACTTAACCCTAGCGGTCACCAAGATGTTTCCATCCTTAGTGGTCTCTAAGGTACCTAACCCTAGCGATTACCAAGATGTTTCTAACCCTAGTGGTCACCAAGGTACCTACCCTAGTGGTCGTCGAGATGTTTCCAGCCCTAATGGTTGCCAAGGTACCTAACCCTAGTAGTTTCCAAGATGTTTCCAACCCTAGTGGTCGCTAAGATACCTAA
Source organism: Alisma plantago-aquatica (assembly GCA_963693085.1). Lineage (NCBI taxonomy): Eukaryota > Viridiplantae > Streptophyta > Magnoliopsida > Alismatales > Alismataceae > Alisma > Alisma plantago-aquatica. Next base: position 107,407,144 of record OY856415.1, on the reverse strand, counting down.
CCCTAGCAGTTGCCAAGATGTTTCTAACCCTAGTGGTTTCCAAGATTTGTGACTCTATGGTCTCCAAGGGTTATGACTTAATGGTTGATGAGGTTTTTTACACCATGGTTACTAGGTTTTCTGATTCTATGAGTATGAGTTAAGAGTCATGGTTGTATGGAAACTGATGGCCAATTAAGGTGTTGATTGGTAACATGTAACTTAACCTATTCTTGATAAACCTAACCCTAAGGCTAGTGAGTGATGATGGTTAATCATACAATTAGCTTCCTTGTATGATTCGTATGATGAGGAATATTCACTCTCCATGTTGTTGTAACCCTAATTGGTTACCATATGAACATCATGGCTTCTCAATGCAATGTTATGGTGAACTTCTATATCATCTATATAGGGACAATTTGTTGATCCTTTGGTAAGGCATGGAAAGATAATGATGTTCTTGTAGGTTATCATGTGACAGTCTTAATAACCTTTGGGCATGGTTGAGCCCTAATAGAGGTATAATTCTCTTCTTTATGTGACATGATACCCTATCAAATGATGATGTGATAAGAAATGTACAACATATGTTTTGTATCTTTTAGAGTTGCAATGTACTCATGTTTTTGTAGTATTTATTAAGGGTTCTTACATAACTTGATTGATGCATCCCTAACTCACTTAATTGGTATTAAGTAATCCATGTGTCGTAGACCCATTCTAGTGTTAGGACTTGCTAGATGGTGAAACGAATATCTCTCTAATCGAAGCTTAGACTTATATCACTAGTACAGTAACGGTCTATAACGTCGGTTTTTTGAAGCCTGTAGCATCACTTTTTAACTAACACCTAAGTGGTCGTCGCTATAGAATTTGCTCTATAGGGTCAGTTTTCTTGACCAAAGAAAACTGACCTTACAGAGTAAACATTGACCCAAGAGGCTGTAAAAACGTGACCCAAGCGAGAAAGAATAGTCTGTAAGGTCGGTTATTAAAAAAAGACCCTATAAACTGTCTCGGTCAAGAAATATGTCGACTGAGAAGATTTCGATCGAGAAAATTGTCGACCAAGAAAGTATTTTTTGAAACTTCCCAGATCCTATAAGGTCGGTTATTCCTTAAAAACTGACCCAAGAAAACCAATCTAGACCCTACAAGGTCGGTTATACGAAAATAACTGACCCAACAGTGGTACAAGTACTTGTAGAAATTTCCATTGAGGCTATTAGATCAATTAGTTTAAAGACACCAACCCTGTAGGTCTCTAAGGTCGGTTATTGCTAAAAAACTGACCCTATAAAGTACTCTCTCGGTCGATAAATATGTCGACCGAGAGGATTTCGATCGACAAAATTGTCGACCAAGAAAGTATTGTCTGAAGCTTCCTAGAACCTATAAGGTCAGTTTTTCCTTAAAAACTGACCCTTGAAAGGTCCTGTAAGGATGGTAATTTCAAAAATTGACCCAAGAGAGTACCCATTGCCGATAAGGCAATAGAGATTTACTCAGTCGACAAATATTTCGACCGAGAGCGTTTCGGTCGAGAAATTTTTCGACCAACACGGCTGTGCTACGCGGCATGGCCGAGATACCTATAAGGTCAGTTTTTAAGATAACCGACCCTATAGGGTACACTTTTTTAAAAAAAAAATCTACAAAAACAGAACATAATAGAATAACAAGAAGAACCAATATATAGGAGAGGGGAGCATTGATGCTCAACCGTCACCATTCCAAACCACACATTCATAACAAAAATTATTCATATATTCAGTTAAGTTACACATAATCACATCATAATTTACAAAATGATAGATTGCAAGTTTGAGATGATATTAAATGTTAGATACAAAAGTAAATATGAAAGAGTTCCAAAACCACATACATTAATGGAGCTGATATATTCAATCCAATGCTATATTGACTTCATTTAGAAAAGCATCTGACCACTCTTCTCGAAATTCATTTAAGTCCTCAGGTGTGTAAGGCTGAGTTGTAAAGGTCTATAACAGAAAATGCACATGCTAATATTTTATAAAATGACTACAACTCACTTGTAAATTTATGATGTTATTCTTTATTACCTGATCTATAGTTTGAATGTCATGTGATGCTTGTTTGACAATAGCTTGCATATATTTCATTGCATAGTAGCCACAAGCCCAGCCATTATTTCGTATAGGACACTACAAATAATGAATATACTTAATGTTAGTAAACTACTATAAACAAAGTTGAGATAAGACTATAATAGTTGACATATAACAGTGGAAAATTAATACATATAAGACTAAGCAGTTGTCAAAGTAGCTACCTAGACATTTTTCAAAGTCAGTGTCTTTAATTTTGTGGGTATTTGTCCTCCACCAAGCCTTTATACCCCTATCAATTAAACGATAGTTGGTAAAATAGAAATTCTAAATAGAAATATCATGTTGAAGCATTGACTAAATTTATTCTTACTCCATAGCTGGCAATTTCAGTTTGTGACCCCTTGTTTTTCCCATTGGGTCAAGATAATAAAGAGTCATCAATTTTGAGACAACCACCATTAATTCCCAATGTCTAGATCTGAATAAGAATAAAAGAAACATTAAAATAAATAAATTTATTCATTATTAAAATTATATTGAATAATAATACTTATTGTACGTTAAAAGGAATTAGGATAATTTCCTTTCCCACACTAGCAAAATATTTGAATGCAGTAGAGAAGTACTCATTCACATCCTCAATATGTGTCTCCACTTGACTAGTGACTGAAGGAACTAAGAATCCAACATTCCTTATATCAAAGTTTATGGTCTCCGTATATAAATGGATATAAAAAATTTGTAATTTATTTCATATATAGAAATAAGCTAAAAATGTGTATTGGAATTTTCTATATTGATAGATCCTCTAATATTGAAGTATTCAGCAAATCACACCAGAACAACTCTATAATATCATCAAGAAAAATATAACTGTCAAAGTCCCTCCCAGTTGCATCTTCTGTTAAATTGACCAACATTTGTAATCCAGAGCTTTGGTTGGCTAAGCATGGACACAAACATTTACATTTAGTTCCCAACTCGTCGAATGTGGATTCTAGAATAAAAGATGGCTTGGGAATAGGAGGACGACTAGTAGAATTTTTACTTTTTGGTTTGCAAACATGTTAATTAAATTACATGTTTATATTACACGAGTTCATATATGCATTCAAATATGAAAAACATGGTAGAATTCAAGTATACCTTGTCATTGATAACCAAGTGTCTAGGCCAACCCACCGTAGCACCCTTTGCTTCTTCAACTGTACTATATTTAGGATTAGGTATGGGTAGTGGTTTGTCCCCCATTCCGTCATACACAAGATGGATGGACACACGACAAATTTCATCAGTAATTTGTTGGCAATGCAATGTACCACCAAGGTTGTATACCTTACCCGCTGCCACAACATTATATTCTGGAACCTCCACTGCAAGTTTACAGTTTATACCAACCTAGAATTGAAATAATATAAATAATATATGAAGCGGTAAACCAGATACCTACTACAACTATATATATATCATACTAATAACACAACATATTGAACAAAAACTTACTGTAGGTTGTTGTGGTGGGTCATTGGGAGTGCTCCCATGACCTTCTACAATTGGAGCATGGGCTTGTACCTCGTCATTTGAGAGACGCACAATTTGAATAGGTTGAGAAGGTTGAGTAGGCTGAAATGAAGACATTATTTCTTTTACTTTTGGTGCTACTAATGCTTCAACTTCCTCTTGCGTAAGACCTCCTGCACGACCATTTTTAGATTGTGAAGGGCCAAAAAAAGACTTGAATCCTATTCCAGCTCCTAATCCCCTAACATGGCCAGGATGCTCCTTCTTACCAATAGAAACTGATAGTTCATCCATGCGTCCAGTTGGGATGAACTTTCCTTCCTTCCTTTTCTCATGGAGATCAATCTATATATAGTTAATAAAAATATTAAATCACAATATCAATTATATATAAATAAATCTAAGTTTGTGGGAGTTACTCTTTACTTAGTTGGGATAAACCTACCATCTTTTATGCCACCTCCTTAGTTGTAGGGTTGACAATTTCACCTGCTTGTTCTTTCTAGCATCAATCCACTACAAGTGTCGGGGTGGACGCTCATCTTGACTTGTACTAGACTCTTCTCTGGAATAGACTTGCTTCTCTTATAGTTGGCGGTAGAAGGCATAACCACTAGGCCCCAAGCGATGGTCATGTACATTTTTGGCCCGTCTTTCCTTTTGGGCCTCATGAATAGCCTGATCATTTAAAATGAGGTATTGCAATTTAGACTTGGCAAGCATATATAAAAATATTCACCTCCTTAATTGTATAAAATTAAAGATTCATACAATACATCACAATCTTTATTACCTGAAACTCTGTCGATTTCCTAGCTGCAACAAATCTATCCCACACCTCAGGATCTATAAAAATGTATATATTTTTTGCTTTCTTCTTTTGTTTAGGATTATCTATAAATTTCCTTTTGAGATATGTCTTAAAAGCCCTCCATTGTACACCACAATGTTGTAGCACTTTTTTCTTGTGATCTTTTTCATTTAGATGAAAAACACCCTATACATACAAAAGAAGCAATAATGTTGTCTTAAAAAGGATATGTCGTTCCAAGAAAACTAAATTAGAATCAATAAACAAAAACATATTAAAATAATATTACTTCCACTCACAGATATATCTTTCCATAGGAGGTCTTTTAAGGCATTAGAAACATCATGCCAATTTTTTATATCTATTGCCACCTTATTGCGCGTGGTCGCCCCTATGTAATGCTTGAAAGCACTAGCATGTTCCTCAATAGGTGCTCATGTGACATCAAACTAGACTGCCAATTTCTCCCCTTTAGCCCTGAGCTCATGCAGCCTACGCATCAGTGTGGGACCTCTACTTTTCTTAGCATCACCACTACCATCCTCATGGTGCTCATGCTCAGAATGTTCATCTTCACTTGCCATTTTAGAACCTACAAGTATACATGATGAAAGAAACATAAGTGATAATAAAAGCACAAGTGTTTGAATGATATATGATGTATTTTTAAAAGATTATGTGCTTGAATGATAATAAAATAAATGATTCAAAGAATAGATGCCTCTAGGATTGGTTGAGTTGTTAGTCAAGTAAAATTCCTTCAGCATGGTCTTGACGTTTATAGTATCCATCGGTGTTATCTTCAACATTTACACTTGGAAAACCAACTGAGAATGGGTTGGAATCATCATACTTTTCGTCATATTCTTCTTCATTTATAGGATCTACAATAAACTATCTTTTTCCATGAAGAACGACAGACCAATTTTTATTTGAAGGGTCATCAATATGGAATACTTGTTTTGCTTGGTCTTCCATGATGAATGGCTCATCTTTCTCACCAATCTTTTCAAAATGCACCAATTTGAAACCTAACTCACCCACTAAAATTCATTTTTTGTTGTCAACCCAATTACACCTAAAGATAGAATTCTGAAATTTGTATAGTCCAATTCCCATATGTCCTCAATGACACCATAATATGACATCTCAGCTTCACAAGGTCTTTTATCTTTGGCACTAGCCAAATACAACGAACAAGCTTGAATAGTGACCCCACAATTTTGGACTACACTACTTTCATCTTGACGCTTTGTGTAGTATTAAAATCCGTTTATGTCATAACCTTCATATGACATGACATCCATTTTTGGCTTAAAGGCGAGCCATTTTATGTTCTCAGCAACATTATTCAGTGACTCAGATACTTGATTAAAGACTTTCTCTTCAAACCACCTAATAAATGTTCAATTATGCTCTCTTGCAAGCCACATTGAACTGGATCGCGGATGATTTCTCTTGATAAGATCATTGTGTTATGTGATGTAGCGACTAACTTCATCGATGTTGTGTAAAATATACAAATGTTCTTGTTCCCACAACTCACGACTGATTCCATTCACTCGTCTCCCTGAGTTCCTTTGCCACAATAAGATTTAGTGTAATGGGAATTTTTTAGATCGCTAGAAGTTTCATTGCAATTCAAAAAAATCATTGCAAAAGTCCATCACCTCCCTAGCCACATAACCCTCAATAATACTCCCTTCAGGACAATAACAATTCTGAACATCGCCTTTAAAAACACTCATGTACCGTTCAAATGGATACATCTATTATAAGAAAATTGGACCCAACATCTTCACCTCCCTTGTAATATGTACTATAAGATGAACCATGATATCAAAAAATTAAGGAGGAAAGTACATTTCAAGCTGACACATGGTAACAATTACATCTTTCTGTAATTTATTGAGAGTATCAGGATGTATCACTTTGTCACATATTTCATTGAATAAGAAATAGAGTCTTGTGATTGCAAACCTTACATGCTTTGGCAATATAGATCGAATAGCCACAGGTAAAATTTGTTGCATTAAGGTGTGACAATCGTTAGATTTGAGACCTATCAACTTCAGATCCTTCTTTGATACCGATCTACCAATATTAGAAGAGTATCTTTGTGGAAACTTAATATTATACAAGCACTCACAAAAAGTCTTTTTCTCCTACTTTGACAAAGTATAACAAGTTGGTGGTAAATGTGTGCGGCGACCCCTGATCTCCACTGATAATTCTTTTCTTATACAAATTAATTCTAAATATTTTCTAGATTTGATGTCGTCTTTAGTCTTGCCTGGTATGTTCAATAGCGTACCAATGATGCTATCACAAACATTTTTTTCAACATGCATGACGTCAATGCAGTGTCTAATTGCCAAAAATATCCAATAAGGAAGATCCCAGAATATTGACCTCTTCTTGTATAGAGATTTGTCACATGCGAGAGTACGACTACTTGAACTCTTTCCAAATTGATTAACAATATGTTGCACCTTATCATATACAACATTTCCTAGTATAGGTTTAGGAGGTCTTCGTTCCTTAGTTGACCCATTAAAGGTTTTATGTTGCCTTGGATAAGGATACACTGGTGGGAGAAATCTCCAATGACCAATATATATAATTTTACCACCATGTTTCAGTCAGATTGAATTAGTATTTTCCTGACAAGTAGGGCATGCTTTGTATCCTATTATGCTATATCCAGAAAAATTTCCATAAGCTAGAAAGTCATTAATCGTGCAAAATAACATAGCACGCAAACTAAAGATCTCTTCGTGTGAAGCATCATATGTCATAACACCTTCTTCCCATAGTTTCATTAGGACATCAATTAGAGGTTGAAGGTAAACCTCAATATCATTTCTAGGTTTCTTGGTCCCTGATATCAATATTGAAAATAGGACATACTTATTTTTCATACACAACCAAGGAGGAAGATTGTATATAACAATCATAACAATCCACATGCTATGTTGGCTGCTTAATGTACCATAGGGATTCATTCCATCTGTACAGAGTCCAAGTCTTAAGTTTATTGGTTCTTTACCAAATTGAGGGTATAATAAATCAATTTTCTTCCATTGTTGTGAGAACCCGTTACACTAAATGAGATTACTCAAAACATAAAACTTAATCAATCACTAATTAATCACATACCCAAAAAATATGGATAAATTAAAACCGATTTCAACATCAACACCCGCTCAGAAACATTTGAATAGGATCCCAACATCTTTCTTGTATACATACTATGCCAAGAATTTGATACAAATTGTTCTATCTGCTTAGCCACAACATATATACACAGGAGAATAGTATTCATATATGCCACACAAACAAGCATTAACATGCTAACAAAAGTTCGATTTGTTTGAAGCACCATATACAAACTTTTGCTGCCTGGACCTGAGAGTACTGGGATGACTCTAGGACACACTAGATATCTAATTAACTTTCTCAAAGATTCATTAGTATAGCTCCTCTTTGCTGCCACATGTTTGTTTTCATAATTTTTTATTACCTAAAAAAAATGTTGTGAACCACAAGAGTGAGACCCAAGTCCCAGCAAGATATATAACCTCCAACAAAGTTTATTGATTGCAAAATTTTTAAGTAATTAAGCAGTTTAATCTGATATAACAAATAAGATCAGCAGTATTGATGATTAACAAAATACATAAAGGAGCATATAACAATTATCATCATCAAGATGACTATCATCATTTTCCTTATTAATCGTATAAGAGATCCCATAGCATATGCATAACCAACATAAGCAAGTCTAGTAGCATATTATCTCTATTAACATGAATATGTCTAGCATCATAAGCATATCTAGCAACATTAACATGTCTAATAGTTTGAACAGATCAATATCATAAGCAAAGCTATCACCACAAGCATGAGTATTTGCATAAGCATGATTAGCAGTATAGACATTTCTAATTATAGAGGCATGGCTAGCATGCTAAACATAACTAACAACATGAGATAGCTAGCATCTTGATTAAAATCAATAGTAACAATATAGATATCAACATAAGCATGACTACTGTATGTACACATTTACAGTCTTATGCATATCCACAACATAAGTGTAATTACTATCTCTTAATTGCACTAAGCATCATCTTTATGTAAAGAGAACAAACAAGGGTTATCATCCAATGTGAAGTGTCATGTACAACCCTAAAAAGATATGCTATACTGCTGTATTACATCTTTTATTATGCCCTGGGGAATTTGACTCGTACCATTCAAAGTCCAACTGACCATGTGAAGGGCTATTCGGTCCGTACAAGATCTAGGAGTGTCGGTATCCTAAGATCTCTTCCCCTCGTTCAGATCGAGTACAAAGGCAATGGCATATCAATCAAAGCTGCCACCACAACGACATATAGTCAAGATGATAACTAGTAGTCCAACCTTGGTACAAGTCACGACAGTAGAAACCAGGGTATTCAAACCCAACCAATGAGGTACAACCACAGTTGTCCTCTAATCACATCATGTTATAATCGCCGAGACATGACCACAACCATTCTCAATCACATTAGATGTATGATGCATGACCATAGCCAACCTCCACAATCTGCATTGTAGATGACAAGGATATGTCCTAAACCTGCCACCCCCATATACTCAATAGTATGCGCTCTGAGTTTCCCTTAGGAATACTCATTTCACCATCTAGTAAGTTATGACACTAAAGATGGTTCTACAGCACAAGGCACTACATGATTAGAGTTGCACTTGATTAGTTATGCCAATTGGGTGAATTAAGGCTGCATCAAACAAGTGGACATACAAACCCTAATTCACTTCTAGCAAGCATATAAATATCAAAACTTGAAAAGATATAAAATGCATGAAACATAATTTCTCATCCCATCATCACATGGTACTATTCACTTGCCATTCATGAGACTACACTAGTCATCATATTATCACAAGATATAAATCCTTTTCACAATATCATAGGGTATCAACCCTTATCAACATAAGAGGATTACACCTCATTCAGGGCTCAACCATGCCCAAAGGTCATTAATACCATCATACTATCACAGGATATAAATCCTTTTTGCAATATCATAGGGTATTAATCCTTATCAGCAAAAAAGGATTACACCTCAGTGAGGGTTCAACCATGCCCACAGGTCATTAAGACCATCATACTATTCTCTACAAGATCATCATTATCTTTGCATGCCTTATAACAAGGCTCAACAACATCACTAACATATAATACACTAGATCAGCACAATATTGCATTTATGAGTTAGGAGATATTCATAAACAATAATAGTAGGTTTATATTAACAATAAGAACATTCCTTTATTACATCAACATGTAAGGAATCTATATATGATTAACTCTCATCATATTCATAATGTACATTTTAGCATAAGAAAGTATCAACCATGTGACTATGATAACCACCAAATAACATACCAAGGTTATGATCATGTTAAGGAGGTTATTCCACCATCATTCCATCATATAAGAATATGAAACATTAATACTCATCTTTATCTAATTGTTTTAGAGTTATGTTCAACATGATAAATTATATCAATGTTACTAACCAGCACTCTTTATCTAATTGTTTTAAAGTTAGGTTCAACATGATAAATTATATCAAGGTTACTAATCAGCACTTATACCCAAACCCTAACTCACGTCATCCCCATTGGATCATGGATGCATAAGGTGAAGCATCACCATCACATTCCATACTATTCTCAAGTATGAACCCCCAAATAAGTCAAGGTGTAACCATCAGGTTATAGCTTACTAGGTTTTCAACAATTATACCCAATTACCATCATTTAGTTATATTAAAGCTAGGTATAACAAGATATACCTCATTAGGGTTACATATCAACACAATATGGTTATCATACCTTATATTCATATGAGTGAATAGGTAAAAATACCTTATTAATGGTAACCCTCCATTTGTTCCATCACCATTCAACCCATATCACCATACCACAATGTCACCTAGAATCATTGGATGTTTCAAAGGTGACACCATTGGTTGTTTACATAAGTAAACACCTTGGATAAACCACATATGAATTCCTTGATTTGTGCTCTAGAAAGAGTCACCATATAACCCTAGACATCCCTTGATTAACAACACAAAAAGTTCCATTGAGAGTAGGGTAAAACCCACAATGGACTGTTCAGTTAAAACAAGCCATCCATTGTGAACAAGTAAGCTCCTAGAGTTGATCATACAAAGGAAACCATCTAAATCCTATTATTAGGACCAACATATTAAATTATCTATCATTCTGCTTTATTTGAGGAATAAACATTAAATCGTGACCATTGGGTCAACTTCATACGTTAAAATCATCAATTAAAATATAGGTCTGACCATTACATCAAGTGATCCAGGAAACCATTGGCCTAAGACTTAATTGATGCAATAACTACAATGCATAATTCACCATAGGTTGTAGAGACCTGATACACCATCATTAGTGATCATTAAATCACCATAGGTTACTAGATCAACATTATATTCATTAATCAGTATCAAATATTAAACTGATGTCATCATTGATTGATAACATCAGTAAGGTACTTAAGGGTTGATCATTATGCTTCTAATTGATCCAAAAACTGACCTAAGGGGGTGACCATAGGTTGTCACTATCATTTTACACCTTTGATCAAGACCATCAGTTGTTATGAAGACAACACCATAGGGTTGTTGCAATGGTACCATTATTTGGTCATGGTTTATAGAAGAAATCAGCTTTAAACCCTAAAATTGACCATTGGTTGATAGGTGCTTAGCACCATAGGTTGTCAAACCAACCTAATCCAAGTCATATTGTACCTTAGGAATAATAGACACATGATCATAGGTTCATCTAGAACTCAAATCAGAAGAGGGATTATTATAAAAATCGAAATCCAAGTCAAGCGTAGCTTTTTAGTGCATGATTCATCATTTTCAAGCAAGCACATGATCTAGAAAGCTTATGGTAAGGAATAAACGTGGAGAAAGTTATAAAACTTGCCTCTAATGAGAAGATGAAACCCCACACAGATGAAATCTCGAGCAGGTAGGGTATAAAATCCTAGAATAAACTATGAATTCGTCCATCTAGCACCTTTCTTCATCAAATGAGCAAACCCTAAGCATAAGGAGCAAGAAAGGTAGGGTTTTAGAGCTTTAGCGCAATTTCTACCATGAAACAGCAAGGTTCCGACCTGTAGAAAGCTAGGAGGAAGGATAACAAAGAAATATATGGAGGAAAGAAGGAAATCCTTACACTTTAAGGTCAAGATCACAAGAAGGAAGCTTTTTCAACTCTAAAACGAAGTCAATTTCAACCTTAGAGCCTTTCTCCAAGAAGATCACCAATTTCTTCTTCCTGGGGTAGAAAAATTCACATCTGAATATATGAAGAATGAGGTTGGGAGAAGGAGGGAAGTGGTGGAGAGAAAATGGCTCGTTTTGGTGCTTGGGGATAAGTATATGACACTTTAAGATAAAGAAAAAGAAAAGGTTGAAGTTCTAGTATCTATCCAAGCGTCCATGGCCTTATTTTATTAAGAATATACAAGCACACACACAAGCATCTCCCCCATCATGTGTATGTACCTTCTTATCTTGCCTTTTTTGAATTTCCCAGCCAATCAAATAATTGATTAGTTGATAGCTACTAAAGGTAGCTCATCCGTGAAGGGGAAAACCCTAAAATACCCTTGGACCAAACACCTTCAAACCAAGGTTTAAATAGGCACCCCATGGCTCAATAAGCTCATGGATGATGAGAGAATATCCAAGGAACATAATTCATGTGATAAATTTCCAAGAAAACCTCTCAATTGGGTCAATTGCAGAAAAGTCCAAAATGTGCATAAAATTGCATAACTTGCTCAAACAGTGTCCAAATTGGACCAAATTTGAAACTCAAGCTTGTCTTATGATTTCAAAGGATATTACAAGGTTATATTATGGTTTTAAGAATTAAATTAAGATAATTAAGCTTGTTCATCTCATTAAGTAAGTTTAGGGGCCTTACAACTATAAGCCCCTAATAGGGATTTCGCCCCCGAAATCCAAGGTAAACAAAGATGGGTACTTTCTTTGCAACTCATCCTATTACCTTCACATGATTACTTTAATATCATGATGATGTCACATCATTCATACATATCTCATCTTGGGTCAGCACAAAAACTCCCACATAAGAAGACATTTGCAAGTATGGAACATAGAAACTTGTTGTGCCACCTGTACAAAGCTTATAGTAGTGTTCAACTTTAAATTATAGCTATCATCCTAAATTTATATCTATTATATCAAAACATTTCTCAAAAGTCATACTTGCTATCTTTTAACCAATCATTCCATTGTCCCATACCATTCCTTGAAGCATACACTGACACTAGAACTCTTGTCAGTTCTTTTTCAACATCAAAAGAAATGCTGACGCAAACAGCTGTCATTCCATATAAGGAAACATCATTCCTAGTCAACCTTGTTAGGGGTGAAACAACAACACTATCTTCACCTTAATAGGAATTACACAAACTACTTAGAATACATATCATGATCCCATAAAGACACTTAATCAACCCCATCTCACTCTTGTTCAACTTGTCTCATAGCTATTGTTGCTTCAGCAACCCTAAGGTTTTTTTTGGAGAAATATTGATCATATTTTTGACCATATTTGAAATACTTTGACGTGTCATCATTTAAAGCTTGATATAACTTGTATGACATGACTAGAACACTCAGTTCCTCCTATTCATAAATTCTATTTGTACATTGGTTAGTCTAAAGGACATAATTCTAAACTCATCATGGTCATGTGAATTATGTCATCCAATCTAAATCTTATGCATTGATATTTGATCATAGGTTTATCTTAAAGGAACACGGTTTCGCATATCTATTGACCAACAAACCATCTATCCTTAATAGTGGTCTTGTCCAGCTATCACTAAACCATACACAACATTATACAATCACTTTTTTTTAAAACAACATTTAGAGGGTCATCATAAACTCTCTCTCTCTCTAAGGGAGAGTAATACTTGGAATGCTCATTTAATAAACATCTCCAACCTTCACATATTTCTCATACTATTGATACATCTTGGATACTAGGATTCATTACCTTGGTATCCACCTCATGTTCTATAAGGAACTCACATCCTTATAGCATCTACTTTTATCAGCATAACAAAGATCAAGACATATAAGAGGAGTCTTCCTAATTATTGGAAGGCTCAAAAGCAAAATCATCACAAACTTTATGATCTTGGAACCATAGTCCAAACAACCTTATGCTATAATAAGCTATCCACCCTCATGTTTGTAGCGAATCCACTTGTACCAAGTGGCAATGATCGACTTGAAAGTTGTGCCCTAGACTACTACAGAAATGGCTTATAATGTCACTTTTAAAGGTGTCGGTTGTATATAAAAGCCGACGCCTAAAACATAAAGCGTCAATTAAATAAAAAAGCTGACATCTATATGTGAAGGGCGACCAGACATGGGTATCACTTTTATTTAGCGTCGGTTCCTTAATAATACATTGACGCCTAAAATTAACCGCCAAATCAAAAAAAATTAGTGAAAAAAATTACCTCCAAAATTTCACTTACAGCGTCGGTTGTTAACAAAGAAATCGACGCCTAAAGGTTTTCTGTGAGACAGAAATTTGACCAATGTTTATTGTCGGTTATCTTACAATAACCGACGATGTTGTGTTTTTGCACGCTTAACCGTGAAAAATTTCACCTCCCTTTAGCGTTGGTTTCTATAAGGAAACTGACGACTATGGTCTTAATTCAAGAACATTTATTTTTCTCAGCATATAAAAATAGACATCAGTTTCTCTGGTTGGAACCGATGACTATATATAAACAATAGTGTAAGTTTTTTGTTGGTAACCGACGCCTATAGATTATAGGTGTCAGTTTTTTTAATAACCGACGCCTATTGTTTACTTAACATCACCCACGTGAGCCTGACTCTTCCCCTTTCTCTGTTTCATCCAGTCTCATGCGATTGAGGGTTTCCTGTGATTCGTCTGCTCACCCGTGCCCGCTGCTCCTCTGCCCCCACCTCCACTGCCGCTTTCTCACCGTCGTCGCTCGCTGCTAGCTCCGGCGGCTTCTCTAGCTCCAGCTCACTGCTCTGGCCGGCTGCTGCTCTCTTTCCTGTTCTACTTCTTCCTCCACACCGTGTTGACAACTAGGTTGCTGCCCTTCTTCTTCCTCTACCTCTTCCTCTTCCTCCACCTCTTCTTCTTCCTACTCCCCTTTTACCAAATGCATTGATAAAATCAAGGCACAACCTGCATGTGGGTTGGACACAGCGACAATAGCTGTGCTGGCCAGCACGATCGTGCTATGCACACGGTCGTGCTGGCCAGCACAGCCATAGTCACCGTGTCTAGTCCATAGGTCATGCCTTTCTTTTATCCATTTGGTAAGGAGGAATCAGGAATAAGAAGATACATTTGCATTTGAATACTAATGCTTGACCTAATTCTATACATTTTGATGCATGTTGAATTAAGATATTAAAACCCTAATACACATTTCACCATAATCTTAAAATTAACTATATTGCTGAAATCTTATGATCAATCTATGTAAGATATTAAAACTCTAATATTAAATCTCAGATTTTGTAGTGATGGGTCGCCCTAACATCTACATGAATCCCTATTGTATGATGTAGATTGATGATAATACATGAGCTAGTTTGACATTTTGAAATCAATTATGAATCTCTCCATCCCTAGGTCATACTAATTTATGTGTAATCTTTATCTTGATGATGAACATGCATGGACACACGAAATGTTGAAATCAATGTTATAGAATGACAACACATGTATTTGTTGGCATAGAAACTCGTCCAAGATTTACTCATTAGGAGAAAATCTTGGATAGTCCCTGATTTGGGTCTATTCTTGAACACCTAATCTCACTTACGATGTAAGTGTATAATGTGTATTGGGTTTTCAAGAAAATTTTGGTAGCATTTCCCAGTTTGTTCTCTAAGTACATATGTACTTGGAGAACAACGGGGAAATGTTGTCGAAATTTTCTTAAAAACCCAATACACATTATACACTTACTAGTGAGATTAGGTGTTCAAGAATGGGATAGGTGGTACACATTTATTATGTATAAGAATGACATCACATGTATTTGTTGGCCTAGAAACCCGTCCAAGATTGACTCATTAGGAGTTAATCTTGGATAGTCCCTGGTTTGGGATTGTTCTTGAAAACCTAATCTCACTTAGGATGTTTTAACCAATAATTATATATAAGACCTTAAACCCTAAAGTTTTAACCATGCATAAAATCTAATTTGTTAACCCTAGACCCTAATCTTGTTGTAATATATACTTGTTTTCTCTTTGATCATAGAATGGATAGATCATGGATGTCCATTCACAATCGCTGCACCCCAAAGTTTATTTATGGTCTTGATCAGTTTATTAGATTTGCCGAGGAACATAGGAAACAACCTGGAGATAGGTTCTAATGTCCATGTAGGCATTGCGGTAACAACTTGAAAGTCAACACTAGTGACGAAATCAAAAGTCATGTCATGTGCAACGGGATTGTACAAGGCTATACAGAATGGCACTACAATGGAGATATTTCAAACCCGAAACCAGTGGATGTCGATAGCAGTGCTTGTGTGGAAGAAGAAATTGTCTTCGATGATGTAGATGTGAACAAACCAGTTCTAGTAGACATCATTGATGCGATGCAGGATAGTTGTGGGGTAGAGCACATGATGCTGAGATACCGTTATACACAGGTTGTAAGTTTTTGAAGCTTAGCGTTGTGTTGAGATTGTATAAGCTGAAAGCTAACAATCGATGGAGTGAAAAAATCTTCACGTCATTGTTGTCTTTCTTGAAAGAAATTCTTCCTGAAGGAAACGAACTGTCGATCTCAACATACCGGTTAAAGAAATTGTTGTGCCCAATGGAAATGGAGGCCAAGAAGATACATGCATGCCAGAATGATTGTGTATTATTTCAAAAGGACTATGTGGATTTGAAAGATTGTCCGAAATGTGGTGCGTCAAGGTATAAATTGACGACTTCAGGGGAGTCCAAAATTGGTTCTCCTGCCAAGGTGATGTGGTATCTACCTATAATACCACGATTTCAACGCTTGTTTGCCAATCCTATAGATGTGAAGAATTTGAGGTGGCATTCAGATGTTAAGAAAAATAATGATGGGATCCTACGACATGCGTCTCATTCATGGTACATCTTGTTGTCCACTTGACTAGGGAAGTGAAAATGTTGGGACAAGTTTTCTTACATTGAATGTTTCCCTTTAAACGATACATGAGCATTTTTAAAGGTCATGTTCGAAACTGTTATCGGCCTAAAGGAAGTATTATTGAGGGTTATGTGGCGAGAGAGGTTATGGATTTTTGCAATGACTTTTTGAGTGGTAATGACACTCCTGTGAATGACAAGAATATTGAGGAGCATTTTGGCAAAGGAATTTTGGGATCACAGGTGAAAGTAATCAACCGTGAGCAGTTGGAGCAAGGTCACTTGTATATTTTACACAACATCGATGAAGTGAGTGTTTATATCGAGGAACATACCAATTTCATCAAGAGACAATATCCTCGATCGACTTCAATGTGGCTTGCTAGAGAGCATAACAAGACATTTATCAAGTGGTTTGAAGATAAAGTCTTACAACAACTATCTCAAACACCAGATAATCTTACTGAAACCATCAAATGCCTCGCCTTTAAACCAAAATTGAATGTTATGACTTATGAAGGGTTTGACATAAATGGATTCTTGTTTTACACAAAGCGTCAAGATGATAAGAGTGTCGTCCAAAATAGTGGGGTCACCATTCAAGCATCTTCATTGTTTTTTGCAAGTGCAAAGGATAAGAGTCCACGTGAAGCTAAAATGTCATATTACGGTGTCATTGAAGACATATGGGTGTTTGACTATGTAGATTTCATAATTCTACTCTTTAAATGTAATTGGGTTGACAACAACAAAGGAGTTATAGTGGATGAATTGGGTTTCACGTTAGTGAACTTTGAAATGATTGGTGAGAAGGGTGAACCATTCATATTGGCATCACAGGAGAAATAACTTTTTTATATCGATGATCCTGCAAATGATAAATGGTCAGTTGTTCTTCATGGTAAAAGACAGTTCATTGAAGATCCTATAGATGAAGAATAGTACTATGATAAGTGTGATAACTCCAGTCCATTCTTAGTTGGTTGCCAACACCACCAAACATTGAAGCTGGGGATCACAATGACTTGTATGTTCGCGGGGATCACAATGAAGGATTGTTAATTGATAAAAGATCACAATATTAGAGGCATAGATGTTTATATTTTTTATATGTTTTATTTTCTGATTGTGAACTTTATAATGTGAACTTTACAATGTGATTGTAGACTTTACAATGTGAATTACTTTACAATGTGAATGTGAACTTTACAATGTGAATTATGTGAATGTGAACTTTACAATGTGAATTACTTTACAATGTGAAATTTATAATTTGAATGTGAACTTTTAGATGGCTGAGCATTCCCATGATGACCGTGCTGATGATGACCGTGCGGGTGAGGATGTGCCTGCGTCACCTGACAATGTAAGTTTTAAGAATATATCCATGAGGTTTCTATCTATATGTTCATTTATAATTATATCATGTAAGTGTGTTTTTTTATCAAATTTTAGGTTGGTGATGTACCCCCTAAAGAAATTACAACACTTGATGAGCAGCAAAATAAAATTGAGAAAGTGAGGGGCATCACAATGATGAACTAGTTACTATAGCAACGGGGCAATGGATCCAAATTGGTTGTGGATTTCGATCATGCAAGAAATCCATATGGAGTGAACCGCAACTCATTTGTTTCACATCTTGGGGTTCTTACTCGCAGCCATTGTAGTCCTAACATAGAATACTGGCATAAAGTTTCTAAGGGGATGAAAGACCATATATGGAAGGAACTATGCATGAGTTATTATTATTTGTATTTCTATTTGTGTAGATTACTAATTTTTAGGATACTAGTTAATAGCAATTCTATTTAATTTGCAGAGCATATTTGATCTGGATGAAAAGATGCATCATAAATGTGTGATGCAACGTTGTGGGAGGGTCCTAAGGAACTATAAGACCAATCTCACCTGAGATTACATACGCGTTGCTGAGAAGAGGTTCTTGATTGATTTCCAATTCTAGACATTGATCACTATTTGACTAACTCTACACTAATAATTTTTGTTTGTATTCTCCTGAAAAAATAATTTCAGGCAGTAGGAAGCCACAAAGCAATGGAACTACCTAGACCCCAAAGACTGGGAGAGTTTGTTACCCAAAGAAAAACGGATGAATTCAAGGTATTAAGCACCACTCCCAATTTAATTAATATACATTCTTATGTATTCACCTATTCAAGATTAACCTTTAGTGTTACTAACCAAATCAATGTGCTAACTAACTAGGATATGAGCGATGCTCAACGAGCAAGGCATGCACTAAATGTGCATAACCACAAAATGGGTCCAAGAGGATATGCAGGCATTCATCAAAGACTACATGATGAGTCTGCTCTGTCTGTTGCTACTCAAGAGACTACAGAGTCCTCTACTACTGCTCCCGCACCTCTGCCTCTACATGCTATGTTGATAGCTGGGAGGCAAAATAAGAAGGGAGACATACTGAAGCCAGCAACTGCTGAGGCAGCTGCAAAAATGGTAAAATCATCTCTTAGAGTAATCGATTGATATTGCTTATTATTATGTTTACTTACTAATTTTTATTGATGGTGATTAGTGGGAGCTGCACGAGCAGAGGAAGGAAGGCAAGTTCATCCCTCAGGGCACAAGGGATGAACTGAAAGTTGCTCTGGGTAACCCAGAGCATCTTGGATGTGTTAGGGGTGCAGGTGTTGGTGTGGGCATCAAAGTGTTCTTTGGGCCATCCCAACGCAAACCTATCCCAAAAGTGAGACTTTCACAATCTGAGGTAACCTATTCTTTTTTTTAGAATGTTTTTGCGAAAGGGAATTCAATAATCAGAAGCCAGTGTTTCTTTTATCCAAGTATAGGTAGATTTTTTAATAACCCAGAGAATCCAAGAAGCAATGGTTTAATGGCAGGTGTCTCAGGCGGCCACTCAGATAGTACATGTGACGTGTCGCGCTTCTCCTACCACTCCTACTACAGAGGTTGGGAATAATCCTATAGACCCACCAGCTAGCACGTCCTCTGTAAGTATTTTTATGACATAGTGGCTAGTCTGTTCAAGATGATATGTTTGTGTATATATGCATATCACATTCTTTACGTAAATTTGTAGGGGTTGAAGTCATGCCGACTAAAAAGTCAAGAATATATCGTTGCAGAGGTATCGGCTTACCCACCCCTTAAAGGGTGCATGTTTCATGGGCATCCAATACCAGATGGTGTGGTACGTGTGAGTCTGATACATGTACTGTGGGCTCAAGTCTCCAAACCACGAAATAATCACGATTTAATCATGTGCGGAAGCATTCGATAATCAGCGGAAGACAAAAATCACGGGAAATTAAAACTTTTCGCGACAAGAACTTGAAACCACAAACCTTTTCCATAGAAAAAGGATTTAACTGTATACATCACTGACAAATTACTTCTTGAGTAATTATATACAACATGATACAAAATCTCTCAAGAATTCATACTCAAAACACTCCAAGACCTGAGAGTACAGAGGACACATAGGACTGACTCTATTCTACACCATAAAGCAGGCTGAATCTCCACCTGAGATTTACTGCTCCTGATGTTGATGTTGCTGGGATTAATCACCTGGGTTCTTGTTCCTCCGTCTTCGACGACCACCTAAAAAGTTGAAGTCTACGGGGTGAGACAATTATACATAATTGCCCCAGCAAGAGTTATAACTCTCCACTAAAAGCTTTATAAGCAAAGCAAGAAATTATTAAAGCAATAAAAGCCTTCAAGATATTCACTAGCAGTTTTGATGATAAGCAAGAGTTCAATCATTTATGAAATATGAGAACATCTACACTATTCAATGTAACATCAATCAAATAACTCGTAGATAACTCTAACAGATATACTACGTTGTTGATTATGTTTTTCAAACATTATTATGCCCTGTGGAGATGAGGTATACCACTCATACTCCAACTGATCACTAGTAAGTTGCATCAGTATCATACATAGGTCATTAAAAGAGCCGGATTCTCATGACCTCATCTTCCTCAGTCAGTTAGAGGATTGATTGTTAGACATCTGGCGGGATGTCTTTTGTTATATCTCTCCAGGGTAAGCTGGACCTTCGCTATTTTAGAGTTACAGTGGCGTTCTGTACTCTCTTTGTCATTGGAAGATTTCTTGTTTATCTTTTATCGATGTGGTGTTTGTGTCTTTAAGGGAGAATAGTGATACATCTCACCTTTTAGACTTTGTGGTGGGGTTTGATGGACTACAAGAATCTACATCATTCCTCTCACCTTGGATATCTTTTAGTGAAGGTATGACGGACTATAAAAATCTACATCAATTTCTACACTAGGATGTAAGGTTCTACACATCCATGTACCCCACATACTCAAGAGTATGTGATCCAGGAGTTCCCTGGGGAAAACCTGTTTCACCATCATTTAGACTCTGACAATGATGGATCTATGATCAGGGCTCTACATTTCACTTGATTAGTTAGGTACATTCAGTATTCTTAACATCATGCATTGTCCTTCAAACAATAACATTAGCATCACAGCTATATATGAGAATACTAAAATGTAGCAGGCCTAACTCATTTCAAACATCAGTTCTCAGTTATCTCATCACAAGTCATCTGTCAAGCATGACCTTGATGATATTTATGGCTCTTACAACCCATAAATCTCAAAAGATGTCACTTAGCAGTGCATCAAAATAATTCACTTATTCATAAAGCTTAAGGCATGCTTTCAATGAATATAACATGGTATTCCATACCTGGATATGACCATCATCTCATAACAACCTGCATGGTTAATTCAACAGATAACAGTAAACAATTCAACAATTAGGGTTTACTATTCATCTTTCATGTCATCACCCTAATATTAGGGTTTACTACTTACTCCATGGTGAATTGTACTCATTACATCATCATGTAAGAGAAACATCATCATTAAGGCTCTTAAATAAGATTAAGACCCATTAGATATCATAACTAGGGTTTCCATGACCTCACATAGGTGGATCATTCCCTAATCATGCATATTCATGTGCATTAGAAGTATCTTACTTGAGTTTCCACCTCAAAAGGGTACTTTCTCTCTCTTAGGATACTTTCTCTCTCCTCTCACTAGTAGATGGTGGTAACACCACTCTAGATCAGGTTGAGTTAAGTCCCCATTGACTAACATAAGCCAAGACATCATCATCATGTGATTAGGGTTTGATTAGAACAAGTTTTTACCCCTTTAGACCCCTCAAGGGTATTTTGGTAATTTGCCTCATGATCACCATCATGGGTTAACTCACTAATCACTTAGTCCCTTAATGGCCTAGGTTACCATTAGGGTTTAGATTGGATCACCATTGAACTAATTACACCATCAATTGGTTAAGTACAAACCATCATCAACATCTCCAAACGGTTTCAACCTTCAAACGGTTTCAACCACCAAACGGCCTTGATACCGTTTGGCCTCAAACGGTCTTGAGACCGTTTGGATCCAAACGGTCTTGAGACTGTTTGGAGGTGAAGACCGTTTGGAAGGGTTGACTTTCCAGACCGTTTGGAGCTCAATCGGTTTGAAACCGTTTGATCAGTTCATCTTGAGATCGATTGGACCAAACGATCCTGAGGTCGTTTGAGCCCAAACGGTCTTGAGACCGTTTGGCCCCAAACGGTCTTGAGACCGTTTGGTCCAAATGGGCTCAAACCGTTTGGACCTCCAAAGTGGTTCAAAGGTTACCAATGTTCATGAAAGTGTAGGTTAAAGCCCTCAATTGGTCAAAGCTATGTTAACCCCTTACAAATTGAGTCAATTAGGGTTAGCCTTAGCCAATTAGACATCAAATTGACCCTCAATTGCAAGCCAATTAGGGTTCAATCCTTCTCAATTAGGGTTTCAAATCGGTTGGTCATCAATGTTCAACAATGTGAATCAATTCAAGGTTGAACCTATCAATTGACCTCCAATTGGGCTCAAACTTGGCCCAAACGGTCTTGAGGTCGTTTGGACATCATCCAAACGGTCTTGAGACCGTTTGCCCAAAGTTTGACCAAACACTAAGTTGATTTGACTAGGGTTGAATTCCAATTAGGTCAAAAATCAGCAATTTTCCCAATTCACTAACTTCTTGTAATTGGACCCTCAAATCATTAGATTAACTCAACCCTAGACCTTCAAACGGTCTTGAGTTGTGCCCAAACGGTCTTGGGACCATTTGGAGGAACCCCCAAACGGTCTTGAGACCGTTTAGGTCCTTCAACCCAAAACTCAACAAGATCTATGTTTCAAATCAGCACTTTTGACCCGATTAGGGTTTCCATGTTGAAGTGCCTTCAACTCTCAATTGGTTAAGAATTATACTTTGATTCTTTGCAGGAATGAAATTCAATATTTTATCAACTGACCCTCAAATGGTCGTCCCTTGGTCAACCCTATCAAATGATCTTGAGACCGTTTCAATCCAAACGGTCTTGCAGGACCGTTTGAGGGCAAACGGTTTGAAACCGTTTGACCCCAAACGGTTTGCAACCGTTTGGACCAAAAGGGTTCAAGGTCGTTTGATAAAGTGACATAGGGAATCACGCCCCTCATCTTCAACCTCTAGCAAGGTCGGTTCCCCCACTTTTTTGTTTGCAAACGTGCAAGGAAGAAGGGAGGTAGAAGAAGAATTTACCAAGTAAATTTGCAAGAATTGAGCATACATATAAAGCAAGAGTTTAGAGTTATAAAACCCACCTAAAGGTTGATCCTAGAGCTCCAAGCCTTCAAGCTCCAAGATTTAATGGCGTCCTTGAGCTTCACAACTTGGTCAGGGGTGAATTCTCCAAGGAAACGTTGGTTTGGTCGGCTAGAACAAGAAGACTAAGTAAGCTATCCACAAAACCAACCTTAGAAAATGAATTCCTCCATGAATTCAAGATAGAAGGTGGTGTTCTCTTACCTAGAACAGGTCGGTCGCCCCCCCTGAGCTCCAGAGCTATCCTTGGTCGTTTGAGCAACAAGAGAAGAGAAGTGAAGGAAAGAAAGATCGTTCACTTATCTTGCAATGAAAAGGGCTTAGATACTTTAGCCCTTTTTACACTACAAGGACCTCTCAAGATTAGAAATCACATCTAGGTCCCTCCTTGCTCAAGGGCACGTTCAAACCCATCTAACCTTATGCAAATCTCATGAAATCTCAAGATCTAAGGGTAAAGAAATCCAACCTTCAACTAGGGTACATTCATGAAAGGTTTCCATACCCATTTTAGGTGATTTCTATCACAAAGATCATTTTTCTCATCTGATTATTCATTGATGTGTCCCTTTCATCATTTCTACTCTAAATGATGACAAGAGTTATAAAAGATGTTCTAGATATTAAGAATTACAAGTTGCACCCCGAAATTTGGGTAAATTGCATTTTACTCCAAATTAGGGTTTCTAAGCATGGGGATTGCTTCCACAGCTGCACCTTGGTGCTCAAGCTTGGGAAATCCCTCAAACTTCATCATAAACATCCTCATGATGTATCAACATCAAAGGAACATCTTAACTTGTGAGTTTTGTAAGTTAACCCCTTAAACTGGGTAATTTGCACAAAGGTCCCTGCATACAACACAATGCTACTACTTTATACAAAAAGGAGCAAAATTTGAAATTATATGTTCCTGAGGAACTTAATTACATGCCAGGGAGTATTCACAAGTATATAATTACATATTTAGGCAAAACTTCTAGGGTTAGCTCATAACCCAGGTCAGGGGTGTTACATGTACTCCCCGACTAGATGGATCTTGCACTGCCTCATGCACACCCAGATGCTGAAACACTTGGTGATGCAGTAGGCGGAATGATACTGTGGCCCGAAGCGGATGTCCTCTATACTAATATTGTATGCTAAATTTCCATTACGTTAATCTGTTAGTGTGTATATATGAGTCAATTGATCTGAAATTATATATACAGGTAAAAAAGACAAGACCTGCTACATCTCGGCCTCCACCTCCTCGACTACCAAGTTGTCTTCCATGGGACCTACACGCCTCGATAGGTCCTAATTGTAGGGGTGCGGCAGTATGGATCGGAAAACATGATCCAAATTGCCCTATAAATGTTACTATTCTAGAGGATGTTGCAAGTAAATCATACGATAACAATCTATTTATACAAGTTTAGCATACGTATTAATGCATATGTAATACAAGTTTTACATACATATTAGTTCATAGGTATTAATGCAGGTCAATCATACGAAAATAAGATATTTATACAAGATGTTTTGGAGTTGTTTAGTTATGCTTGGCTGAACACATCTACGATAGAGTTGTTGATATGGTGAGATCTTGTTTATACATCTATATACCTTGTTTTATATACGGTGATATGGTTTCTTATATATTAATGCATACATAATACATGTTTTGCAGCCACTTACACACGATATGTATAGATTTTGGGTTTTCCCATGTGGGATTTTTGGTTCCATCTTTGATTAGTCTTTTAGATACAGACCCTTCTTCAGTTACTTCATACTGTTGTGATGCTTTTTAATATTTTGGTAAAAATAAGAAGACGGTGATAATAGCTCCATTCAATGTCGAGTAAGTTTACTTTTCTTATAATTTGGACTTAAGCAAATTACATTTTTATTTTGGATTTTGAGTTATTAATTTTCTACTTTCTTACCTGGAGTGGTAAACATTGGGAGTTACTAGTTATTGTCCCCAAGACGTTCACTGTCTATTATCTAGATCCTGTGGGGAATGAGTTGAATACACTACATGGACATGCAATTAAAAGGCCATTACACATGAGAAATATTTCATGTTTTTATATCCGTTAACATCTGTTACTAAATTACTATTTAATTATGCAATTTAATGTGTTACATTAACTTATGTAGGGCTTTACAAGAGTACAAAAAAGCTAGAGGAAAGGTCCCCATGAAAAAGGATCTGTCACTAATTTGGGAGAATGTGAAAGTAACTTCCTGACTCCAATGTATATATTATTTATGTCAACTGTGCTTATTTGTATTTTTGAATATTTTGTATGTTTCAATTTATAGTGCGCTACATAAGACAACGGCTGGGCATGTGCCTACTATGTGATGTGATTTATGGACCTAATCATCAAACATGTCGTAATGGAAATCGATACCATACAACAGGTATTATACATAGTCTCATTAGATAATATGAAATATATCAATCTTATTATATATTATTAATTATATATATACATCATTCACTTTGTAGGTCCTTAAAACTACAGACTTCAACGCATGTGGAAAGCGTTTCGATGTACATGCTCCCTATACGAAAGATGAATTAGATGATGTAAGAGAAGAATGGGAAAAAGCCCTACAAAGAGTGGGAATTTTTAAATATAATTTTATTGACAATGATGACAATGATGAATAAAGAATAACTTTATTCTCATAATTATTTTTGTGTGAATGTGAATGAATTTTTATGAATTGTCATATGTGTGTGAAGATGATCACATGAATGTTTCTACATGTGTCTGAATGTGAAAAGAGATGAAATGAATGGAACTGCAGGTTGCTACTAGTTTCTAAATGTGTGTGATGAAAAAATAATGTGAATTAAATGTGCTTATACATGTTTGTGAATCACATATATATAATATTGTCCATCTTGTTGATTTTGCAGGTTTGTGGCCTGTTGTTGGTTGATATCAATGGATGTCGTAAACCTGCAGTTCAAAACTGAACTATAGGTTCTCATCCTGTGACCAAACATACAACAGGCCTGCAAACTGATTAAAAAAATCATAACATAGGCGTCGGTTATTTGAACAAAATCGACACCAAAGACGTAAGGCGACGGTTTTTGACAAAAAAATCGACGTTTATGTGGCCAGCAAGCACGGCCATGCTGGGAAGCACGACCGTGGTGGCAGGGGATAACATAGGTGTCGATTATTTGTAAAGCACCGACACCAAAGATGTACGGCGGCAGTTTTTGACTAACAACCGACATCTATATGGACAGGAACTATGGCCGTCCTGGGAAGCACGGCCATGGTGGCAGGGGATATCGCGTCGGTTATACTAGAAAACCGATGCATATAGTCCCTTTGCTGGCACGTTTTCGATGGCGGGAAGCGTTTTGGCGTCGGTTCTTTCAGTAACCGACATATATAACCATTCTATAGTGTCAGTTTTCTTAAATAACCGACGCCTATATTCCCTTTACTAGCACATTTTCAGTGGCGGGAAGTGTTTTGGCGTCGGTTGGGAACAGACACTGAAGGGCCCCACCTTTAGCGGCGCCCACTTGGGTGTTGCTTGGAAACTGACACTAAAGCCCTTAATTAACCGACGCTAAAGGCTTGTTCTATAGTAGTAGACACAAAGTGAAACACACTTCCCATACCACAGTAGTATTTTTTTCAAGGGTCACTAGAAAAAAGGTAACCAATTATATTTTCATTATGCAGGTTACAGGTTCTTATGTATCATTTTACCCTTTTTTATTTCAGATTCCTTGCCATTAGCATAGGAATCATCATGATTAACATATCTCATTACTCCTTCCTTGATGACGATTTATCACACTTGGTATGTTCTCTTATTTTATTAGGTTTTCAACAACTTATCAACAAGTAAATACTCATATTCCACATTTGCTTCATTAAATCGAGATCATCTCCCTTAATTTCTTTCACATGCCATGCTAATTTTTCATTAACACTTTCTTACACACATTGGTTGGTCTGATATTAACTCAGGTTCCACCTTATTTATTTTCCATTATTCCCATTCATCTTCTCATTTTGTACTTATTATAGGAGTTCTTTCCATCTTATGTGGATCTCATACCTTGCTTCACTTTATAAGCATAGAGTAATCTATCTTTTATTTTATTATATTCTTGAATCACATCTTTAAGAACTCCTCTTTTTCTAATTTGTATTCATATTTAGATTTCATGGTGTTGTATCTTTCTCTTATAGTTACCAAACATTCAAGTTTTGATAGATAATGATGCAATTTTCATCTTCTTTAAGGTAGGATTGAGATATTCACACCATGATTTCTTATTCATTATGCTCTTTAGATTGTCTCAAAATTACTACTTGATCAGAGTAATAAAAAAGATAACAATCTAAGAGTTCCATACTTACCTTTTCTTCAATAATTGAATACCAGGCCAGGGCATCCAAGTACTGAGATAAGGCAGTATGCACCATACTTTTGTGTCACATTCCTAACTTAGACATCATCCTAGTCTTAAGTCCTAGTGTCCCTATATATTCAGTGAACCTAAAGTTCAGATACCAACCTGTGAGAACCCGCTACACTAAACGAGATTACTCAAAACATAAAACACAATCAATCACTAATTAATCACATACTCAAAACATATGGATAAATTAAAACTGATTTTAACATCAACACCAGCTCAGAAAAATTTGAATAGGATCCCAACATCTTTCTTGTATCCATACTATGCCAAGAATTTGATACAAATTGTTCTATCTCCTTAGCCACAACATATATACATAGGAGAATAGTATTCATATATGCCACACAAACAAGCATTAACATGCAAACAAAAGTTTGATTTATTTGAAACACCATATACAAACTTTTCCTACCCGGACCTGAGAGTACAAGGATGACTCTAGGACACACTAGACATCTAATCAACTTTCTCAAAGATTCATTACTATAGATCCTCCTTGCTGCCACATATTTGTTTTTGTCATTTTCGATTACCTAAAAAATGTGGTGAACCACAAGAGTGAGACCCATGTCCCAACAAGAGATATAACCTCCAACAAAGTTTGTTGATTACAACATTTTTACGTAATTAAGCAGTTAAGCAGTTTAATCAGATATAATAAATAAGATCAGCAGTATTGATGATTAACAAAATACATAAAGGTGCAGATAGCAATTATCATCATCAAGATGACTATCATCATTTTCCTTATTAACCGTATAAGAGATTCAATAGCATATGCATAACTAGCATAAGCAAGTCTAATAGCATATAATCTCTATTAACATGAATATGTCTAGCATCATAAGCATATCTAACAACATTAGCATGTCTAATAGTTTGAATAGATCAATATCATAAGCAAAGCTATCAACACAAACAAGAGTATTTGCATTATCATGATTAGTAGTATAGGCATTTCTAATTATAGAGGCATGGCTAGCATGCTAAACATAACTAACAACATGAGATAGCTAGCATCATGATTATAATCAATAGTAGCAGTATAGATATCAACATAAGCATGACTATTGTATGTACACATTACAGTCTTATGCATATCCACAACATAAGTGTAATTACTATCTCTTAATTGCACTAAGCATCATCTTTATGTAAAGATAACAAACAAGGGTTATCATTCAATGTGAAGCGTCATGCATAACCCTAAACAGATATACTATATGGCTATATTACATCTTTTATTATGCCATGGGGAATTTGAATCGTACCATTCAAAGTCCAACCGACCCCTGCGAAGGGCTATTTGGTTTTGTATAAGATCTAGGAGTGCCGGTATCCTAAGATATCTTCCCCTCGGTCAGTACGAGTAAAAAGGGAGTAACATATCAATCAAAGCTTCCACCACAGTGACATATAGTCAAGATGATAACCACTAGTCTGACCTTGGTACAGGTTACGACACTAGAAACCAGGGTATTCAAACCTAATCACTGAGGTACAACTGATGTTGTCCTCTAATCACATCATGTTGTAATCACCGAGACACGACCGCAACCATTCTCAATCACATCATATGTATGAGGCATAACCAGAGCCAACCTCCACAATCAGCATTGTGGATGACAAGGATATATCCTCAACCTGCCACCCCCACATACTCAACAATATGTGCTTCGAGTTTCGCTTAGGAATATTCATTTCACCATCTAGTAAGTTCTAACACTGAAAATGGTTCTACGGCACATGGCACTACATGATTAGTGTTGCACTTGATTAGTTATGCCAATTGGGTGAATTAAGGCTGCAACAAACAAGTGGACATACAAACCCTAATTCACTTCTACCAAGCATATAAATATCAAAACTTGAAAAAATATAAAATTTATGGAACATAATTTCTCATCTCATCATCACATGGTACTATTCACTTGCCATTCATGAGACTACACTAGTCATCATATTATCACAAGATTTAAATCCTTTTCACAATATCATAGGGTATCAACCCTTATCAACATAAAAGGATTACACCTCATTCAGGGCTCAACCATGCCTAAAGGTCATTAGTACCATCATACTATCATCAGATATAAATCCGTTTCACAATATCATAGGGTATTAACCCTTATCAACACAAAAGGATTATACATCATTCAGGGCTCAACCATTCCCAAAGGTCATTAAGACCATCATACTATTCCCTACAAGATCATCATTATCTTTGCATGCCTTATAACAAGGCTCAACAACATCACTTACATATAATACCCTGGATCAGCACAATATTGTATTTATGAGTTAGGAGATATTCATAAACAATCATAGTAGGGTTATATTAACATTAAGAACATTCCTTTATTACATCAACATGCAAGGAATCTAGATATTCATAATACACATGTTTAACATAAGAAATTATCATCCATGTGGCTATGATAACCACCAATTAACATACCAAGGTTATGATCATGTTAAGGAGGTTATTCCACCATCATTCCATCATATAAGAATATTAAACATGAATACTCATCTTTATCTAATTGTATTAGAGTTAGGTTCAACATGATAAATTATATCAATGTTACTAATCAACACGTATACCCAAACCCTAACACATGTCATCCCCATTGGATCATGGATGCATAAGGTGAAGCATCACCATCACATTCCATACTATTCTCAAGTATAAACCCCCACATAAATCAAGGTGTAACCATCAGGTTATAGCTTACTAGAGTTTCAACAATAATAGAGTACTCCATGATTGTATTAGTCATTCAAGGACTATTCATACCCAATTACCATCAATTAGTTATATTAAAGTTAGGTCTAACAAGCCATACCTCATTAGGGTTACATATCAACACAATATGGTTATCATCCCTTCTATTCATATGAGTGAATAGGTAAAACTACCTTATCAAGGGTAACACTCCATTTGTTCCATCACCATTCAACCCATGTCACCATACCACAATGACACCCAGAATCATTGGTTGTTTAAAAGATGACACCATTGTTTATTTACATAAGAACACACCTTGGACAAACCACCTATGAATTACTTGATTTGTTCTCTAGAAAGAGTCACCATATAACCCTAGACATCCCTTCATTAACAACACAAAACATTCCATTGAGAGTAGGGTAAAACCCACAATCGACTGTTCAATTAAAACAAGCCATCCATTGTCAACAAGTAAGCTCCTTAAGTTGATAATATAAAGGAAACCATCTAAATCCCATTATTAGGACCAACATAGTAAATTATCTATCATTCCACTTTATTTGAGGAATAAACATTAAATCTTGACCATTGGGTGAACTTCATACGTTAAAACCAAAAATTAAAATATAGGTATGACCATTGCATCAAGTGACCCAAGAAACCATTGGTCTATGACTTAATTGATTCTATAACTACAATGTTTAACTCACCATAGGTTGTATATACCTGATCCACCATCATTAGTGATCATTAAATCACCATAGATTGCTAGATCAACACTATATTCATTAATCAACATCAAATATTAAGCTGATGTCATCATTGATTGATAACATCAGTAAGGTACTTAAGGGTTGATCATTATGCTTCAAATTGATCCAAAAACTGACCTAAGGGTGTGACCAGAGGTTGTCACCATCATTTGACACCCCTGATCATGACCATCAGTTGTTATGAAGACAACACCATAGGGTTGTTGCAATGGTACCATCGTCGGGTCATGGTTTATAGAATAAATCAGCTTTAAATCCTAAAATTGACCATTGGTTGATAGGTGCTTACCATAGGTTGTCAAACCAACCTGATCCAAGACATATTTTACCTTAGGAATAATATACACATGATCACAGGTTCATCTATAACTCAAATCAGAATAGGGAACATTATAAAAATTGAAATCCAAGTCAAGCATAGCTTTTTAGTGCATGAATCATCATTTTCAAGCAAGAACATAATTTAGAAAGCTTAATGGTAAGCAACAAACGTGGAGAAAAGTATAAAACTTACCTCTAATGAGAAGATGAAACCCCACACAAATGAAAACTCGAGTAGGTAGGGTATAAAATCCAAGAATAAACTATGAATTCGTCCATCTAGCACCTTTCTTCATCAACTGAGCAAACCCTAAGCATAAGGAGCAAGAAAGGTAGGATTTTAGAGCTTTAGAGAAATTTCTACGAAGGAACAGAAAGGTTCCGACCTGGAGAAAGCTAGGAGGAAGGGTAACAAAGAAATAGATAGAGGAAAGAAGGAAATTCTTACACTTTTAGGTCAAGATCACTAGAAGGAAGCTTTTTCAACCCTAAAATGAAGTCGATTTCAACCTTAGAGCCTTTCTCCTAGAAGATCCCCACTATCTTCTTCCTTGGGCAGAAATATTTGCAGCTAACAGAGGAAGAATGAGGTTGGGAGAAGGAGGGAGGTGGTGGAGAGAAAATGACTCGTTTTGGTGCTTGGGGATAAGTATATGACACTTTAAGATAAAGAAAAAGAAAAAGTTGAAGTTTTAGTATCTATCCAAGTATCCATGGCCATATTTTATTAAGAATATACAAGACCACACACAAGAAGATCCCCCATCATGTGTATATACTTTCTTAGCTTGCCTTTGTAGAATCTGATAGCCAATTAAATAATTAATTAGTTGATAGCTACTAAAGGTAGTTCATCCGTGAAGGGGAAAACCCTAAAATACCCTTGGAGAAAACCTTCAAACCAATTTTAAATAGGATCCCCATGGCTCAAAAAGTTCAAAAAGGATGATAGAATATCCAACGAACATAATGCAATTGGTAAATTGCAAAGAAGACCTCTCAATTGGGTAAATTGGAGAAAAGTCCAAAATGTACATAAAATTGCGTAACTTACTCAAAAAGTGTCCAAATAGGACCAAATTTGATACTTAAGCTTGTCTTATGATTTCAAAGCATATCACAAGGGTATATTAGGTTTCTAAGAATTAAACTATGATAATTAAGCTTGTTCATCTCATTAAGAAAGTTTAGGGGCCTTACAACTATAAACCCCTAACATGGATTTTTCCCCCAAAATCCAAGGTAAACAAAGATGGGTACTTCCGTTTCACCTCATCCTATTACCTTTACATGCTTACTTTCATATCATGGTGATGGTAATTAATTCATACATATCTCATCTTGGGTCAGCACAAAAACTCCCACATAAGAAGACATTTACATGTATGGAACATAGAAACTTGTTGTGCCACCTTTATAAAGCTTATAGTAATGTTCAACTTTAAATTATAGCTATCATCCTAAAATTATATCTATTGTATCAACACATTTCTCAAAAGTCATACTTGCTAGCTTTTTACCAATCATGCTATGTGTCCCATACCATTCCCTGAAGCATACACTGACACTAGAACTCTTGTCAGTTCTTTTTCAACATCAAAAGAAATGCTAACGCTGGCAACTGTCATTCCATACAAGGGAACATCATTCCAAGTCAACCTTGTTAGTGGTGTAACAACAACACTATCTTCACCTTACTAGGATTTACACAACCTACTTAGAAGACATATCATGATCCCATAAAGACACTTAGTAACCCCATCTCACTCTTGTTCAACTTGTCTCATAGCTATTGTTGCGTCAGCAACCCTAACGTTTTTTTTGAAGAAATATTGGTCATATTTTTGACCACTTTTGAAATACTTTGACATGTCATCATTTAAAGCTTGATATAACTTGTATGACATGACTGGAACACTTTGTTCCTCCTATTCATAAATTATATTTGTACATTGGTTAGTCTAAAGGACATAATTCTAAACTCATCATGGTCATCTGAATTATGTCATACAATATAAATCTTATGCATTGCTATTTGATCATAGGTTTTTCTTAAAGGAACACAGTTTCACATATCTATTGACCAACAAACCATCTATCCTTGATAGTGGTCTTGTCCAGCTATCACTGAATCATACACAACATTATAGAATCACTTTTTTTAAACATCATTTAGAGGGTCATCATAAACTCTCTCTCTCTCTCTAAGGGAGAGGAATACTTGGAATGTTCATTTAATAAACATCTCCAACCTTCACATATTTATCATATTGTTGATACATCTTGGATACTTGGATTCATTACATTGGTATCCACCTCATGTGCTATAAGGAACTCACATCCTTATATCATCTACTTTTACCAACATAACAAAGATCAAGACATATAAGAGGAGTCTTTCTATTTATTGGAAGGCTCAAAAGCAAAATCATCACAAAATTTATGATCTTGGAACCATAGTCCAAACAACCTTATGCTATAATAAGCTTCCACCCTCATGTTTCTAGCGAATCCACACATACCAAGTGGCAATGATCCACTTGAAAGTTGTGCCCTAGAAAGGAAAGACACAAAGTGAAACACACTTCCCATACCATAGTAGTATTTTTTTCAAGGGTCACTAGAAAAAAGATAACCAATTCTATTTTCATTATGCAGGTTACAGCTTCTTGTGTATCATTTTACCCTTTTTCATTTTGGGTTCCTTGCCATTAGCATAGGAATCATCATGATTAACATATCTCATTACTCCTTCCTTGATGACTATTTATCACACTTGGTATGTTCTCTTGTTTTATTAGGGTTTTCAACAACTTATCAACAAGTGAATACTCATATTCCACTTTTGCTTCATTAAATCGGAATCACATGACATGGTGATTTTTCATTAACACTTTCTTACACACATAGGTTGGTATAGAATTAACTCAGGTTCCTCCTTATTTCTTTACCATTATTCCCATTCATCTTCTCATTTTGTACTTATTATAGGAGTTCTTTCCATCTTATGTGGATATCATACCTTTCTTCACTTTATAAGCATAGACTTATCTATCTTTTATTTTATTATATTCTTGAATCACATATTTAAGAACTCTTTTTCTATTTTGTATTCAGATTTAGATTTCATGGTGTTGTATCTTTCTCTTATAGTTACCAAACATTCAAGTTTTGATAGATAATGATGTAATTGTCATCTTCTTTAAGGTAGGATTGAGATATTCACAACATAATTTCTTATTCATTATGATCTTTAGATTGTCTCAAAATGACTACATGATCAAAGTAATAAAAAAGATAACAATCTAAGAGTTCCATACTTACCTTTTCTTCAATAATTAAATACATATCTAGGGCATCCAAGTAATGAGATTAGGCAGTATGCACCATGTGTTTGTGTCACGTTCCTTACTTAGACATCATCCTTGTCTTATGTCCCAGTGTCCCTGTAGACTTAGTGAACCTAAAGCTCTGATACCAAACCATTAGAACCTGTTACACTAAATGAGATTACTCAAAACATAAAACACAATCAATCACTAATTAATCACATACCCAAAAAATATGGGTAAATTAAAACCGATTACAACATCAACACGTGCTCAGAAACGTTAAAATAGGATTCCAACATCTTTCTTGTATCCATACTATGCTTAGAATTTAATAAAAATTGTTCTATCTCCTTATCCACAACATATATACACAGGAGTATAGTATTCATATATGCCACACAAACAAGCATTAACATGCTAACAAAATTTCGATTTGTTTGAAGCACCATATACAAACTTTTCCTGCCCAGACCTGAGTGTACAAGGACGACTCTAGGAGACACTATACATCTAATCAACTTTCTCAAAGATTCATTACTATAGCTCCTCTTTACTGCGACATGTTTGTTTTCGTTATTTCTGATTACCTAAAAAAAATGTGGTGAACCACAAGAGTGAGACCCATGTCCCAGCAAGAGATATAACGTCCAACAAAGTTTATTGATTACAACATTTTTAAGTAATTAAGAAGTTAAGCAGTTTAATCAGATATAACAAATAATATTAGTAGTATTGATGATTAACAAAATACATAAATGAGCAGATAACAATTATCATCATCAAGCCGACTATCATCATTTTCCTTATTAACCATATAAGAGATTCAATATCATATGCATAACTAGCATAAGCAAGTCTAGTAGCATATTATCTCTATTAACATGAATAAGTCTAGCATCATAAGCATATCTAACAACATTCACATGTGTAATAGTTTGAACAGATCAATATCATAAGCAAAGCTATCAACACAAGCATGAGTATTTACATAAGCATGATTAGCAGTATAGGCATTTCTAATTATAGAGGCATGGCTAGCATGCTAAACATAACTAACAACATGAGATAGCTAGCATCATATTATAATCAACAGTAGCAGTATAGATATAAACATAAGCATGACTACTGTATGTACACATTTACAGTCTTATGCATATCCACAACATAAGTGTAATTAATATCTCTTAATTGCACTAAGCATCATCTTTATGTAAAGAGAACAAACAAGGGTTATCATCCAATGTGAAGCGTCATGTATAACCCTAAACAGATATGCTATACGAGTGTATTACATCTTTTATTATGCCCTGGGGAAATTGAATCGTACCATTCAAAGTCCAACTGAACCTTGTGAAGGGCTATTCGGTTCCGTACAAGATCTAGGAGTACTGGTATCCTAAGATCTCTTCCCCTCGGTCAGTATGAGTATAAAGGCAGTGACATATTAGTCAAAGATGCCACTGAAACAACATATAGTCAAGATGATAACCACTAGTTCGACCTTGGTACAGGTCACGACACTGGAAACCAGGGTATTCAAACCCAATCACTAAGGTACAACCACATTTGTCCTCTAATCACATCATGTTATAATCACCGAGACACGGTCGCAACCTTTCTCAATCACATCAGATGTATGAGGCATGACCATAGCCAACCTCCACAATCTGCATTGTGGATGATAAGGATATATCCTCAACCTGCCACCCCCACATACTCAATAGTAAGTGCTCTGAGTTTCCCTTAGGAATACTCGTTTCACGATCCAGTAAGTTCTGACACTGAAGATGGTTCTATGGCACAAGGCACTACATGATTAGAGTTGCACTTGATTAGTTATGCCAATTGAATGAATTAAGGCTGCATCCAACAAGTGGACAAACAAACCCTAATTCACTTCTAGCAAGCATATAAATATCAAAACTTGAAAAGATATTAAATGTATGAAACATAATTTCTCATCTCATCATCACATGGTACTATTCACTTGCCATTCATGAGACTACACTAGTCATCATATTATCACAAGATATAAATACTTTGCACAATATCATAGGGTATCAACCCTTATCAACATAAGAGGATTACACCTCATTCAGGGCTCAACATGCCCAAAGGTCATTAATACCATCATACTATGACATGATATAAATCCTTTTCACAATATCATAGGGTATTAACCCTTATCAGCACAAGAGGATTATACCTCATTCAGGGCTCAACCATGCCCAAAGGTCAATAAGACCATGATACTATTCCCTACAAGATCATCATTATCTTTGCATGCCTTATAACAAGGCTCAACAACATCACTTACATATAATACACTAAATCAAAACAATATTGCATTTATGAGTTAGGAGATATTCATAAACAATCATAGTAGGGTTATATTAACATTAAGAACATTCCTTTATTACATCACCATGCAAAGAATCTAGATATGATTAACTCTCATCATATTCATAATGCACATGTTTAGCATAAGAAAATATCAACCATGTGGCTATGATAACCACCAATTAACATAGCAAGGTTATGATCATGTTAAGGACGTTATTCCACCATCATTCCATCATATACAAATATTAAATATGAAGCATCATGTATAACCCTAAATAGATATGGTATACAGTTGTATTACATCTTTTATAATGCCCTGGGGAATTTGAATCGTACCATTCAAAGTCCAACCGACCCCTACGAAGGGCTATTTGATTCTGTACAAGATCTAGGAGTGTCGGTATCGTAAGATCTCTTCCCCTCGAAAAGTATGAGTAAAAAGGCAGTGATATATCAGTCAAAGATGCCACTATAGTGACATATAGTCAAGATGATAACCACTAGTCTGACCTTGGTACTGGTTACGACACTAGAAACCAGGGTATTCAAACCCAATCACTGAGGTACAACCACAGTTGTCCTCTAATCACATCATGTTATAATCACCGAGACACGACCGCAACCGTTCTCAATCACATCAGATGTATGAGGCATGACCATAGCCAACCTCCACAATCTGCATTGTCGATGACAAGGATATATCCTCAACCTGCCACCCCCACATACTCAACATTATGTGCTCCGAATTTCCCTTAGGAATACTCGTTTCACCATCCACTGACACTGAAGATGGTTCTACGGCACAAGGCACTACATGATTAGAGTTGCACTTGATTAGTTATGCCGATTGGGCAAATCAAGGCGGCATCAAACAAGTGGACATACAAACCCTGATTCACTTCTAGCAAGTATATAAATATCAAAACTTGAAATGATATAAAATGTATGATACATAATTTCGCATCTCATCATCACATGGTACTATTCACTTGCATTCATGAGACTACACTAGTCATCATATTTTCACAAGATAGAAATCCTTTTCACAATATCATAGGGTATCAACCCTTATCAACATAAGAGGATTACACCTCATTCAGGGCTCAACCATGCCCAAAGGTCATTAATACCATCATATTATCACAGGATATAAATCCTTTTCGCAATATCATAGGGTATTAACCCTTATCAGCACAAGACGATTATACCACATTTAGGGCTCAACCATGCCCAAAGGTCATTAAGACCATCATACTATTCCCTGCAAGATCATCATTATCTTTGCATGCCTTATAACCAGGCTCAACAACATCACTTACATATAATACACTGGATCAACACAATATTGCATTTATGAGTTAGGAGATATTCATAAACAATCATAGTAGGGTTATATTAACATTAAGAACATTCCTTTATTACATCAACATGCAAGGAATCTAGATATGATTAACTCTCATCATATTCATAATGCACATGTTAAGCATAAGAAAGTATCAACCATGTGGCTATGATAACCACCAATTAACATACCAAGGTTATGATCATGTTAAGGAGGTTATTCCACCATCATTCCATCATATACGAATATTAAACATGAATACTCATCTTTATCTAATTGTATTAGAGTTAGGTTCAACATGATCAATTATATCAATGTTACTAAGCAGCACTTATACCCAAACCCTAACTCACGTCATCCCGATTGGATCATGGATGCATAAGGTGAAGAATCACCATCACATTCCATACTATTCTCAAGTATGAACCCCCACATAAATCAAGGTGTAACCATCAGGTTATAGCTTACTAGGGTTTCAATAATAATAGAGTACTCCATGATTGTATTAGTCATTCAAGGACTATTCATACCCAATTACCATCATTTAGTTATATTAAAGCTAGGTATAACAAGCTATACCTCATTAGGGTTACATATCAACACAATATGGTTATCATTCCTTCTTTTCATATGACTGAATAGGTAAAACTACCTTATTAAGGGTAACCCTCCATTTGTTCCTTCACTATTCAACCCATATCACCATACCACAATGTCACCCAGAACTATTGGATGTTTAAAAGGGGACACCATTGGTTGTTTACATAAGTAAACACCTTGGATAAACCACCTATGAATTCATTTATTTGTGTTCTAGACAAAGTCACCATCTAACCCTAGACATCCCTTGATTAACAACACAAAAAGCAATCGACTGTTCAATTAGAACAAGCCATCCTTTGTCAACAACTAAGCTCCGTAAGTTTATCATATAAAGGAAACCATCTAAATCCCATTATAAGGACCAACATAGTACATTATCTATCATTCCAATTTATTTGAGGAATAAACATTAAATCTTGACCATTGGGCCAACTTCATACGTTAAAACCATCAATTAAAATATAGGTCTGACCATTCATCAAGTAACCCAAGAAACCATTGGTCTAAGACTTAATTGATGCTATAACTACAATGCTTAACTCACCATAGGTTGTACAGACCTGATCCACCATCATTAGTGATCATTAAATCACCATAGGTTGCTAGATCAACACTATATTCATTAATCAACATCAAATATTAAGCTGATGTCATCATTGAATGATAACATCAGTAAGGTACTTAAGGGTTGATCATTATGCTTCTAATTGATCCAAAAACTGACCTAAAGGGGTGACCATAGGTTGTGACCATCATTTGACACCCTTGATCACGACCATCAGTTGTTATGAAGACAACATCATAGGTTTGTTGCAATGGTACCATCATCGGGTCATGGTTTATACAAGAAATCAGCTTTAAACCCTAAAATTGACCATTGGTTGATAGGTGCTTATCACCATAGGTTGTCAAACCAACCTGATCCAAGTCATATTGTACCTTAGGAATAATATACACATGATCACAGGTTCATATAGAACTCAAATCAGAATAGGGAACATTATAAAAATTGAAATCCAAGTCAAGCATGGCTTTTTAGTGCATGAATCATCATTTTCAAGCAAGAACATGATCTAGAAAGCTTATGGAAAGCAATAAACGTGGAGCAAGTTATAAAACTTGCCTCTAATGAGAATATGAAACCCCACACAAATGAAATGTCGAGCAGGTAGGGTATAAAATCCAAGAATAAACTATGAATTCGTCCATCTAGCTCCTTTTTTCATCAAATGAGCAAACCCTAAGCATAAGGAGCAAGAAAGGTAGGATTTTAGAGCTTTAGAGCAATTTATCCCATGGAACAGAAAGGTTCCAAGATGGAGAAAGCTATGAGGAAGGATAACAAAGAAATTGATGTAGGAAAGAAGGAAATTCTTACAGTTTTAGGTCAAGATCACTAGAAGGAAGTTTTTTCAACCCTAAAATGAAGTCAATTTCAACCTTAGAGCCTTTCTCCAAGAAGATCCCCACTTTCTTCTTCCTTGGGCAGAAAAATTCGCAGTTGAACAGAGAAAGAATGAGGTTGGGAGAAGGAGGGAGGTGGTGGAGAGAAAATGGCTCATTTTGGTGCTTGGGGATAAGTATATGACACTTTAAGATAAAGAAAAAGAAAAAGTTGAAGTTCTAGTATATATCCAAGTGTCCATGTCCTTATTTTATTAAGAATATACAAGCACACACACAAGCAGATCCCACATCATGTGTATATACCTACTTAGCTTGCCTTTTTTGAATCTCCTAGCCAATCAAATAATTCATTAGTTGATAGTTACTAAATGTAGCTCATCCGTGAAGGGGAAAACCCTAAAATACCCTTGGAGCAAACACCTTCAAATCAAGGTTTAAATAGGCTCACCATGGCTCAAAAAGATCAACAAGGATGATATAATACACAAGGAACATAATGCAAGTAATAAATTGCAAAGAAAACCTCTCAATTGGGTAAATTGCTGAAAAGTCCAAAAAGTGCATAAAATTGCGTAACTTGCTCAAACAGTGTCC
This sequence comes from Alisma plantago-aquatica, assembly GCA_963693085.1. NCBI lineage: Eukaryota > Viridiplantae > Streptophyta > Magnoliopsida > Alismatales > Alismataceae > Alisma > Alisma plantago-aquatica. Next base: position 107,365,816 of record OY856415.1, on the reverse strand, counting down.
AAATTGGAAAAAATATGAAACTTAAGCTTGTATTATGATTTAAAAGCATATCACAAGGATATATTAAGGTTATAAGAATTAAATTATGATAATTAATCTTGTTCATCTCATTAAGCAAGTTTAGGGGCCTTACAACTATAAACCCCTAATAGGGATTTTGCCCCCAAAATCTAAGGTAAACAAAGATGGGTACTTCCTTTGCACCTCATCCTATTAAATTCACATGCTTACTTTCATATCATGGTGATGTAACATCATTCATACATATCTCATCTTGGGTCAGCACAAAAACTCCCACATAAGAAGACATTTGCAATAATGGAACGTAGAAACTTGTTGTGCCACCTGTAGGATTTACACAACCTACTTAGAAGACAAATCATCATCCCATAAAGACACTTAATCAACCCCATCTCACTCTTGTTCAACTTGTCTCATAGCTATTGTTTCTTCGACAACCCTAAGGTTTTTTTTGAAGAAATATTGATCATATTGTTGACCATATTTGAAATACTTTAACATGTCATCATTTAAAGATTGATATAACTTGTATGACATGACTGGAACACTCTGTTCCTCCTATTCATAAATTATATTTGTACATTGGTTAGTCTAAAGGACATAATTCTAAACTCATCATGGTCATGTGAATTACGTCATCCAATCTAAATCTTATGCATTGATATTTGATCATAGGTTTATCTTAAGGGAACACGGTTTCACATATCTATTGACCAACAAACCATCTATCCTTGATAGTGGTCTTGTCCAGCTATCACTGAACCATACAAAACATTATAGAATTACTTTTTTTTAAACAACATTTAGAGAGTCATCATAAACTCTCTCTCTCTCAGGGATAGGAATACTTGGAATGTTCATTTAATAAACATCTCCAACCTTCACATATTTCTCATATTGTTGATACATCTTAGATACTAGGATTCATTACCATGGAATCAACCTAATGTGCTATAAGGAACTCACATCCTTATATCAACTACTTTTACCAGCATAACAAAGATCAAGACATATAAGAGGTGTCTTCCTAATTATTGGAAGGCTCAAAAGCAAAATCATCACAAACTTTATGATCTTGGAACCATAGTCCAAACAACCTTATGCTATAATAAGCTATCCACCCTCATGTTTGTAGTGAATACACACATACCAAGTGGCAATGATCCACTTGAAAGTTGTGCCCTAGAAAGGAAAGACACAAAGTGAAAAACAATTCCCATACCATAGTAGTATTTTTTTCAAGGGTCACTAGAAAAAAGGTAACCAATTCTATTTTCATTATGCAGGTTACAGCTTCTTGTGTATCATTTTACACTTTTTCATTTCGGGTTCCTTGCCATTAGCATGGGAATCATCATGATTAACATATCTCATTACTCCTTCCTTAATGACTATTTATCACACTTGGTATGTTCTCTTGTTTTATTAGGTTTTTCAACAACTTAACAATAAGTAAATACTCATATTCCACATTTGCTTCATTAAATCAAGATCATCTCCCTTAATTTATTTCACATGCCATGCTGATTTTTCATTAACACCTTCTTACACACATAGGTTGGTCTGAAATTATCTCAAGTTCCACCATATTTCTTTGCCACTATTCCCATTCATCTTCTCATTTTGTACTTATTATAGGAGTTCTTTCCATCTTATGTGGATTTCATACCTTTCTTCACTTTATAAGCATAGACTTATCTATCTTTTATTTTATTATATTCTTTAATCACATATTTAAGAACTCGTCTTTTTCTAATTTGTATTTAGATTTAGATTTCATGGTGTTGTATCTTTCTCTTATAGTTACCAAACATTCAAGTTTTGATAGATAATGATGCAATTTTCATCTTCTTTAAGGTAGGATTGAGATATTCACACCATGATTTCTTATTCATTATGCACTTTAGATTGTCTCAAAATGAATACTTGATCAGAGTAATAAAAAAGATAACAATCTAAGAGTTCCATACTTACCTTTTCTTCAATAATTGAATACCTGGCCATGGCATCCAAGTACTGAGATTAGGCAGTATGCACCATGTTTTTGTGTCAGGTTCCTAACTTAGACATCATCCTAGTCTTAAGTCCTAGTGTCCCTGTAGACTCAGTGAACCTAAAGCTCTAATACCAACCTGTGAGAACTCGTTACCCTAAATGAGATTACTCAAAACATAAAACACAATCAATCACTGATTAATCACATACTCAAAAAATATGGGTAAATTAAAATTGATTTCAACATCAACACCCGCTCAGAAACATTTGAATAGGATCCCAACATCTTTCTTATATCCATACTATGCCAAGAATTTGATACAAATTGTTCTATCTCCTTAGCCACAACATATATACAATGGAGAATAGTATTCATATATGCCACACAAACAAGCATTAACATGCTAATAAAAGTTCGATTCATTTGAAACACCATATACAAACTTTTCCTGCCCGGACCTAAGAGTACAAGGACGACTCTAGGACACACTAGACATCTTATAAACTTTCTCAAAGATTCATTACTATAGCTCCTCTTTGCTTCCACATGTTTGTTTTCGTCATTTTTGATTATCTAAAAAAGTGTGGTGAACCACAAGAGTGAGACCCATGTCCCAGCAAGAGATATAACCTCCAACAAAGTTTATTGATTAAAACATTTTTAAGTAATTAAGCAGTTAAGAAGTTTAATCAGATATAATAAATAAGATCAACAATATTGATGATTAACAAAATACATAAAGGAGTAGATAATAATTATCATCATCAAGCTGACTATCATCATTTTCCTTATTAATTGTATAAGAGATTCAATAGCGTATGCATAACTATCATAAGCAAGTCTAGTAGCATATTATCTCTATTAACATGAATAAGTCTAGAATCATAAGCATATCTAACAACATTAGCATGTCTAATAGTTTGAACAGATCAATATCATAAGCAAAGCTATCAACACAAGCATGAGTATTTTCATAAGCATGATTAGCAGTATAGGCATTTCTAATTATAGAGGTGCGTCTAGCATGCTAAACATAACTAACAACATGAGATAGCTAACATCATGATTATAATCAACAGTAGAAGTATAGATATCAACATAAACATGGGTACTGTATGTACACATTTACAGTCTTATGCATATCCACAACATAAGTGTAATTACTATCTCTTAATTGCACTAAGCATCATCTTTATGTAAAGAGAACAAACAAAGGTTATCATCCAATGTGAAGCATCATGTATAACCCTAAATAGATATGCTATATGGCTGAATTACATCTTTTATTATGCCCTGGGGAATTTGAATCGCACCATTCAAAGTCCAACCTACCCCTACGAAGGGCTATTCAATTCTATACAAGATCTAGGAGTGCCGGTATCATAAGATCTCTTTCCCTCGATCAGTATGAGTAAAAAGGCAGTGACATATCAATCAAAGATGCCACCATAGTGACATATAGTCAAGATGATAACCACTGGTCTGACCTTGGTACAGGTCACGACACTAGAAACCAGGGTATTCAAACCCAATCATTGAGGCACAACCACAGCTGTCCTCTAATCACATCATGTTATAATCACTGAGACACGACCGCAGCCGTTCTCCATCACATCAGATGTATGAGGCATGACCATAGCCAACCTCCACAATCTGAATTGTGGATGACAAGGATATATCCTCAACCTGCCACCCCCACATACTCAACAGTATGTGCTCCGAGTTTCCCATAGGAATACTCGTTTCACCATCCACTGACACTTAAGATGGTTATATGGCACAAGGCACTACATGATTAGAGTTGCACTTGATTAGTTATGCCAATTGGGTGAATTAAGGCTACATCAAACAAGTGGACATACAAACCCTGATTCACTTCTAGCAAGTATATAAATATAAAAACTTGAAATGATATAAAATGTATGATACATAATTTCACATCTCATCATCACATGGTACTATTCACTAGCATTCATGAGACTACACTAGTCATCATATTAACACAAGATAGAAATCCTTTTCACAATATCATAGGGTATCAACCCTTATCAACATAAGAGGATTACACCTCATTCAAGGCTCAACCATGCCCAAAGGTCATTAATACCATCATACTATCATAGGATATAAATCCTTTTCGCAATATCATAGGGTATTAACCCTAATCAGCACAAGAGGATTATACCACATTTAGGGCTCAACCATGCCCAAAGGTCATTAAGACCATCATACTATTCCCTGCAAGATCATCATTATCTTTGCATGCCTTATAACAAGGCTCAACAACATCACTTACATATAATACACTGGATCAACACAATATTGCATTTATGAGTTAGGAGATATTCATAAACAATCATAGTAGGATTATATTAACATTAAGAACATTCCTTTATTACATCACCATGCAAGGAATCTAGATATGATTAACTCTCATCATATGAATTCCTTTATTTTTGCTCTAGAAAGAGTCACCATCTAACCCTAGACATCCCTTGATTAACAACACAAAAAGTTCCATTGAGAGTAGGGTAAATCCCACAATCGACTGTTCAGTTAAAACAAGCCATCCAATGTGAACAAGTAAGCTCCTAGAGTTGATCATACAAAGGAAACCATCTAAATCCTATTATTAGGATCAACATATTACATTATCTATCATTCCAATTTATTTGAGGAATAAACATTAAATCTTAACCAATGGGTCAACTTCATACGTTAAAATCATCAATTAAAATATAGGTCTGACCATTACATCAAGTGACCTAGGAAACCATTGGTCTAAGACTTAATTGATGCAATTACTACAATGCTTAACTCACCATAGGTTGTAGAGACCTGATCCACCATCATTAGTGATCATTAAATCACCATAGGTTGCTAGATCAACATTATATTCATTAATCAGTATCAAATATTAAACTGATGTCATCATTGATTGATAACATCAGTAAGGTACTTTAGGGTTGATTTATGCTTCTAATTGATCCAAAAACTGACCTAAGGGGGTGACCATAGGTTTTCACCATCATTTTACACCTTTGATCAAGAACATCAGTTGTTATGAAGACAACACCATAGGGTTGTTGCAATGGTACCATTATTTGGTCATGGTTTATAGAAGAAATTAACTTTAAACCCTAAAATTGACCATTGGTTGATAGGTGCTTAGCACCATAGGTTGTCAAACCAACCTAATTCAAGTCATATTGTACCTTAGGAATAATATACACATGATCATAGGTTCATCTAGAACTCAAATCAGAATAGGGATTATTATAAAAATTGAAATCCAAGTCAAGCATAGCTTTTTAGTGCATGAATCATCATTTTCAAGCAAGCACATGATCTAGAAAGCTTATGGTAAGCAATAAACGTGGAGAAAGTTATAAAACATGCCTCTAATGAGAAGATGAATCCCCACACATATGAAATTTCGAGTAGGTAGGGTATAAATCCAAGAATAAACTATGAATTCGTCCATCTAGCACCTTTCTTCATCAAATGAGCAAACCCTAAGCATAAGGAGCAAGAAAGGTAGGGTTTTAGAGCTTTAGAGAAATTTATACCATGGAATAGAAAGGTTCTGACGTAGAGAAAGCTACGAGGAAGGATAAAAAAGAAATATATGGAGGAAAGAAGGAAATTCTTACACGTTTAGGTCAAGATCACTAGAAGGAAGCTTTTTCAACCCTAAAATGAAGTCAATTTCAACCTTAGAGCCTTTCTCCAAGAAGATCCCCACTTTCTTCTTCCTTGGGCAGCATAATTAGCAGCTAAACAAAGGAAGAATGTGGTTGGGAGAAGGAGGGATGTGGTGAAGAGAAAATGGCTCTTTTTGGTTCTTTGGGATAAGTATATGACACTTCAAGATGAAGAAAAAGAAAAAGTTGAAGTTCTAGTATCTATCCATGTGTCCATGGCCTTATTTTATTAAGAATATACAAGCACACACACAAGAAGCTCCCCCATTATGTTTAAATACCTTCTTAGCTTGCCTTTTTCGAATCTCCCAGCCAATCAAATAATTCATTAGTTGATAGCTACTAAAGGTAGCTCATCCGTGAAGGGGAAAACCCTAAAATACCCTTGGAGCAAACACCTTCAAACCAAGGTTTAAATAGGTTCCCCATGGCTCAAAAAGCTCAAGAATGATGATAGAGTATCCAAGGAACATAATGCAAGTGATAAATTGTAAATAAAACCTCTCAATTGGGTAGATTGGAGAAAAGTCCAAAATGTGCATAAAGTTGCATAACTTGCTCAAATAGTGTCCAAATTGGACCAAATTTGAAACTTAAGCTTGTATTATGATTTCAAAGAATATCAAAAGGTTATATTAGGGTTCTAAGAATTACATTATGATAATTAAGCTTGTTCATCTCATTAAGCAAGTTTAGGGGCCTTACAATTGTGGTGAATCTGATGCATGCCGTAGGACGCCATCATCATTGGCCTTTAACTCTCCATGCCAAGACAAATTTTATGCATATTCTATATTAGCAAATAAGCATTGAAATCATGGTATTATTGGTAGATACCACATCTCCTTGGTAGGAGAACCATTTTTTCCTTAAGCTAATTTGTGGTCTTATACCTTGACGCTCCACATTTTGGACAATTTATCAAATTACTATAGTCCTTCTGAAATAACACACAATCATTTGGACATGCATGAATCTTCTTAGCCTTCATTCCCATTGGGCACATTATTTTATTTGCATGATATGTTGAAATTGGAAGCTTGTTGCCTTCAGGAAGAATTTCCTTTAACAAAGACAACAATGAAGTGAAACTCTTATCGCTCCACCGGTTTTGAGCTTCAAGAGTATATAATTGCATCACAACACTCAACCTCGTGAACTTAGTACAACCCTTATATAACAGTCTTTCAACATCATGGACAATGTTTTCAAATAAAGAAGGTGGATCAATGACATTGTCCCGACAACTACGTAGCATCTTATCGAACATATCATCCTGAATAGGTTCATCCTGAATCAGTTCATCATTGAAATTATCATCATTATCTATATCTTCTATGCCACAACTATTAGTATCGATATTTTCTGATCCATAATTAAATTTCTCTCCATGCCAATACCATTCATTATAACCTTGTATGATCCCATTGCATAAGACACGATTCTTAATTTCCTCAACAGTATCAACTTTCAAATTGTTACCACAATTTCTACATGGACAATAGAACCTATCTGTAGGTAGTTTCCTATGTTCCTCAAAAAATCTGATAAATTCATCGAGGCCTTTGGCAAACTCTGGACTGCAACGGTTCTTGATAGACATCCAACTTCGATCCATTTTCTAGATCACATTAAAATTAATTATAAAATTGAGCATTTTATATTGATACTATAAGTTGTAAATTTTATTGATAGGACGTTAATAACTTTTATACTAAAGTGTATCGCCTATCCCATTTTTGAATATTTAATCTCACTAGTAACTGTATAATGTATGTTTAGTTTTGAAGAATATTTTAGCAGCATTTCCCTTAAGTTCTCCAAATACACCGATGTAAATGGCAAATAACCACTCACATATGTACTTAGAGAACAAATGAGAAAATCCTACTAAAGTTTTCTTCAAAACTAAACATACATTATACAGTTACATCCTAAGTGAGATTGAATATCCAAAAAAGTCCCTGACCGGGGACTATCCAAAGTTCAATCCTAATGAGTAAATTTTGAACGGGTTTCTAAGTTAATATATAAATGTATTACTTTCATATTTATATATTAAGTTAAACATCATGCATCGATGATCTCATCTATAAATGCTAAAGTGTCAATCTGGGAGTACACATGTCTAATCTCATATTAATTTTTAGAATTTATACAACGATTACATATGTGACTGATATTAAAATTTACATATGAAAAAATACATGTTTTTATTATTGGTTGGGTTAACAATCATATAAAATGGAAAAAAAATATATAACTGTCCAGTGAAAGGCACTCAGGTGGATTCTCGGTCGAGAATTTGGTCGACCGAGAGTGGACCTGGACGCCGTGCGCAGGTGGATTCTTGGTGGAGAATTTATCGACCGAGAGTGGACCTAGACGCCATGCGTAGGTGGATTCTCGGTCGAGAATTTGTCAATCGAGAGTGGACCTAGATGCTGACCGTGGTAGTGGCAGCGGTGGGCATAGATAGAACTATATAAATGGAAAGTCTTACGTCTGCGACTGTGGTGATGGCAGTACGCAGCGGTGGCCACTTCCACTTCGGCGGCGACAACTTCAAGCTCCACTTCGGTGCCGGCAACTTCCACTTTGACGGCGGCAACTTCGAGCTCCACTTCGGTGTTGGCCTCTTCAAGCTGCACTTCGAGCTCCTCTTCTCTCAGACGACGACAATGGAAACGATGCGATGACATGGCCACGGTGCGACGACATGACAACGACGGCGATGACACCACGCGACGACACGATGCAACGGCAGCAGCTCCTCTTCTTTCGGCGCTCACGAATAGTGATGATATAGTACTACTCACGCGCCCTCATGCCCTAGGATATAGTCGTGCCCGCCCTATAGGGTCAGTTAAGAAAAAAAGTGACCCAAGAGATAAGCGGTGCCCGTGTCGGGTAAATAAAAAACACCCAAAATTTTCCTCAGTCAAGAATTTCGTCGACTGAGGGGACCTACAAGGTCGGTTAAAATTAAAAAACCGACCCTAGAGGTACTTATACACGCGCGAAGGCAAAATAGAGTCAATTTTTGTCTCGGTCGAGAATTTTGTCAACCGAGAGGCCCTACAAGGTCAGTTAAAATCAAAAAACCGACCTTAGAGGTACTTATAGATGCGCGAAGGCAAAGTGGAGCCAACTTTTGTCTCAGTCGAGAATTTCATCGACCGAGTTGACCTACAAGGTCAGTTAAAAGGAAAAAACCGACCCTGGAGGAACTTATAGATGCACGAAGGCAAAATGGAGCCAACTTTTGTCTCGATCGAGAATTTTGTCAACCGAGATGTCGTACAAGGACGGTTATAAGGAAAAAACCGACCCTAAAGGTACTTATACACGCGCGAAGGCAAAATGGAGCCAATTTTTGTCTCGGTCGAGAATTTTGTTGACCGAGAGTAGCCCTATAAGGTCTGTTATAAGGAGAAAACTGACCCATTAGAGGCCGGTGTCTAAATCTTTTCATTCCGACTTACAAGGACAATTATGTTAAAAAAACCAACCCAAAAGTCATCTAATTTTGTCGATGCGTGAATGCAAAATGCAGCCAATTATTTCTGTGGGATTCTCCGTCAAGAATTTGGTTGATCGTGTGTGGCCCTATAAGGTCAGTTAAAAGGAAAAAACTGACCCAATAGAGGCCGGTGTCTGGATTTTTTCATTCTGAACTACAAGGACAGTTATATTAAACAACCGACCCAAAAAGTCATCTCGGTCAAGAATTTTGTCGATGCGTGAATGCAAAATGGGGCCAATTATTACCGCAGGATTCTCGGTCGAGAATTTGGTTGACTGAGTGTGGCTGTATAAGGTCAGTTTAAAGGAAAAAAGACTCAATAGAGGCCGATGTCTGAATTTTTTCATTCCGACCTACAAGGACAGTTATATTAAAAAACCGACCCAAAAAGTCGACCCTACTAGGTCAGTTGTTATAAAAAAATTGATCCAATAGAGTTAAGTAGTGCCCGAATTTTTTTCATACTTTCTAGGTCAGTTTTGCTAGTAAAAGTGATGCTTTCGGGAGCGACGTTATTGACCAAAAATGTAGTAGTGTATATATATGTATATATTTGTATATATATGTATATATATATGTATATATATATATTGTTGAGTATATGCATGTTTTTTATGATGGTTGCAGTCATACCTTGGCAGGAAAATAATTGAGGTCATATCTCAAATGATTATGATTCATTATATGTGATGTGATTGAGGACAACTACGGTTGTACCTCAGATGATAGGGTTTTGTATACCCTAGTTACTAGTGTCGTGACCTATATACAAAGGACGAACTAGGACATTTTGCATGGTGGCTGTATATGTCACTGTAGATTACTCATACTAACCAAGGGAGGATGAGATCTTAGGGTTCCGACTCTCCTAAATCTTATACAAAACTAAATTTTGACTTAGTAGTGGTTAGCTGGAGCTTTAGTGGTATACCTCAAACTGTTCAGGTCATAATAAAAGACGTAATCTAGTCATGTAATATATTAGTTTGGGGTTAAATATGATTCACATCAGTTGATATCCATGCCTTGCTTCTTATATAGGTAGATGATGTTTAATGTAATAAGAAGAAATATACTATTTCAAATAAGTGATAACTCATTTTGTTACTGAAAGTTATCCTATTAATCATGTTGGTGATATACTATCTACTTATCCTGGTTAATCTACCAAAACTATTTAATTAAATAACCTACTATAATCAGCAAGTGTTTTTGAGAGTTATATCTCTGTCAGGACATGGTTCTTACTCTCATGTGTCACCACATCCTTTTAGGTGATTGTCAGCAGTGCCGTCAGGTTTGAGGTTGGGAGGAAGAGTAGCTTGAAGGGTGGTGCAACAAGCCAAAGGTGTACACACTAACCGATTAGGTTTGATTAGATGCACCCCATGGAACTCTAATACACTTGGGATCTTTCAAAATTTATAAAATCCCTAACAAGACTCGATCACAACACCAAATAGCTCACCTGCAAGCGCACGAGGTACTATTGTAGTATAGGTGATAGGAAAGAGTAGAGGTTAATCATCAGGGAAAGAGGGGGTACTAGAGCTAAGTTAGCATTGGCTACGTTCTTCGAGCGGAAGCTAGGGTTGAAGGGTTGATTGGTTGATTTGATTATTAAACTAAGTGAAAAGGCAAGTAAAAGTAGTATGAAATCTAAGTTATCGCAAACCCTAAATTATACTAAGTAAGCAAGTCTAAGGAACTACATTAAGAAATTAGCTAAACAGGAGCAAAGGTTAACTACACTATACTAGTAGAACAATTAGAAACTAAGAGATAAGTTAACCACTAGAGAGAGTAAGAACCTAAATTAACCCTACAGAACTAGACTAAGCAATTAATTAGATGAAACAAATACAATTAAGCTACACTAGCATTAACAGGCAAGAAGATTAAGATGGGTTTTGAGCAATGGATTAGGTAGGTGGGTCATTTGGGAATGTGGTTTTATATTAGTTGGGGGTGTCAAGATGGCATGCAATTATCACAAATCAATCTAGATTACCATACCAAACAACAAGGCAAGTGCTATTAGAATGTGCCCTATACTACTAGTTGGAGAACTAGGTTAGGTGTAATTCTAGTAGGACTTGTCAAGTCTAGGTCTCTAGGGTAAGTGGTATTAGGGAAATTGAGAGTAAAGGGTAGGAATGGGAGTAGAGATGAGGGTTTTTCACCTCAGGCTACTAGCCATCTAGCCTTTAGAAAGATCTAGGCAATTGCACAAATCTCACTTACACTAGTCACTTAGATCTCACACTCGCTTATAGAAAGAGGGATGTGTATGTAGGAACAAAGGGGTCTAGCTAAGGATCAACTAATTGGACCTAGGAACCATTCCTAAGATTGCTACATACACTCCAATTCCTCCTAGAAGTTGAGTGTCATCAAACATCACAAAGCAAGTAAATTCAATTTAAGAGAAAAAATCACATGAAAGATAATGGGAAATGAGATAGAAGCACAGACAATCATCATATAATGAAATTATGTTCATTACAAATTATTCTCCCCCAACACGATATCAAAGTCACATTTTTACCCCCAAACAGCCCACCACAAGGGGCTTAGCTAGACATAATCAATGAAAAGGCAAAAAAAGGGGAAGAAAGGGGATAAGACTCCATGGATCTCAAAGTAGATCTTTGTTCTTCACCTCCTAGAATCTTGGGGATGACCTCTCTCCTCTAATGGTGAAGATGGGCATGAGAATGGAGAGGATTATGGAGGAAAACCTAGAAATCTAGGTTTCCAAGGTGGAAATGAGGTGGAAATGGTGGGTGAAGAGCATAAATGCAAGGAGGATGCAATGAATGCTCTAGAGTGGGTGGAGAGGAGTAATGACAGCTAACCTAGTGTTGTGGCCACCACCCATGTATATATAGGTGGTGGTGGAAGTCCTAGGGTAAGTAGGGGTATTGTTGGAAAAATAGTGCAAACAATGGTAGGGTTTAGGTGGAAGCACGGTTATGCTGGCTAGAGGTGGGAACGACCATGGTGGTGGAGTTGGAGAGGAGGTCATTCCCTCTAGCATGCTTGTTTTGTTTTCAGCTAGCATGGTCGTGCTAGGTATCATGGCCGTTTTGGGGGATTCATGGCGCAGCCGTGCTGGGTAGCACGGTTGTGGTGGCTAAGTTGTTGTAGCTTGCAAATCTTGGAAATTTCCCAGTAACTTATGCATTAGCCAGCACGACCATTCCTTGGCACCATATCCATGCTGGGGTTTTTAATGGCAAAACTTACGTCAATCTTCATCATCAATGGAATTCTTTTCTCGATGTCGAATCTTGGCCATTAGGGGTAGGTTGAGGGATCTTTGGGGCCTTCTTTGGACGCCTCCATGAGTGGAGAAACCATAGAACTCCTTCCTTCTCTCTCATCCATCCTAAACATGGTCCAAGTACCAGAAAGTAAGGCAAAGAAAGTCCATAAGTGCATTTGATAATAATACTCACATTGAGGGGATTTAACTTGCATTCTACTATGTTTAGATGTGAATAAAGTACAAAATTGCACAAGATGGAGCCCTAAAATAGGGTTGCATCACCACCCCAAACTTAAAACATACTTGTCCACAAGTATGCTCCAACTCAATCTCTTTGCAATTTTTCCACAATCAAGAAATGACAAATGCAATGTAAAGGATGATTATTGCTAAATGGGATCAGAAGTGACTAAGTACATGCATTCCACCTCTATTCTATCCTAGTTTCATAAACCAACCATGAAAAGAGCACAAAGCATATGAACTTCAAATAAAGGGCATAAAATACACAAGCTATCCATATTTCTTTCATGTAGTTCTGGGTAGATAGTTTCATGATGGAGTTAATCAAGGATGACTAGGAGTGTTGTTTCACCTTCATGCTTTCAACCATATGTTTCAAATAGCACCAAATGACCCATGTGGCTGTGAAAAAGGGCAAAATGAGCTAGGTTTGATGTTTCCTAGCTCAATGGGTATGCAAATGGAAGAAAGGGTTGTGGTAAGATTTTAGAGTTCTATTACATAGAGCACTCATCTTTTCTTTATTTATATACTCTTAAACATGAGCATCTTTTATTTTCTTTTTTCCTTTTTCTTTCTTTTCATTTCTTTTTCTTTGCCTTTGGAGTAGATATGGCATATGGTGGTGAGAGTGAAGAGGTGAGATGAAGATGTGTCCACCCCAAACTTTTGGAGGTGGCCACAACGTATATGTGCATTTTGGCATCCTTTCATGAGGTGGAGGAGTAAGAACATGGTGAGTGAGGATTCGGGTCAAAGAGGGGTCATTGGCGTGATTCTCAACATAAGGTATCCTGCATGAAAATTCATCTGACACTTCATCCAAAAATATCAAACCACATGAATGAACAACCTAAAATTGATACTTCTATCAAGTGATTTCATAGGAACAAAGCGCTCATAGCTTGCTCAAGTCACAATTCAACCAAATCATTCACATGCATAAGAGAGGTGATGCACATGAAAAAAGTCAAGAATTGATACCATTTAGCAACAAACAATGATAATTCAATTGCATTTGTCAAAGGTCATCATTTTTAATCCAAAATGTAGAGATTGGGTCAAAACACACTTTTAGGCCAGAAATCTCAAAATTGGCTAAAATGGTGCCAATTTGCATTCAATCACATCTAAACCTACTTTAGGAAAATTGAAAACATTAAGTAGTAAAATCTAGCTACAAATTAGCAAAACTACATGAAAGTGCAATGCATGCTATGGAGTGACAGAAAGAGAATTTGTTTTTGAAAAATTACGCAAAAAATGCATGAAAGTAAACTACAAGTATGCATGAATGCAAGAAAAAGAAAATCTACACTAGATAGACTAAGATCAAACAAACAATGATCAGGTGGAATAGGAAATCAACAAAATAAGCTGAAAATTGAGGGCTTACCGCCCTACCACCCCAAACTTTTGAATCATGTTGTCCTCAGCATGAAACTAAAGCTTAGGAGTGATAGGGTAGAAGTCATGGCTATGGTGGTGTGGGATCCTGTGGTGGGCCAGCCTATGGACGTGGGTTGTAGTAGTAGTGGCCCTTGTAGTCTTCCTGTGGAGGTGGGTATGTCTCCTGATAAATAAAAAGGGCTCCCCAGAAATCCTCTCCCCCCATTGGGGGTTTCTTTGTACCTACGCTTGTTGCAAATGGTACACGTGGTTGATCTAGCGATGCATCTGGTGTTGATATAACCACATGTCCTATTGCATCTTCTGAATCACCTCCAACTGTGCATGGATGGATGACATGTATTTGTTGGAGATGGTTGCGCATAAAAGTCCTCCTCTCTCAATCGTGTATGGCGTGTCTTCTCTAGTATACACTACTGCTCTAGCACATTTGTTTCACCTTCACCCTCTGGTAAGTCCATTGTCACTTTTCTATATTCCTCTCTAGGGAATGCACATTCAAATCCAGAAATATGTGCTAGTAGATATTCCAAAGGCTAGATACCATCAAGAAGGGTAGAGGAATGATAAGGCATCTCCACAGTGAGGCCAGGGTATCTGGGTTTCATGTTGTAAATGATCTTCTTGTCTATTATAGAAATCATCTGAGACCTCGCTAGATAGTTCAAATCGATCAACTTGGCCCCTTCTACCTTTGTGAAGTTTTGGAGATCACAATCAAGTTCCTTTTCTATGGTGGTCACAATCCCTCTCATGATGAAGGGAAGCTTGGTCTTGGAAGGAATTGTCTTTAAGTGATCAACCATCATCATCCCCAGATTCACATAACCATGACTCTCCATTACTAACATCACAAACAAGTCTTTTTGAGAACAACACCCTTGATTGTCGTATCGCCAAAGATAAAATTGGTGAGGACTTTCAGGATATATCTCAAAGCGGGATTGAAAATCTTGCATGTTTTTTACTTTCCCGTTGTAAAGGATTTTTCACCAGTGAATGTTTCCTTCAACTTGGCATAGTCGCATTTCCCATTTTTGTCATACTTTCCACCATCAAACTTTTGAGCAACCTCTGGTGCTGGTGCAAAGATCTTGTTGAAGTTGGAGGCCTTTAGCACATGATTGGAGTTATTGAACCTAAACCTGATTGCATCCTACCTATGATACTACACTTTCTATAGAGACCCAAAAAACTCATGAGTTTCCTCTAAATATGTTTCCACAGTAGTCAACAATTTATACAATCCACATGGATGCAATAGGACTTTGACAATAACATGCATTCCTAGAGCTTGTATGGTGTTGGGGTAGGTGTATCTTATGGGAATCACCCTCCTAGTGGTGCACTCAGGGTGAAGTGGCCTTGTAAACAATTGCCTTTTTGTGCCTCTCCCATATGCAACTTCCTTGGGATTCTTTCCATCCCACTTCATCCTATCCTCCTCCAATTTGGACAAAAATTCCACCATCTCATCTTCCATTTCCTCACTTTTAGTTTCATCTATTTCTTGCTCCTCATATGTGTGTGACCCCAAACTTGTGTCCAAGTTCAAGGGAACCATCTGGACGGGTGTATCTGCAACCTCTTCCTCAATCACTAACTAGAACCTAATGGGATGTTGTGCGGTGCGTGGTTGTACTAATGAGGTGAGTGTCTTGTTAGAGTAAGTCGTGGTGGTAGGCGTGAGGAGGATGCTTAGACTGCCTTCTTAGCCATTCTTTCACGCACCAGCGCATCAACTTCCACTGAGTCCACTATGTTCTCTAGTTCTTCTTCTTCTTCCTCCTCCTCCTCCTCCTCCTCTTTGGGGTTGTGGTAGCTTGGATCCATGTTGTGGCCACTGGAGGAGGATTGGTGTCGGGAGTCGTTCATCGATGCCGACCATCCAAAGGATTGGGAAATAGAATTTGACAATGACGAAGCACTATCGGACTGGTGTGAATGAGAGGCCTGCTTGGAGTGGCTTTTGCCACCGGTGAGGACGTCCATCGTCTTGATCTCTACTCCCTTCCTTATTGCCTTATGTGTGCTCTTCATATTTGCAAGGTTTTTTAATGAAAAATGAACACGAACAACACCAAATGTGTTTCTAGATGGTAGGGACATATTTTCCTTGGAGGTGGAGAAATCAGTGGTTATGAAGGGTGTCAAACAAAGCTTGAAGTTAGGGAAGATGATTGGGGACCAAGGGTAACTCAAATCTAGAGTTTGGGAGCAAGAGGAGCTGATTTGGGGGGTGAATGGAGCTCGCCCTAATCTACTCTTCACACGGAATGGGCGTTCTAGCTTGTAGCAATGATGTTTGGGTCATGCTAGCTTGGGTAAAATTGAGCAACTTAACTGCTGAGCCTGGTCCAGCACGGTCGTGCTGTCCATGCCCAAAACTTGAGTTTTCTCTGTTGAATCCAATTTGGTCAGCACGGTCATTCCACGCCAGTACAGGTGCTCTGGCTGGATGCTAGCACGGCCGTTCTGGCCAGCACATTTGTGCTGTTCACAGCCAAAACTTGCATTTCCCCTATTACAATCCACACAGCCAACACGACCGTTCCACTCCAGCACGGCCGTCTGGTTCTTTTCAGTTCAAAATTCTTTAGATTTCACCAAATCTTTTCAATACTTATAATCCAATCATCTTGAACGATCCCTTTTGATGTTGTATCAATCATTTTCACTGAATATGCCTCATTTCTCAACTTGCACCTGTTTCACATATCATTTCATTAAAACTAAAATAAAAACTATCAAGCACAAGTGTGCGTGTGTTTGTTTTGTGGAAAAGAAAGCAGAAGTATCAAAAAGAGTAGTTTGGGTGAAAAATCTCCCAAACCTACGTGGGTTGCCTCCCACTAGTGCTACATTTTATACCTTCAGCCGTGCTTATTGATTTTTGACTTCATTCATCCTCGTGGTATTCCCAAAGCATATTTGAAGTAAATGTCTCTCTCATGTGCATTTAAGCACATCTCCTCATCAACTTGATGTTCTTCCACTAGCATCACTATATCAAAACTTTGATTTGCTTTTTTCGAACCTACTTCCACAACTGATTTCAATATTTGACCATTCATGGTAAATTCTCTAGCTCCTTCTTTCTCACAAATCAACACAAATCTGGATGGATACACCTTTTTGATGAGACAAGGCCCTTCACATCTAGACTGGAGTTTTTTGGGAAATAACTTTATCCTTGAGTTATACAGCCATACCCATCTTTCGGGCTCAAAGTCTTTCTTCTTGATCATCTTATCATGTAGAAACTTCATCCTCTCTTTTTAGTACTTGGTAATTTCATATTATTCATGGTGCATCTCCTCTAATTCATTTAGCTGAAACTTTCTTTTCATTCCAGCATTATCTCCATCAAAGTCCATGGCCTTCAAAGCCCATAATGCCTTGTGTTGCATCTCAACCAGCAAATGGCAGCTTTTGCCATACACAAGCTTGAATGGTGTGGTTTCAATTGAGGTTTTGTATGCAATCCTATATGCCCATAAAGCTTCATTGAGACGTAATGACCAATCCTTATGGTCTGATCTCATCATCTTTTCTAGAATGAACTTTATCTCCCAATTATCCAACTCAACTTGACCAATTGTTTGGGGGTGATAAGGAGTAGTCACATGATGGTTCTCTCCATGTTTCTTAAGAAAGCCTTCGAAGGTGCAGTGGATGAAGTGACTTCCTCCATCACTAATAATAGCTCCAAGAATACCAAACCGGCAAAAAATATTAGATTTCACAAAGTCACACACAACTTTATGATCATTTGTCCTTGTTGCAACAGCTTCGATCCACTTTGATATGTAATCAACGGAAACCAAAATATAGACATATCCAAAAGAGGGGGGGAAGGAACCATAAAGTCAATCCCCCAAAATCAAATACCTCCACCACAAAAATGGGTGATAAAGGCATCATTTCCCTCTTAGATATAGTGCCCACCTTTTGGCTCTTCAAACATCACTTACAAAATTCATGAGAGTCTTTGAACAAGGAGGGCCAATAGAATCTGCATTGGAGAATCTTGGCAGCAGTACATTTTCCACCAAAGTGACCTCCACAAACCCCAGAATGGCACATAGATAGAATTTCTTATTGCTCCATTTCCAAAACACGTCTCTAAATAGGTTGAATGGGGCAATATTTGAATAGGTGAGGCTCATACCAAACATACTTTTTGGCCATAGCAAATAACCTTTTGCTTTCCTCCCTTGTCTAAGTGCCTGGTATCCTTCCACTATCTAAGAAGTTAGCTATGTGTTTATACCATGGCCTCTGAGAATATTAGAGGAGAAACAATTGCTCATGCATTATCATCTCTTTGATTCTACTTGTGCTATCAAAATGTGCTTCAATTTAGGAGAGACGGTCGACCGTAGAATTCTCTACTCTCTTCTTTTCTACAATCTCAATATCGAACTCTTGAAGCAACAATATCCAACAAAAAAATATCAGCTTCGAGTCTTTCTTCGCCATTAGATATTTTAAAGTAGCATGGTTCATGTATATAATCACCTTGTTTTTGGAAGACAAGATCTAAACTTGTCAAGGGAAAAGATAATTGCATGCAACTCTTTCTCATTAGTTGTGTAGTTTCTTTGGGCTTCATCTAGAGTCTTGCTTGAATAGTTGATAGTATGTAGAATCCGGACAACTCTTTGGCCTAGAACATCCCCCACTGCCATGTCAGATGCATCAGTCATGATCTCAAATGACAAAGAGAAGTTTTGGGGTTGCATTATAGTATCAGAAACTAGCTTTTCCTTCAAGTGGTTGAAGGCTTCAACACACTTCTCATCAAAATGAAACTCAACATCTTTCTCCAGCAAGTGACATAGAGGTCTCGAGATCTTACTAAAATATTTAATGAAGTGGCGGTAAAAACATGCATGTCCCGAGAAAGACCGGACATGTCTTACGGTGTAAGGAATGGTGAGTGTAGAAATGAGGCCCAACTTGGCCCTATCAACTTCAATCCCATCCTTTGGAACCTGGTGGCCCAGAATAATTCCTTTGGGTACCATGAAATGGCTCTTCTCCCATGATAGCACTAGGAAAGCCTTTACACATATCTTGAAAACAACAACCAAGTAGGGCAAGAACTCATCAAAGGTTTTACCAAAAATTGAGAAATCATCCATGAACACTTCAAGCGATGAATCAAGCATATCAGTATAGATTGAGGTCACACATCTCTGAAAAGTAGAAGGGTTGTTACATAGCCCAAATGGCATTCTCTGGTAAGCAAATTTACCACTTGGGCAAGTGAATGTCATCTTTTATTAGTCCATAGGATGCACAACAATTTGGAAGTATACATAGTATCCATCAAGAAAATAATAGAAGCTTTTCCCCACTAGCCTCTCTAGAATCTGGTCAAGAAATGGTAGAGGATAGTGGTACTTCTTGGTCTTTTCATTGAGCTTCCTATAGTCAACACACATTCTCCACTTTCATTTTTCTCTGACTGACATAATCTCACCATCCACATTCTCTTCTACTGTGATCCCACCATTTTTAGGTACAACCTGGATGGGACTCACCCACGTGCTATCAGAAATTGGATAAATAATCCCAACATCTAGCAACTTCACAACCTCTTGAGTTACAACTTCCTTCAGCTTTGGATTCAACTGCCTTTGCATTTGGTGGGTCGACCTTGCATCATCCTTCAAATAGATCCTATGCTCACAGATGGAGGGGTCAATACCCCTCAAATCAGAAATAGATCATCCAATGGACTGGATGTTCTTCTTTAGGATTTTTATCAATGACTCTTCTTGTTCAGGAGATAGAATGAAAGAAATGATCATCAGGAGGGTGTCATTTGAGCCTAGAAAATCATACTTCAATCCTTCTGGGAGTGACTTTAGCTCAAGAGTTGGATGTTCTTCAAGAGAGTTCTTTAATGGTTCAGAAATTGATGGGAGGTCTTTGCTTACAGACACCAAGGCAAGCTCATTCACTTCATCCTCTTCATCATCATCATCGAGGAAATCAACTATTAGCTCTAAACCTCTACCTTGAGTGGCAGTCTGAATCCACGCAGGTAGGCATTCCTCCACTGTTATGACCCACTTTGTGATTATCAAGTAGGTACAATGATTAGTGTGTATTTAAGTAATTGAGATAGGTTAAGTGCTCATGTGGTGGTTAGTGCATCATCAAGTTGATTAAGTTAAATTAAATATATAAGATGCAATTAGTGCATAATTAAGACGATTAAGTTAAGATTAAGTGATTGCAGATACAATTAGAGTTTTGATCCGGTGAAACGGTCTAATTAGCATGATTTCATGCTTTGAGGGTGTAAAGGACCTCGTTCTTGAAATATTGCAAAAAGAATCGTTTCATTTGGACCCTCGAGGCAAAAGTTGTAGGCCTTTTATTTTTCTTGGACTTAGTTGCAAATTTTCCAGTTTTTGACGTTTTATTTCTTTTCTTTTTCCTTTCTCCCTTATCTTTTCTTCCCCAACAGACCGATGCACAGAAACAAAATGCAGAGCGGCGCCCGTAGGGGGCAGGTCGGCTGCGATTTGGGCGATCTTGGGTGCGATTCTTGTTGGCTCTAGCAGCGGACTGGCTTGGCGCCCTTCTACCCTTCTTCTTCCTCCACTCCTCTTCCCTTCCCCTCTCGTTCCATGCCCAGCCGCGACCAACAGCTAGGGCGACGCCCTGTAGCTGCGGCCAGTAGTTGCTGCAGCAATGGCGGCCGGCCAAGAGCCCTTTTTGGGCGCGGCCAGCAGCTTGAAACGACGCCAACGACTTCGTCGAAAAGTCAACAACATGAATCCGGAGCCCTAGCAAGGATTTAGAAACCCAATCGAGCTCCTCTCCATCCTGTATGTAAGAAGCTGCTGCTGCAGCAGCAGGTCCGAGCCAGGGGAATATTCTGCCAGAGAAATACCACGAAATCGGTGCCAATATGTTTGACCAAGGGTCCTGAATGCGAATCCGTAGCCAATTAGCCACGAGTAGTGATGAATCAGCTGAACGTGTGAACCTGTGCGTGAGAAAGCAACAACAAGCTTATTCTAGAACTGTATCAAGGTTGAAGATGATCTCATGAATGCCCAGAAGCTGACCCTAGACGCAATTCCAGTTGATTTCGGACATTCCAAATTAGGTGAGTAGCGTTTTATTCACTCATCACGTTTAACTCGAATATTGGTGATTTTGGTTGAATCGGCGTTGTTTGCGGGTAACAGTGTGTACCTAGGTGCCGGGCAGTATCGGCACCGCTGGACTTTTCTGAATTTTCAAGTATTAGTTATTAATGTTGGTACAACGCTAAATAGTTGATTGATAGGTGCGACGTGAATAAGCGAAATTATAATATTGATCAAATCTTATAATACTCGATTAAATGGTGAAGCAACAGCACACGATCAAAACTGAGAAGTTCGGGTACAAGCCCGAACTGTATGAATTTAATAAATTAATTGAGCACGATTTCAAAGAAATGACGACGATGTGAAAAATATCAAAGAAACCCTAGATGCACGCTCTAGGTCAAATTTATCGTGAATGATTCAATATTTTATCAAATTAACACGCTTCTCAAAGAAAAATGTTGAATTCCCAATTATTTACAAATAATCGTGCTACGATAATAATTTAATTCTTATGTGAGTTATGTGGTGCTCGACTCAAGAAATATTTGGAATTTTAATTATTATTAATAAATTGAGTCATGATGAGCGATTATAAATTTAATCAAGTTATGTGATGCATAACCCAAGATTAGGATTGATTCGTACGTTATTATATCAAATCTTACCATGACGAGTAATTTAACCCTTAACTGAGTTATAGGATACATAACTCAGATTTAGGGTTGATGTGCACGGATTTTGAGGAATTTGAGCTGATTTGCAAATGTCGTTGACGATTACTTATAAATAGAGCAATTAATTTTTAATTGCTTGTTAAAATGATCAATTATACGATTTCAGTGCAAATATGGCAAGTTGACATGAATATTATTATCTAAGAATTCCAGCCTGCCTGCATGCATATTAATATGGATTTCTCAGCAAATTACAGTGGACATGTAATTAGATCAATTGAGAACTTGAAATTTGCCTACATGCTTATTATGTTGAATTTCTTGGTATTCGAAATAACTGAGTATACAGCTTGTTCAGTTTAGTATGATATTTGTGTTATGTTATAAGCTTCAATCAAATTGATGAGATATCATAGAGATACAAAAGTCAAGTATAAATGAGAATGAGATACCATGGAAATACCTGAGTTGAGTATAAGTAAGATAATGATACAACACAGTATGAGCTGTCTAGAAAATAATCAAATATTAGAATAAGGGCCCTGACACCGTAGAACCCCTTTGTGAGGTCTGCGCCTTAGGGGTGAAACGACCCAACCCTGGGGATACACCCAGGTGGTCGGAGACTCGTGTCCAATATTAACCGGACGTCTCGGTGGCACGAGAGTATAGTTTGTAGTGTCCAACACCAACCAGAGACAGGATCCTGGTGGCACTGGAGTATAGAAAAGCGTGTCCAACACTTACCAGACGTTCTGGTGGCACGGCTTGACTCTCCGCCTGTGTACTCAGCTTAGAGGAGTAGTCCAGTTTACGGCACCATAAGATGCCGAGGCCAGAGAGTCTGAGTTCCTCTAGCAGACGAGGACAGTAGTTAGACTTAGCAATCCCGGGGTGTCAGCTAAGTCTTGTACGGTGGTATCGTAGTTCGCTACGAGTCTTCATATGTAGAGTACACTGCATATGATCAGGGCATAAGATAAAATATGTTCATATAGGTTCACAGAGTTTCTGTTAAATTAAAGAGTTAGAGAGGTTTCAAGTTCAGATTTGTATTAGTTTTTCTTTAAATTGAATGTTGATATCCTTTGTTATTTAATTATCTCAATAACTTTGCATTAGTTGATACTTGATAAAATGTTGATATTTCCTGTTATCTAAACTAAATTGTTTAGATTTGCTCAGTATGATATATCTTGTATTTACTTCAATTATAAAAATAACATGAGTTATCTGTGATGGGTGGGTGAAATTCTACTCACTGAGACAGTAGCTCACCAACCTACTGAAACATTTTTCAGGTCAGCGTCAGCACATGGAAACTGAAGGATGTATCACCTAGCCATTTAAAAAGGTAGTGTTTAGTTAGGTTTAGAGGTCTCTTGATCCTTTCCCCTCGGTCCTTGGGACTATTGGTATGTATGCCCTGAGAGCCAATCATGGGATGATTGGTGGGATACATTAAGATTGATTTGATAAACATCAAAGGCAAGCTTCCAATTCTTTCTAGTTCAGTCATATGAGATAGTGATAAAACAGATTGAATGTCTAGAGAATGACAATACTCAATGACGTATGCCTTCAGGTTCAGGACCTGAACGATGAGATCATACGGATGCTAAGAGTTTGTACATTCTTGTTATGTCCCTAGTTGGATGTCATTGTGGAAGGTAGATAGACAGCAATGACACACAAGACTAGATTGTGGTGTTGGTTGATGACAGAATCTCATTAGTCATGATATAGAGATATCAAACCAAACACATAGGTACTTGTTAGAGAACAAGTGTACCAGACAGACCCACCGTGAGTTTGACACATGGAACTATGACATGGTAGTCACAGTCAGTACTCACAGTGATGGTGGTGAATGTGATTCTTTGACCTGAAATCACTACACTCAACACATGTCGTTGGGTACACTTTGACATCATCAAACGCAGTCCTGAAACATGGGTTGTTATAAAGGTGATGATTGGGTGGCTTTGACACATGGGGCTTTTGAGGGGTGAGTGATAGATATGGGATTTGTCCCTCCTGAGGGAGTTTGATATCCAAGGCCACTTGATGAGTAGGATTAAGATAGGCATGCGCACACATGTGTGAATCAATATGTGATATTGATGTCATACATATCTCCTTCAATCTACTCTGAGATCAAGAAAATGAATGAACGTTGACAAGATGACTGGTCCATGCCTCGAGTTCATTCGGGATATCAGTGACAAAGGAATTATACATTCACTGTAACACCATTCACGGATTGTAGGATTGAAAGTTGTTCTCCAACTTTCTACTTTCACTTGGGTTGCAATGATGTGTGACTAGGCACCGCTCATTGCTTGTGAAGTCATAAGTGTTATGGACTTTCACTACCAACGTGAAATGGACCTATAGGGTCACAAACATAGGATTTAACCTAGAAGAGGAGCTTTGTCCACAAACTATGTTTAGATTGATTACTAAAGAAGTTTAGTAGTTCAATTAAACACTCAATTAATTGATAGATCAAAATCATAGTATTCAAGGTGTTCGATAAATTGATTAGAGTATCGGATTGATTGAAACTGCAATTGACAATTTCTGCACAATCTGCACTCCCAACCGATCGGCTCATGTGATGAACCGATCGGCTGAGCTGGGTGAACCGGTCGGTTCAGTTTGTGAACCGATCGGCTCATGCACATGTCAAACGACCGGTTCAAGAGTTGAACCGATCGGTTCGACTGGCGCAACCGAGCGAGTTGGGAAAATAAGATTGGTGAGAAAGTTCTTTTCGTTTCACTTTCCCAATATGATTGGGAAAAGGATTGACAATAGATACCGATTCGAAACGATAGAAGGAAAGTCAATTTGAGTCGGATCAGGACCGTGAACCGATCGGTTCAGGGTACCAACCGATCGGTTGGGGACCCCAAACGATCGGCTCAGGTCCAGCCGATCGGCTCAAGTGCCCAACCGACCGTTTCAAGGGTTGAAACGATCGGTTCAGGTGACGCAGTTGGTTGTTTTTGTGGAAAATCCTCGAACCCTTCTACTCCTGCTTTAGTCCCATATTGCCGGGGACAGAGAACCCTATCCCATGACCCTCCTATATATATAGGGGTATTGGGGGCTTCTCAGATAACAACTCAGTGCAACCAGTTGCTCTGTAAAGTTGTCGTTCTCTCTAGTTTTGGTAACCGTGAGAGAGCCCGAGCAAGTGCTTCCCGCAAAGGGAGGTGCAGCAAGGGAAGTACAACTGCAGTTGCAACTGGAGGCAGGAGAGTGTGTGGGCAACTAGTACGCCTGCAGAAGGGTTTGACTCCTTCCACTTCCTTGTGGGACAAGGAGAGTGGAGTTCCAGGTGGTCTGTTTGGACTACTACAGAGGCGGGAGGTTTCTACCACTCAGGAGGACAACTGTCAACCCAATAGTCCCGGTGCCAGGAAGAGTTGTGAGTCCCGGTACGACCAGGAGCTGCACAGACACCGTCCAAGACCGGAGGCGAAGACCACACTAGCTGCGAGGTATTGTCGCCGAGCAAGCCTCGGGATAAGGTATGATTCCTCAAACCATCCTTCCTATTGTATAGACATTGACGCATTTCCTCGGTTCGGGTTAAGGGAAGGATAACTTTTTTGTTTCCGCTGCCTTCTCTGCCTCCCCTAAAACCCAACAGTGGTATCAGAGCCACGTCAACTGCTCTGTACTTTAGGATTATCGATATGATCTATTTTTGGTTTGTCGCCTTTATTTATTTCATACGATGCGAATAATATTGGCTTTATGCATGTCCAATCTTAAATCCACAAATCCCTAATTACATATATGATATGTATTATTAATGCACTCGATACTCGTCGCCCTTAAACGAGTTTTGTTGTGGATGTATAGCGTGGTTATGGCCAATAAACCCTATCTGTGTATGGTTGTATGTGGTTGCTTGCATCTCGGTCTGCGCACCTATTCCTTCTCCTATTCCTGATGTAACTCGAAATAATTCGAGATTCTTTCCTACCTTTGCTCCCCCCAAATGTAACTCGGGGTTTCCCTTTTAAAGCAATGTAAAAATAGGATAGAATTTTATTTCCTGTTATGTCAAAGAACGGAGGACACCTGACGACAGCTGGAACGATTGGTTCAAGGAGTGAACCGATCACTTGGCGTTCCAGACGACCGGTTCAAGGAGCGAACCGATCGGTTGATGCCCGGTTCGAGGAGCGAGACGAGAGGGTGTCGGCCAGGAGGAGATGCACGACGACCAGGTGAACCGATCGGTTGGAGGAGCCAACCGATCGACTGGTAGCACCCTGACGACCGGCCAGAGAAAGAAGATCATTCATAGGATGAATTGATCAACTCGGATGGCTAAAGCACAGAGTTCATCTTGTACAGGTTGCATGTGATGTAGACCTAGATGACCGTGATTCCTCTTGGCTCGAGGAATCACATTAGGATGACCATAATCATCACTTTTATCGTTTCGCATGTTTTCTGTGGGATATAGCATGTATATGATACGTACTATATATTGTGGTGATTGGATATGTATATGTATATAAAACCAAATCCCTCATTAAAATATTAAGTCTTATATGCCTTCCATTAGTGGCACACATGAAAAACTCGATCGACCAAGCGTAGGTTACGCCAAAGCGTGGCGCGTCGTCTATCTTGTGGAAGTGTGAAGGGTAGACATGTAGGTTCTGCCAAAGCAGGGTGCATGTTTACCGTGTCGGCTTTTGGGTTAGACTTAACTGGTGATTCTTAGAGCGTCTAGGCCCAGAGGCAAGGAATGTTCATGGCAAGGTGTTGCGCATGTTCATTTATCAAGAGTTGCATATGATGCAATTGGCATGATGGCCTACCTAAATAGTCAAGATTGTGGGCGATCAGCCAAAGCTGACTAATGACTTGATGAAATATGGATCTTGCCCACTAGAAGGTTGTACGCTGCAATCTTTCGAATTGATGGTGAGGGCTATCAATTTGAAGTAAAATAGTGGGAGCGATAATTAATTAAAGGCCTAATTTTTATTGTCAACTTTTCAAATCAATCAAATAAGTCAAAAGTGTTTTGGACTAAAATTACATATATTTCCTTTTGTTAAAATAAATGGTTAATCAACAATAATCACTTTATTTGCTATCGGTCTTTTAGACCAACAAATTAAATGGGAATAATTCCACGACTAGTTAGGACATTGAGAAGTGTTCTCAATCGTAGAGTGAAAGCTCTAAGTCCTAGTTATTCCAGAACCAGATGAACTCAATCCCACCACATCAATGGCTAAAAGTATGCTTATGGAAGCATACTGAGGATGACATTGATGAGGAGTGCTTGATGTTGTGTTATCTGAACTATGAGTTGCAGAGACAACATGAGACATATGATGTCTCAAGGACACTATCCTAATATGTCATGACAAAAGGAGATCCAGTAAGGTATTCACACACTCAATGTGATTGGGTATGTGGAAAAACCTGACTAAGAAGGATTCCCTCTGAGCCAAGAGTTGGCTATTGGTATGATACTGCAAATGTTGCGAGAATCATACAGTTCATGATAAACTACGACATGGACAACTTTGACAAGCGTTGACAAAGTTGTTGGACATGTTGAGGATAGTAGAGGCGATAATGAAGAAAGACAAACCCTAATGTTTGATGTGATCAATGAGGGGCAAGTCTTAAGGGTAAGGACAAGGGAAAAGCAAAGAAGTGTTCTGATGCTAGCCAGCAATCCAAGCCATCTTCAGCCTCAAGGCACATGGGAAAGGGTGTATGAGGGAATTGACCTCGATATCTGGAAGAACAAAAGAAGATGAAAGGAGGGGATGGAGATCTCCACCTAAGGTATCATGCAATGAACCACTTCTTTATCTGACGTATATGATATCAAGATATGGATCTGTCGTATATGATATGCAAGATCTGCAAAGAAGTGATGGCCTTTGTGAAAGGACCTTGAAAGAAGTACTCGTCATTGGAACAAGTGTTGTTGCCATAGATAGGAGTATCTTTCAGTTTATTTCAGCCTGAAGGGCACGAAATAGAGTTGAGAACTGCTATTTCAATTTGCCAATAGAAACACTTTATTGTTGCATCTTGTTGAGACAAGAATGGCTATCAATATAGTTGATGTTTCAATATCAAAGATATGATCTTTGTGGCAATGCCTTGTTTATCTTGTGATACTTGTTATGCATAAGATAACATGATACCTAAAAGTTATTGACAACTCAAACAATCAAATTAGCATCAATCATAAGAAATTCATTTCTAGTTTCCATATGATGGATAAATCTAGACTCTTTTGGTTAGAGAACCAGTAAGAGACATGAATATCTTGGACATGGTTAATCAATCTTCACTAATGTAGTGGGAGAATGATTATCCTATTAGGTATAATACATGCGATGTATTTACATACCTATTAGAGCAAATGCTAATACTTCAAATGGTGTTTAGAGAAATACCAATATGAATATCTTGAAGTGTTCAAGGATATCATAGATGAAGTATGAATTTGGTAAAGTGTTAATTCTTGATGAGATCAATGAATGAAATACTTGGACCAAATATTTGAGATCCTTATGAGTGATTATGATAGTGTATCATAGTGAACTCGTGATTTAGGCATGGTGATGTCGAAGTCAAGAAGGATTCATTCTCTAAGGAGTTAGAGAATGATTATCAAATAACTAAATTCTTCTTAAAAGAATACCCCACACTAATAAAAGACATTAAGAATCACAAAACGTTGTGAGTTCTTATATCCTTGACAGATACGCCTCAATTATCTTTGTGATGAGTTGGTCATGTGATGAGTCAACTATCTAGATGAATATGAGGAATCGGATTTTGAGTTATGGTATATGACCATTACATCCTAAATGACTTCCATGTGAACCATAAGGTATGACCTTGATGGTAGAACCCATTGGATGGAAATCCATAAGTGCAAATGAGTCTTAAGTGTTAAGACACATGGATGACATTTTGAGAAGGATGATGCTTGTTGATTGCAACTTAATGACTAAGAGATTTGGCATACAGATACTAAAACTGCATTCCTATGAGGAATAAAACAAGGATGTGTACGTAACACAACCTATAAGGTTTATGAATCCACTAATGAAAATGAAGTCTATAAGTTACAATGGACTGATCAATGTGATTGATTGAGTACAAGCAACTCAGAATTAGATCTTTACTTTGATGATATAGTCAAAGGGTTTGACTGTTTTGACAAAAGATAAAGAAGGGATCTATGATTTAGTGGGAGCGTATTCACATTCCACATGTTGATGTGAAATGAAAATGTTCTTGAAATGGAAATCCGAAGTGGAAATTATCTTTAGGGAAGATAGAGATGTTTCCTATATGATAGGAATAGAGATCTAAAGAGATAGTTCTCGAAAACCTCTTGACCTGGAAAAGAGAGAGCATACATTGGCAATCTGTACAGAAGGGTTCAGTGTGCATAGATTCAGTGGGAGAAAACTTGTCCATGTTACATGGAGTTAGTATCCCAAGGCCTAGTGTCCAATTCTTATGAAGAATGGGAACACTAAGAATAGATATGGATCTATCATGTATGTAATCATCCCATTATCTTGCATGTATGGACATGGCGAGAATAAAATACATTCATCATCTTGTATGTAGGACATGACAATATGATGTGCTCATCTTGATAACTCGTATGTGGGACATAACGCGTGGATGTCTGTCTAATTCCAGTAAGGGTTACTGGAATACCATGAGAACTTGATAAGTACTTATGAAGTAATAGTTCTATGGAGATAAGGAAGAGTTCGATGTAAGGAGTTACATTGATGCGAACATCCGAAAAAGGACACAAAATTAATCGCAAAATATATATAGGATATATAAAAGTGAAAGTTTGTTGATAATTGGAAGTGTTCCAATAAAACCATTTAAAAGGAAATGCCGAGTATCTGTGTGTTAGAGAACAACAGTGGATATTATATGGATCTGGAAGTTCATGAGATGAACTTATAGATATTCCGCTCATTGATGACAAGTCTGGAATCCTTGATCATGCAATGTGGCTAAAGGTTAGCAAAGGAATACTGGATCGCATATTACGACAGCTCAATCTCATACGTATGACGTACATCAAAGAGATGTGAGACATGTAATTAATACTGACTTTGGCAAGGTATTGCCATTACTCACTATGTTCGCACTAGAGCAGAGTAACATGTGGGACATGTTTGAAAAAATCACTATGAATATGATGCAAGGGTGATTGGCTTGCAGTGCAAGTGGGAGTCTGTTGGTATGTATGCCCTGAGAGCCAATCATGGGATGATTGGTGGGATACATTAAGATTGATTTGATAAACATCAAAGGCAAGCTTCCAATTCTTTCTAGTTCAGTCATATGAGATAGTGATAGAACAGATTGAATGTCTAGAGAATGACAATACTCAATGACGTATGCCTTCAGGTTCAGGACCTGAACGATGAGATCATACGGATGCTAAGAGTTTGTACATTCTTGTTATGTCCCTAGTCGGATGTCATTGTGGAAGGTAGATAGACAACAATGACACACAAGACTAGATTGTGGTGTTGGTTGATGACAGAATCTCATTAGTCATGATATAGAGATGTCAAACCAAACACATAGGTACTTGTTAGAGAACAAGTGTACCGGACAGACCCACCGTGAGTTTGACACATGGAACCATGACATGGTAGTCACAGTCAGTACTCACAGTGATGGTGGTGAATGTGATTCTTTGACCTGAAATCACTACACTCAACACATGTCGTTGGGTACACTTTGACATCATCAAACGCAGTTCTGAAACATGGGTTGTTATAAAGGTGATGATTGGGTGGCTTTGACACATGGGGCTTTTGAGGGGTGAGTGATAGATATGGGATTTGTCCCTCCTGAGCGAGTTTGATATCCAAGGCCACTTGATGAGTAGGATTGAGATAGGCGTGCGCACGCATGTGTGAATCAGTATGTGATATTGATGTCATACATATCTCCTTCAATCTACTCTGAGATCAAGAAAGTGAATGAACGTTGACAGGATGACTGGTCCATGCCTCGAGTTCATTCGGGATATCAGTGACAAAGGAATTATACATTCACTGTAACACCATTCACGGATTGTAGGATTGAAAGTTGTTCTTCAACTTTCTACTTTCACTTGGGTAGCAATGATGTGTGACTAGCCACCACTCATTGCTTGTGAAGTCATAAGTGTTATGGACTTTCACTGCCAACGTGAAATGGACCTGCAGGGTCACACACATAGGATTTAACCTGGAAGAGGAGTTTTGTCCACAAACTATGTTTAGATTGATTACTAAAGAAGTTTAGTAGTTCAATTAAACACTCAATTAATTGATAGATCAAAATCATAGTATTCAAGGTGTTGGATCAATTGATTAGAGTATCGGATTGATTGAAACTGCAATTGACAATTTTTGCACAATCTGCACTCCCAACCGATCGGCTCATGTGATGAATCGATCGGCTGAGCTGGGTGAACCGGTCGGTTCAGTTTGTGAACCGATCGGCTCATGCACAGGTCAAACGACCGGTTCAAGAGTTGAACCGATCGGTTCGACTGGTGCAACCGAGCGAGTTGGGAAAATAAGATTGGTGAGAAAGTTCTTTTCATTTCACTTTCCCAATATGATTGGGAAAAGGATTGGGAATAGATACCAATTCGAAATGATAGAAGGAAAGTCAATTTGAGTCGGATCAGGATCGTGAACCGATCGGTTCAGGGTACCAATCGATCGGTTGGGGACCCCAAACGATCAGCTCAGGTCCAGCCGATCGGCTCAAGTGCCCAACCGACCGTTTCAAGGGTTGAAACGATCGGTTCAGGTGACGCAGTTGGTTGTTTATGTGGAAAATCCTCGAACCCTTCTACTCCTGCTTTAGTCCCATATTGCCGGGGACAGAGAACCCTATCCCATGACCCTCCTATATATAGGGGTATTGGGGGCTTCTCAGATAACAACTCAGTGCAACCAGTTGCTCTGTAAAGTTGTCGTTCTCTCTGGTTTTTGTAACCGAGAGAGAGCCCGAGCAAGTGCCTCCCGCAAAGGGAGGTGCATCAAGGGAAGGACAACTGCAGTTGCAACTGGAGGCAGGAGAGTGTGTGGGCGACTAGTACGCCTACAGAAGAGTTTGACTCCTTCCACTTCCTTGTGGGACAAGGAGAGTGGAGTTCCAGGTGGTCCGTGTGGACTACTACAGAGGCGGGAGGCTTCTGCCGCTCAGGACGACAACTGTCAACCCAACAGTCCCGGTGCTAGGAGGAGTTGTGAGTCCCGGTACGACCCGGAGCTGCACAGACACCGTCCAAGACCGGAGGTGAAGACCTCACTAGCTGCGAGGTATTGTCGCCGAGCAAGCCTCGGGACATGGTATGATTCCTCAAACCATCCTTCCTATTGTATAGACGTTGACGCGTTTCCTCGGTTTGGGTTAAGGGAAGGAGAAAATTTTGTTTCCACTGCCTTCTCTGCCTCCCCTAAAACCCAACAGGGACATGGTGTGATAGAGAGAGAGAATGAATTGTAATATCAAGTTTAGTTTCAATTAACTGTTACATTTTATTTTTTGTAGATAATATGTAATATGTTGATTAAACTCTGAGGTATCTTTCAAAATTTAGAAACAATAAATTTTCTTTCGCAGTTATCAAGGTTTCAATTTATCTTAAGTTAAAAGATTTTCTATCAAAGCAAAATTTTAAGTGATCAAGTAAAGAAAAAGTTAAGAGTGGTTTACAAAGTGTGACTCCCGGGTCTTCGGGGTCATTGGGGATGGCACGGGGATCGGGGCGTCACAACAGCTTTGGTATCAGAGCATAGGTTGAGTACGTAGTTAGTCTAAGTCAAGGTCAGGGGACGACAAGAGACCAATAGGATTAGGACTTAGGTGTCTTCCTTCTAACTGCAATTTTATAATAGGAAGTGTTCTGTTATAGTATTGTAGATGGTAGGAAGATGATGTGGTCACAAGGATCAAGTTGAGAGCTTAGGTTGAGTTGTCAGGAACCATTAGAATCGAAAAATAGAATTATAATTAAGATAGATATAAAGTGATGTGTCTTTAGCTCTGGGAGGTCTGAGTGTTTAGATACCCTGGCCAGGTGTCTGAGTACTTAGATTGACCAGTATCAAGCTACTCTGTGTATTCTTCTCTGGATGCCCTGGCCAGGTATGCAGAGAGAGGATAAGCTAGAGAGAAACCCTAGAAATCTTAGGGTTAAGAAATTAGAAATTAATATAAAAGTAAGAAGGTTAAATATAGGATGTGATACAATTGTTTATTTATATTGTTTATTTGATTGAATATCACTAGAAATGCTTTTATATGCATGGAATTAGATTTTTAGTTTTTAGAATAAATATGAGTCTTTATGTTGTTGTGTGTCATGAATGATTTATTTATTGTTTATATTCTTTGTTTTAAAGTAGACCCAAAATTATGTTTAAATGAGTTTGCTTTAAGTGGATATTTTTTCAACATGTTTGAGATCAATAGGAGTTAGTTAATCCTGAGTAGCTCTTGGCTTCAGGATTACAGGTTCGGCCTGGTCCGGCTGGCAGGATGCATTACTGGGATCTAATGACTCCTATTAACAGTATAATAAGAATAGACTCTGGATAGTTTAGACCCGCATCATAGTGAAAATGTATATACACTAAGATGTTGAGATATAAGGAAAAGATTTGAACAACTAAGAATCAGTCAGAACTGATATTGGAGGCTCAACGTTGGAACCTCGTATGTTTAATCTTTAATTGGAAATGAAAGAAAACGATATCAAGTTCATATTAAACTCAATAATTAGTTTTATATGAACTCTAAATATGAGAATATAGAAAAGATATGAGAAAGGTATATAAGGTCTAAGATAGTAGGAGTTAATCATGAATGGATCATGCAATAGAGTAAAATAATTTTTATGTACTTCAAAGCAAAGGGAAAATAGAAGAAAAGAGTTGAATATACAATAAGTACATAGAAATAAAGAGTCTTATGTAAATCATAAGACCAGGACAAGAAACTTAGTTGAATCAAAAGAAATGTTAGAAATGATGACCTTGATTAAGGAATAAGGATTACATGACATAATTGAGAGTATGGAATGTATATCTTTACTATAAAGTTTAATACATTCATACATACTACCTTCAGATTCTAAGTCTCTATAGACTAACAAACTAGTTCTTAAAATAAAGAACAAATGCATAATTTAGAAGAATGAATGAATCACATGTGATGTATAGCTACCATGGTAGAGACGTCTAAGTGAATGAAATAATGACACATAATATGATGATTAAACCCTAGCAAGGTAAATTGAGAATGTAATGTATCTGAATGCCCAAGTAAGAGAAAGGAAATTATAATGATAAGATAAGGAAGACTTTAGTAAAACTTATGAGATCCAAGTTTGGATTTCAAACTAAGGAAGCAAAGTCACATCACAATAACACTATGTTACTGATAAGGACCAAACCCTAGAATGTTTAGAGTTGTAGTAATTCAAGGAATTTTATTAGTGATTTGACCTTGAATACCAACATCTCTATAAAATAAGATTATGAGATTTGTTTTATGAAAAGTAAACTGGCATTGATAGTAATTTAGGGTTAAAGGTAGCTAATCTGAAAGGTAGATAAACAATATGAAAATGACTCAGAAAGAGTAAGATATAAATTTGAAATGTAATAAGTGTGTTTTGAACAAAAAACAAAAAAAAAAGAAATACAAAATAAGTGAAGTGTGTTATGAAATAAATTCTTACAGTAATAACAAAAAGTAAGTAGCATAGAACGAGGAGTTTTAACCGATACATGATTTGGAAGTTAGCTGATGTAGTTCATGTCCCTAAGACACGACATCACTATCTTTATGATGTGATGATAGATTATCACCCTGGAAAGACGAATGTAGTGGCTGATGCTCTGAGCAGAAAGTCAAGTTCAACAACTAATGCATTCTCGATGGCATGTTTCAATAGAGACCTACTAGTAGAAATGTAGAAGTTGAACTTAGACTTAGGGGTGACAGAGAAAAGTGGTTTGATTGCACAGAAGTAAATCAAACCTACTTTTTATGATCAGATCAAGGAACTACAGTAGGGTGACAATGAGTTACAGTAGATCATGCATGCATGACAGCGAGGAAAAAGACTAGAGTTTAGATTTTCAGATGATGGTGTGTTGTATCAGCATGATATGTTGCATGTACCTCGAGACAGTGATTTGAAAGAACAAGCTCTTGAGGAAGCACATGCACCGATGTATGCGATGCATCCAGGTAACACTAATATGTATATGAATCTCAAGGAGTTGTATTGGTGGCTTGGTAGGAAAAGGATGTAGATGAGTACATGGCTAGGTGCAGGGTGTGTCAGCATGGTTAAGGCTGAGCACCAAAAACCTGCAGGTTCTTTGCAATTTTTCCTATACCAGTATGGAAATGGGAACATATCACAATGGATTTTTTTGGTAGGGTTACCCAGGACACCTAGAGGTTATGACTCGATATGAATGATTGTGGATAGACTAATTTAGTCTGCTCGCTTTCTTCATATTAAGTCAACCTTTGATGTCTCGAAGTTGGCCAAGACATACGTGGACAAAATAGTCAGGTTGCATGGTATTACAGTTTCAACTATATCAGATTGAGGTCCTAAGTTCACATCCAGGTTTTGGAATCAGTTGCATCGTGCTTTGGGCATAAAAGTTGAGGTTCAGTACAACTTTTCACCCACGGACGAATGGTCAGTCTAAAAGGACCATTCAGACTTTTGAGAACATACTGAGAGCATGTGCCTTGCATTTCAGTGGAAGTTGGGAAGAACACTTGAGCCTTATAGAGTTTACATACAATAGTAGTCACCATTCCAGTCTTGGTATGGCTCAGTATGAAGCTCTGTATGGTAGAAAGTGTAGATCGCCCATATGTTGGTATGAGGTAGGTGAAAAGCAGATTTTTGGACCTGAATCAGTGGATTTGACCACTGAAAAGATTACTGTGATCAAAGAACAATTGAAAGTTGCACATGTCAGGAAGAAGAGTTATGCTGAAAAGAGGCGTTGACCTCTTAAGTTTCAAGTTGGTGATGAAATTTATCTAAGGGTTTCACCATGGAAAAGAGTGTTGAGGTTTGCCAAGAGAGGAAAACTGACTCCTAGGTTTATGGGCCCATATCCTATCATTGAGAGGATTGGACTTATAACCTATAAGTTGGATTTGCTATCCGAGTTGGCTAATTTACATTATGTATTTCATGTATTGATGTTGAAGAAGTGTTATCCTAGTACAGAGAAGATAGTGGATCTATAACCTGCTCAGCTCAGACCAGATGTATCCTATGTTGAGGGATCAGTACGGATAATTGATCGGAGGATCAAGAAGTTTATGAATCACGAGATACCGTTAGTCAAAGTTATATGGAGGAATCATAACCTAGAGGAAGACATGTGGGATCTTGAGTTTGGGATGCGTAGCAAGTTCTTTTTCTCTTTTAGGAATTTCGGGACGAAATTCTTGTAAGGGAGGGAGATTGTTATGAGCCACTTTGTGATTATCAAGTAGGTACAATGATTAGTGTGTAATTAAGTAATTGAGATAGGTTAAGTGCTCCTGTGGTGGTTAGTGCATCATCAAGTTGATTAAGTTAAATTCAATATATAAGATGCAATTAGTGCATAATTAAGATGATTAAGTTAAGATTAAGTGATTGCAGATGCAATTAGAGTTTTGATCCAGTGAAACGGTCTAATTAGCATGATTTCATGCTTTGAGGGTGTAAAGGACCTCATTCTTGAAATATTTCAAAAAGAATCGTTTCATTTGGACCCTTGAGGCAAAAGTTGTAGGCCTTTTATTTTTCTTGGACTTAGTTGCAAATTTTCCAGTTTTTGACGTTTTATTTCTTTTCTTTTTCCTTTCTCCCTTATCTTTTCTTCCCCAACAGACCAATGCCCAGAAACAAAACACAGAGCGACGCCCGTGGGGGGCAGGTCGGCTGCGATTTGGGCGATCTTGGATGCGATTCTTGTTGGCTCTAGCTGCGGACTGGCTTGGCGCCCTTCTACCCTTCTTCTTCCTCCACTCCTCTTCCCTTCCCCTCTCGTTCCATGCCCAGCCACGACCAACATCTAGGGCAGCGCCCTGTAGCTGCGGCCAGTAGCTGCTGCAGCTATGGCGGCCGGCCAAGAGCCCTTTTTGGGCACGACCAGCAGCTTGAAACGACGCCAATGACTTCGTCCAAAAGGCCACAACATGAATCTAGAGCCCTAGCAAGGATTTAGCATCCCAATCGAGCTCCTCTCCATCCTGTACGTGAGAAGCTACTGCTGCAGCAGCAGGTCCGAGCCAGGGGAAAATTCTGCCCAAGAAATACCACAAAATCGATGCCAATATGTTCGACTAAGGGTCCCGAATGCGAATCCGTAGTCAATTAGCCACGAGTAGTGATGAATCAGCTGAATGTGTGAACCTGTGCGTGAGAAAGCAACAACAAGCTTATTCCATAACTGTACCAAGGTTGAAGATGATCTCGTGAATGCCCAGAAGCGGACCCTGGATGCAATTCCAGTTGATTTCGGACATTTCGAATTAGGTGAGTAGCATTTTATTCACTCATCACGTTTAACTCGAATAATGGTGATTTTGGTTGAATCAGTGTTGTTTGCGGGTAACAGTGTGTACCCAGGTGCCGCGCAGTACCGACACCGCTCGACTTTTCTGAATTTTCAAGTATTAGTTATTAATATTGGTACAATGCTAAATAGTATATTGATATGTGCAACGTGAATAAGTGGAATTATAAGATTGATCAAATCTTATAATACTCGATTAAATGGTGAAACAACAACACACGATCAAAACTGAGAAGTTTGGGTATAAGCCTGAACTGTATGAATTTAATAAATTAATTGAGCACGATTTCAAAGAAATTACGACGATGTGAAAAATATCAAAGAAACCCTAGATGCACGCTCTAGGTCAAATTTATCGTGAATGATTCAATATTTTCTCAAATGAACACGCTTCTCAAAGAAAAATGTTGAATTCCCAATTATTTACAAATAATCGTGCTACGATAATAATTTAATTCTTATGTGAGTTATGTGGTGCCCGACTCAAGAAATATTTGGAATTTTAATTATTATTAATAAATTGAGTCATGATGAGCGATTATAAATTTAATCAAGTTATGTGATGCATAACCCAAGATTAGAATTGATGCGTACGTTATTATATCAAATCTTACCATGATGAGTAATTTAACCCTTAATTGAGTTATAGGATACATAACTCAGATTTAGGGTTGATGTGCACGGAATTTGAGGAATTTGAGATGATTTGCAAATGTCGTTGATGATTACTTATAAATAGAGCAATTAATTTTTAATTGCTTGTTAAAATGATCAATTATACGATTTCAGTGCAAATATGTCAAGTTGACATGAATATTATTATTTAAGAATTCCAGCCTGCCTGCATGCATATTAATATGGATTTCTCAACAAATTACAGTGGACATGTAATTAGATCAATTGAGAACTTGAAATTTTCCTACATGCTTATTATATTGAATTTCTTGGTATTTGAAATAACTGAGTATACGGCTTGTTCAGTTTAGTATGATATTTGTTTTATGTTTTAAGCTTCAATCAAATTGATGAGATATCATAGAGATACAAAAGTCAACTATAAATGAGAATGAGATACCATGGAAATACTTGAGTCAAGTATAAGTAAGATAAGGATACAACACAATATGAGCTGTCTAGAAAATAATAATATATTAGAATAAGGACCCTGACACCGTAGAACCCCTTTGTGAGGTCTGCGCCTTAGGGGTGAAACGACCCAACCCTTGGGATACGCCTAGGTGGTCGGAGACTCGTGTCCAATATTAACCGGACGTCTCGGTGGAACGAGAGTACAGTTTGTAGTGTCCAACACCAACCAGAGACAGGATCCTGGTGGCACTAGAGTATAGAAAAGCGTGTCCAACACTTACCAGACATTCTGGTGTTGCAGCTTCACTCTCTGCCATTTGTACTCAGCTTAGAGGAGGAGTCCAGTTTACGACACCATAGGATGCCGAGGCCAGAGAGCCTGAGTTCCTGCAGCAGACCAGGATAGTAGTTAGACTTAGCTATCCCGGGGTGTCAGCTAAGTCTTGTACGGTGGGATCATAGTTCGCTACGAGTCTTCATATGTAGAGTACACTACATATGATCAGGGCATAAGATAAAATATGTTAATATAGGTTCACAGAGTTTCTAATAAGTTAAAGAGTTAGAAAGGTTTCAAGTTCAGATTTGTATTAGTTGTTCTTTAAATTGAATGTTGATATCCTTTGTTATTTAATTATCTCAATAACTTTGTAGTAGTTGATACTTGATAAAATGTTGATATTTCCTATTATCTAAACTAAATAGTTTAGATTTGCTCAGTATGATATATCTTGTATTTACTTCAATTATAAAAATAAAATGAGTTATCTGTGATGGGTGGGTGAAATTCTACTCACTGAGACAGTAGCTCACCAACCTACTGAAATATTTTTTAGGTCAGCGTCAGCACATGGAAACTGAAGGATGTATCACCTAGACGTTTAAAAAGGTAGTGCTTAGTTAGGTTTAGAGGTCTCTTGATCCTTTCCCCTCAGTCCTTGGGACATGGTGTGATAGAGAGAAAGAGAATGAATTGTAATATCAAGTTTAGTATCAATTAACTGTTGCATTTTATTTTCTGTAGATAATATGTAATATGTTGATTAAACTCTGAGGTATCTTTCAAAATTTAGAAATAGTAAATTTTCTTTCACAGTTATCAAGGTTTCAATTTATCTTAAGTTAAAAGATTTTCTCTCAAAGCAAAATTTTAAGTGATCAAGTAAAGAAAAAGTTAAGAGTGGTTTATAGAGTGTGATTCTCGGGTCTTCGGGGTCATTGGGGATGGCACGGGGATCGGGGCGTCACAACAGCTTTAGTATCAGAGCATAGGTTGAGTACGTAGTTAGTCTAAGTCAAGGTCAGGGGACGACAAGAGACCACTAGGATTAGGACTTAGGTGTCTTCCTTCTAACTGCAATTTTATAACAGGAAGTGTTATGTTATAGTATTGTAGATGGTAGGAAGATAATGTGGTCATAAGGATCAAGTTGAGAGCTTAGGTTGAGTTGTCAGGAACCATTAGAATCGAAAAATAGAATTATAAGTAAGATAGATATAAAGTGATGTGTCTTTAGCTCTGGGAGGTCTGAGTGTTTAGATACCCTGGCCAGGTGTATGAGTACTTAGATTGACCAGTATCAAGCTACTCTGTCTACTCTTCTCTGGATGCCCTGGCCAAGTTTGCAGAGAGGATAGTCTAGAGAGAAACCCTAGAAATCTTAGGGTTAAGAAATTAGAAATTAATATAAAAGTAAGAAGGTTAAATATAGGATGTGATACAATTTTTGATTTATATTGTTTATTTGATTGAATATCACTAGAAATGCTTTTATATGCATGAAATTAGATTTTCAGTTTTTAGAATATACATGATTCTTTATGTTGTTGTGTGTCATGAATGATTTATTTATTATTTATATTCTTTGTATTAAAGTAGACCCGAAATTATGTTTAAATGAGTTTGCTTTAAGTGGATATTTTTTCAACATGTTTGAGATCAATAGGAGTTAGTTAATCCTGAGTAGCTCTTGGCTTCAGGACTACAGATTCGGCCTGGTCCGACTGGTAGGATACATTACTGGGATCTAATGACTCCTATTAACAGTATAATAAGAATAGACTCTGGATAGTTTAGACCCGCATCATAGTGAAAATGTATATACACTAAAATGTTGACATATAAGGAAAAGATTTGAACAACTAAGAATCAGTCAGAACTGATATTGGAGGCTCAACGTTGGAACCTCATATGTGTAATCTTTAATTGGAAATGGAAGAAAACGATATCCGGTTCATATTAAATTCAAAAATTAGTATTATATGAACTCTAAATATGAGAATATAGAAAAGATATGAGAAAGGTATATAAGGTCTAAGATAGTAGGAGTTAATCATGAATGGATCATGTAATAGAGTAAAATAATTTTTATGTACTTCAAAGCAAAGGGAAAATAGAAGAAAATAGTTGAATATACAATAAGTACATAGAAATAAAGAGTCTTATGTAAATCATAAGACCAGGACAAGAAACTTAGTTGAATCAAAAGAAATGTTAGAAATGATGACCTTGATTAAGGAATAAGGATTACATGACATAATTGAGAGTATGGCATGTATATCTTTACTATAAAGTTTAATACATTCATACATACTACCTTCGGATTCTGAGTCTCTATAGACTAACAAACTAGTTCTTAAAATAAAGAACAAATGCATAATTTAGAAGAATGAATGAATCACATATTATGTATAGCTACCATGGTAGAGACGTCTAAGGGAATGAAATAATGACACATAATATGATGATTAAACCCTAGCAAGGTAAATTGAGAATGTAATGTATCTGAATGCCCAAGTAAGAGAAAGGAAATTCTAATGATAAGATAAGGAAGACTTTAGTAAAATTTATGAGATCCAAGTTTGGATTTCAAACTAAGGAAGCAAAGTCACATCACAATAACACTATGTTACTGATAAGGACCAAACCCTAGAATGTTTAGAGTTGTAGTAATTCAAGGAATGTTATTTGTGATTTGACCTTGAATACCAGCATCTCTATAAAATAAGATTGTGAGATTTGTTTTATGAAAAGTAAACTGGCATTGATAGTAATTTAGGGTTTAAAGGTAGCTAATATGAAAGGTCTCGGAAAGAGTAAGATATAAATTGGAAATGTAATAAGTGTGTTTTGAACAAAAAAGAAAAAAAGAAATACAAAATAAGTGAAGTGTGTTATGAAATAAATTCTTACAGTAATAACAAAAAGTAAGTAGCATAGAACGAGGAGTTTTAACCGATACATGATTTGGAAGTTAGCTGCTGTAGTTCATGTCCCTAAGACACGACATCACTATCTTTATGATGTGATGAAAGATTATCACCCTGGAAAGACGAATGTAGTGGCTGTTGGTCTGAGCAGAAAGTCAAGTTCAACAGCTAATGCATTCTCTATGGCATGTTTCAATAGAGACCTGCTAGTAGAAATGTAGAAGTTGAACTTAGACTTAGGGGTGACAGAGCAAAGTGGTTTGATTGCACAGATGTAAATCAAACCTACTTTTTATGATCAGATCAAGGAACTACAGTAGGGTGAAAATGAGTTACAGTAGATCATGCATGACTTGACAACGAGGAAAAAGACTAGAGTTCATATTTTCAGATGATGGTGTGTTGTATCAGCATGATATGTTGCATGTACCTCGAGACAGTGATTTGAAAGAACAAGCTCTTGAGGAAGCACATGCACCGATGTATGCGATGCATCCAGGTAACACTAATATGTATATGAATCTCAAGGAGTTGTATTGGTGGCTTGGTATGAAATGGATGTAAATGAGTACATGGCTAGGTGCAGGGTGTGTCAGCATGGTTAAGGTTGAGCACCAGAAACCTGCATGTTCTTTGCAATTTTTCCTATACCAGTATGGAAATGGGAACATATCACAATGGATTTTTTTGGTAGGGTTACCCAGGACACCTAGAGGTTATGACTTGATATGAATGATTGTGGATAGACTAATTTAGTCTGCTTGCTTTCTTCATATTAAGTCAACCTTTGATGTCTCGAAGTTGGCCAAGACATATGTGGACAAAATAGTCAGGTTGCATGGTATTACAGTTTCAACTATATCAGATTGAGGTCCTAAGTTCACATCCAGGTTTTGGAATCAGTTGCATCGTGCTTTGGGCATAAAAGTTGAGGTTCAGTACAACTTTTCACCCACAGACGAATGGTCAGTCTGAAAGGACCATTCAGACTTTTGAGAACATACTGAGAGCATGTGTCTTGCGTTTCAGTGGAAGTTGGGAAGAACACTTGAGCCTTATAGAGTTTACATACAACAGTAGTCACCATTCCAGTCTTGGTATGGCTCAGTATGAAGCTCTGTATGGTAGAAAGTGTAGATCGCCCATATGTTGGTATGAGGTAGGTGAAAAGCAGATTTTTGGACCCAAATTAGTGGATTTGACCACTGAAAAGATTACTGTGATCAAAGAACAATTGAAAGTTGCACAGGTCAGGCAGAAGAGTTATGCTGAAAAGAGGTGTTGACCTCTTGAGTTTCAAGTTGGTGATGAAATTTATCTG
The DNA here is from genome assembly GCA_963693085.1 of Alisma plantago-aquatica. NCBI lineage: Eukaryota > Viridiplantae > Streptophyta > Magnoliopsida > Alismatales > Alismataceae > Alisma > Alisma plantago-aquatica. The sequence continues at coordinate 107,322,553 of OY856415.1, read as the reverse complement.
AGGGTTTCACCATGGAAAAGAGTGTTGAGGTTTGCCAAGAGAGGCAAACTGACTCCTAGGTTTATGGGCCCATATCCTATCATTGAGAGGATTGGACTTATAACCTATAAGTTGGATTTTCCATCCGAGTTGGCTAATGTACATGATGTATTTCATGTATTGATGTTGAAGAAGTGTTATCCTGGTACAGAGAAGATAGTGGATCTATAACTTGCTCAGCTTAGACCAGATGTATCCTATGTTGAGGGATCAATACGGATAATTGATCGGAGGATCAAGAAGTTTATGAATCACGAGATACCGTTAGTCAAAGTTATATGGAGGAATCATAACCTAGAGGAAGGCATGTCGGATCTTGAGTTTGGGATGCGTAGCAAGTTCTTTTTCTCTTTTAGGAATTTCGGGACGAAATTCTTATAAGGGAGGGAGATTGTTATGACCCACTTTGTGATTATCAAGTTGGTACAATGATTAGTGCGTAATTAAGTAATTGAGATAGGTTAAGTGCTCATGTGGTGGTTAGTGCATCATCAAGTTGATTAAGTTAAATTAAATATATAAGATGCAATTAGTGCATAATTAAGACAATTAAGTTAAGATTAAGTGATTGCAGATGCAATTAGAGTTTTGATCCAGTGAAACGGTCTAATTAGCATGATTTCATGCTTTGAGGGTGTAAAGGACCTCGTTCTTGAAATATTGCAAAAAGAATCGTTTCATTTGGACCCTCGAGGCAAAAGTTGTAGGCCTTTTATTTTTGTTGGACTTAGTTGCAAATTTTCCAGTTTTTGGCATTTTATTTCTTTTCTTTTTCCTTTCTCCCTAATCTTTTCTTCCCCAACAGACTGATGCCCAGAAACAAAATGCAGAGCGGCGCCCGCAGGGGGCAGGTTGGCTGTGATTTGGGCGATCTTGCGTGCGATTCTTGTTGGCTCTAGCTGCGGACTGGCTTGGCGCCCTTCTACCCTTCTTCTTCCTCCACTCCTCTTCCCTTCCCCTCTCGTTCCATGCCCAGTCACGACCAACAGCTAGGGCGGCGCCCTGTAGCTGTGGCTAGTAGCTGCTGCAGCTATGGCGGCCGGCCAAGAGCCCTTTTTGGGCACGACCATCAGCTTGAAACGACACCAACGACTTCGTCGAAAAGTTCACAACATGAATCCAGAGCCCTAGCAAGGATTTAGCATCCCAATCGAGCTCCTCTCTATCCTGTACGTGAGAAGCTGCTGTTGCAGCAGCAGGTCCGAGCCAGGGAAATATCTGCCCGAGAAATACCACGAAATCGGTGCCAATATGTTCGACCAAGGGTCCCGAATGCAAATCAGTAGCCAATTAGCCACGAGTAGTGATGAATCACCTGAACGTGTGAACCTGTGCATGAGAAAGCAACAACAAGCTTATTCCAGAATTGTACCAAGGTTGAAGATGATCTCGTGAATGCCCAGAAGCGGACCATGGACGCAATTCCAGTTGATTTCGGACATTCTGAATTAGGTGAGTAGCGTTTTATTCACTCATCACGTTTAACTCGAATAATGGTGATTTTGGTTGAATCGGCGTTGTTTGCAGGTAATAGTGTGTACCCAGGTGCCAGTCAGTACCGGCACCGCTCAACTTTTCTGAATATTCAAGTATTAGTTATTAATGTTGGCACAACGCTAAATAGTTGATTGATAGGTGCGACGTGAATAAGTGGAATTATAAAATTGATCAAATCTTATAATACTCGATTAAATGGTGAAACAAAAGCACACGATCAAAACTGAGAAGTTCAGGTACAAGCCCGAACTGTATGAATTTAATAAATTAATTGAGCACGATTTCAAAGAAATGACGACGATGTGAAAAATATCAAAGAAACCCTAGATGCACGCTCTAGGTCAAATTTATCATGAATGATTCAATATTTTCTCAAATTAACACACTTCTCAAAGAAAAATGTTGAATTCCCAATTATTTACAAATAATCTTGCTACGATAATAATTTAATTCTTATGTGAGTTATGTGGTGCTCGACTCAAGAAATATTTGGAATTTTAATTATTATTAATAAATTGAGTCATGATGAGCGATTATAAATTTAATCAAGTTATGCGATGCATAACCCAAGATTAGGATTGATGCGTACGTTATTATATCAAATCTTACCATGATGAGTAATTTAACCCTTAATTGAGTTATAGGATACATAACTCAGATTTAGCGTTGATGTGCATGGATTTTGAGGAATTTGAGCTGATTTGCAAATGTCGTTGACGATTACTTATAAATAGAGCAATTAATTTTTAATTGCTTGTTAAAATGATCAATTATACGATTTCAGTGCAAATATGGCAAGTTGACATGAATATTATTATCTAAGAATTCCAGCCTGCCTGCATGCATATTAATATGGATTTCTCAGCAAATTACAGTGGACATGTAATTAGATCAATTGAGAACTTGAAATTTGCCTACATGCTTATTATGTTGAATTTCTTGGTATTCGAAATAACTGAGTATACAACTTGTTCAGTTTAGTATGATATTTGTGTTATGTTATAAGCTTCAATCAAATTGATGAGATATCATAGAGATACAAAAGTCAAGTATAAATGAGAATGAGATACCATGTAAATACCTGAGTCGAGTATAAGTAAGATAAGGATACAACACAGTATGAGCTATCTAGAAAATAATAAAATATTAGAATAAGGGCCCTGACACCATAGAACCCCTTTGTGAGGTCTGCGCCTTAGGCGTGAAATGACCCAACCCTGGGGATACGCCCAGGTGGTCGGAGACTCGTGTCCAATATTATCCGGACGTCTCGGTGGCATGAGAGTATAGTTTGTAGTGTCCAACACCAACCAGAGATAGGATCCTGGTGGCACTAGAATATAGACAAGCGTGTCCAACACTTACCAGACGTTCTGGTGGCACAGATTGACTCTCCGCCTGTGTACTCAGCTTAGAGGAGGAGTCCAGTTTACGGCACCATAGGATTCCGAGGCCAGAGAGCCTGAGTTCCTGCAGCAGACCAGGACAGTAGTTAGACTTAGCTATCCCGGGGTGTCGGCTAAGTCTTGTACGGTGGGATCATAGTTCGCTACAAATCTTCATATGTAGAGTACACTGCATATGATTAGGGCATAAGATAAAATATGTTCATATAGGTTCACAGAGTTTCTGATAAGTTAAAGAGTTAGAAAGGTTTCGAGTTCAGATTTGTATTAGTTGTTCTTTAAATTGAATGTTGATATCCTTTGTTATTTAATTATCTCAATAACTTTGCAGTAGTTGATACTTGATAAAATGTTGATATTTCCTATTATCTAAACTAAATTGTTTAGATTTGCTCAGTATGATATATCTTGTATTTACTTCAATTATAAAAATAAAATGAGTTATCTGTGATGGGTGGGTGAAATTCTACTCACTGAGACAGTAGCTCACCAACCTACTGAAACATTTTTCAGGTCAGCATCAGCACATGGAAATTGAAGGATGTATGACCTAGACGTTTAAAAAGGTAGTGTTTAGTTAGGTTTAGAGGTCTCTTTATCCTTTCCCCTCAGTCCTTGGGACATGGTGTGATAGAGAGAGAGAGAATGAATTGTAATATCAAGTTTAGTTTCAATTCACTGTTGCATTTTATTTTCTGTAGATAATATGTAATATGTTGATTAAACTCTGAGGTATCTTTCAAAATTTAGAAATAGTAAATTTTCTTTCCCAGTTATCAAGGTTTCAATTTATCTTAAGTTAAAAGATTTTCTCTCAAAGTAAAATTTTAAGTGATCAAGTAAAGAAAAAGTTAAGAGTGGTTTACAGAGTGTGACTCCTGGGTCTTCGGGGTCATTGGGGATGGCACGGGGATTGGGGCGTCACAACATCCACAATCTCATTAAGGCATTCGACAAGATAGCAATCTTCTTTAGTGGCTCCTATCACCTCGACTATGGCTGAAGATTTAAAGATGTTCAACCAGATCTTCATGTGCATGAATGACACATACATAGTCCTAGTTTTCACATGAAACACTGCATCAGCTGTAGCTAGGAATGGCCTTCCCAAGATTATAGGTACCCTCCTTGTATCTTTTTCCATGTCTAAAACATTGAAGTCAGTGGGGAAGAAAGCAGAAGTCTCATCATCAAGTCTAACAAGAACATCATCAACATGCCCTCTAGGCATCTTCATTGGTCGGTCAGCCAACTACAAAGTACAATTAGCTGGACCTAATTGTCCCATTTGGAGCTCGACAAACACATCATAAGACATCAAGCTAACATTAGAACCCAAGTCTAGAAGGGATTGGTCTATGCAATGTGCCCCAATGTAGAATGAAATGATGGGAGCACCAGGGTCTTTCCTCTTTCTTGGCATAGTGTGTTGTAGAATTGAGCTCACTTGATCGGTGAGATTGACTTTCTTTGCGGTTATCCCCATTGTCTTTCTCTTAAAGGTGCACAAATCTTTCAAAAACTTGGCATAAGAAGGAATTTTCTTGACCGCATCAAGCAAAGGAATGTTTATTTTCACTTGTTTGAAGGTTTCTAGGATGTCTTTAGTATGTTTCTTTCTTCTCCTCTCAATAGAATGCTCCTTAAGAGCATCAGGAAATGGGGGGAGTTATGATCCAAAATGGCTCAGATCAACAAAATCATCAACTGGAATCACAGGAATCCCAATATCACTGCTCAGTATAATAGTATCCCTACCTGGTGTCACAGTATCAACTCTAGCTCTCATCACAGTTGTAACATCACTGACCTGGGTTATGCTTTAACCCTGGGTGTTTTGTTTAATAATAGTGATTATATGCTTTCTCTTATCTTTTGAAAAGTAATTGAGGCTCAAGAGGAACTTATATTGCAATTTCAGTCCATTTTTAACCATGTTGAAATAATGTTGTGCTTGTGTTGGACTAAAGTGCAATTTACCCAAGTTGAGGGGTTAATTTGCAAATATTGCATGCTAAAATGTTCCTCATGTGTTGAAGCATCATGAGAGTGGAGATGATGCAGAGGTATGGCTTGTGATAGCCTGAATACCAAGAAAGAGCTGATAAAGCAATGTTTGTGCATTAAAACCTAGTTTTGGTATAAAGTGCAATTTACCCAAAACATAGGGTTCAATATGAAAATTACCACTTCAAAATGGTCCCTACTATTTCTTGGGATCATGTGGAGCAAAGAAAATGAGAGGTGAATCTCATTTGTATCTTTTTTAAGGAGAGAGAATCTTGATATTAAAATAATCAAGATTTAAGCATAATTGAAACCCTAATTCAATTTAATGCAAAAATAAATATATTAATTGGATTTCCCTTCAACGAAAACCATAATGGTTGAGTTTATATATGTGTGGACGTCCTTTTTACTTGCAAAGGCACGAAAATATCCTAAGGAGGTGAAGACTCCACTCACTTTATTAAAAAGAAAAGTAATATCCACTAAATATAGGATATTAATATAAAATGATTTAAGGTGCTTAATTGTTTTTCCTTTATTTTGTGGATAATTGAGAAGAATAAGAGGCAAGGATGATAGCCTCGTTCCTATGGAAGGAGAGGGGGCAAGTGGCAAGGAATTTGAGGGGATAATTCCTACTTTCTCTCTCCTAATTGAATTTTTAATAAAAATTGCATATAAGCTCATTTATCCATAGAGTAAAAAGGGAATTTCGAATTCACTTCTAGCCTTTGCTTGCAAAACGACCTTGGGAGCATGGGATCAGAAGGAGGATGACCCCCAACCTGTTGGTAAGCTTCTTGACCTTCTTTCATCTTGATTTCATGGTGGAAATCACAAATCAAGCATTGATTTCTTCTTTTCTTCCATCAATCTTCCATTCTAGCCAATCCTTTTCACTCAAAAGTTTGAGGAACGAACCTTGTGAAGTGAGAAAGCTTCCTCCACCATTTTTGACATGAAGCAAAAATCTTTGAATCTCAATTGAAGGCGGGTTATATAACTTGAACCCTGAATCATTGTTATTGAACTCAATTTCTCAATTCAATTGATTCAATTGTTCTTCTTGTAATACCTTTGATTAATTAATGCAACTTCCATAGAGATGGAAGTAGATTAAATAGGGTTGAAGGTATATGATGATGACAATCATCACAAGCACACACCTCAACCAAGGAAGTGGGCAAACGGTTTGCAAAACCGAATGGGTTAATTCGGTTTCAAAACCGATTGAGCAAATTCAGTTTGAAAACCGAATAGCCAATTAAGTTCAAGATCGAATGGGTATTTCACCCAAGACCGAATGGGTAAATATAAACAAGACCTAATGGGTAATTATACCCAATATTGATTGGACAAATCAATTCCAAACCGAATGGGTTTTTGACTTCAAGATCGATTGGGTAATTAAGTCCAAAACCGAATGGGTAATGGACCTTAAAACTGTTTGAGGTCAAGCACCTCAAGACTGTTTGGATGGTCAAAGAACCTCAAGACCGTTTGGATGATCAAAGCACCTCAAGACCATTTGGATGGTCAAAGGTGAGGATTGGAGGATTAAAAATCCAAGAGCCAATAATTGTTGAACTTCAACAACTCAAACAATTGAAGGCTTCAATGTAGCAAATCATGTTTAATTGATTGTTGATGTGATCTAATGAACCCTTGTGGTTTTGAGACTGATTAGGCCCAAATAGTCTAGAGACCATTTGATCCCAAACGGTCTTGAAACCATTTGGGGTCAAACAGTTTCAAAACCGTTTGGAGACCAATCAGTTTTCAAAACCATTTGGTGTTGAAACTTCAAAATCGAATGGTGATCAATTGCGATTCAATCACTTGGAAATTGAAGGTGGTGATTGTTCCATTGATCCAATAATTGATATTAATTTCAATCAATGTTAGGCACAAAGGTTTAATCACTAAAAGTACCTAGGTGATTAGTATCTTTAAAGAGATAAACCCTAATTGTTTATAAAAGCAATAAATCAGTACAACATGTCTATCATAGATGCATGTACTTGATGGAGGGGTTGATATAACCTAATAAAGTTGTGAGGATGATTAAGAAGAATTCATACATGAGCACTAATCATGTTATGAATAGGGTATGATCCTTAACAAAGAGATCATGAAACCCTAATTTTGAGCACAAGCCCTAATTGAGAAGGTTAATGAACCCTAACCCTAATTCAGAGCAATTCTGAGTGAAACCCCAATCCAGGGTAAGAATGTAACCCTAATCCATGGTGATGGCATGAGTAACTCTAATTTAGGGTAATGTGATGTGAAACCCTAAATTGGGATGAATAGTAAACCCTGATTATGGGTAATTGAATAGAAACCCTAATTGGGATGAATAGTAAACCCTAATTAGAGATAATTGCATATCAATCCTAATTATGGGAAATTGAATGTGAAACCCTAATTGGGATGAATAGTAAACCCTAATTATGGGTAAAGGAATATGAAACCCTAATTGGGATGAATAGTAAACCTTAATTGTGGGTTATTGAATGTAGACCCTATTCTGGGGTGAAATTATATGAAATCCTAACTTAGGGTGATAATATGAGAAACCCTGATGTTTGATGTAATGTGGAACTCAAATCCAGGGTGATGCTATGTAATGTTGTATGAAACACTAAACTTGGGCAATAGGGTGATAAACCATAACCCCGATCCGAGTAATGGGATGAGTATTCCCAATTGACATGAAATGGGAAACCCTAACCCTAGTAAGGGAATAGTGGTAATGCCCAGGAATAGTGATGTTATACTTGTTTTGCATGGTACTGATATGTGATCAATGTAACTATTATAATATGTATTGACCATGTAGGTATTCTAAAATGGTGACCATAGCCAGGTAAGAGCTATGATGTTTTATTCATTATTGTTATTGGGCCTTGTGTGCCATAATATGCCTTGCTGCCTGGTAAGAGGTAACAAGAGAGAATTAATGGGCCTCAAGTTCCATGAGTGATTCTTGTAATAGCAAGTATCATGTTTTCCTTGGTCAGATGACCTCAAGGTGATAGTTACCTAAAAAAGTGGTAACAATGCTCAATGTTGAGCTAAAGGTTTAAATACCCAGAACCATATGATTATAGTATTGAGATTGTGAAGGAATGAGCATTCCTAGAAATGAAATGAGGGACTGAGATCCCAATGTCTTTTAAAGACTGTGAAATAGTTGATGAAAATAGTACATGTTTCTTGTAGCATTTGTCATAATAAGTTATGTTTATAAACTTGGCTGATGCTAAAAGAAATTGATAATATAATTAATTAATCAAGGGAGATCTATTCATGTAGTGCTCTGACCATAGATCCATCATCGTCAGTAACTGGTGATGGTGAAACAGGTTTTCCTATGGGATTTCCTGGAGTTCGCATATTCTGAATATGCGGGGGTTATGGGTGAAAATATCCGTACGTCCGAATGAGGGAATTGATGGAAGGTAAACATTAAACCTCTCAATCCTTCATTATATTTGTTGGGATGGATGTATCACAAATCTCCTGATGGTTGGGATGGATGTATCACTAATCTCTCAATGATATTCAATGTTGGGTGGATGGAGATAGACATTTATTCTATCAATTGTCGATGAGAGTGTAGTTGACGCTATAACGCTCTAGCAAAGTTTCTAGTATACCCTGGAAAGCTATGTTGAGCAGTTGACATAAGTCCTTCTTGTGGTCCCGCACTAACTGGGACGTGGGAGGTCACGGGAATCTGGCTCTTCCATTGACCTATGTATGGTACCGATTTTGATTTTGCAATGGTCGGTTGGAGTATGAGAGGTATACCTCATCTCCTCAGAGCTTAAGTATGTTTAAAAATGTAATCATCCGTGTAGCATATTTGCATTAGATTAAAATATGAGAATCACTGGTTGATGTTATCTTACTTCGTATATCCTAGATGGATAAGTGTTAGACATGTTCTTCAATTCATTATTGAATACTAGACATCCTGCTTTATCAAGTTACAACTGATAAGCTTAAGTGGGAATGTTGCTCTAATATGCTTAAATAAGTGAATTATTTGCTGTTGAATATTTGATTCCATTGCTCAGTTTATTTCTATTAAACTAAAATAATAGTGTTTTCAGAGGAGAGTTATATCTCTCATTGGGGTAATTTTATAATTGTCTCACCCCTATGGGATCCAATATTTTTAGCTAGACGCAAACAAAAAGGCAAAAACCCTGCTGTAGAGGAAGAGCAGCAACAGCAACAGGGACAGCAGTGATCTTTCAGGTGGAGATATTGACTGTCAAGCTTGTATAGAGAGTCCTATGTGTCGTCTCTGTACTCTCAGGTCCTAGGAGTCAATAGATAATGTTTTTATAATCGATCTGAGATTTTGGCTTGAATGCCTCGAGGATTTTGGCTACTTATGCTTTTAGCAAAGTAATGATGCATATAAATCCCTTGAGAGGAGATGATACATGTCTTGTACGTGATTAACCATGTTGTATATGTAATACATTGGTTCTTGTTGAAGGAATTTCTTTGAGAATGGTTCTCTTTGCAAAAGGTTTTAATTTTCAGTAATTTTCAGTAATCCGCTGTTGATAATCGTTTCCGCATGTTTTATTATTGTTGATGACATTTGTTATCTTAATGATGGCGGGTGACGTGACAGTTTAGTTGGTATTAGAGCTCTAGGTTCGCTGAGTCTACAGAGAAATAGGATTAAGTTTGTTGAGTCTGTTCTAATGTCTTCCAGTTTATCTGATAAGTGTCTTCTGCTCATATAGGAGAAGAAGAACTTAAAGATGTCTTCCAGTTTATCTGATAAGTATCTTCTGTCATATGGGTCATGGCTGCCATAAACTGCCCAAACATGGCTTGAAAGGCTGGGTTCCCCATATCTGCTTGATTGAACTGGGTTTGTTCAGGCACTGGTTCTTCTCTATCCTGGTCCCTTGCACCTTCTCCTGGTGCAGCAACGCTGCTCTCAGCAGCATATTCATCATGTGATTTAGACATCTTTAAGTTCTTCTTCTCCTATATGACCATGTACTGATATGTGGTCAATGTAACTATTATAATATGTATTGACCATGTAGGTATTCTAAAATGGTGACCATAGCCAGGTAAGAGCTATGATGTTTTATTCATTATTGTTATTGGGCCTTGTGTGCCATAATATGCCTTGCTGCCTGGTAAGAGGTAACAAAAGAGAATTAATGGGCCTCAAGTTCCATGAGTGATGCTTGTAATAGCAAGTATCATGTTTTCCTTGGTCAGATGACCTCAAGGTGATAGTTACCTAAAAAAGTGGTAACAATGCTCAATGTTGAGCTAAAGGTTTAAATACCCAGAACCATATGATTATAGTATTGAGATTGTGAAGGAATGAGCATTCCAAGAAATGAAATGAGGGACTGAGATCCCAATGTCTTTTAAAGACTGTGAAATAGTTGATGAAAATAGTACATGTTTCTTGTAGCATTTGTCATAATAAGTTATGTTTATAAACTTGGCTGATGCTAAAAGAAATTGATAATATAATTAATTAATCAAGGGAGATCTATTCATGTAGTGCTCTGACCATAGATCCATCATCGTCAGTAACTGGTGATGGTGAAACAGGTTTTCCTATGGGATTTCCTGGAGTTCGCATATTCTGAATATGCGGGGGTTATGGGTGAAAATATCCGTACGTCCGAATGAGGGAATTGATGGAAGGTAAACATTAAACCTCTCAATCCTTCATTATATTTGTTGGGATGGATGTATCACAAATCTCCTGATGGTTGGGATGGATGTATCACTAATCTCTCAATGATATTCAATGTTGGGTGGATGGAGATAGACATTTATTCTATTAATTGTCGATGAGAGTGTAGTTGACGCTATAACGCTCTAGCAAAGTTTCTAGTATACCCTGGAAAGCTATGTTGAGCAGTTGACATAAGTCCTTCTTGTGGTCCCGCACTAACTGGGACGTGGGAGGTCATGGGAATCTGGCTCTTCCATTGACCTATGTATGGTACCGATTTTGATTTTGCAATGGTCGGTTGGAGTATGAGAGGTATACCTCATCTCCTCAGAGCTTAAGTATGTTTAAAAATGTAATCATCCGTGTAGCATATTTGCATTAGATTAAAATATGAGAATCACTGGTTGATGTTATCTTACTTCGTATATCCTAGATGGATAAGTGTTAGACATGTTCTTCAATTCATTATTGAATACTAGACATCCTGCTTTATCAAGTTACAACTGATAAGCCTAAGTGGGAATGTTGCTCTAATATGCTTAAATAAGTGAATTATTTGCTGTTGAATATTTGATTCCATTGCTCAGTTTATTTCTATTAAACTACAATAATAGTGTTTTCAGAGGAGAGTTATATCTCTCACTGGGGTAATTTTATAATTGTCTCACCCCTGTGGGATCCAATATTTTTAGCTAGACGCAAACAAAAAGGCAAAAACCCTGTTGTAGAGGAAGAGCAGCAACAGCAACAGGGACAGCAGTGATCTTTCAGGTGGAGATATTGACTGTCAAGCTTGTATAGAGAGTCCTATGTGTCGTCTCTGTACTCTCAGGTCCTAGGAGTCAATAGATAATGTTTTTATAATCGATCTGAGATTTTGGCTTGAATGCCTCGAGGATTTTGGCTACTTGGCTTTTAGCAAAGTAATGATGCATATAAATCCCTTGAGAGGAGATGATACATGTCTTGTACATGATGAACCATGTTGTATATGTAATACATTGGTTCTTGTTGAAGGAATTTCTTTGAGAATGGTTCTCTTTGCAAAAGGTTTTAATTTTCAGTAATTTTCAGTAATCCGCTGTTGATAATCGTTTCTGCATGTTTTATTATTGTTGATGACATTTGTTATCTTAATGATGGTGGGTGACGTGACAGTTTAGTTGGTATTAGAGCTCTAGGTTTGCTGAGTCTACAGAGAAATAGGATTAAGTTTGTTGAGTCTGTTCTAATGTCTTCCAGTTTATCTGATAAGTGTCTTCTGCTCATATAGGAGAAGAAGAACTTAATCTAGAGAGCCCTCATCCTTCTGAAGTTCCGATAGTCAGGGAATTTGAAGACGTATTTACTGAAGAACTTCCGGGTGTTCCACCGCCCCGAGAGATTGATTTTGAGATTAATCTAGTTTCGGGTACGCAACCTATAGCACAAATGTCGTATAGAATGGCACCTGACTATAAGAGTTGCTTGAGAAGGGTTTTATCCGACTAAGTACTTCACCATGGGGTGCTCTAGTCCTCTTTGTTAAGAAGAAGGATGGGTCAATGCGTTTATGCATCGACTTAGGCAGTTGAATAAAGTAACCATAAAGAATAAGTATCCTCTGCTAAGGATTGATGACTTGTTCGATCAGTTGCGTGGTGCAACTATCTTTTCTAAGATAGATATGAGGTCGAGATACCATTAGTTGTGTATTAAGGAAAGTGACATACCCAAGTCTGCCTTTAGGATAAGGTATGGTCACTATGAGTTCATATTTATGTCGTTTGGACTAACTAATGGACCAGCTACATTCATGGAACTCATGAATAGAATCTTTCGACCTTTTCTAGATCAGTGCGTAGTCATCTTCATAGATGACATTTTAATATATAGTAGAGATGCTCAACAGCATGAACAACATCTCTGTCAAGCTTTGACTTTGCTAAGAGAGCATAAGTTGTATGCTAAGTTTAGCAAATGTGTGTTCTGATTACCAAAAGTTTCTTTTCTTGGACACGTAATATCTGCCTCAAGTATTCATGTTGATCCTAAGAAGGTAGAATCCATTCTGCAATGGGAACAGCCAAAAACACTGACAGAGATACGTAGTTTCCTAGGACTGGCAGGCTATTATAGGAGGTTCATTAAGAACTTCAGTTCCATAGCTTTACCCCTAACCAAGTAGACCAGGAAGGAGGTTCCTTTTGTCTGGAATGACAAGTGTCAACAATCTTTCTAGTTGCTGCAGGAAAGACTAACCAGTGCACATGTGTTGGTGCTACCTAAGCAGGGAAAGGGGTATATAGTTTTCTGTGATGCATCTAAGAATGGTCTAGGATGTGTGTTGATGTAGGATAAACAAGTGCTTTTTTTGCCTCTCGACAGCTTAAGAAACACGAGGAGAATTATCCGATCACACGATCTACCTCTAGCGGCTATGGTCCATGCTTTGAAGATATGGAGACATTATCTCTATGGAGAGACATTCCAGAATTTCACGGACCATAAGAATCTAAAATATATCTTCTCTCAACATGAGCTGAATATGAGACAACGCCGCTGGATGAAATTAATCAAGGACTATGATTGTACAATTCATTATCATCCAAGGAAGGCAAATGTTGTGGCTGATGCATTAAGTAGAAAATCAGCAACACCAGCCTTTGATAAAGAACATTTAAACTCCTTAGTGTGCTCTAAGACAGATATGCTTATCTCTTTGAGGCAAAACAACATAAAACTTAAGGTTTCATTGTTAGCCGGGCTGTTAGCTGAGATGCAAGTGAAACCTACTCTGAGACAGTAGATTAAAGAAGCACAACAAGCTGATACTGTGATTCAATAGATCAAGTCAGAGTATTGTAGTGAGAAATATGATGGTTTCCATGATTCAGATGATCAGGTAGTCTGTTACCATGGTAGGATGGTAGTACCTGATGCTGATAACTTAAGGAAGTTAGTTCTGGAAGAAGGTCATTCTTGGATGTATGTTATGCATCCAAGAAGCACCAAGATGTATCATAACCTAAAAGATATGTATTGGTGGCCCTGATTGAAGAAAGATGTATCTGAGTTTGTTATGCGGTGTCCGGTGTGTTAGCAGGTTAAGGCTGAACATCATAAGCCTAAAGGAACAATGCAACCTCTGCCTATACCGCAATGGAAATGGGATCATGTAACCGTGGACTTTGTGGTTGGTTTGCCTAGAATAGACAAAAGTCATGATTCCATTTGGGTGATAGTTGATAGATTGACAAAGTCAACACATTTCATTCCTGTCAAAACAACCTACACTGCTGAGAAGCTTGTACATGTATATGTAGATGAGATAGTGTTTTTGCATGGGGTACCATCTACTATTGTTTTTGATAGAGGTCCCCAGTTCACGAGTCATTTTTGGGAATGACTCCATAAAGCTTTGGGTATGCAATTAAGGTTTAGTACAACCTTTCACCCACAGACAGATGGACAGTCTGAAAGGACCATACAAACCTTGGAGGACTTACTTAGGGCATGTGTCCTTCAGTTTGTAGGAAGTTGGGATCTACACCTGAACTTGATAGAATTTGCTTATAAAAATAGCTATCAGCACAGTATTGAGATGGCACCATATGAAGAATTATATGGTAGACGTTGTAGATCTCCTTTATATTGGTATGAAATAGGGGAGTACCAACTTTTGGGTCCTGAACTAGTACAATAGACAACTAAAAAGATTAAAGTAATACAATAGTAGTTGAAAGCCGCTCAGGACAGACAGAAATCTTACGCAGATAAGCGTCGTAGACCTTTAGAATTCCAAGTTAGAGACAGAGTGTATCTCAATGTCTCACCTTGGAAAGGTATCCTGAGATTTGGAAAAAAGGGAAAGTTAGGTCCTAGATTTATGGGACCTTATACAATCATTGAGAGGATGGGAAAGGTAGCCTATAAGCTAGAGTTACCACCTGAGTTGCATAGATTGCACCCAGTGTTCCATATCTCCATGTTGAGAAAGTGTCATCCTGACACAAAGTTAGTTCTACAACCTGTGGAGGTAGAATTAAATGATGATATATCATATGTTGAAGGACCTGTGTTGATTCTTGACAGAAGAATCAAAAAGCTGAAAAAGAAAGACATATGTCTTGTAAAAGTTCTCTGGCATCACTGTGGCATTGAATAAGCTACGTGGGAACTAGAGCAAGAGATGAGGAGAAAGTACCCTTCTCTTTTCTCTTGATGTTTTCGTTGATGATTTCGGGGAAGAAATCCTTGTAAGGGGTGGATAACTTGTAACATCCCTGACCTGGGTTATGCTTTAACCCTAGGTGTTTTGTTTAATAATAGTGATTATATGCTTTCTCTTATCTATTGAAAAGTAATTGAGGCTCAAGAGGAACTTATATTGCAATTTCAGTCCATTTTGAACAATGTTGAAATAATGTTGTGCTTGTGTTGGACTAAAGTGCAATTTACCCAAGTTGAGGGGTTAATTTGCAAATATTACATGCTAAAATGTTCCTCATGTGTTGAATCATCATGAGAGTGGAGATGATGTAGAGGTATGGCTTGTGATAGCCTGAATACCAAGAAAGAGCTGATAAAGCAATGTTTGTGCATTAAAACCTAGTTTTGGTGTAAAGTGCAATTTACCCAAAACCTAGGGTTCAATATGCACATTACCACTTCAAAATGGTCCCTAATATTTCTTGGGATCATGTGGAGAAAATAAAATGAGAGGGGCATCTCATTTGTATCTTTTTGATGGAGAGAGAATCCTGATATTAAAATAATCAAGATTTAAGCATAATTGAAACCCTAATTCAATTTAATGCAAAAATAAATATATTAATTGGATTGCCCTTCAACCAAAACCATAATGGTTGAGTTTATATATGTGTGTACTTCCTTGTTCCTTGCAAAGGCACGAAAATATCCTAAGGAGGTGAAGACTCCACTCACTTTATTAAAAGGAAAAGTAATATCCACTAAATATAGGATATTAATATAAAATGATTTAAGGTGCTTAATTGCTTTTCCTTTATTTTGTAGATAATTAAGAAAAATAAGAGGCAAAGATGATAGCCCCATTCCTAAGGAATGATAGGGGGCAAGTGGCAAGGAATTTGAGGGGATAATTCCTACTTTCTCTCTCCTAATTGAATTTTTAATAAAAATTGCATATAAGCTCATTTATCCATAGAGTAAAATGGGAATTTCGAATTCACTTCCACCCTTTTCTTGCAAAACGACTTGGGAGCTTGGGAGCAGCATAAGGATGACCCCCAACCTGTTGGTAAGCTTATTGACCTTCTTTCATCTTGATTTCATGGTGGAAATCACAAATCAAGCATTGATTTCTTCTTTTCTTCCATCAATCTTCCATTCTAGCCAATCCTTTTCACTCAAAAGTTTGAGGAACGAACCTTGTGAAGTGAGAAATATTCCTCCACCATTGTTGACGTGAAGCAAGAATATTTTAAGCTCAATTGAAGGCGGGTTATATAACTTGAACCCTGAATCATTGTTATTGAACTCAATTTCTCAATTCAATTGATTCAATTGTTCTTCTTGTAATACCTTTGATTAATTAATGCAACTTCCATTGAGATGGTAGTAGATTTTTTGGGGTTGAAGGTAGATGATGACGACATCATCACAAGCACACACATCAACCAAGGAAGTGGGCAAACGGTTGCAAAATCGAATGGGTTAATTCGGTTTCAAAACCGATTGAGCAAATTCAGTTTTTAAACCGAATGGCCAATTAAGTTCAAGATCAAATGGGTATTTCACCCAAGAACGAATGGATAAATATACACAAGATCATATGGGTAATTGTACCCAATATTGATTGGACAAATCAATTCAAAACCGAATGGGTTTTTGACTTCAAGATCGATTGGGTAATTGAGTCCAAAACCGAATGGGTAATGAACCTTGAAACCGTTTGAGGTCAAGCACCTCAAGACCGTTTGGATGGTCAAAGCACCTCAAGACCATTTGGATGATAAAATCACCTCAAGACAGTTTGTATGGGCAAAGGTGAGGATTGAAGGATTAAAAATCCAAGGGGCAATAATTGTTGAACTTCAACAACTCAATCGATTGAAGGCTTCAATGTAGCAAAGCATGTTTAATTGATTGATGATGTGATCTAATGAACCCTTGTGGTTTTGAGACTGATTAGGCCCAAACGGTCTTGAGACCATTTGAACCCAAATGGTCTTGAAACCGTTTGCGGTCAATTGGTTTCAAAACCGTTTGGACACCAATCGGTTTTCAAAACCGTTTGGTGTTGAAACTTCAAAATCGAATGGTGATCAATTGTGATTCAATCTCTTGGAAATTGAAGGTGGTGATTGTTCTATTGATCCAATAATTGATAGTAATGTCAGTCGATGTTAGGTACAAAGTTTGAATCCCTAAAAGTACCTAGGTGATTAGTATCTTTAAAGAGATAAACCCTAATTGTTTATAAAAGCAATAAATCATTACAACATGTCTATCATAGATGTATGTACTTGATGGAGGGGTTGATATAACCTAATATAGTTGTGAGGATGATTAATAGGAATTCATACATGAGCACTAATCATGTGATGAATAGGGTATGATCCTTAACAAAGAGATCATGAAACCCTAATTTTGAGCACAAGCCCTAATTGAGAAGGTTAATGAACCCTAACCCTAATTCAGAGCAATTCTGAGTGAAACCCCAATCCAGGGTAAGAATGTAACCCTAATCCAGGGTGATGGTAGGAGTAACTCTAATTTAGGGTAATGTGATGTGAAACCCTACATTGGGATGAATAGTAAACCCTGATTATGGGTAATTGAATAGAAACCCTAATTGGGATGAATAGTAAACCCTAATTAGAGATAATTGCATATAAATCCTAATTATGGGAAATTGAATGTGAAACCCTAATTGGGATGAATAGTAAACCATAATTATGGGTAAAGGAATATGAAACCCTAATTGGGATGAATAGTAAACCCTAATTGTGGGTTATTGAATGTTGACCCTATTCTGGGGTGAAATTATATGAAATCCTAACTTAGGGTGATAATATGAGAAACCCTGATGTTTGATGTAATGTGGAACTCAAATCCAGGGTGATGCTATGTGATGTTGTATGAAACCCTAAACTTGGGCAATAGGGTGATAAACCATAACCCTGATCTGAGTAATGGGATGAGTATTCCCAATTGACATGAAATGGGAAACCCTAACCCTAGTAAGGGAATAGTGGTATTGCCCAAGAATAGTGATGTTATACTTGTTTCTCATGGTACTAATATGTGATCAATGTAACTATTATAATCTGTATTGACCATGCAGGTATTCTGAAATGGTGACCATAGCGAGGTAAGAGCGATGATGTTTTATTCATTATTATTATTGGGCCTTGTGTGCCATAATATGTATTGCTACCTGGTAAGAGGTAACAAAAGAGAATTAATGGGCCTCAAGTTCCATGAGTGATGCTTGTAATATCAAGTATCATGTTTGCCTTGGTCAGATGACCTGAAGGTGATATTTACCTGAAAAAGTGGTAACAATGCTCAGTGTTGAGCTAAAGGTTTGAATACCCAGAACCATATGATTATAGTATTGAGATTGTGAAGGAATGAGAATTCCCAGTAATGAAATGAGGGACTTAGATCCCAATGTATTTTAAAGACTATCAAATAATTGATGAAAATAGTACATGTTTCTTGTAGCATTTGTCATAATGAGTTATGTTTATAAACTTGGCTGATGCTAAAAGAATATGATAATGTAATTAATTAATCAAGTGAAATCTATTCATGTAGTGCTCTGACCATAGATCCATCATCGTCAGTAATTGGTGATGATGAAATAGGTTTTCCTATGGGATTTCCTGGAGTTCGCATATTCTGAATATGCGGGGGTTAATGGGCGAAAATATCCGTATGTCCGAATGAGGGAATTGATGGAAGGTAAACATTAAACCTCTCAATCCTTCATTATATTTGTCAGGATGGATGTATCACAAATCTCTCGATGGTTGGGATGATGTATCACTAATCTCCCAATGATATTCAATGTAGGGTCGATAGAGATAGATATTTATTCTCTCGATTGTCGATGAGAGTGCAGTTAACGCTGTAACTCTGTAGTGAAGTTTCCAGTATACCCTGGAAAGCAATGCTGAGCAGTAGACATAAATCATGCTTGTGGTCCCGCACTGATCGGGGTGTGGGAGGTCATGGGAATCCGGCTCTTCCATTGACCTATGCATGGTACCGATTTCAATTTCGCAATGGTCGGTTGGAGTATGAGCGGTATACCTCATCTCCTCAGAGCTTAAGTATGTTTGAAAAATGTAATCAGCCGTGTAGCATATTTGAATAAGATTGAAATACGAGAATCACTGGTTGATGTTATCTTACTTCGTATATCCTATTGGAATAAGTGTTACACATGTTCTTCAATTCATTATTGACTACTAGACATCCTACTTTATCAAGTTACAACTGATAAGCTTAAGTGGGAATGTTGCTCTAATCTGCTTAAATAAGTGAATTATTTGTTGTTGATTATTTTATTCCACTGCTCAGTTTATTTCTATTAAACTACAATAATAGTGTTTTCAGTGGAGAGTTATATCTGTCACTGGGGAAATTTTATAATTGTCTCACCCCTGTGGGATCCAATATTTTTAGGTAGACGCAAACAAAAAGGTAGAAACCCTGCTGCAACGGAAGAGCTACAGCAGCAACAATAGGGATAGCAGTGATCTTTCAGGTGGATATACTGACTGTCAAGCTTGTATAGAGAGTCATATGTGTCGTCTCTGTACTCTCAGGTCCTAGGAGTCAATAGATAATGTGTTTATAATCGATCTGAGATTTTGACTTGAATTCCTCGAGGATTTTGGTTACTTGTGCTTTTAGCAAAGTAATGATGTATATAAATCCTTTGAGAGGAGATGATACATGTCTTGTACACGATGAACCAGGTTGTATATGTAATACATTGGTTCTTGTTGAAGGAATTTCGTTGAGAATGGTTCTCTTTGCAAAAGGTTATAATTTTTAGTAATCCAATGTTGATAATCATTTATGCATGTTTAATTATTGTTGATGACATATGTTATCTTAATGATGGTGGGTGTCATCACAGTTTAGTTGGTATTAGAGCTCTAGGTTCGCTGAGTCTACAGAGACATAGGATTAAGTTTGTTGAGTCTGTTCTAGTGTCTTCCAGTTTATCTGATAAGTGTCTTCTGCTCATATAGGAGAAGAAGAACTTAAAGATGTCTGGATCACATGATGAACATGCTCCTGAGAGTAGCATTTCTTCACCAGGAGAAGGTGAAAGGGACCATGATAGAGAAGAACCAGTGCCTGAACAACCCTAGTTCAATCAAGCAGATATGGGGAACCCAACCTTCCAAGTCATGTTTGGGAAGTTTATGGTAGCCATGACCCATATGAAGGGCCAGATGCCACTACCTGCATCGAGGGCACCAGCCCACGAAGAAAGACATGGAGCTGGCAAGACCTTTGAACGACTTTGCTGAGTGGGAGCCACAGAGTATGCTGGTACAGCTGACCCAGCAGATGCCGATTTGTGGCTGACCGAGCTAGAGAAAGCCTTCAGAATCCTTATGATTCCTGAAGATGAGAAGGTGAGGCATGCTGTGTACCTATTGAAGTGGAGTGTTGGTCACTGGTGGACCATTGAGGAAGGAAAAAGACCTGGTGTTGATATCAGATGGGATGAGTTTCGACGTGAATTCGTCACTAGATAGTTCCCTAAAATGTATCTAGATGAGAAGATCTCTCAGTTTGAGAGGATAAAGCAAGGACCGATGAACATTAGCAAATATGAAGCTAGGTTGATGGAGCTTTTACAGTTTTGTCCACATATGGCATCTTCTGATGAGGAGAGGATTCAACGTTTCGAGAAGGGATTGAATGCTGAATTGACCACTCCGGTCTCTACTCTGGAGAACCGGGAGAGATTTGCTACCTTCGTGGAGTCCGTGAGATGGATTGAAAGGTCTGTGATTGAGAAGCAATAGACTAAGGGTAAGAAAGAGTACCCACAGTTCCAAGGATAGAGTTCTAGAAGTTTTAAGAAACCAAGGTATTCTGTGCCTACACCACCACCAAGGATGAATACCTAGATGCAATGGACGTCAAGTAAGGGTAGAGGCCGTAGTTTACCACCGAAGGGAGCTCACAGCTCAGCCTCAATGTCAGTAATAGGGCCACCCAGACCACTGTGGGGAAATGTAACCTATTATAGATGTGGAAGAGAAGGCCATGTGGTGAGGGAATGTCCTGAAAAAGTTAGGAATGTGACCCAGCTACCAAGGCAGAGTCAGCAAGTCTCTCAGAGGCAACAGTCTGGCAGTGGTGCTAGAGGATGTAGACAAACGTCCCAAGCCAGTTCGTCGACATCCAACAATCGAGCACAAGGTCAACAACAAGAAACGGCTAGATTCTATGCAATGAATCAACCCGAAGCAGTAGTCAACCCCCGGGTTGTGACAGGTTAGATGGAACTAATTTTATTCTGTTATGTCTTCATCTTGCTTCGTATCTGTATTAGTTGATCTGGGTGCTACACATTCCTTTATCATTCGAGAAGTGATTCATGATTGCAAATTGATTGTTAGTCATAGAGCAGATAGTTTGTTGCTAGAAACACCTTTGCTGGGATCTGCAGTGTTGCAGGAGGTGTGCTCCCTACAATCTTTCCTTTTCTGAACATCACATTCAGGTGGATCTTATACTACTTGAGATGCATGGATTCGATATAATTCTTATAATGGACACCCTAGAGAAGTATAAGGTTGCCTTGGATTGTGGTTCCAAGCAAGCTGTGTTCACTGATGATGGTGACACATGGATCTTTCAGGGAGACAGAAAGATTCTTCCAACCTGTCTTGTGTCAGCTATGGTAGGTGAGAAGTTATGAGACAAGGATGATTTGCATTCTTGGCCCATGTGGTAGACACCACAATAGAGAGCCCTCATCCTTCTGAAGTTTCGATAGTCAGGGAATTTGAAGATGTATTTCCTGAAGAATTTTTGGGTGTTCCACCGCCCCGAGAGATTGATTTTGAGATTAATCTAGTTCCGAGTACGCAACCTATAGCACAAACGACATATATAATGTCACCTGCTGAGATGGCAGAGCTCAAGAAACAACTACAAGAGTAGCTTGAGAAGGGTTTTATCCGACCAAGTACTTCACCATGGGGTGTTCCGGTCCTCTTTGTTAAGAAGAAGGATGGGTCAATGCGTTTATGCATCGACTATAGGTAGTTGAATAAAGTAACCATGAAAGAACAAGTATCATCTGCTAAGGATTGATGACTTGTTCGATCAGTTGCGTGGTACAACTATCTTTTCTAAGATAGATATGAGGTTGGGATACCATCAGTTGCGTATTGAGTAAAGTGACATACCCAAGTCTGCCTTTAGGACAAGGTATGGTCACTATGAGTTCATAGTTATGTTGTTTGGACTAACTAATGCACCAATTGCATTCATGGAACTCATGAATAGAATATTTCAACCTTTTTTAGATTAGTGTGTAGTCGTCTTCATAGATGACATTTTGATATATAGTAGAGATGCTCAACAGCATGAACAACATCTCCATCAAGATTTGACTTTGCTAAGAGAGCATAAGTTGTATGCTAAGTTTAGAAAATGTGAGTTCTGGTTACCAAAAATTTCTTTTCTTGGACACGTAATATCTACCTCAGGTATTCATGTTGATCCTAAGAACGTAGAATCCATTCTGCAATGGGAACAGCCAAAAACACCGACGGAGATACGTAGTTTCCTAGGACTGGCAGTCTATTATAGGAGGTTCATCAAGAACTTCAGTTCCATAGCTTTACCCCTAACCAAGTTGACCAGGAAGGAGGTTCCTTTTATCTAGAATGACAAGTGTCAACAATCTACCAATTGCTGAAGGAAAGACTAACCAGTGCACCTGTGTTGGTGCTACCTGAGCAGGGAAAGGGGTATATAGTTTTCGGTGATGCATCTTAGAATGGTCTAGGATGTGTGTTGATGTAGGATAAACAAGTGATTTCTTTTGCCTCTCGACTGCTTAAGAAACATGAGGAGAATTATCCTACACACGATCTAGAGCTAGTTGTTGTGGTCCATGCTTTGAAGATCTGGATACATTATCTCTATGGCGAGACATTCCAGATTTTCACAGACAATAAGAATCTAAAATATATCTTCTCTCAACATGAGCTGAATATGAGACAATGTCGCTGGATGTAATTAATCAAGGACTACGATTGTACAATTGATTATCATCCAGGGAAGGCCAATGTGGTGGCTGATGCATTAAGTAGAAAATCAGCAACACCAGCCTTTGATAAAGCACATTTAAACTCCTTAGCGTGCTCTAAGAGAGATATTCTTATCTCTTTGAGGCAAAACAACATACAACTTAAGGTATCATTGTTAGCCGGGTTGTTAGCTGAGATGCAAGTGAAACCTACTTTGAGACAGCAGATTAAAGAAGCACAACAAGCTGATACTGTGATTCAACAGATCAGGTCAGAGTATGGTAGTGAGAAACATGATGGTTTCCATGATTCAGATGATCAGGTAGTCTGTTACCATGGTAGGATGGTAGTACCTGATGCTGATAACTTAAGGACGTTAGTTCTGGAAGAAGCTCATTCTTCGATGTATGTTATGCATCCAGGAAGCACCAAGATGTATCACAACCTAAATGATATGTATTGGTGGCCTGGATTGAAGAAAGATGTAGTTGAGTTTGTTATGCGGTGTCCGGTGTGTCAGCAGGTTAAGGCTGAACATCAAAAGCCCGAAGGAACAATGCATCCTCTGCCTATACCGCAATGGAAATGGGATCATGTAACCATGGACTTTGTGTTTGGTTTGCCTAGAATAGCCAAAAGTCATGATTCCATTTGAGTGATAGTTGATAGATTGACAAAGTCAGCACATTTCATTCCTGTCAAAACAACCTACACTGTTGAGAAGCTTGCACAGGTACACGTAGATGAGATAGTGCATTTGCACGGGGTACCATCTACTATTGTTTCTGATAGAGGTCCCCAGTTCATGAGTCATTTTTGGGAATGACTCCATAAAGCTTTGGGTACGCAGTTAAGGTTTAGTACAACACTTCACCCATAGACAGATGGACAGATTGAAAGGACCATAAAAACCTTGGAGGACTACTTAGGGCATGTGTCCTTCAGTTTGTAGGAAGTTGGGATCTACACCTGAGCTTGATAAAATTTTCTTATAACAATATCTATCAGCATAGTATTGAGATGGAACTATATGAAGCATTATATGGTAGATGTTGTATATCTCCTTTATATTGGTATGAAATAGGGGAGTACCAACTTTTGGGTCCTGAACTAGTACAGCAGACAACTGAAAAGATTAAAGTAATACAACAACAATTGAAAGCTACTCAGGACAGATAGAAATCTTACGCTGATAAGCATCGTAGACCTTTAGAATTCCAAGTTGGAGATAGAGTGTATCTCAAGGTCTCACCTTGGAAAGGCATCCTGAGATTTGGAAAAAAGGGAAAGTTAGCTCCTAGATATATGGGACCTTATCCAATCATTGAGAGAATGGGAAAGGTAGCCTATAAGCTGGAGTTACTGCCTAAGTTGCATAGATTGCACCCAGTGTTCCATATCTCCATGTTGAATATCTCCATGTTGAGAAAGTGTCATCTGACACAGAGTTAGTTCTACAACCTGTGGAGGTAGAATTAAATGATGATATATCATATGTTGAAGGACCTGTGTTGATTCTTGACTGAGGAATCAAAAAGGTGAAAAAGAAAGACATATGTCTTGTAAAAGTTCTCTGGCATCACCGTGGCATTGAAGAAGCTATGTGGGAACTAGAGGAAGAGATGAGGAGAAAGTACCCTTCTCTTTTCTCTTGATGTTTTCGTTGATGATTTCGGGGACGAAATCCTTATAAGGGGTGGATAACTTATAACATCCCTGACATGGGTTATGATTTAATCCTAGGTGTTTTGTTTAATAATAGTGATTATATGCTTGCTCTTATCGTTTTAAAAGTAATTGAGGCTCAAGAGGAACTTATATTACAATTTCAGTCCATTTTGAACAATGTTGAAATAATGTTGTGCTTGTGTTGGACTAAAGTGCAATTTACCCAAGTTGAGGGGTTAATTTGCAAATATTGCATGCTAAAATGTTCCTCATGTGTTGAAGCATCATGAGAGTGGAGATTATGCAGAGGTGTGGCTTGTGATAGCCTAAATACCAAGAAAGAGTTGATAAAGCAATGTTTGTGCATTAAAGCCTAGTTTTGGTGTAAAGTGCAATTTACCCAAAACCTAGGGTTCAATATGCACATTACCACTGCAAAATGGAACCTAATATTTCTTGGGTTCATGTGGAGCAAAGAAAATGAGAGGGGAATCTCATTTGTCTCTTTTTGAAGGAGAGAGAATCTTGATATTAAAATAATCAAGATTTAAGCATAATTGAAACCCTAATTCAATTTAATGAAAAAAAAAATATTAATTGGATTTCCCTTCAACCAAAACCATAATGGTTGAGTTTATATATGTGTGGAAGTCCTTTTGCCTTGCAAAGGCACGAAAATATCCTAAGGAGGTGAAGACTCCACTCACTTTATTAAAAGGAAAAGTAATATCCACTAAATATAGGATATTAATATAAAATGATTTAAGGTGCTTAATTGCTTTTCCTTTATTTTGTGGATAATTGAGAAGAATAAGAGGCAAGGATGATAGCCTAGTTTTTAAGTAAGGAGAGGGGGCAAGTGGCAAGGAATTTGAGGGGATAATTCCTACTTTCTCCCTCCTAATTGAATTTTTAATAAAAATTGCATATAAGCTCATTTATCCATAGAGTAAAAAGGGAATTTCGAATTCACTTCCACCCTTTACTTGCAAAACAATCTTTGGAGCTTAGGAGCAGCAGGAGGACGACCCACAACCTGTTGGTAAGCTTCTTTACCTTCTTTCATCTTGATTTCATGGTGGAAATCACAAATCAAGCATTGATTTCTTCTTTTCTTCCATCAATCTTCCATTCTAGCCAATCCTTTTCACTCAAAAGTTTGAGGGACGAACCTTGTGAAGTGACAAAGCTTCCTCCACCATTTTTGATGTTAAGAAATAAGCTTTGAAGCTCAATTTAAGGTGGGTTATATAACTTGAACCCCGAATCATTGTTATTGAACTCAATTTCTCAATTCAATTGATTCAATTATTCTTCTTGTAATACCTTTGATTAATTAATGCAACTTCCATAGAGATGGTAGTATATTTCGTGGGGTTGAAGGTAGATGATGATGACATCATCACAAGCACACACCTCAAACAAGGAAGTGGGCAAACAGTTTGCAAAATCGAATGGGTTAATTCAGTTTCAAACTGATTGAGAAAATTCGGTTTCAAAACTGAATGGCCAATTAAGTTCAGGATCGAATGGGTATTTCACCCAAGACTGAATGGGTAAATATACACAAGACCGAATGGGTAATTGTACTCAATATTTATTGGACAAATCAATTCAAAATTGAATGGGTTTTTGACTTCAAGATCGATTGGGTAATTGAGTCCAAAATCGAATGGGTAATGGACCTTGAAACCATTTGAGGTCAAGCACCCCAAGACCATTTGGATGCTCAAAGCACCTCAATACCGTTTAGATGATCAAAGCACCTCAAGACCATTTGGAGGGTCAAAGGTGAGGATTGAAGGATTAAAAATCCAAGGGCCAATAATTGTTGAACTTCAACAACTCAATCGATTGAAGGCTTCAATGTAGCAAAGCATGTTTAATTGATTGATGATGTGATCTAATGAACCCTTGTGGTTTTGAGACTGATTAGGCCAAAACAGTCTTGAGACCGTTTGGGCCCAAATGGTCTTGAAACCGTTTGGGGTCAAATAGTTTCAAAACCGTTGGGAGACCAATCAGTTTGCAAAACCGTTTGGTGTTGAAACTTCAAAATCGAATGGTGATCAATTGTGATTCAATCACTTGGAAATTTAAGGTGGTGATTGTTCCATTGATCCAATAATTGATAGTAATGTCAATCAATGTTAGGTACAAAGGTTGAATCACTAAAAGTACCTAGGTGATTAGTATCTTTAAAGAGATAAACCCTAATTGTTTATAAAAGCAATAAATCATTACAACATGTCTATCATAGATGTATGTACTTGATGGAGGGGTTTATATAACCTAATAAAGTTGTGAGGATGATTAAGAGGAATTCATACATGAGCACTAATCATGTGATGAATCGGGCATGATCCTTAACAAAGAGATCATGAAACCCTAATTTTGAGCACAAGCCCTAATTGAGAAGGTTAATGAACCCAAACCCTAATTCAAAGCAATTCTGAGTGAAACCCCAGTCTAGGGTAAGAATGTAACCCTAATCCAGGGTGATGGCATGAGTAACTCTAATTTAGGATAATGTGATGTGAAACCCTAAATTGGGATGAATAGTAAACCCTAATTATGGGTAATTGAATAGAAACCCTAATTGGGATGAATAGTAAACCCTAATTAGAGATAATTGCATATCAATCCTAATTATGGGAAATTGAATGTGAAACCCTAATTGGGATGAATAGTAAACCCTAATTATGGGTAAAGGAATGTGAACCCCAATTGGGAAGAATAGTAAACCCTAATTGTGGGTTATTGAATGTAGACCCTATTCTGGGGTGAAATTATATGAAATCCAAACTTAGGGTGATAATATGAGAAACCCTAATGTTTGATGTAATGTCAAACTCAAATCTAGGGTGATGCTATGTAATGTTGTATGAAACCCTAAACTTGGGCAATAGTGTGATAAACCATAATCCTGATCCGAGTAATGGGATGAGTATTCCCAATTGACATGAAATGGGAAACCCTAACCCTAGTAAGGGAATAGTGGTAT
Source organism: Alisma plantago-aquatica (assembly GCA_963693085.1). Lineage (NCBI taxonomy): Eukaryota > Viridiplantae > Streptophyta > Magnoliopsida > Alismatales > Alismataceae > Alisma > Alisma plantago-aquatica. Next base: position 107,294,923 of record OY856415.1, on the reverse strand, counting down.
TGCCTAGGAATAGTGATGTTATACTTGTTTTGCATGGTAGTGATATGTGATCAATGTAACTGTTATAATCTGTATTGACCATGCAGGTATTCTTAAATGGTGACCATAGCCAGGTAAGAGCTATGATGTTTTATTCATTATTGTTATTGGGCCTTGTGTGCCATAATATGCCTTGCTTCCTGGTAAGAGGTAACAAGAGTGAATTAATGGGCCTCAAGTGCCATGAGTGATGCTTGTAATAGCAAGTATCATGTTTGCCTTGGTCAGATGACCTGAAGGTGATAGTTACCTAAAAAAGTGGTAACAATGCTCAGTGTTAAGCTAAGGTTTGAATACCCAGAACCATATGATTATAGTATTGATATTGTGAAGGAATGAGAATTCCCAGTAATGAAATGAGGGACTGAGATCCCAATGTCTTTTAAAGACTGTGAAATAATTGATGAAAATAGTACATGTTTCTTGTAGCATTTGTTACAATAAGTTATGTTTATAAACTTGGTTGATGCTAAAAGAATATGATAATGTACTTAATTAATCAAGTGAAATCTATTCATGTAGTGCTCTGAACATAAATCCATCATCGTCAGTAACTGGTGATGGTGAAACAGGTTTTCCTGTGGTATTTCCTGGAGTTCGCATATTCTGAATATGCGGGGTTAATGGGCAAAAATATCCGTACATCCGAATGAGGGAATTGATGGAAGGTAAACATTAAACCTCTCAATCCTTCATTATATTTGTCGGGATGGATGTATCACAAATCTCCCGATGGTTGGGATGGATGTATCACTAATATCCCAATGATATTCAATGTCGGGTCGATGGAGATAGATATTTAGTCTCTCGATTGCCGATGAGAGTGCATTTGATGATGTAACTCTATAGCGAAGTTTCCAATACCCTGGAAAGCTATGTTGAGTAGTTGACATAAGTCCTACTTGTGGTCCCGCACTAACCAGGATGTGGGAGGTCATGGGAATCCGGCTCTTCCATTGACCTATGTATGGTACCGATTTCGATTTCGCAATGGTCGGTTGGAGTATGAGCAGTATACCTCATCTCCTCAGAGCTTAAGTATGTTTGAAAAATGTAATCAGCCGTGTAGCATATTTTCATAAGATTGAAATACGAGAATCACTGGTTGATGTTATCTTACTTCGTATATCCTAGATGGATAAGTGTTAGACATGTTCTTCAATTCATTATTGAATACTAGACATCCTGCTTTATCAAGTTACATCTGATAAGCTTAAGTGGGAATGTTGTTCTAATCTGCTTAAATAAGTGAATTATTTGTTGTTGATTATTTGATTCCATTGTTTAGTTTATTTCTATTAAACTACAATAATAGTGTTTTCGGAGGAGAGTTATATCTCGTGCTGGGGCAATTTTATAATTGTCTCACCCCCGTGGGATCCAATATTTTTAGGTAGATGCAAACAAAAAGGCAGAAACCCTGCTGTAGAGGAAGAGCATCAGCAGCAACAATAGGGACAACAGTGATCTTTCAGGTGGAGATACTGACTGTCAAGCTTGTATAGAGAGTCCTATGTGTAGTCTCTGTACTCTCAGGTCTTAGGAGTCAATAGATAATGTTTTTATAATCGATCTGAGATTTTGACTTGAATGCCTTGAGGATTTTGGTTACTTGTGCTTTTATAAAAGTAATGATGTATATAAATCCCTTGAGAGGAAATGATACATGTCTTGTACATGATGAACCATGTTGTATATGTAATACATTGGTTCTTGTTGAAGGAATTTCTTTGAGAATGGTTCTCTTTGCAAAAAGTTTTAATTTTCAGTAATTTTCAGTAATCCGCTGTTGATAATCGTTTCTGCATGTTTTATTATTGCTGATGACATTTTGTTATCTTAATGATGGCGGGTGTCATCACAACAATATCATCAAGTTGTATCTCAGTATCAACCTGTCTAATCATAGTTTCACATCTATCCTCACTGGCTGCTCTATCGACAACAACAGTATCATGGGGCCTCTTCAAAGTCCGACCACTCCTCAAAATTGTCACCACTTTCACATGCTCATGCGTAGTAGAATAGGAGGCTTGTGGAGGTGGTTGTGGCTTTTGGGGTGGTGGACATCTTTGGTGAGCTAAATTTGGGTTTTGGAGGATGAATTATGATTGTGGTCATTGTGGTTGTTGTGGATGGGGGTAGTATTGTGGAGGTGGTTGTTGGAATGAATGAGGTGGAGGTAGAGCATATTGATAATTGAGAGGCACTTGAGGAGGTGGTGGAGCATAGGGATTTGGTGGTTCTTGGTATGAAGGCGGAGCATATGAACTTTTAGTGTTTCCCAAGAAAGTGCCATCATTGTTTAGATTTGGCATTACTTGAGATGGGAGTCTTCCTTCCTCCCTCCTATCAAGTGAGAGAGATATTTGATCCAATCTTTTCTCAATACGATTGATGGTCTGCCCATGTAAAGATACATCCTTCTTCACCTCATCCAAACTTCTCAATCTTCCAAGCACTTCATCTTCAAACTTGGAGCCATATCGTGTCCTTGGCTGCCCTTATCCTTGAACATCTTCATTTTGTTGCTTCCATGAACAATTAGGATGGTTTCTCCACTTGGGAGTGTAAGTGTTGGATATAGGACCTTGATTATTTTGGTTGCCAAAAGAGTGCAAATCATGAACTTCCTCTACTTTAGCTTCAACCACCATGGTGGATTGACTAGAAGAACCACCATCTTGGCTCTTCATCATGTTCATCATGTCTGTCATCATCTTCATCATGTCAAGGTTGGCAACGGTGTAGGCTGGAGCTACAGGAGGAGGTGGAGGGATGTAGATCTGACTGCAATGTTCCCCTTCAGTAGAAACTCGATGGCAGGAATTTTCAGCAAGGTGTTCAAACAATGGCCACAACTCCTCGGGTGCCTTTGCCATGAATGTGCCTCCCCATGATGAGTCAATATTGTCCTGGATTAACTCTTCAAGCCCGGTGTAGAAGGCTTGGACTAGATGCCACAATGGTGCCTCGTGATGGGGGAATTCACGAAGGAGCTTTTGTAACCTTTCCCATGCCTCGTGGAAAGGTTGATTTTCTTTTTGGGCAAAGGTAGTGATACATCTTCTCATGTGAGTCAACTTGGAAATTGGAAAGAACTTTTTAAGAAACTCATTTTTGACCTCATTCCAAGTCACCAACTCTGGCTTCAAATGTACCATTCTTTAGCTTTTTCCTGTAAAGAGAAAGGGATGACTCATCTGTAGCAGTGGGGGTATGAAAGGTGGAACAAGTCTCAAGGAAGACATTGATGTGATGGTAGGGATTTTCATTCTCCATCCCATAACAGGTAGGGGGAGTCCAACGAGTGTGGGTGGAATGGAGAACTGTTGACCTGACATTTAGTCAACTAGGGTGTAATGGGAGAATTGTAGTTCCCTAGGGTGAAATACTCATGGAGGGAGCGGTTGGGCAGAAGTAGAGGTGGTTGAGCATTCCCATGAACATCGTTTCCTGCCAGGTGGTCACCCATCTTGGTTTCTTGGTCTTAGTTGCGGCGGCTTTGGCTTCTCCTCCTACCTATCTCAGGGTCATACAATACCAAGTCAGTACAAGTAGAATGTTATTGTGCATGCACAAATGTCACATGCACAATACACAAACAAACAATAAGAAACCAAGTTAGAATGGCAATATGTAAAAGTGAATGAAGAATAAAGAATAGCAATGACAAGGGCAATAGGAAAGGCTAAGCTACACTACCTAGCTAACCCGAGTGCCTCTGTCCCCGACAATGGTGCCATGGAGCTTGTTGCGTCAAGTCAAAGGTGCACACACTAATCGATTGGGTTTGATTAGATGTGCCCCAAGGAACTCGAACACACTTGGGATCTTTTGAAATTTATAAAAACCCTAACAAGACTCGATCACAACACCAAATAGGTCACCCGCAAACACATGGGGTACTATTGTAGTATATGTGATAGGCAAGAGTAGGGTTTGATCCTCTGGGAAAGAGGGGTCACTAGAGCTAAGTTAGCATTGGCTACATTCCTAGAACGGAGACTACGATTTGAAGGGTTGATTGGTTGATTTGATTGTTAAACTAAGTGAACATGCAAGTAAAAGAAATATGAAATCTAAGCTATTGTAAACCCTAAATTATCCTAAGCAAGCAAGTCTAAGGAACTAGATTAAGCAATTATCTAAATAGGAGCAAAGGTTAACTACACTACAGTAGTAGATAAATTAGCAACTAAGAGCTAAGTTAAACACTAGAGAGAGCAAGAACCTAAGTTAACCCTAAAGAACAAGACTAAGTAATTAATTAGATGAAACAAAGACAATTAAGCTACACTAGCATTAACAAGCAAGAAGATTAAGATATGTTTTGAGCAATGGATTAGGTAGGTGGGCTGTTTGGGAATGTGATTTAATATTAGTTGGGGGGATTAACATGGCATGCAATTAGCACAAATCAGTCGAGATTACCAGACCAAACAACAAGGAAAGTTCTATTAGAATGTACCCTATACTACTAGTTGGAGAACTAGGGTTAGGTGTAATTCTAGTAGGACTTGTCAAGTTTAGGTCTCTAGGGATGATATCACTGGGCATACATGTAAATTGCATGTATATGTGGAACAGTTTGTTTTGCATACATGTTGTGGTTGATACCAGTGGGCATACATGTGAATTACATGTATATGTGGAACAATTTGTTTTGCATACATGTTGTGGTTGATACCACTGGGCATACATGTAAATACTTGATATGGTATGTGTTGATATGCAGGTTGTTGGACCTTCATGTAAATATCTATGAACATGATGGTCATGTCTAATCAGTTTTTGTTTCCCCTCTTTATGGCTATGTGGTTAATTAGTAATTGATCATGCATTTGGTTTTGAGCAATATCATTTAGTGTGACAGAGTGTCACAGTTTTTTTTGGTATTAGAGATTTAGGTTTGTTGAATCAATAGGGATACATGACTTAGGTTTGTGTTTGTTTTAACATAATGCAACATGTCTAGTCATAGCTTATGCTCATGTAGACATGTCTGGAGAACCTGAAGAGAATGTGGAGAGTATCTATGTCGCATCACGAGGTGGTAGTAGGAGGCCGGAATATGATGAAAAAGTGCCTATGATAGGCCCAGAACTGCCCACAGTGCCTCAATTTGACCCTACAACCATGGGAAATCCTTCCTTTCAGTCCATGTTTCGACAGCTAACAACAACAATTATACATAGTTGATAGAGCGCTTGTACCCTAATCTATGGCATTCATCCCTAATTCAGAATCTCAGGGTTCCACGAAGACGTTTGAGAGGTTGTGGCATGTTGGAGCTATCGAATACTCGGGTAAAGCAAGCCCGATTGATGTTGAAATGTGGTTGATGGAGCTTGAGAAGGCATTCAAGATCCTTAATATTTCATAAGAGGACAACGTGAAGCATGTTATTTACTTATTGAAGGATAGTGTTGGCCACTGGTGGGCCATAAAAGAAGATAAGAGACCAGGAGTTGTTGTAAGTTGGGAAGAGTTTTAGTGGGAGTTCATGAGCCCAAAGATGTATTTGGACAAGAAGACAACATAGTTTGAGAGGTTGAACCATGGTTTAGTGTCCATCAATGAGTATGAAGTGAAGTTTATGGAGCTTTTGAGTTTCTATCCTCATATAGTAGGGACAGAGAAGGAGAGGATTCAGAGGTTTGAGAAGGGCCTGAGTTCTTAGTTGTCTACGATAGCGTCATCTTTGGAGAATTGAGAGAGGTTCTCTACCTTTGTGGAGTATGTGAGTGATCTGCTCTCAAGAAGTGTGAAGCCAACACCAAGAAGAGGCCATCTCAGTTTCAAGGATAACCATCTGCTAGATTTAAGAAATCAAGGTTTTCTTCACTGCAGCCACATAAGGGATCAACTTTTTCTGATTTGAGATCAGGAGTACCATCACAATGGTCTCTGAGTAAGGGCAGAGGCCACAGCTTATTTCTAGTAGGAGAGCATAGTGCAATTTTTTTATTAGTGACATGGCCGTCGAGGCTGTAGTATGACACTAAGACTTGTCACAAATGTTGATAAGTAGGGAATATAAGGTGGGTGTGCCCTATGAAGGATGAAGAAGTGACACAACAACTAAGGCAGAGTTAACGAGGTTCACAAAAACAACAGTTTAGTAGTTGTGGTGGTGGCAAAGGACGTGATCAGGCATCATAGGTAGGATTGCCTGGACCAGATGGAAGAGGATTTGGAAGACAACCTATGACAGCTAGATTTTATGCTATGAGTCAGCCAGAGGGAGTGGCCAATCCATAGGACGTGACATGCCAAATGGAACTTTTTCATTATGAATTATATGCTTCTTCTTTTGAATCTATTTTGGTTGACTCGGGTGTGACACACTCATTTATCACCAGAGAGGTGGCAAGTAGTTTCCATCTGCATATTTTTTCATAGATTTGAGAGTCTCTTTCTTGAAACACTTTTAGTTGGTTCCACTAAATTATGGGGGGCATGCCCATCTTGAATTCTTTCTTTATTAGTATTTAACATCCAAGTGGACCTTATGCCACTTGACATGCATGCATTCGATGTAATCCTAGGGAAGAATACCTTTTGGAAGTATAAGGTTGTTTAGGACTGCAGTTCCACGGTGGCAAAATTTTGTGATGGATATGTCTCTTGGACTTTTTAAGGTGATAGGAAAATCCTTCTTACATGTTTGGTGTCAGCTATGAAAGAGGAGACATTGATGAGATAAGGATGTGAGGCCTTCCTGGCATATGTTGTGGATACCAAGAGGAGGAATCCTAGTATCCATGAGGTACATGTAGTGTGTGAGTTTGAAGATGCCTTTTCAGAAGAGTTTCCTTGTGTTCCAACTCCTAGAGAGATTGATTTTGAAATGAATCTCATATCTGGAACACAACCCATAGCTCAAGCACCTTATAGGATGGCACTAACAGAGATGCATGAGTTAAAGAAATGGTTGCAGGAGTTGCTGGAGAAGGGTTTTATGAGACTGAGCACTTCTCGTTGGGGTGATCCTATGTTGTTTGTGAATAAGAAGAATGGTTCTATGAGGCTATTCAAAGATTACCGACAAGTGAACAACGTTACTATGAAGAACAAGTACCTATTTTCAAGGATCCATGATCTATTTGACCAGCTGAGAGGTGATACAGTGCTATCAAAGATAGATATGAGGTCAATATATCACCAGTTGAGTATCAAAGTAGATGATATACCTAAGGATACTTTTAGGACTAGGTATGGTCATTACGAGTTCGTGGTTATGCCGTTTGGGTTAACCAATAGGCTGACAACTTTCATGGATCTGATGAACATGGTGTTTAGACCATATCTAGATCACTTTGTGGTCATGTTTATCTATGATATCTTGATATACTCCATGAATAGTCAGCAACACAGGCAACATCTATGCTAGGCATTGATGTTGTTGAGGCGACGTAGGTTGTATGCGAAGTTCAGCAACCGTGAATTCTGGTTGACCGAAGTGTCTTTTCTTGGTCATGTCATATCTTCTAAGGGTGTTTGCATAGATCCAAAGAAGGTAGATTCAATCTAGAATGGGAGAATTCTAAGACACCGACCAAGGTTCGAAGTTTCCTAGGTTTGGCAGGACACTGTAGGAGATTCATAAGAAATTTTAGTGTTGTAGTGTTACCCCTCACCAATCTGACTAGGAAAGGTATTCTATTTTTCTGGGATGATAGGTGTCAACAGGCCTTCCAATTGTTGAAGGAGAAGGTGACCACTTCTCTGGTGTTAGTGGTGCTAGAGCAAGGGAAAGTCTACATCGTCTTTTGTGATGCTCTGAGAAATGACTTGAGATGCATGTTGATGTAGGAGAAGAACGCAATTTCTTTTACTTCACAAAATCTTAAGAAACATGAGGAGAACTACCTAACACATGACCAGGAGCTAGAATTTGTGGTTCATGCCCTGAAGATTTGGAGGCACTATCAGTATGGGGAGAAGTGTTAGATCATCACAGATCACAAGAACCTTCAATACATCTTCTCAAAGCAGGAGTTGAACATGAGGCAGAGAAGATGGATGGAGCTAATCAAGGACTATGATTGCATGATATACTACCATCCAAGGAAGGTGAATGTGGTGGTTTATGACCTAATTAGGAGTCATCTTCATCATCATATGTTCATAAGGCACGGTTACTGTCCATGGTGTACCACAAATGGGACATGTTGGTATCACTTTGCTAGATGAACATATAGTTGGAAGTGTCCTTGTTGGTAGGATTGTTGGCATAGTTAAGGTTAAGCCTACCTTGATGTAGTAGATTAAATTTTGCTAAAAAAAATGATACAGTGATATAGAATATCAGGTCATAGTTTAGCAGTAGGAAATATGAGGGTTTCCTTGAGTCGGATGATGGAATAGTTTTCTTTCACAACAAGGCAGTGGTTACAGATTTTGTGGGCCTGAGGTAGATGATACTTGAGGAGGTTCTTTACTCTATGTACACGATGCACCCTAGAAGTACCAAGATGTACCATAATTTGAAGGATTTGTATTTGTGGCCAAATCTAAAGCGTGATGTGGTAGAGTTCATTGATAAACGTCCAGTTTATCAGTAAGTCAAGGTAGAACATCAGAAACCTATAGGAATATTACAACCTCTATTGATACCACTATGGAAACAACATCATATTACCATGAACTTTGTGGTTGGTCATCCGAGGACATCCAAAGTTCATGATTCTATTAGGGTTATAGTTGATAGGTTCACCAAGTGAACTCACTTTATTCAAGTCAAGATGACATATACAGTAGAGAAGTTGACACAGATCTACATGGAAGAGATAGTTGTCTACATGGTATTCTAGTTACCATAGTATCTGAAAGAGATCTACAATTTACGAGTAGGTTTTGTGAACGTTTACATACAACTATGGGACACAACTGAGGTTTAGCACAAATTTTCACCCACAGATAGATGGTCAGTCAGAAAGGACCATTCAGACATTGAAGATTTGTTGAGAGCATGTATCCTACAATTCCATTGGCAGTTGGGATGTACATCTAGTTTGATAGAGTTTGCCTACAATGATAGCTATCAACGGAGTATAGACATGGCACTTCATAAAGTGTTGTATGGGAGACATTATTAGTCACCTCTTTGTTGGTATGAGATAGGTGAGTATCAACTTTTGGGTCTTGAGCTAGTGTAGCAGACCATTGATAAGATCAGGAAAATACAATAATAGTTAAAGGCAACCTAGGACAAACATAAGTTGTATGCCAATAACCGTGACAAATTACTTGAGATCCAAGTTGGAGGTCAGGTGTATCTTAAGGTTTCACCTTGGAAAGGCGTGATGAGGTTTGGAAAAAAGGGTAAGTTGGATTCTAGGTTTATCAAACCATACCCTACTTTGGCACTTGTTAGAAAGGTGGCATATAAGTTGGAGTTACTGCTAGAGTTGCATATGTTGTAGAATTGTGTTCATGTCTCCATGTTGAGGAAGTTTCATCCAGATATAGAGCATACATTACAGTCAGTGGATGTTGATTTGGATGAGGATGTGTCTTAGGTTGAGGGTCATGTGTTGATCTTGGATAGGAGAGTGAATAAGATGAACCAAAAGGACACATCCTTAGTTAAGGTTTTGTGTATTCACCATAGTGTGGAGGAGGCTAGATGGGAGTTACAGGATGAGATGCATAGGATGTACCCATCTCTATTTGCATAGGATTTCAGTGCCAAAATCCATGTTAGGGGTCTATGATTGTAAGAACCCTGACCTTGCTTTTTGGTTGAACAGTTTTTCTTATCATATTTCTAATTATAAAAATTTATGCAAACCCTAAGATGTTCCTGGATATCATGTGACAAGCTTAAGTTTCAAGTTTGGTCCAGTTTCGACATTATTTGAGCAAGTTATGTAAATATGTGCTTATTTTGGACTTTCATGCAATTTACCCATATCTAGGGTTTTCATTGCAATTTTTCACATTCTTGATGTGCCTCACATATTTTCATGTCATGTTGATATAGTTGTGCTTTGGGGTGTGCTGTTACACCTTAATTTGAGTGATGACGCCTCATCTTGTATTGAGAATAGGGTGTGCCCTCATGGATGCCCTAACTTAGTGATTAACCTTGGGTGTTGACTCATCCAGTATTGGTGGTCGTCAAGTTTCCTTGAGCCTCCTAGGGTTGGCGGTCGATGAGACTTCTGACTCATCTTGGTCACCAACATTTCTAGGGTTGGCAGTCGATAAGTGCTATGATCAGCTTGGTCGCCAAGATTTCTTGGTAGTCGCCAAGTTCGCTGACCCTTAGTGGTCGATTAGTTTTCTAATCATCTTGGTCTGAAGTTTTTATTGTTGTGGTTATTGGGCTCTGATCAACATATTTGACCTAGTTGCATGGTGAGATGCTTGCATGGAAGAGGTGTTTTGACCTTGGACACATGGCATGCATGGCTAGACACCTTTCCGGTAACACCCCAGACCTGGGTTATGACTTAAACCTAGAAGTTTTGCTTAAGAAAGATAATTATAAACTTGTTCTAATCCTTTAAAAAGTAATTAAGACTCTTTGTGAAGTTTATTTTCAAGTTTGAGCTTATTTGCAAACTATGTGTGCATTATATGACAATCTGAGTGAAAAGTGCAGTTTGCCCAAGATAAGGGGCTACATTGCAAATTTCACATGTGGAATGTGTACTAAGTGTTTTAATATCATAAGAGAGAATGATGCTAAGTGGTCGCTTGTGGAAAGCCTAAAATTCAAGTATTGAGTTTGTTTGAACAATGCTAGTGCCTTGTCTACCAATTTTGGTACAAATTGTAATTTACCAAAAATATAGGGTTGATATACAAATTACCACCTCTAGTGTGTCCCTACTCCCTTTAGGTATCATTTAGACGAGATATAAAGAAGGGGGCACCATAATTGAACCACTTTTGAATGATGGTACTCTTAGTCATGAAAAGACCAAGAAAGAATTGAAGGTGAAACCCTTACTTGAGCTATATCAAGTTGTAGACTTAGGGTGGGAGTCCTTATCAGCCAAGGGGCCATGAAGGGAGTCTCCTATCAGTTTTTTGAGTTTTGGAAAAGGCCATGATGGGAAAACAACCTCAAGAAGGTGGCCCATGTCATGTTGGAAACTCCTTGCAAAAAGTGTATCAGTTTGCTTTAATAATGAGATAAAGATAAGATAGCTTATCTAATAAGATAAATGATGGCTAAAATATCACCTTTAGATTATCCTTAATACTTTTTCATGGCAATATATATATGTGTGCATGTATGGAAACGTGTCAACCATGCATGGCCACGTGTCATTTAGTACCATAAGGTGAAGACACCTCTTATACACTTTATCTCTAGGATCCAAGTATATGTACCTCTTCCTTCACTTACTAATGAAATTTTTGAACTCCACAACTCTCCTTTCCTTGAGATATCATGCATGGACTCTTAGATATTGGGCATACCACTTTGGTATCGTGCACAAGTGAGGGAGTGTCGAGTTAGAGCTTGGTATTGGCCATAGAGGAAGGATATCAACCAGGCAAGGTAATATCAGTCAAGCAAGGTGATATCAGCCACAAGAGGTGAAGATATCATGCAAAGTTTAAAAATATCAAGCCTTGGACTTATATAAGCTCATCTTCAACCTTAGGAATGTGAATCTTTGGATCTTGGAGCTTTGAAGTTGTTCATAAGGTGGGTTATATAACTTGAACCCAACCATGTTATTATTCACCACCTATCTTGCTATACTTAATGTTCTACTTTCAATTCTGAGATTTTCTTGAATATTTGATGAATGTATGAGTTCTATTAGTTGCGTATACCTATTTTCAATGAAACTATAACAGTTAGAATGAATATCTCGAGCTTGAAGAAGATGGTATCACCCTATAAAGTGATATCGGGTTCAAGCACCTAAGTACCTCTAACCCAATATGGTTATGTACATACATCACTAGCACGATATGTTTATGAGTATATACCTCTTTGCATGATATAGAGATGAAGTTTATATCTTGAACATGATATGGTGTCAATCATACATCCCTTACACGATATGAAGTCAAGCAAAGACTTCATGCACGATATAGTGTCAAATACATACTTATAAATTGGTATGTTAGACCCTAATTTTGACAAACTCAAGATGAGGGAGATAAGAAAGCACTTCTTGCATGATATGATCATGAAAGACACGTCTAGTACATGATATGTTGTTAATCACATACTTGTACACAATATAAGACATGTAGTCAAACAAATGGTACAACCCGACATAGGTTTAAATACCTTAAACGATACGAAACCCTAGATGGGGGATAACCTGATATTGAGATAGGTGATATCTCATACGTGATGTGAGACATGTCTTGTAAATGATATAGGAGTTACCTACTAGCACCTTATACACGATACAAGGTTAAAGCTTTACCTGTTACATGATTTGGGCAAAACCCTAGATAGAGAAATGGAAATCTGATATGCTTTACTACCTTGAGATGAGTTGAAGAGCAACTAAGTATTTATCTTGTCATGCACTTATTATAAAAAAACTAAATATTGAAAGTATAGAGAGGTTATAAGATCAAGGATTTATCTATTATAGGTAACCTGACATGATACCCAATATTTAACTTGATATGCTAAACCCGAGATAGAAACATATATGATATCCAATATGGATCACTATATGGCAATACAATATGGGAACACGATATGATATCCAATATAGGATCATGATATGGCAGCCTAATGTGGGGAAACAATATGGTAAACTCAAGATGGAAACTGATATGGGAATCTAAGATAGAAAACCGATATGAAAGTTGATATGGAAACTTGATATAGAAATTCAAGGTAGGAAATCAATATAATATTATCTTATATTATCTTGAACGATACATGGTAAAGCCATAAAAGACATGCCTGATATGGTGTACTCTTGTACACGATATGAGAACCCAATATGACTCTATACCTGATATAAGGTCAAGAGTTCAACCTATACCCGATATGAGGACGACTTGAGATACTAAAAGCTAAAGTGATAGCTAACCCGACATGGCTACATGAGATGTTGTTGGGGGACATACCCTAAACCTGATTTGATGATGTGGTTTCACCACATGACTAATATGGATACATAGCATGATGACATGAGCATCTTCAAGCATGATAGGAGAACAATATCCACTATGATACCCGATATGATAGGCATGCTCCAATTCATTAGGTTTGTTTAAGTGACATATATGATTCATTCAATATTGAGATACAATGAGTTTAATTCAATTTGATAATGATAAGGTAATAGACCTTAAGAGGTGAATTAAGAAAGATGCAATTAATACCCTAATAAGGATAAGAGAGAGACTTTTACATGTGTGATAAACATCTTGATAAGAATGTATTGATACTCCTATGATGAGTGAAGTATGAATTAGGGTTTCATTCTAGACATTATGATTTTCAATCCTTAATTGTTAATAAAGGGAAAATATAACCCTAATGAAGGGTGATGATATGCTTTTACAACCAATATTGGTTAGATTGAGAAATCCTAACCCTAATAATGGGAAGGATGTAATTTCTTATATCACAAGGTGATGATGTAGATAATCCTAACCCAAATCATAGGAAGGTTGCATTTCTCTTAAATTGTAAAATGATGTCACATGTTGATAAGAGTCTTTCATCATAAAGTGCACACTATACAAGAATCATGAAATGATGAGCATAGCAAGATATGAGCTATGATGTGCCATATCAATAGATTTAAATAAGTCTTGTAAGATATGTGAAATACTTGTATAACAAGTATAATGATTATACAATCTGATGTCTTAAGAGATAAGTTGTTTCCTAGTAAAAGGTGACAAGATGTTTAATGAACTGTGTGGGCTATGTGAAAAACTGGAACAACAAGTAAGATGAATACCTTGGTCATAGGACCTAGAGGTAATCATTACCCATTATAGAGGTAATAATGATATGTGTTGATCTAAGGGTTTGAATACCCAGATCTAGTAATCATGATGATGATGATATGAAGAGATGAGAATTCCCAGTGATGTAATAAGGGACAAAGATCCTGCGTGATATGCTTTAAAAAATGTTCCAAAGATCTTAAAAGTACTATCCTTTATTTAATAGCATCTGTTATAATTCATGTTTGAAACTTGATTGATGCTAAAAGAATACTGTAAGGTACCTAATTAATCAAGTTAAATCTTATCATGTAGTGACCTGACCATAGATGCATTCAGTGTATGAAATTGCTGATGGTGAAACGAGTTTAACTCAGAAGCATATTTTTGAATGTGGGGGTGAATGACAAAGTATATCTGAACGTCCCAATGAAGAATCAGTGTCACACCTTCCTTATTTATCCAAGGATGATGTGAATCTCCCAACCAAATAAGAAATTGATGTGTAAATCTTTCTTCATTTCTAAGTGGTATCGGGATTAAAGTATAAAATCTCCTGACCAGGAAAGGAATTGATGTTTATCTTCCTTATCCTTATATTATAATCCAGGAAATCTATGTGGACTCTCTCGGAGAGAGTACATGCTATGGCAGTAACTCTATAGCGAAGAAGCCGCTATACCCCAACATGCTAATTGCAGATGACATAAGATGTCCTGCCAACAGCTGGCACAAGATGTCCTGCTGAATCTAAGTGGTCTCGTATGGACCGAGAAAAGTGAGGTCTTGACAGCCGGATCTGTCATTGACCTTGTATGGTACTGATTTTGACTTACTAGTGGTCGGTTGGAATATGAACGGTATATTTCATCTCCTCAGGGCATAAGTGTGATTGTAATATGTAATTAACCGTGTAGCATATTTGCTTAAGGATCAAATACGGAAAGATATTGGTTAATGTACACTCCCTTTATACATCTTAGTTGAATAGATGTTATTCATATTTATTCATATTCCCTTGAATTGTGAATAGATGATTTATTGCTCTACTATAGATAGATGCATTATTTTTAAGAGAAATGACTGCTCTATTCTGCTTATAACAGTGATTAATCCTACTTATTAATATAAAAGAACCTCTGTTCAATTTTTATATTGTTAACCTTGATAATAATATAGTCGGTGGAGAGTTATATCTCCCGCTGGGACAATTGTCTCACCCCGTGGGATCCAAAATTTTTAGGTGGACGTGCACGAAGCGATAGAGACCTTTCTACATAAGGAGAACAATAGTCAGGACAGCAGTGACAGCTAAGGTTGAGTACATTGTCTGTCATATCTTGTAGATAGAAGTCCTATGTGTCGTATCTGTACTCTCTGGTCCTTGGGAGATAGTTCTTAGTGTTTTTTTACAAATGACTTGATATTTTGGTTATTGACCTTGAGATGTTTATGTTTCTATTGTAAATGTTAAGGTGAAGCAACTAGTACTTGTTATCCTCGAGATGAGACGATACAATGTATGTACAATATGAACCACATGTACATAAAGTTTTGGTTCTTTGTGTAAGAGTTTTCTAGAAGAGGATCTATGTGCAAAATAGTTTTAACTCGTAGTAATTTTTGTTAATTCCATTTCTTATGGTTATTCCACGATTATTACTGGTGATGGCTTGATTTGTAATCGGGTCATCACATTTCCCTTCCTTTCTCTCTCCAACCCTAAGCCTTATTACCGCCCTCCTTGTATGCAAACAAGATCTTCACACATCTAGATCTCTCTCTCTCTCTCTCTCTCTCTCTCTTCTTCCCTTATTTCTTGGAGCTCTCCCCCCTTGTGTGGTGGAAAAGATGGAGCCAAGGTAGGATAAGCTTAGCCCATCTTGCTTGCATGTGTACCTAGGGTTTGGACCTACCCTTGTTGAAGTTGTTTGGTGCTTTCTTGCTTTGTTCCTTGGTCTTGGTAAGTGAGATCTCCCTCTTTGCCTTCATTTTATTATTCCCCATCTTCTTCTCTCTTTCTTCTTGGTCAGATCCATGGTGGAGCTTTGAGCTAGAGGTTGAAGACACCTTCCTTCTTGCTTCCTTGACCTAGGGTTTGCTTGTTCTTGGAGAAAAAAACTAGCTTGGCCAAGTGGAATGCTCAAGCTAGGGTTTATACCTTCTTTATTTGAGATACCTTTCTATTTGGAGCTTCTTCTTCATTCCTAAGGTGAGTTATATAACTCTCTCCATGTCTATTTATTACTCTTATCTTACATGTACATGATCTTGCCCTAAAATGTTGTTCCAAGTAAAAAGAGGCTATCTTTGCCTAGGGTTTAGTTTAGATGGTATATTTTGAGTAGATAATCCTTCTTTGTGCACCTCTAATTCTTCATTTAAGATATAAAACCTAGACCTTTCATATGTGTGTGACTCTGTGTGGTTGATGAGATTTTGAATCCATGTTGGTCGCCAAGTTTTGAATTTCATGTTGGTCACCAAGATTTGTATCTCATGGCTGGTCGCTAAGTTTTGATTCAATATGGTCTATGGGATTTTGTTCATGATGTTCGCCAAGTTTTGAACTTCATGATAGTCTCCAAGAATTTTTAACTATGTTGGGCACAAACGATTTTGAACTCATGTTGGTCACCAAGATTTATACTCTGTGATTGGTTGATGAGTTTTTGGGTGGTCGCTATGGTACCTAACCCTAGCGGGCTCCAAGATGCTTCCTGCGCTAGTGGTCGCTAAGGTATGTAACCCTAGTAGTCACCAAGATATTTTCAACCCTAGTGGTCACCAAGGTACCTAACCCTAGTGGTCACCAAGATGTTTCCAACCCTAGTGGTCGTCAAGATACCTAAACCTAGTAGTCTCCAAGATGTTTCGAACCCTAGTGGTCGCTAAGGCACCTAACCCTAACAGTCGTCAAGATGTTTCTAACCCTAGTGGTCACCAAGGGTTCTAACTCTATGGTCGCCAAGGGTTCTAACTTCATGGTCTGTGAGGTTTTTTATCCTATGAGTATGAGTCAAGAGTCTTGGTTGTATGAGATCTATGGCTATTTAAGGAGTTTATTGGTATCATGTAACTCAACCTGTTCTTGTTAAACCTAACGCTAATGCTAGTGAGTGATGATGGTTAATCACACATAGCTTCTGTATATCTTTGTTATGATCAAGAATATTCTCTGTCCATGTTGTTATACCCTAATTGGTTACCATATGAACATCATGGCTTCTTAATGCAATGTTATGGTGAACTTTTATATCACATGTATAGTAATTGTTTGTTGAACCTTTGGTAAGGCATGGAAAGATGATGATATTCTTTCAGGATATGATGTGATGGTCTTAATAACCTTTGGGCATGGTTAAGCCCTACTGGAGGTGCAATTCTCTTCTTTATGTGATAGGGATTGGTATCATGTGATGATGTTACAAGAAATGTACCGCATATGTTTTGTATCTTTAAAGTTGCAATGTACTCATGTTTTGTAGTATTCGTTTAGGGTTTACACATAACTTGATTGATGTAACCCTAACTCACCTAATTGGCATTGAATATTCAAGTGAACCCCTAATCATGTAGTGCCCTGTGTCGTTGATCTATCCCATTTTTAAGACTAATTGGATGGTGAAATGATTATACCTCTAATGGAAGCTCAAAGTTGTATATTTTTTTAGTATATGCATGTTTTTGAGGATGGCTGCAGTCATACCTTGGTAGGAGATTGGTTGAGGTTGTATCGCAAATGATTATGATTCAATATATGTGATGTGATTGAGGACATATGTTGTTGTACCTTGTATAGGGTTTTGTATACCTTGGTTACTAATGTCATGACCTATATATCAAGGGCAGACTAGGCTATTTTATATCTTGATTATGTATATCATTGTGGTTGACTCGTACTGACTGAAAGTAGATGAGATCTTAGGATTTCAGCTCGCTTAGATCTTATACGAGACTAATTTTTTTTGGTATGTATGCCCAGAGAGCCAATAATATGATGCTTGAAGTGAGGCACTAGATACTTGATTTGATAATCATAAAGGTAATTATGATGTTTGTCTTAGTCATGAGATGTTGACACTGACATAAGTAGATGTCTAAAGAATGATGTTACTTGATGACATATGCCTTTAGGTTGAGGACCTGAATGATAAGATCATATCTATTGCAAGAGTACATACATTGTTGTTATGTCCCTAGTCAGATTTACCGTGGAAGCACAATAGACATTAGTAATACATAAGACTAGAGTGTCTGTTGGATGATGACACAGTCTCATTAGTCATGATATGTGATATCAAGTCAAACACACAAATACATTTAGTGAATAGTGTATTAGACAGACCCACCATGAGAGTGATACATAGAAACCATGGAATGGTAGTTAGAATGATCTCTCATAGTGACGCTGGTGATTATGGTTCTTAGACCTGAAATCACTACACTCATCACATGTCATTGGGTACACTTTGACATCATCAAAATAGTCCTGAAACATGGTTGTTATAACAGTGATGATTGGGTGACTTTGACACATGGGGATTGACTGTGAGTGATAGAGACATGATTTGTCCCTCCTAGTGGATATTGATATCCAGGGCCCCTTAATAAGCGAGACTGAGAGTGCACATCCATACCCATGTGATTCAATATATGATATGTGAACTCTCATGCATCTCAGAGAGTCTGCTCTAGTTTAAGGAACATGGATTGAACATTGAGAGAATTACGATTCCATGCCTTGAGTTCATCATATATCACAGACAACGGAATAGTATGATCATGGTAACACTATTCATGAGTTATAGGATGAAGTTGTTCTCCATCTTTTTGAATTACTTGGGTAGAAATGATGTGCGACTAGGCACCACTCTTTGCTTGTGATGTCATAAGTTATTATGGACACTCACTACTAACGTAAATCTAGACCTATAGGGTCACACACATAAGATACACTTGGATTAAAGGAGTATATTCATGAATGATGTTTAGATTGAATGCTAACAGTTTTAGGTATTTAATTAAACAATGGATCAAATAACTAGACTCAGAATCATCAAGTTAAAGTGTTCGACTGAATGATTAGAGTGTCAAGTTGATTGGAATTGATTTTTAAAGTGTTTAGGTATTCAATTCACACATCAACAACTGACTGCACTGCCAAATGGCCATCTCAAGTGTTGAGATGGGTGTCTGTGGTGCCAAATGTCCATCTTTAGTGTTGAGACAGGCATCTAGTTAGTCAGGCCAGGTGGAATGAAGTTGCCTGCCCAAACTAAGGTGAACTGACCGGTTCATGCTGATGAATCAACCAGATCGACTCAGCTCACCAGACCACCATCTGGGTGAACGATACAACCTCCTCGCATGTGTGATATTTCTAGGTTAGGATGGGGAATGTTCTAAATATTATCAACATGTGGAGAAGAAGGAAGAAGACAAGATGGAGAAAAGTGATGTAGTGAACTAATGGTAAGGTAGTGATGTCTTCACACAACATCTATAAGCATCACACATCAAAGACATGTGAATGTATCACATCAAGCTACAACCTCAATGTACAAGACTTAGAAGCATGTCTGAGTTCCTAAGTATGTAATCTTGAGTAAGACCTCATATGCAGTGGGCCTTGCTACAATGGCCCTCAACAAATAATGTAAGTGTTTAGATATCTCAACTCCTCCTCTAAACATGGGTACTCAGGTACAGAGGCAAATAACTCTAGCTTTTGTGCATCAATGGACCTACCAAATATGTCCAGTGATCAACATAATGCATCAATTGTCTTATCAAGGTTATCAACCAATGTGAATTGTATTTAACCCTAAACTCTTATACTACATGGATGGATGACACCTTTTGTTAAGCCTTAAAGAGTTTTAGGTATACCATTCAATCTCCAATAAACCACTGCTAAGTCAAAATTGTTGGGAAATTAGGCACAAATATGGGCAGTGGAAATAAAACTTTATTTGGTTGTTTCCCAGAAACCAATAGAATCTCATCAACATCAATGTATCTAGGAAGGAAGGGTTGCAAGCTTATACCTGATCCTAGAGAAGTCCAGTGAAATCATTATAGAATTACTATCTTGGACGGTGTCTATGCAACTCCTGGTCTTCATCACAGATGACAAACTCAAACAGATCCTACATCGCCTCCTATGGACTCTCCACCGACTGTAGGGTGATGTCATCCTCCTAGAAGCAATCAAAGGACTCCTGCCTCTATAGTAGTCCATGTAGACCACTGAGAACTCCACGTTGCACTGCCAGAGCCAATGGGAGGGAGTTGTCCCCTTCTGTCAACATACTAGTCATCGAATGCTCTCCTACAACAACTGATCTCAGTTGCTCCTCCCTCGCTATACCTCCCTATTTAGGTAGGACTTACTTGGTCTCTCATGGTTACCACAACCAGAGAGGACAACAATTATCAGGCCACTAATCCCACTTGTATATGTTGAGAAGCCCCCAATACCCTTCTATTTATAGTAGAGGACAGGGTCAGGGTTCCCAGTCGATGTGGGAGTAGAAGGGTCTGGAATCATGAATGTTCTAGAATCTATGAACCACGAGACAATCATCTCACACTTCAATACGGTCATCTCATGCATGAGACGGTTGTTTTGCTGTGTGAAATGGTCGTCTCATGCTTCTGTAGGTTCCTATTTACACACGGAATGGGCAATTTGCTTCTAATCAATGTTAAACATCGATTTTTCTTGGACAATAAGTATTCAACAACCCAAACAAATTTGGGAAAATATATAGAACATTCCCCATCCTAACTGAGCAATCTCACACATGCGAGGCAGTTGTATCACTCACCCATATGGTGTTCTAGTGAGCTGAGTCGATCTAGTCGGTTCATCAGCATGAACTGGTCAGTTCACCTCAGTTTGGGCAGCTAACTTCATTCCAACTGGCCTGACTAACTAGATGTCTATCTCAACACTTGAGACGGATGTTTGGCACCCCAGACGCCCATCTCAACACTTGTGATGGCCGTTTGGCAGTGCAGTCAGTTTTTGGTGTGTGAATTGAATACGTAAACACTTTAATAATCAATTCTAGTCCACTTGATATTCCAATCAGTCGTCCAACATTTTAACTTGATGATTAATTAAATATTGATGATTCTAAGTCTAGTCAGTTGATCTACTATTTAATTGAATACCTAAACACCTTTAGCATTCAATCTAAAAATCATTCATTAATATACTCCTTTAATCCAAGTGTATCCTATGTGTGTGACCCTATAGGTCCAGAATTACATTGGAAGTGAGTGTCCATAATAACTTATGACATCACAAGCAAAGAGTGGTGCCTAGTCACATATCATTTCTACCAAAGTAATTCAGAAAGTTTGAGAACAACTTCAACCAATAATTTATGAATCATGTTATTGTGATTGTATAGTTCCTTTGTCTCTGATATCCGGATTGAACTCGAGGCATGGAATTATCATCCTCTCAACGTTCAATCCATGTCCTTGAACTAGAGTAGACACTCTGAGATGCATGTGAGTTCACATATCACATGGGTACGGCCGTACACTCTCAGTCTCATTATCAAGGGGCCCTGGATATCAATCTCTACTAGGAGGGACAAATGTTTTCTCTATCACTCAAAGTCAATCCCCATGTGTCAATGTCACCCAATCATCACCGTTATAATAACCCATGTTATAGAAATGCGTTTGATGATGTCAAAGTGTACCCAATGACATGCTATGAGTGCAGTGATTTTAGATCTAAGAACCACAATCACCATTGTCACTATGATAGATAATTCTGACTACCATTCCATGGTTTCCATGTATCATTCTCATTGTGGGTATGTCTAATACATTGTTCACTAACATGTATCTGTGTGCTTGACTTGATACATATCATGACTAATGAGATTCTATCATCAGTCAACACACACTCTAGTCCTATATATTATTGCTATCTATTTTTCTTCCACAATAATATCCAACTAGGGACATAACAAGAATATATGTACTCTTATCATACATATGATCTCATCATTCAGGTCCTCAACCTGAAGGCATATGTCAACGAGTCACATCATTTTTTAGACATCTACTTACGTCTGTGTTAACATCTCATGACTGAGACAAACATAATAGACATAATTACATTAATGATTATCAAATCAAGTATCTAATGTCTCACTCCAATCATCATATGATTGGCTCTCTAGGCATACATACCAAAAGACTCTCACTTGCACTTAGAGACAATCATCCATGAATCATATTCCAAGTGATCTTAGCATGTCCATCATGATTCTATTGTGTAAGCACTCTAGCAGGTTTTAGCAACATTTGCTTTTAGTCGGTATTTTACAATTTTCACATCGCTTCGCTATACGACATCTCGTATGAGATGGAAGATGTCTTATTATGTTATCTGAGATTCCTTGCCTATCATATAGCTCCATTTCTATCACAATATTTCTACTGAGTTATCAATGGCTGGAAGTGCTCATAAGTTCGCCCATATGAACTTCATATAATATCTTCTGTTGTTCTCATAACATAGAGATACTTGACTTTTATTGTAGAATTAAATAACTATCATTAGCTCAGAACACTTCCATCTTATAGTTCTTATTTTTAGGTTAAACACAAATAGATTGTAATTTACTTATTTGTCAGTCAGGAAGCTTACTTCTGTGTAATGCTTTACACCAAACTCTTCCTTAATACTATGGCCAAGGAACTCATCCTTTTGTTTCTTCACAAGTACCTAAAGATATTCTATTATGGTAGTCCAATGATTCTCATTAGCATCTGGCATATACCTTCTAGTCATATTCAATACATATGAGATTACTAGACAAGATATATATATATATATATATATATATATCTTCTCATCATGTCTAATACATATGAGATGACTAAATATCCTCTCTTCATGTCCAATACCTATGATATTATGGGATATCTTCTCATCATGTCCAATACATACGAGATAACATGATGAGTACATATGTGATAGATCCAATTGTGAATGCATATGACATCTATCCATGTTTTCTTGTTCTTTATAAGAACTAGGATACCATGCTCTTGAGAGACTAACTCCATGGAAAATGGACACATTTTCTCTCAATGAATCATGGATGTTGAACCCTTCATCATCTTGTCAGTGTATGTTCTCTTTCTTAGGTCAAGAATCTTTCCAGATCTATCTATATAGATCTCAATTCCTATCACATAGGATGCTTCTCCTAAGTAATTCATAGAGAAGGTACTTTCCTTGCTAGGTGTTAACATTTGCGGGATAAGGATGTTATTGCACATCATTATGAGGAATAAAAATATGCTCCAACAAAATCTTTTGCAACCATAAATTTCATCTTTATTCTGACTCAAGTCAAACACTTTGACTTTCTTGTCAAAATATAAGATTCCAGCTCTAAAATGCTTGCTTCAATCAATAGATTGACCTTTGTAGCTTATATACATTATTTGCATTAATGGATGTATTAAACCATTAGGTTGTGTCACGAACACATCGTATATAATTATTACAGTTATCGAATGCAGTTTTAACATCCATATGCCAAATCTCACAGTCTTAATAAGATGAAATTGTAAGCATGATCCTCATGGATTTAACCATGGTAATTGGTGAAAGACTTCAACATGTTCAACAACTTGAACTTGTTTGAAGGTCATCTCAGCCAATCTATCCTTCCATGTTTTGCCTTCTCTCAAAGACCCAAATGCACCCTATGGGTTTTACCCCTTTAGGTGAATCCATCAAGGTCGTACCTTGTTGGTGTACATGGAGTCCATCTTTGATCTTATGGCCTCAAGCCATGTATCATGCTTTGGTCCTTCAATATCATCTAGTTAGTTGGTTGACTCATTATTATGATCAACTCATTTCCTTGTTGAGTTACAAGATATCATATATCCTTCAAACGTAAGGTGCCGTCTACCAAAAATATAAGGTTTTGTGTTACATAAGGAACTTGAGATTCCACAACATTTTGTGATTCTCATTGTTCCCACTGTACATCTTTTAGGTTCAATGTTTTCTTATTCGTCTCGAACATTTTGAGTTCTACTTTTACTCCCACTGATTCCTATGAAACTAGGTTCCTCGTCAGGAATATATCCATCCAGATCAACAAACAACTTTGTTTGAGGATTGGGATAAGAGTAGCATTTAAAAAAATAGCATTTGTTTGATTTGTGTACAACGCTATAGGCATTCATCTTTAATCACTATCGAAGACATATATGAACACTTCTTGTACCATATCACATAGGGTGTCTTTTGAACCATTTTATACGATACATTCTTTTAGTGTTTAACATGTTCCCAAAGGAAATTGGATTTGTAGCTAGTTTAATTGATAGTCATACCTTAAAAAGGTGTGATTCCTTCCTTCTAACTCATCATCATGTTCAGATGGAGGTCATTGTGATACACTAACACATATCTCCAAAAGGTCCTCAAACTCTTGGTTTAAAATATTTCAACGTCGATCATATTGAAGTATCTTTAATACTTTTACCAAGATAGTTATGTACTTCATTTATGATCTCCTTGAACACTTAAAGAGATGCATACTTGCATTTCATTAAAAAAAAATTTCTGTATCTACTGATCACATCGGTAAATATGGTAAGGTACTAGTAACAACCTTTAGCATGTATTCTAAAAGATTTGTTGTACATCAACATTTACTTGGCCAAATAGAACACTAGTTCTCCCACTACTTATAGGGGATATGATTGTAAAGAAGTGAAATCACCTCCTTACTAAAAATTTGAACAAATAAAACCTCCAGTACAAACATACTTAGAAGGTATGATGGAGTGGGTGTAAAATTTTCAAATCTTTATATACTAGTAACAAAAGACCAAAGTATAGCAGCAGAATAAAAATTTGACTATATTCAATTATAAAACATAGGGTTACAAACTTACATCACAAGGATTCATGTAGAGGAAATCTAAACTACCTCAAGATTGTCTCCAAGCTTTAACTTCACAATCTAAGTCCTGGTCCACATGTCAAGCCATCCATGTCCTTCACGTAGGGTTGGAAGCATACCCCAGCAAAAGAGAAGAAAAGGAAACATTAGCAAAAGCTGGTATGTGCATACTAAAGTAAACTTGAGCAATTAAATGACCAAAGGACATCAAATATAAAAGGCTTCCCATGCAAGAGATAAGTACCACCCAAACGGGTATCAAAAGAAAAGAATCATAACAAAAGGGATACTTGCCACAAAACAATAAAGTAGTGCCACATAAGCACATATCAAGTTGTAGGTACATAACCCATCAACAATGTTATCAACCTGTATGCATGTGAGATAAGCATAGCCCTAGAACAATATAAACACAATTGGCAGCCAACCCCCATAAAGCTGAAACCTGGTAGTGAATGGCACATAACCAAACTCCCTCACATATATATAAAAACATGGGCAAAGAATCACACATCTTGGGGTAAGGGAGTAGCCCAAGTGGTGCGGCTCGACAATCCCTAATGAAGGGACCCAACTTCGACTCTAGGCGAAAACCCTCGGGGTGCAATAAAGGCCCCACATTACTGAGCGCGCCGCAGTGCCCCCAAGTACGTGGCAGGTTCCTGGGTTTACCCTTAGCTGGGTGGGGTCCAATAGTGACCGATCCCGGGAGGGGTTCCTCGTTATCAAAAAAAAGAATCACACATCCTGCCCTGGGTACGAGGTTCCTTGCCGTCCCAAAAAGAGCAGGAAATATCACATCTGCCACAAATAAAGCCAATGCAATTAAACTACTCTAGTGCTACTGAATCACATAGCATGTTAAATGTAGAGGTAAGTAGAAAAGTACAGTCAGAATCATACACTGTTGCCATCACACAATGAACAAGGCATGCATATAAACATCTACTTCAAAGCGAGCACATATCATTATATAAGACCAACATGTACCAAGGCACAAGATAGTCTCAAGAGAATATCCAAGATCATAATAAGCAAGATAGTTCACAAGAACCATGATAACAAGAGACAAGAGCAATGCGTATAGGCTATTGTCCATAGGACCAAGAGAAAGTCAAATTAGGTTATTGCTCAATAAAGAAAAATAGAAGATGCTAACATACCTCAACTTTACAGTCAAACAATCTAAAGCCACTTCTAGATCCAAGTCAAGGTCACCAAAGGCCTATTAAACACATATATAGATTTTGCATCAATTTCATATACATTATCCAAACCCCAAAAACCACCCTTTTCTCATTATGCGAATTAGGTTATGAAAACCTTACCACTTTATAGATTAGGTTATTAGGATCCCAAAACATATTTTATTATATTTTTTTGACTTATAAATAATTAGTTATGAATTATACAAATTAATTCATCATTAATTACATTCATCGGAAACACCTATTGATAATCGTTAGAGTTAGTTATCAAAACATGTACCATTAGAAATCTTGCATTTTTCTAAATCCAATGAGTATTTTTCCATATTTTTTGATCATCCATTAATTAGTTATCAATTTTTAAACATCATCCAATTAGAAAAACACACATCAGCGTGTTGATTGAGAAAAAGAGAGAGAGAGGGAGAGGCCTCACTAGCTTGGGCCGGCCAATCAGAGGCCTCTAAGTCAGCTGAGCACTCGTTCAACTCAGCAGTGATATGCACAAATCAACCGGGAAAGAAAATAGAAGAAAATACCATAACACCCCTCGATCGGAAAACCAAAACAAGGTTGAGGATGAGGGTAAAGAGGGGAATCTATACTGAGGTTTGTTTCCCCCGTGAGGAACCCTCGACAGCTGAGAGCAGCAGGATGATCAATGAACTCCAGATCACAAACAAGTGCAAACCAGGCTAAAGCATCAACACCAACCTCGTTCCAAAAGTTCCGACAAACTCAGAGGTCAAAACTACAACAAAATTGATCAAGCACAGATCGAGAAAGACCAGTTGCCATATCGGGAGAAACTGGAGAACCGGGGCAGAGAAGAAAAGCCAACGGAGGGCCAAACAGAGAGCGTAGGAGGGTCAAGCACCCAAAACCGGAATGAGAGGGCCAGAAACTTGGCGAGAAGAGGAACCAACCGTTGACTATTATGAAAGAAGCAAAAACCCAATCAAAAGAGGGAATTCACCAATACCAAAAATCCGAGAAAGGCAAGAGCTCCTGAAGCTTGCCTACACCTTCACGACGAGAAACCAACCAAGAACGAGCACCACCACGATCTAGAACCACTAGACAAACTTGCCTCCAAAGAAACTGGGAGATGGAGTAGGGAGGTGGGGTTGCAGGGTGATCAGACCAATGTGGCTATTGGAGAAGGTTACTGGGTGTTCAAGGATCGTGGGGAAGGCCCTATATATAGGTATCGAGTTAGGGTTCAATAAGGAAATTGTTGGAACCAGGAAATAGAGGCAAAAAAGGAAGGTCTACATCGACCCAGTGACTGGAAGAGAGAGTCCCAAAGAAAGTGGGATCTCTAGAATTGGGAAGCAGCGAAAAAAGTGAAAAGAAATCCAGAAAGTTCTGAGGAGGACAAGAGAAGTAGATCGGGAAAAATCAAACACCTCTCCACTGAGCAGAGCACTCCGAGTCTGATTCGGATTAAACAGTGAAGGAGGAGGCATTCGATCCATAGATCTAATCTATGAATAGCAACTTCAAATCTGGGCCGTCTGATGGTGTGAAAAAGGAAGGAAGATAATCGCATGTCAGATCAATCTGAGAACTATAGGAAATCAAAGAAATATTAATTGTGACCAAAGTAAAATATAAATGCACATATTTCTCTTTCGTCATTTAAGAGTCCAAAACTTATCCAAATTAAACCAAGCTTGGCACGCAAGTTAAGATAAACATGTAGATTCCGAATCTCAAATTAGATTTTACTTTTGGAAATATTAGATATGTGATTTAATATATTCTTTATTTCTCTTTCTTGATGCATTAATGACCCATGGATTAACCAAATTAGGTGAAACTTCATACATAAGTTAACTTAAGTGTGTTGAACACGAATTTAACATCACTTTTACATATTGGATTTGGTTGAGTATTTATTTAATATTTTGAAGGTTCTACACACTTTCTCTCTCCTGATCTAACCTTTTAAGCAAACTTTCTCCAAATTGGATGAAAATCCACCCAAAGGTTATATTTATTATGTATATTATGAATATAAATATATTTTCCTCTTTTGGAGTCATTTGTTATTTTATTTGATATTTTTAGGGAAAACACACATATTATTTTCTAATTTGAATTAAATGAATTATTATTATGTGAATAATGTGAAACTTGACTCCCAAGGCAATTGGGATCCAAGGAACATGATTTTAAACTTATATTTTACTTTTGATATTTCTTTTTATGAGATATGTCAAATAGCCCATTAGCGGCCCATTATCTTAATTATGCATCTAATTAAGTTATTTATCATCTTATTATCACCAAATGAGTTATATGACGTATTATATTACATTATTCGTGCATTATATTATTAGGATCGCTTCTAACCTTAACCTTATTTGGTCAAACCCAAAAGGTCACAGTACTAGGGTAGGGTCCAAGATCCGGTATGTTACAACACTCCACCCCTTAAAAGGATTTTGTCCTTGAAATCTATTGATCCAAACATCAACAACTAACTACTCTCCACCCCTTAAAAAGGATCAACCTAACAAGTCCAACTAAACATCTTTTTAGAACTACCCTCATCTCTTAGTTTGTAAAAGATTTTAGAGACTTAAGTTTCTCATACATCCAACTATCAAGCCACCATCTAGGGTTGAGTTTTAGGTCCATGCATCTGTAATCTATCAACCCTACATGAAATCCAAAAGTCATAGGGTAGGTCAACTACACCGTTATATCAATCCTTATCGCAAAACTAGGGTTAGATTCTACTCAAACTATAGTTTCTCTTCATTGTGACTTAGTTCAAGAAAACTTTGATAAATCAAAGAAAACTTTTGTACATATAGTAGTATAATTGAAAATAAAATTTTTTGGCGATGAAAACTTTTTGTGATGAAAGAAAATGTGGATCCAAAATCAATTGTAGAAACCAAGTCACAATATTTCCATATGAGTATTTCCTCATAACCTAATATTGTCCTCAAACAAAACCTTATTGCATAAACGATCATCATAGATCAAATCTAGGGTCAACATCTCACTTAGATCTATCTAAAAAAAGTCAAGGGTTCTTATGGGGAGACAAAATTGAAATAGTCGATTTCGACTACCATGTGCTCTGATACCATGATGTAAAGAAGTGAATCAACTACTTACTAAAAATTTGAACAAATAAAACCTCCAGTCCAAACATACTCAGAAGGTATGATGGAGTGGGTGTAAAATTTTCAAATCTTTATATAATGGTAACAAAAGACCAAAATATAGCAGCAGAATAAAAATTTAGCTATATTCAATTATATAACATAGGGTTACAAACTTACATCACAAGGATCCATGTAGAGGAAATCTAAACTACCTCAAGATTGTCTCCAAGCTTTCACTTCACAATCTAAGTCTGGGTCCACATGTCAAGCCATCCATGTCCTTCACCTAGGGTTGGAAGCATACCCTAGCAAAAGAGAAGAAAAGGAACCATCAACAAAAGATGGTATGTGCATACTAAAGGAAACTTGAGCAATTAAATGACCAAAAGACATCAAATATAAAAGGCTTCCCATGCAAGAGATAAGCACCACCCAAATAGGTATCAAGAGAAAACAATCATAATAAAAGGGATACTTGCCATAAAACAATAAAGTAGTGCCACATAAGCACATATCAAGTTGTAGGCACATAACCCATCAATAATGTCATCAACCGGCATGCATGTGAGATAAGCATAGCCCTAGAACAATATAAACACAATTGGTTGCCAACCCCCATAAAGCTGAAACCTGATAGAGAATGGCATATAACCAAACTCCCACATATATATAAAACATGGGCCAAGAATCACACATCTTTCCTGGGTACGAGGTTCCTTGTCATCCCAAAAAGCGTAGGAAATATAACATCTGCTACAAACAAAACCAATCCAATTACACTACTCTAGTGCTACTGAATCACATATCATGATAAATATAGAGGCAAGTAGAAAGGTACAGTCAGAATTATACAATGTTTCCATCACACAATGGATAAGACACGCATATAAACATCTAATTCAAAGCGGGCACATATCATTATATAAGACCAACATCCACCAAGGCACAAGATAGATCTCAAGAGAATATCCAAGATCATAATAAGCAAGATAGTTCACAAGAACCATGATAACAAGAGAGAAGAGCAATGCGTATAGGCTATTGTCCATAGGACCAAGAGAAAGTCAAATTAGGTTATTGCTCAATAAAGAAAAATAGAAGATGCTAACATACCTCAACTTCACAGTCAAACAATCTAAAGCCACTTCTAGATCCAAGTCTAGGTCACCAAAGGCCTATTAAACACATATACAGATTGTGTATCAATTTCATATACATTATCCAAACCCCAAAAAGCACCTTTTTCTCATTATGCAAATTAGGTTATGTAAACCTTACCACTTTATAGATTAGGTTATTAGGATTACATAATATATTTAATTGTATTTTTCTGACTTATAAATAATTAGTTATGAATTATACAAATTAATTCATCATTAATTACATTCATTGGAAACACCTGTTAATAATCATTAGAGTTAGTTATCAAAACATGTACCATTAGAAATTTTGCATTTTTCTGAATCCAATGAGTATTTTTCCTTATTTTTCTAATCATCCATTAATTAGTTATCAACTTTTAAACATCAACCAATTAAAAAAACACACGTCAGCGCGTTGATTGAGAAACAAAGAGAGAGAGAGAGAGAGGGAGAGGCCTTGCTGGCTTGGGCCAGCCAATCAGAGGCCTCTAAGTCAGATGAGCACTCGTCCAAGTCAGCAGCGATCTGCGCAAATCAACCGGGAAAGAAAATAGCAGAAAAGACCATAATGCCCCTCATTCGGAAAAGCAAAGCAAGGTTGAGGACGAGGGTAAAGAGGGGAATCTATACTGAGGTTTGTTTCCCCTGTGAGGAACCCTCGACCGCTGAGAGCAGTAGGATGATCAACGAACTCCAGATCACAAACAAGCGCAAACTGGGCTAAATCATCAACACCAACCTCGTTCCAAAAGATCCAACGGACTCAGTGGTCAAAACCATGACAAAATTGGTCAAGCACAGATCGAGAAAGACCAGTTGCCAGCACTCGAGAAACTGGAGAATCGGGGCAGAGAAGAAAAGCCAACGGAGGGCCAAATAGAGGGCATAGGAGGGTCAAGCACCCAAAATCGGAACGAGAGGGAAAGAAACCCACTGAGAAGAAGAACCAGCCGTCGACTATTATGAACGAAGAAAAAACCCAATCAAAAGAGGGAATTCACCAATACCTAAAATCCTAGAAAGGCAAGAGCTCCTGAAGCTTGCCTACACCTTCATGACGAGAAACCAACCAAGAGCAAGCACCGCCACGCTCTAGAACCACCAGACAAACTTTCCACCAAAGAAACTAGGAGATGGAGTAGGGAGGCGGGGTTGCAGGGAGATCGAGACCAATGTGGCTATTGGAGAAGGTTACTGGGTGTTCAAGGATCATGGGGGAGGCCCTATATATAGGTATCCATTTAGGTCTCAATAAGGAAACTGTTGGAACCAGGAAACAGAGGTGAAAAAGGAAGGTCCTCATCGACCCAGCGACTGGAAGATAGAGTCCCAAAGAAAGTGGGGATCTCCAGAATTGAGAAGTAGAGAAAAAAGTGAAAAGAAAGCAAGAAAGTTTTGAGTAGGACAGGAGAAGGAGATCGGGAAAAATCAAACACCTCGCCACTGAGCGGAGCACTCCGAGTCTGAGTCAGATTAAACAGGTGAAGGAGGAGGCGTCCGAGCCATAGATTCGATCTGTGAACAACAACTTCATATCTGGGCCATCTGATGGTGTGAAAAAGGAAGGAAGATAATCACATGACAGATCAATCTGAGAACTATAGGAAATCGAAGAAATATTAATTGGGACCAAATAAAAATATAAATGCACATATTTCTCTTTCCTCATTTAAGGGTCAAAAACTTATCCAAATTAAACCAAAGTTGGCACAAAAGTTAAGTTAAATATGTAGATTCCAAATCTCAAATTAGATTTTACTTTTGGAAATAGATATGAGATTTAATATATTCTTTGTTTCTCTTTCTTGATGCATTAATGGCCCATGGATTAACCAAATTAGGTGAAACTTCATACATAAGTTAACTTAAGTGTGTTGAATACGAATTTACCATCAATTTTACATATTGGAGTTGGTTAAGTATTTATTTAATATTTTGAAGGTTCTACACACTTTCTCTCTCCTAATCTCACCTTTTAAGCAAAATTTCTCCAAATTGGGTGAAAATCCACCCAAAGGCTATATTAATTATGTATATTAAAAATATAAGATTATTTTCCTCTTTTGGAGTCATTTGTTATTTTATTTGATATTTTTAGGGAAACCACACATATTCTTTTCTAATTTGAATTAAATGAATTATTATTATGTCAATAATGTGAAACTTGACTCCCAAGGCAATTGGGATCCAAGGAACATGATTTTAAACTTATATTTTACTTTTGGGATTTCTTTTTATGAGATATGTCAAATAGCCCATTAGTGGCCCATTATCTTAATTATGCATCTAATTAGGTTATTTATCATCTTATTATCACCAAATGAGCTATATGACGTATTATATTATATTATTCACACATTAGATTATTAGGATCACTTCTAACCTTAACCTTGTTTGGTCAAACTCAAAAGGTCACAGTTCTAGGGTAGGTTCCAAGATCTGGTATGTTACAACACTCCACCCCTTAAAAGGATTTTGTCCTTGAAATCTATTGATCTAAACATCAACAACTAACTACTCTCCACCCCTTAAAAAGGATCAACCTAACAAGTCAAACCAAACTTCTTTTTAGAACTACCCACATCTCTTAGTTTGTAAATGTTTTTAGAGCCTTAAGTTTCTCATGCATCCAACTATCATGCCACCATCTAGGGTTGAGTTTTAGGTCCATGCATCTCTAACATATCAACCCTACATGAACATCCAAAAGTCATAGGGTAGGTCAACTACACCGTTATATCAATCCTTGTCACAAAACTAGGGTTAGATTCTACTCAAACTATAGTTTCTCTTCATTGTGACTTAGTTCAAGAAAACTTTGATAAATCAAAAAAACTTTTGTACATATAGTAGTATAATTGAAAATAATTTCTTTTGGGTGATGAAAACTTTTTGAGATGAAACAAAATGTGGGTTCAAAATCAATTGCAGAAACCAAGTCACAATATTTCCATATGAATATTTCCTCATAACCTAATCTTGTCCTCAAACAAAACTTATTGCATAAAAGATCATCATAGATCAAATCTAGGGTCAACATCTCACTTAGAGCTATCTAAAAAAAGTCAAGGGTTCTTATGGGAAGATAAAATTGAAATGGTCGATTCTGACTACCATGGGCTCTGATACCATACTGTAAAGAAGTGAAATCACATCCTTACTAAAAATTTGAACAAATAAAACCTCCAGTCCTAACATACTCAGAAGGTATGATGGAGTGGGTGTAAAATTTTCAAATCTTTATATAATGGTAACAAAAGATCAATGTATAGAAGCGGAATAAAAATTTGGCTATATTCAATTATAAAACATAGGGTTACAAACTTACATCACAAGGATCCATGTAGAGGAAATCTAAACTACCTCAAGATTGTCTGCAAGCTTTAACTTCACAATCTAAGTCCGGGTCTACATGTCAAGCCATCCATGTCCTTCACCTAGGGTTGGAAGCATACCCCAGCAAACGAGAAGAAAAGGAAACATCAGCAAAAGCTGGTATGTGCAAACTAAAGGAAACTTGAGCAATTAAATGACCAAAGGACATCAAATATAAAAGGCTTCCCATTCAAGAGATAAGCACCACCCAAACGGGTATCAAGAGAAAAGAATCATAACAAAAGGGATACCTTCCATAAAACAATAAAGTATTGCCACATAAGCACATATCAAGTTGTAGGCACATAACCCATCAACAATGTCATCAACCTGCATGCATGTGAGATAAGCATAGCCCTAGAACAATATAAACACAATTGGCGGCCAACCCCCATAAAGCTGAAACCTGATAGCGAATGGCACATAACCAAACTCCCACACATATATAAAAACATGGGCCAAGTATCACACATCTTGCCCTAGGTACGAGGTTCCTTGCTGTCCCAAAAAGAGCAGGAAATATCACATCTACTGCAAACAAAACCAATGCAATTACACTACTCTAGTGCTACTGAATCACATATCATGTTAAATGTAGAGGCAAGTAGAAAAGTACAGTCAGAATTATACAACGTTACCATCACACAATGGACAACACAAACATATAAACATATACTTCAAAGCGGGCACATATCATTATATAAGACCAACATGCACCAAGGCACAAGATAGATATCAAGAGAATATCTAAGATCATAACCAGAAAGATAATTCACAAGAACCATGATAACAAGAGATAAGAGCAATGTGTATAGGCTATTGTCCATAGGACCAAGAGAAAGTCAAATTAGGTTATTGCTCAATAAAGAAAAATAGAAGATGCTAACATACCTCAAATTCAGAGTCAAATAATCTAAAGCCACTTCTAGATCCAAGTCTAGGTCACCAAAGGCCTATTAAACACATATACATATTCTGTATCAATTTCATATACATTATCCAAACCCTAAAAACCACCTTTTTCTCATTATGCGAATTAGGTTATGATAACCTTACCACTTTATTAATTAGATTATTAGGATCCCAAAACATATTTTATTATACTTTTCTAACTTATTAATAATTATTTATGAATTATACAAGTTAATTCATCATTAATTACGTTAATTGGAAACACATGTTATTAATCGTTAGAGTTAGTATCAAAACATGTATCATTAGAAAGCTTGAATTTTTATGAATCTAATGAGTATTTTTCCATATTTTTCTGATCATCCATTAATTAGTTATCAATTTTTAAACATTAGCCAATTAGAAAAACACACGTCAGCGCATTGATTGAGAAACAAAGAGAGAGAGAGGGTGAGGCCTCGCTGGCTTGGGCCGGCCAATCTGAGGCCTCCAAGTCAGCTGAGTAATCGTCCAACTCAGCAACAATCTACGCAAATCAACCGGGAAAGAAAATAGTTGAAAAGACCATAATGCCCCTCATTCGGAAAACTAAAACAAGGTTGAGGACGAGGGTAAAGAGGGGAATCTATACTGAGGTTTGTTTCCCCCATGAGGAACCCTCAGTAGCTGAGAGCAGCAGGATGATCAACGAACTCTAGATTACAAACAAGCGCAAACCGGGGTAAAGCATCAACACCAACCTTGTTCCAAAAGTTTCGACGAACTTAGAGGTCAAAATCGTGACAAAATTGGTCGAGCACAGATCGAGAAAGACCAGTTGCCAACACGGGAGAAATTGGAGAACGGGGGAAGAGAAGAAAAGCCAACGGAGGGCCAAACAGAGGGCGCAGGAGGGTCAAGCACCCAAAACTGGAATGAGAGGGAAAGAAACCCGATGAGAAGAGGAACCAATCATCGACTATTTTGAAAGAAGAAAAAACCCAATCAAAAGAGGGAATTCACCAATACCTAAAATTTGAGAAAGGCAAGAGCTCCCGAAGCTTGCCTACACCTTCACGATGAGAAACCAACCAAGAACGAGCACCGCCACACTCTGGAACCACCAGACAAACTTGTCGTCGAAGAAACTAGGAGATGGAGTAGGGAGGCGGGGTTGTAGGGCGATCGAGACCAATGTGGCTATTGGAGAAGGTTATTGGGTGTTCAAGGATCGTGGGGGAGGCCCTATATATAGGTATCAAGTTAGGGTTCAACAAGGAAACTGTTGGAACCAAGAAATAGAGGCGAAAAAGGAAGGTCCTCATCAAACCATCGACTGGAAGAGAGAGTCCCAAAGAAAGTGGGGATATCCAAAATTGGGAAGTAGAGAAAAAAGTGAAAAGAAAACCAGAAAGTTCTGCGGAGGACAATAGAAGGAGATCGGGAAAAATCAAACACCTCGCCAATGAGCGGAGCACTCCGAGTACGAGTCGGATTAAACGGGTGAAGGAGGAGGCGTCTGAGCCATAGATTCAATCTATGAATAGCAACTTCATATTTGGGCCATCTGATGGTGTGAAAAAGGAAGGAAGATAATCACATGACAGATCAATCCAAGAACTATAGGAAATCAAAGAAATATTAATTGTGACCAAAGTAAAATATAAATGCACATATTGCTCTTCCCTCATTTAAGGGTCCAAAACTTATCCAAATTAAACCAAACTTGGCACACCAGTTAAGTTAAATATGTAGATTCCAAATCTCAAATTAGATTTTACTTTTGGAAACATTAGATATATGATTTAATATATTCTTTGTTTCTCTTTCTTGATGCATTAATGACCCATGGATTAACCAAATTAGGTGAAACTTCATACATAAGTTAACTTAAGTGTGTTGAATAATCGTAATTACCATCAATTTTATATATTGGAGTGGGTTAAGTATTTATTTAATATTTTGAAGGTTCTACACACTTTCTCTCTCCTGATCTCACCTTTTAAGCAAACTTTCTCCAAATTGGATGAAAATCCACCCAAAGGCTATATTTATTATGTATATTACAAATATATGATTATTTTCCTCTTTTGGAGTCATTTGTTATTTTATTTGATATTTTTAGGGAAAACACACATTCTTTTCTAATTTGAATCAAATGAATTATTATTATGTGAATAATGTGAAACTTGACTCCTAAGGCAATTGGGATCCAAGGAACATGATTTTAAACTGATATTTTACTTTTGGGATTTATTTTTATGAGATATGTCAAATAGCCCATTAGTGGCCCATTATCTTAATTATGCATCTAATTAAGTTATTTATCATCTTATTATCACCAAATGAGTTATATGACGCATTATATTGCATTATTCATGCATTAGATTATTAGGATCACTTCTAACCTTAACCTTGTTTGGTCACACCCAAAAGGTCACAGTTCTAGGGTAGGGTCCAAGATCCAGTATGTTACAATGATTTTGTCATATGGATCAATAAATAAGACTTGCTTGTCTCTATTGGTTCAATAACCAAAAGAGTCTAAACCAACACCATTTTGGAATCTAGAAGTGCATTTCTCATTTATGTGTATTACATGACAATGCTATATGTATACATTGTTTGAGTCATCAAGTCATTCATTATTTTTATCATACACATTTGTCTCTATAACTATAAAGAATAGTTTATGAGACACGGGTTATTTCCATAAAAGATCATATCTTTTAAAATGAAACATAATTTCCTTGTCATACAAGATATGATGTTTTTTGTTAATGGCAAGTACATAACAAAAATTCTCTAATTCTATCATGATCCCTTGAATGATATCTCTCAACTGTAGTGGCAACAACCCTTGCTCCACATAGTTCTAGCTTATTTCTTCTCAGGTTCTAAAGTAGAGATCTCTATCTCTATCTTCTTCTTGAGATTCTCAGAGAAGAGGATAATTCCTTTCAAATGTTTAGACAAGTGACAATAGTGGCACTTTATCCTTTAAGTGAAAAGGATAGATTCCTTTTACATTTACCCTTCTCCATATATTAAGTGAAGAAGAATTGGACTTTAGCTTATCCTTAGAACACTTCTTGGCCTTGCCTTTTCCCTAGGACTCACTTCCACTGATCATCATCATGGATTTGTCTGTTTTCTTCCATGATTTGGTATCAACATGCTAAGAATTAGATAAACTAACTATATGATTTATGCAATGCTTACATAACCATATTCATGGTCAACTCTTGACCTAAGAGAATTCCCAGTCATTCCATATGTCTAATTATATTGAGCATATGGGTTTCTACTGGAACTCCCTTTGTCAGTTTGCACTCATATTATACCATGTTTGCTTTACATGATTCTTAAGATGTGTTACCATCTCGAGAATGTCCATGTATCCATGTTGTTCATGCAACTCATAGTTCATAAAACATAGAATAAGGTGCTTAATGTCTATGGCATCATTGGCATGCTTCAAGTAAGAACCCATTTTAGTCGTTGGTGGACTCGGGATGGGTTGCTTTGGCTCTGGTTTTTCATGGACGTAGAGCTTTCACTCATTGAGAACACTTCTCAAAGTCCTACATCAGATTCAAAACTTAATCCTATTTGGTTTGTCCTATTTGAGGACTAATTGCAACTATACCATATTCATGTTTATCTATAAAAGAATATTGCAAATTTTCAAAATATTTTTTATTTGTTTGATTTGATAGTTTTGATGATATTAATTAGTTTTTTAATTAATTATCGCTCCCGCTATTTTGTTCAAATTGATGACCCTTATGTATCAATTCAGAATATTGCAACGTATAATATTCTAGTGGGCCAATATCCTAATTTCATCAAAATCATGAGCCAGCTGGGACTGTCACCCACAACTTGATTCTATCAGGTAGGCAACTTTTGCCAATTGCATCACATGTAACTCTTGATAGATGATATGCACCACTCTTTATCATTGATCATATGTATGACTCTAGGTGTTTAATCCAATTAAGATCACCTAGTTAAGCCTGGCCCATAAGCCAACATGAAAAATATGCACCCTGCTAGGGTAGACCCACATATCTACCATTTCACTTCCACGAGATAGACGGTACACCATGCTAGAGCATGCCCACGCTCAGTCGATCAAGCTTTTCATGTGTGCTGCAAATGGAAAGCATGTAAGAATTAATATTTTAATTGAGGGATTTTATATATAAATACATATACATATCCAATCACCACATACTTAGTATGCATCATTACATTCTATAACCACAATATGAACATGCAATAAAAAATATATGAGTGATGGTTATGGCCAGTCTAATGCAATTCTTTGGAGCCACAAGGAATTACTACCACCTAAGGTTCACATCACATGCAACCTGTTGTTGATGAAGATCAGTGCTTGCTCTAATGCAGGTTGATCGGTTTAATGCTTGAACAGGTCGGCTCGCCTCTTGGTTGCTAAGTTGGGCCCCTAAAATGGTTTTTCGGCCTCCTCTAGTCGATCGGTTGGGCCACCAGTCAATCAATTCGCCTCCTATCATCTAGCCTCCTTGTTCCTCCAAATGATCAGTTTGTCCAATGTTGAACAACTTCTCATGACAATGCATAAATTAAAACTATCCTATTTCTTTACATTGTAAAAGAAAAACCTTGAGTTACATTCAAGGGGAAATAGGAAGAAGAGAATTAATTTACATTTAGAAAGGAGAGAGGGGATCAGTATGCAAACCGATTAACAACGAGAATAAACCACAACCATGCACACGCAAATCTAGAGTGTTGTCCTTAACCACGCTAACATCCACCATCAAAACATTTTTACGGTGACACATATGGATTGCATATTATACCATTATATATATATATATATATATATATATATATATATATATATATATATAAATTGTGATTGTATGTAGTATTTAATCAAATATGCACGTTAATCATTTTTATATTCACATCATATGCAATAATAAATGGAAAACTAAATTCGATCATATCAATTTAGATCCTAGATACACTGTAGATTGATGGGGCTCTGATACCACTGTTGGGAAATCGGGCGTAGATATAGGCAGCGGAAACAAAATTTTATTTGCCTATTTCTGAAAAACCAACAGGATCTCGTCAACAAAAATGTATCTAGAATGGAAAGGTTGAGTGGTTATAACTGGTCTTGGAACAAGTCCAACGAAATCACCCTATAATTACTATCTTAGATAGTGTTTGTTTAGCTCCTGGTCTTCATTACAGATGGCAGACTCGAACAGCTCCTGCAGCGCATCCTATTGACTCGCCACGGACTACAGGCTAGCATCTTCCTCCTAGGAGCAGCAGCCAATGGACTCCTACCATTGTAATCTACTTGGACCATCGAGAACTCCACCTTGCACTGCCAGAGTAAATGGGAGGGAATTTTCTACTTTTTTCAACATCCTAGTCATCGACAAGCTATCCCATAACAATTGATCTCAGTTGCTCCTCACTCTCTATCCCTCCCTAGTTGGGTAGGACTTGCTTGGGCTCTCATGGTTACCACAACCAGAGAGGACAACAATTGTGAGGGCCACTAATCTAAATTGTTTGTGTTGGGAAGCCGCCAATACCCTTCTATTTATAGTAGAGGGAAGGGTTAGGGTTCCCAGTTGATGTGGGAGTAGAAGGGTCTCAAAACATGAATGTTCTAGAATCTGCGAACCGTAAGATGGTTGTCTCACACTTCGATACGGTCATCTCTTGCATGAGATGGTCATTTCACTGTGCGAAACGACTATCTCATGCTTCTACAGGTTCCTATTTACGCACATAATTGGCAATTTGCTTCTAATCAATGTTAAACATCAATTTTTCTTGGACAATAAGTATTGTGCAACCCAACCCAAACAAATTTGGCAACGGTCAGTTGTTTAGTGCTGAAAAATGCAATATAGAACTTGTCTCAGTTGAGAAGTTTGTCGATCGAGATGTTCTCGGTCAAGAATTTTTTTAATTGAGTGTTGGTTTGGAGTAAAAGTGTTCAACGGCCAGTGTGACTTTCCAACCACCAACTACTCTCAGTCTAACGACTATGGAACCTACTAGAAGGTTTATCTCATTCGAGAATGTTGTCGACCGAGGACTATTCTAGTGTTACTTGAATAGGTCAAGAATCATTGTTCATGAGTTAGACTAGGGTGATTCTCGGTTGAGGATTTTGTCGACTGAGAGTGTCTCGGTCGAGAAGTTTGTCGACCGAGAATGTCTCTATTTCAATGTGTTGAATCATCTACCAAGTGTGTGTATCAATGTGTAATTGTAATTCTATCTTAGGGGAGGATCTATCTAAGTGTTGTGAGTGGATAGGGAAGATCATTTTTTCTCTTCAAACTATAATTATTATTTTAGTGCATTTTTAAGCTACAAACCCTAAACTAGATGTTTTATACACTATTAATCTCAAATGAAGTAAAGATGCCTCCTTTATCCAAAAAGACCTAACTTTATTCATTAAAGTTTTTGAAACATGATATGATAATTAAAGCCAAGAATTTAGGGTTTCCATATACTTAACATCTAAAAGTTAGAAACTTTAGGCACTTTTAAAACTAGAGAAAATTTATGTCTTGTTACTTTTTTTTATTGCACTCCTTGTATTTTTCTAATCAACTTTCATATATTATTTATCTTCATTGGACATACCTATTATTTACTAGCATTTTTACAAGATTAAATGATTATGTCCAATCACAAGCTGCCACCTAGGAAACATGTGGGTCCCGGCCTTGCCAACTAGGGTGGGTCAACTAATGGTCTTATGCCACCCGTTTCCCGACCTTGCCAACTAGGGTGGGTCGACCCCTGGGCTTATACCACCTCAGGGGTCCCCGCTCGCGTGGATACATGTTGATCAGAGCGAAAAGAGGGGAGAAAAGACAAGTTTAAACCTACCTATAAAGAAGAGAACTTGAGGGTAGGAAGACATCTCACCTTAACTTGTGTTCAACCTCGTCTCGGTCATGAGAAAGCTCCAAAAGTCAATGAGCAATTTGACTCCTGGACTGGGGCTCTCTTAGCAATAAACAAATGCACCACCATGTTCGTTGTGCTCCATCTGAATAGAAGGTGGCGATCAATTGCTCAGAGATGGTCTAAGTCGACGAGGTGAGGAGAAGGTATTCCAGAGGGATAGTAGGGTGAGGTAGAGGTGAAGGAACATGTTGGTAGAGCAATTGGGGGTAGGGAAAGATTTGCAAGGTTGAGCAGAGTCTCACGGAGATGGTTGTGGGTTTGTAGAGGGTCTATGGCCCCTTATATAGTCTCAGGATCAAGAGATGGGGCTCTTTTCATGGCTAAAATTGAGAGAATCCTTTAGGGCCCTCCAAGACAGGTAGAACCTAGGGTAGGTGGGTTCTTCTTGGTCTCACGAAGATAAAGTACTTGTTTCCTGATCTACTCGTGCAATGATGGGGGAGAGAAGAGCAAGAGGAGAAGTTAGGTTACTATGCTGACTTGCCTTTCTTGGCATGAGATTGATGATGGCCTAGGGCCATCAGATCTCCAATCCCATGGTTGTTGTGCCACATGAAAATAAAAGTTTGATTTTATTTCCAAATAAAATGTGATATTTAATGTATATTTCCCATAATCAAAGCACTTTTGAATTTCTACAAAAATCCATATCTATCACTCTATTAATCCTTTTAATCCCAAATTTTGATGGGAAGTCTTCAATAGCTTTATCTAAATGTGGATGACATTCGAGGGAAAAATACTTAGCTTAAAAGGATTTTTCTTAATCCTCAAGTCTCACTTTTGTAAAGTGCATTTTAGGCATCAAATTGATTCTTTTCTCTTTCTTACTTTCCCATATCTCTTATCGTGATTACTTTTTCCATTAGGAACCAAGGGGAAACCAAACCAAACCACTACTAGTCTTTAACACCACCTTTTCTGGGAAAATCCACACAATTCAATATGTATATTATTAATTACTCATTACCTTTTGTAATCCACTTTTATTGGACATTCTCTCTTCCCTTTTCCCATATTCATTATTGGTTTATTAAAAGCAATAAGAACCATAAAATCTAAGGCAAATGGAAATTTGCAAAAAGAAAACCATACTAAAACAATCAACACCAAATTTACAATTCACCCTTATTATTCAAATAATTGCTTTTTCATATATGTAAATATATGTAAAAAACTAGGATATAACATCCTTTCCTCTTATAAAAATTTTGTTCTCAAAATTCAAGTCATCATACTAAAAGTGCAGGATGAGACTTCTCCATCTCTATCTTTATCTCTCATATGGCTTCATTTTCTTCATGGTTCTTCCAAAGAACCTTTACCATATCTATCTTTCTATACCTAAGCTCTTTTATCTTGGTATCTAATACCCTCACAGGTGACTCGGGGTATGTCGATCTCCCTTGAAGTTCAATAAGTTCAATATTCAACGCGTTGACAAGACCCTTCACATAGCACTTGAGATTGGACACTGGAACACATCATGCATCATACTATACTATGGCGGTAAAGCTAGATGATAAGTCTTCTCACAAATCCATTTTAGAATAAAAAACCAACCCATGACTCATGTTTCCTCTATTCTTATCTATATCTCGGAGGGGTTGGATTTTCAGGAACACATGATCACCTATAGTGAGATACGAACTTGTCCAATTTGAATCTGCATACAACTTCTGTCGATCATGG
The DNA here is from genome assembly GCA_963693085.1 of Alisma plantago-aquatica. Taxonomy (NCBI): domain Eukaryota; kingdom Viridiplantae; phylum Streptophyta; class Magnoliopsida; order Alismatales; family Alismataceae; genus Alisma; species Alisma plantago-aquatica. The sequence goes on along the minus strand of OY856415.1, from coordinate 107,251,562 downwards.
ACTCTCTTTATCCTTTTCTTGATCAAAGTAACCTTATCCACACACAACTGTAGTTCTTCTAACCTCGACAAGGTTCTTTCACTGACATCATCCCAATGAAGTGGTGACCGACACAGCCTCCCATAAAAATCTTCACATAGAGACATCCTGATAGTGGATTGGTAATTGTTGTTATAGACAAACTCAACTAAGGGCAGGTAATGCTTCCATGATCCACCCCAATTGGGCATGCATGCTCTCAAAAGATATTCTAAAGTCAGGATCATCCTTTCTAACTGTCCATCAGTCTGGGGATGATAAGCTGTGCTGAATTTCAGCCTTGTACGAAGTTCTTCATGCACTTGTTTCCATAACTTAGAGGTGAACTTAGGGTCATCAAAAATTATTGAAATCAGAACAACATAAAAATGAAATATTTCTCTAACGTATAGTTTTGCTGGGGATATCACCTTGTAGTAATCTTTAGGTCAAGGAAGTGCGCTACCTTAGTTAGGTGGTCCACCGTAACCCATAATGCATCATGATATTTTCTTATCTTAGGAAGACCCACCACAAAATCCATAGTGATCTAGTCCAATTTTGACTTTGGAATCTCAATCGATTGTAGTAATCCACCGGTTCGTTGTGTTTCACCTACACCACAATTGGCTACATATGAAGCTATGTACCTCTTCATTCCTATCCACCAAAAGTATAGTTGCAGGTCCTTAAATATCTTAGGGATGTTGGGGTGTACTGTATACTTCGATCCATCAGCCTCCTACAGGATACAAGTCTTCAAAGGGGAATCCTCATGAACCCAAATGTGACTCATATCAGGTTCCACCATTCACACCCACCGAAAGGTGTGTTTGAATATTTATCATCAAACCTTTCACCTTTTCCAACTCTGGGCTAGTTAACTAGGATGTTGCAAGTTCAATCAATAGGTCGGGATTGATCTGAATATTGGCAAGACGAACCCTATCTGCTAAATGTGACACTCCTTCACCTTCACAAGATTGCTCAAAACAAAAAATGTGAACAATTGCTAATTAATCACATAGCCAGAAAGAGGGGTAATTAAAACCAATTAGACATCACCGTCATGTTCAGAGATATTTATATATAAGGTCCAACAACTTGCATATCAACACATACCGTATCAGGTATTTACATGTATGCATAGTGGTCTCAGCAACAACCTGTATACAAAACATATTGTTTCACATATACACACCATTTACGACATTGACATACAACCAAAAAACTTGAGTCGATATACTTATCATCTGCAAAACATCCCATGTTCGGACCTTATAGTATAGAGATGACTACAAGATATACTAACTACTAGCCAACTTTTGATCATACCGGCCTTCAAGCTGCTCTTCCTCTCCACCTCGTACCTCATGATGTCGTTGACAATCATCTAAAAAGTAGTGACCCAGGAGAGTGTGACCCATGTCCCACAGAGAGATATAACTCTCAACAATGCTTATTGATTATAATAGATTATTTAGTTAAACAATTTAGACAGATTAAGCAAGATAAGAAGATAGTATATAACCAACATGATTAACATGATAAATTATTATTTATTCAAAGTAATAAATTTATTCTTATTACATAAAACAACATCTGTCAATATAAGAAGCAAACAAAATAATACTACATGACTATTATGCTTTATTTTTAGGGTAATTGTTTGATTGGTTGCTTTTGTAACCTTTCGTGTAGACATCAAGTTACTCCTGAGAAAGTTATGTGATTATGCTTAAAACTACTCACATTACAATCTTCACTTTTTCCGGCACACAAAAATGCCTATTAAGAGCTAAAATCGTGCCGGTATGGCTCCTTTCCAGAAACATTATTAATTAGCGCCGGACAAATACCGTTTATAAGTGTGCCGCCAACATATTCACACGACATCTTGAAAATTCCTGAGAATAAAGTCAGAACCGGCATTACATGTGTGCTGGAAAATAGCATGACCAGCATTGCACAAGTGCCTAAAAATAGCATAAGCGGCATTACAGAGATGCCGAGGAACAGCATGACCGGCATGACCAATATATGGTTGTTACGAATCAACAGAACGAGCATTACATAATTAGCAAACTATAATAACAAAGTATACAATCTTCATCTTGTATTATTTTTCCATTAATAATAGATTTTATTCAATATCATTCATAAGTATCTCAAGTCTATAGTGAATTCAGAACTCATCTTTAAAAGACGTCAATGACAATCATTATTAATTTGGCAAAATATTCAGCACATCTTGTATCCATGTACATAGGTATCATAGCATACAAAAGGGAGATACATATGATCCATTTACATCATCGTTGCACGTGAGTAAGATTCAACAACATCGATCACCGTGAGTCTTGATTCAACCATCAGCTAGCCATTCAGAATTTCCACTACCCGCAAGGACCAAGCTACACCTTATTGCCAAAGCAAGAGAGTAATTTGTAGATAAGGTAACATGTATACTCTGCCACGCTGTGAGGGTGATTTTACTTTGGAAAAAAAAACTCAAATAGCACACTATTGTATAAATATTTACCAGTATAGCATCTTTTTTAACTTATTTCACGAACTAGTATACTTTCAGCCTAATGTGCCACTTTAGTTAGCGTTTCACTGTTGCGGGGTTAGAAAGCGCCATACAATGTGGTGTTTTCAAACTTGAGGTCCTAAAAGCGCCAAACAATGTAGCGTTTTATAGCTTCAGGATGCAAAAGCGCCAAATAATCTGGCGTTTTCTTGGTGCGCGCCAAATTAAGTAGCGTTTTAGAGTAAAGCACCAAATAAAGTGACGTATTAGAGTAAAGCGCCAGACAGGCTGGCGTTCACGCTCGAATAGAGCCCATGCACATATAGACCAGGTGAGGCATGTGCCTCACCCAACCTGTGGTCGCCGCCACATGCTGCACCAGGTCCCACGACAACGCGTACCCCATCCTGCACATGAAGATCCCCTCCGGGTCCTTCTCGACGTTCGCCGGCAGGTGCATGTTCCCGTAGTACAGGTCACGACGCAGTGGCAGCCGGAGGGACTCCACCAGCTGCGGGACGAGGAGGTACGTGTCGTCGTCGGACTTCATGACATAGTCGTAGGGCGTGGAGTTGAAGGCCCGAGCGACTATGCTGAAGAATTGATACGTCTTGCCGCTGTTCATGCTCTCCCTCGGGCAGTCCAAGACGATGATGTCGCCATACTGCAGCTGGTCTAAGCTCACGAGCACACGTTGTTCGTCCTTAGTGAGGCGGCATAGGACGAACCTGATGTCGACGATCGCGTCGGGGGTCGGGGGCTCGAGGGTAGGAGGCGATGCAGGTGGCGGACTTCGTAGCGACCGGCTAATGTCACGACGCCGACCAGGAGACAGATGTCTACATGGAGAGTGTCTGTACGCTCCTCCAAAGAAACGAGCCCGAGCTCGCCCGAGAAGTGGACGGAGTAGAAGACGACGATGACGATCAGAGACGCTAGCAGACCTGCTATCCTGCCTGGTGTGGCGGCCATCACAGGCAATCCAGCTGGAGCGGAAGGCTTCATCGTAATACAGAGCTTTCAGCTCTCTCAACCGCTTAAGGGATGGCAGTGCTTAATAGGCGACGATTTTTCAGGCGATGCTTCGCAAACGCAGCAAGAAACGTAGCCTGTCTGGCTTTTTATATTTGGCGCTTACTCTAAAATATGGAAACGCCAAATGAGGTGGCGCTTTACATCTAAAACGCCAATTTATTTGGCATTTTTGCCTCCTTCACCAAGAAAACGCTTATTTGGTGATTTTGCCTCCTGAAGCTATAAAATGCCACATTGTTTGGTGCTTTTAGGACCTCAAGCTTGAAAATGCCACAACAGTAAAACGTCAACTAAAGTGGCGCTTTAGGCTGAAAGTGTGCTATTTTGGGAAATAAGTTAGGAAGGGTGTTATACTGGTAAATATTTATACATTAGTGTGCTATTTGGGTTTTTTTCCTTTTACTTTTCTCATCTATTTATCATTGCCACAATTCATCTCGCTCAATTCGTCTCCACGATGCACGTGTTCAATATATATTGTGTAGATGGATGTTTGACCCGCATCTTCCTCCTGTTTGCGTTCCTTGTGACCCCTCTGAGATGTTAAAGGCGGGCAAAATCTGAATCCATATCAAAAGAAAATAATGTGATATGGCATATCGACCAAAGTCACTTGTATGATGCCAAGGCTTCACGACAAGATTCCATCCAGGCACTAACGGAACATAACCTAACTCACTGCACCAGGGACAAGGTCGTATCTTTGTTAGTCGTTGATCAGTAGCAGATTTAGTTTTGTGGTACGTATAGGTTAAAGGTCTAGTCATTCTTATTAGACCAGCATGCCCATAGCTTCATCATCACGATCTTGCGTAGATTAGTTGTGAGGAATCAACTCAGAAGACTGTCAAAGTCGGAAGTTGTCGCATCGTCTAGCCAGACATTGGGTCGAATGTACTTCGATATCTCTGCAGTTGCGTGATTGATGCTCTGTTCCGTCTTAATATTTGTGGAACTGACCATACCCCTGCTATAGCCTTCGTGCTTATATAATAGATCTATTGTTGGTTATACACCCTGCCGATGAAAAAAGTTATTACATGTAAACACAACAAAGATTAGAAAATAATGCAGTCACCTCTAGGAATCTTTAATTGGTGCATCGTGTAGCCAGACATCGGGCCGACTGTACTTCAATATCACTGTAGTTGCGTGATTGATGCTCTATTCCGACTTAATACTTGTTTAACTGAACATACTCCAGCGACTTCGTGCATACAAGATCAATTTCTGGTACTACGCCTCAATCAAATGCTGGTAATACGCCTATGCCAATGAGAAAAGATACTATCATTTCGGAAATTAAACACATCCACATTAGAAAATAATCAAATAACATTCATAAGTTAAACACGACAACATTAGAAAATACTTGCATCAGAAATGATATTGACAAAATGCTGCAATTTTTTTTTTGGGTGGAAACCTTCAACTTTTATTATTCACCTACTACATTCGGTACATCAGTCAAATTTATGATACTGCCATTACATCCCTCCTTTTTTAAGATATTTTTTATATTCGGAGGTTCCTCCTCGATCCATCCATCGAGGCATCGTTTGTTTTTGAAGTGTTTTGCCAATTGATCGGAAGCTTGGTTCCTTTCCCTCTCAATGTAGCAAATAGTACTCCTTCTGATTCCGGTCGTCTGGATGAGCTGTACCGTGCGGGTAAACCTAGGTCCAGCATCTTCCTCTTTCCCATTTATCAGCTTGACTGCTGCGAGACAATCTGATTCAAAGGTGACCTTGTTCCAATTTTTATCTCTAGCAAGCTCTACTTCTTTCTGAATACTCAGAAGTTCTGCTACTGTCACGTTGTGCTCTTGAGTCTTCCTCACAAAACCTCCTCTCCAAGCTCCTTTCCGGTCCCTAGCCACTCCAGCGATGATAGCTCCGCTCTTCGTAGTTGCTGCATTAGTGTTGATTTTTATCCAGCCTTCTTCTGGTGGTTGCCATCGTTTAAGTTGCTTTGTTGTTGTAATATGGACCCCCTCTTTCCTTGTATGGCAGATTAGTTGAGCTTGTTTTTGAATATGTAGCTCCTGATGACTGACTGGCTTCTCCATGTTATGGAATATCGCCTCGTTCCTACATTGCCAGATATAGTGGCAGGCCACCATAAACTCAATTGCAGCTGCTTCCTCGCTTGTTGAATGTTGATGGTACCATCTCCCCGCTTCATTTTCCTGCCAAAATGCCTGCGATTGGCTTTCTTTTAGCTTGGCCCACACTGGTTTTACTAATCTGCAATCCCGTAAAGCATGGAGTATGGATTCATTTGCATCTTTGCATCTGCTACAAGTACTATCGTCCGTCATATGTCTTTCTTTTCTTCTAACGTTGGTCATGAGTGCTTTATGTTCGAGTAAGCAGATGAAAAAGCGTATTCTGCTTGGTACCTTCAACTTCCATATAATCTTCCATTTCCCCTCCGTTCTTATGTCTTTATCCTCTCGCAGAATGTTGTATGCTGATCTTGTACTGAACCTACCATCGACTGTGTGATTCCAGATTCGGATGTCATTATTATCAATTATTTCCGGTGGTGGTATTTTTCTAACCTCGGTCACCATTTCCGGACCAAACAATTCCTCCATGAACTCCTCATCCCATTGACCCTCAAGATTGATCATGCTAGCAACCTGTAAATCCTCCAGCATGCTTGGTATCAGATTTTTTGTGAGATTCCTGAGCTGCAGATATTCCTTAATCCAACAGTCATCCCATACATTAGTTGTGTTGCCGCTTCTTAACTCCATTTTGGTGTTCTCTGTAATACATTTCTTTCCCTTACAGGCTGCTCGACATAATCTGGACAAATGTGTGCCCCCGTCCTCCTTGTACCTCCATTATTTGACCTTTTGACTATTGCACCAGATACTATCTTTCCCAGTGGCTATATCCCATGAGTTCTTCATTAGGAGAGCTTCATTCCACTCTTTCATTGCTTTGAGTCCAAGACCTCCATGCTTCTGATCGCATACTATCTTGTTCCATGCAACTAACGCCATGGGATGGGCTTTATGTGCTCCCCCCATATGAAGCTTCTAATTGAACGATCAATCCGGTTGCACAGGTTAGCTGGTAGGACAACCGTCTTCATGATGTAGGTAGGTATTGTCTCCAAGCAAGCTTTTGCTAGACACACCCGGCCTGCTAGGGATAGAGTTCTTGCTGACCAAGCTCCTATCTTATTCTCGATCTTATCCAACACCATTTCATATGTTGTCTTCGTCACCTTCCTATGTATGATGGGGACGCCGAGATACCGTCCCAGGTCTTCTGTCATCTGAAAATTGCATTCATTTAGGACCTCTGTTCTTCTTGGTCTTGGTACGCTATGTGCAAAGAAGATCATTGTTTTTGCATTTGAAATGGTTTGACCCGATGCTGCACCAAATACATTGAAAATTCTTAGGATTTCCCTCATTTGCTTTCTGCTAGCCTAAGCAAATAGGATGATGTCGTCTGCGAAGCAAACATGGGAAATGGTTTCTCCTCCCCGTTGTAGTCGTGCTGCTTTCCAATCGCCCCTCATCATGCTATGTTTGATTAGTTGGCTCAATATCTCTAGACAGAGGACGAATAGATACGGAGATAGCGGGTCTCCTTGTCTAAGACCTCTGCTCGATTTGAATGCTTCAATTAATTTCCCATTCCAGTAGATGGATGTAGTACCTCCTGTAACTGAATTCATGATATACTTCCTTACATTTTGGGGTATTCCAACTTGGGTTATAGTGTCCTCGAAAACTGCCACGTGAGTTGATCATAGGCCTTTGTTAAATCAATTTTGATCGCCATTAATTTTGCCCCTTTCTTCCGTTTCATCAAGTGGATTATCTCTTGAATAGTAGCTATGTTATATGTGATGTTTCTGCCGGGTATGAAGCTGCTTTGTTCCTTCGACACCCATCTAGGGAGATGACACTTCAATCTTTCGACCACTGTCTTCGATATTATCTTCAAAGCAATATTGTTTAATGTGATGGGTCTCGGTAGATCTCATCTATCCAGTTTTGCTTGCTTGGGTATTAGTACCATTATTACTTTGCATAGCTCCTCCGATAACTGGCTACCGAGTATTCCATTCTTAACGGTTATGTATAAGGATTCTCCAACCGTAGCCCAATTTTTTTAAATGAAATTAACATCCGCCCCATCTGGCCCTGCCGCCTTATAAGGGTTCAGGTTCTTGACTATAGCTTCCACTTCTGCTGTCGTAGGTAGCTTAGCTATTGCTTGCACTTCATCATCATTCAGGATGCAGAAATTCCCTGGACATGCTTCACATGTTGGGGTCCTATCTTTGATAGGTTCAGTAAGTGCGTTCTTGAAGTGGTTTACCACCATCTTATTTAACTCCTCTTCCTCCAACACCCAAATTCCTTCGTGATTCTTAAGCATGGTAATAGTATTTACCCTCCTTCTCTGATTAACCCAGACATTGTAGAATCTCGTATTACTATCTGCATTATTAAGCCAATTGATATGACTCTTCTGTTTCCAGTCCTCATCTTCCTCCTCCAATAAGGCGTCTAGCTCTGCTTGCATTCCCATACACATCTCATCGGACACTGGATCGTATCTGTCAGCCATGTTCTCCTATAGAATTTGTATGTTGCACATCAGTCGGCCCTTCTTTTTCCTTCGCTTCGTATACTCCTCGCTGCCTACTGTTGCTAATTCCTTCTTCAATTTTTCCAGTATTGTGTTGAAATCTTCGCCTTCCCTCCTCCAATGATTATGGACAATCTTCATGAAGTTAGCATCTGAGTTCCATCTCGCCTGTATTTTGAAAGTGTTGTTGTTTTTGTTGCCCTTCCGTTTTGCACCCATCTTCAGTAAGATCGGGCAATGGTCGGACTGTAACCTTGGGAGATGTTCCACTCTAGCTCCTGTAAAATGCAACATAAATATATCATTAGCGACTGCTCTGTCCAGCATTTCAAATAGGCTGCCATGTTTATATGTGTATCTTGCTCCCGAGAAACCCAGGTCAGATAACCCTGTTTCGAGAAGTGTCTCGCTGAACACCCCTACTTCTCTGTGATCAAAAGCATCACTGCCCGACTTTTCATTGATATGTATTTTTGCGTTGAAATCACCTAAGGCGACCCATGGTCCCTTGTATTTGTTCCCCATCTCCACAAGATGCCTCCATAGAAGGTTCCTAGTTTGTTTCTGCAGGCTTGCATACACGATGGTGACATACAAGCTACTTTTGATTTTACACGAGATGAATTGTCTGTGGCAGTTCAGTATATCAATCTTAACTTTGTATTCATTCCAGGAAAGCCATATTCCACCAGAGAAGCCTCTGGCATCAACTCTGAAGGAATTGGAAAAACCCAAATGTTTCACCATTTTGAGGGCATGTTCTCCGCTTATTCGCAGTTCAAGGATTGCTACTAATCGAGGTTTCTTTGTTCTTTTGAGTTCTTTGATCAGATTGCAAGTCTTCTTATTTCCTACTCCTCGTACGTTCCAATAGAGGATGTCGCACATAAAATAACTAAATGAAAAGAAGGTTCCTAGTAAAGTGAGTTACTAGCTTGGAGGAACATTTTCCTTCTCTTTCTCGGCTTCTGCAAGAACCTCCTTCACAACCTCTGTACTTGCATTGATCACATCTGCAGGGATACACCTCAGGCTTCTTCTGCACAAAGGCAGTTCTGAAGCTAGTTGCTTCTTCCCATGTCTCTTCATTTTGGTTCCGCTTCCTTTGATGCTTTTATCGATCCCACTGGGTTCTGCCCGTTTCTTCTCCTTTCTTTCACAGCTTCGAGCTACTTTAATGGTGGCTTCGTGATTTGTGCTTTCGAGCCCGTCCTTATCTACTATCATTTCCTGGTAAGTTTCCTCATTGTCTATAATGATAACCTCATCACTTTCTGGGTTTTTTACTACGTGATTCTCTGTTTCTTCTAGTCGTTTGTTTGAAGTCTCTGTCCTCCTTTCTGCAATATTACTGATGTCTTTTAACTTGGGATCCTCTCCCTCGATTTCCCCAATCTTCCCTTGTACTGGTTCTTTTCTTTTTCCAGATCTTCAGTGGTCTTGTGTCTCTCTGCTGATTTCCTTCGTTTGTGTTTCTGTAGTCTTCAGTGGCCTTGACTTCCTTTCATTCTTCCTCCTCAAGATATGCAAAGCGGTTAGTAGCAGCTGCAAACTGACGTTCATAGGCTCTGTCGTTCGTCTATTTTCTTCTTGTACCTTTTCTGCCTTGAGTTTGCCATCCCTCCTCGTCTATGTTTTTGGGCTTCTCCTGCCCCTATGGGTATTGTTCACCTTGGCTATCTCTTGTTTCGCCAACCTCGCCCTTTCCCTCACAGTCTTTAGATCTGTGACCTTCTCTTCCACATTTCGTGCATTTCCATGTGAATCCTTCATAATCTACTTGGTATTCTAAGCCATTGATCCAGATGGATGTTTGTATCTTTTTCGTGGTGTCCACTTCAATAGCAAGTCTTGTAAACTTGCTTCTTGATATGCTTAGGGTGTGGTTATCTATCTTAACCAGGCGACTAAGAGCCATGCCTACGTATTCAAGCATCGTTGGTACATAGAGGTGTAGTGGCAGATTAAGAATTCGAACCCAGGTCACCATGAATGTAGGCAGTTCAGCAGTGGTACAAAACTTGCATTCCTTTCCCAGACTGCCAAGTTTTTCCCGAAGATTTTCCAGGGACCTCCAAACAGGGCCGTCTCGTAATCTTTCTGACATGACATTTGTATGACAAAATGTCCCAAATCCAGTTCATAGATGTTGTATCTTCTAGTGATATTCCACATAGCTTTCAGGCGGTCCCTCAACGTCATGTAGCCGATGTCCGCTCTAATTAGTCTTGCCACTATGGCGTATTGCCAGGGTCGTACTAACTCGTCCATTGCTTCCGGTTTAACTTCAATAATTGGATCTTCGTCAATGATTTCAAGCGTAACATCCCTGTGATCCAAGTTATCTTCGAACAGCTTTTCCAGAAAGAAGATCTCTTCCTTCTCTGAATCTTGATCCGGGCTAGAAGCCTTTCCCGTGTTTTGTCTCCCATCCATAACAGCGCCTTGTATCTGCGGTGTAACTGCTTCTACAGGTTTTTTCCATGCAGACGTGGTTGCATTCGAGGCCGGAATACTGCCTCCACTTTTCATTAGGGTTTCCCATTGTGATGGCGGCAGTGGGCCGCGTGTTTCCCCTGGGTTTGCCCCTTCACGCCCCCTGGTGCCTGAGATTCACCTACGATAGTTCCTTCTTCTCCTACTCCTCCTCCACGCATGCCTCCGTAGTTGAACTCGATACCCAGATCCGTAACCCTAAAACCTTGTTCATGTTGATATAGCAACCCTACCTTTTCCTTCTGTCTCCAAGGATTCCCCCACTCCCTCGCGGGGGCCCCTATCTACCCCTTCTGACTCCCTGGCGTTAGAAGCCCTGGACTTTCCACTGTCGTGGCCTCCGCCTCCGGTCGCCCCTCTCCCCCCTCCGCTCCCCGGTTTCCCATCATTGAGGTGAATTAAGATAAAAAGAGGGCTTGAACTTTAGTAATCAAAGAACTGCAATGCCCTTACGTTGAAGGTGCTTCGCCATCATAAATGTTGTTTTTCTGATTATGAAAATAAATGGTAATATATGCACGTGATGTTGGGGAATCCATAAGACTGGAAACTAAATCAAGAAAAATAGTAAAATGATTAAAGAAAAAGCTGAACGACACTGATTTAGAAACAAATTCTCATGCAGTGTCTAATATGTATAAATTTGGGTGCTCAACATTGTACAAGCACGATCATGAACAACACATTTTTCATGGCAACAGGACACCAAAAGCTTCTTGTCTAGTTTATCAAACCAACAAATCGAATACCTACACTGCCTCCGCCTCAAAAACTAGAAATGTTTAAAAATTGTTTTTAAAAACATGTATAGTAAGTAGGAACTCGGTTTATCGCACTGAACCAAGTAACTAGAGGGATGGATGCATAAAACTATATAAGATATATTTCAAATAATATTTATTGCTCTGAACTAAAAAATTGGAGGATCGACACATAAAAATAGATAAGTTAGAAACACATCAAATCCCCAAAGCTTGCAACAATGCTTGCCTAAAGTATGGATAGAGACATGGAAGATATTAACTCTTATAGTCTCAACAATTAGGCAATTGTCATGCAACTAATACTATACAAATTGCGTCTCCAAGTTAAATGAGCATGACAACCGGGAAAATAATGTAAACATTATATGAAATATTCTAGTGTTGGACATATTGAAACATTCACAAGTCAAATTTACAACTAGAGTAACATTATTTTTTCTTAGCGTGACATATAAACATGAGAACAAGATTGATGTCAACTAAATTGGATTGAATCTATACCACTCACAACATATTATTTGCATTAAACATATTTTCTGAAATTTTTTAAAACTATCATAAATCATAAAACATCTATAACAAGGTGAATAAAAAAAATTGTGTACCGTGACATTAGCTAGCAATGTCTTCAACATCCTGACTCCCATGAGAACAATACACTCCAGAAAATGGAAAGACCACATGTGATTAATCATCCTTGTACCCTCACTGTAAGAGACACAATTTTTTAAACTTGACTAAAATTGTGACAATTCGTGGAGGTTTATATCATGAATGGTAGTTCTTCTACAAACATAAATATAGTTCAAAGTAGCGATAACAGTCCCTAACAATCTCTAAAAATATTTTTCCCTATATTGATTGGTACATAACACTATGGGGTGCATGGAAGGTCATAACTACCTCCAAATATTGCTATACATATAGAACAAAATGAAGGCTAGTGGACCTCAAATTTATAATGCACTCATAAGAGTGCACAAAAAAATGCATCCTTGCAAACTCCAAGATCAAAAGCATGAGAAGTGAAAATAAAGCATTAATTTGTAGACAAAAACATTATTTATAATCAAATTGTATATCTCCAAGTTTGCAAGTCTCTTCTTTTACATATGTAGATGAAATTTGATTCAAAGTAGAATGCATTTTGATTCTCCCTGGGAAGTGGCAGAAATTCACTTAAGATTTGTAGGCTTTTTAGATACATTTGAGTTCATAACATTGTTTGGGGAAGATGGAAATGCTAACAACATTATGGAGGAAGAGGATCCCTCTTTCAAGATCAAGTACATAACCAACAATAATTTAGGTAGCATCCTTATTCTATTTAGTGCACATATTAGTTTATTTTCCATTTATACATTAGCATTGTTTTCAAGGTTACTCGAGAATTAGCAATTGCATTAAAAAACACCATAGACGACCTTCCATGGAACACAAAACTATAAACTTATTAATCTAGATCGCTTACACACCTTATTGGTTTTTAGAGTTCAAGTTGTGTTTATTGCACATAACCTCCACACTATATGTTATCATGTAAGTCGAACAATTTTACAGATTCCAATACTAAACCAAAGTAACTATCGAAACAACATTGGGAAATTGTGTTCATATACATAAAGCACATTACCACATATGATGAACTGTAATAATTCACTAAAATTCTTAGCATCAACTGTCGATCAACAATAAAATAGGAGTCACATGAATACTCAAAATTTTCTGCATGTTGATCAATTTTTTAGATCCAATATAGATGCATTCAAAGATGCAGAGAAACTTCTTAACGAATGAAATAAGACATGAACAATCAGTTAGAAAAATACCTAGGATTAATGAGACCCTAGTTTTAGCACTACTGCCTTATATATATATATATATATATATATATATATATATATATATATATATATATATATATATATATATATATATATATATATATATATATATCAACATCTGGTATGCACAAAGTTTGTTCACGAAAAATGATGGAATGCATGAAATTGTTCGAGGGATCCTAGGTGTGATCTTGTTCACTAATCTAGAAATGTGGCTTGTGCACTCACCATTGACAATTGTTTTCAATCCTTTGTCAAAAATATGTATGTTATGCATATCTATTGGGTTCCTAGGTCTACAATTTTCTCTACACTATCATAATCATAGCTTAAAGGGTGCTCTATAATTTTTCTAAAATCTACACATATTTTGTTCCCCGACCATGAACGTAGTTAGAAGACACATTTAGACATAATCATACCACATTGGTCAGAACATAACAAACTATAAAATTAGGGTGTACAACCAGTGGAGGACTTTTTCATTACCTTGATTGATATATCACTCTAGTTACATGATGATGCAACATAAATAGCCACCTTATCCAACAGTCAGCCATGGATAGGGAACCTGCAAAGGTTCAATGCAAGAATTATGATCAATCCCAAGTTAACCAAAATGAATTAGGATCCAAAGTTTGTTGATTGCATTTGTGCACTTCAAGTTAAGAAGAATATTAATGTGTCAATCATTGAAAATTAAAGGGTGCTCTTTAAGATTGTCAATTTAAGGTAGTGTTATGCTTATCTATTGGATTTCTAGGTCAAGAACATTAGCTATGTGATCATGATTGTAGTATGTCATACAAATTTTTTGATTCAACCAAGAAGTTTTAAGTTCCCGAGACACCTTTCGTATGATGAGAACTTTAACATGAAAGGCTTCTTCCTTTCACAATCTTGGTGAACCTTTCAACATCCAATTGAGTTATATATTCCCTTTCAGCAAGCTACCTAGACTAAACATAATGGAATGAAAATATCATTTGGTTCATATATTCCTGCTAGATAATGCCTATGCAATAGCTCTACCTGTGTGAAAGTATGTTGGTGTGGAAGGGAGATGTTGATCACCTAGAATTATGCCCTCTTTCCACCTCCTAGACATTGAGGACGCTCCTTCAGTAGACTGAGAGGGGAGAAACTCAGGTGGCTTGCACTGATATAAAAGACTTACTGGTCAATTTATCACATAGGCATGAGGTATACAATATAAAGACCATTTTTTTAGTTGATGGCACAAAACTGAAAGTTTAGAGAACCTTTGTTCACAACACATTTGGCTTTTGCAACCGCTCTTTTATGTTCGGCTATTGCACCCATTTTATTCTTCTCACTAAGGATGATTGACCTCTTATTTTCATTCTTCCAACACTGATATATGTAGGACAAAAGGTAGCAGTAAGAACAAACAAGAACTAAAATACTTCTGAGCTATCTTTGTACCTACAATTTACATGTTGAAATGTCTTAAAGAATAAAATATGAACTCCAAGCTAGAAGTCGTATAGAGTAAATAAACGTGTGGAAGTAAATGTCCTCAAATATACCTGTACAATTAATTGTGAAGGTGGATCTAGGATAAAAGTCTGAGAAAGTACAAACAAAACAATAATCCTGAAAAATAAACAAGCAATTAGGAGCAAAATTGATTTGAAATTTGTTGTCATCTCTACATCATAGAGCATGGAAAAGATGGGCTTGTAAGTATATCAGTAAGGATATGGATTTCTAGGATAAAATGTCCCTTTTATTGTTATGGGATAAAAGTTCCCTTTGCTTGTCATTAGAATAGATCATCTTGTAAAATTTGTCACAATGTGACCTTCAAATCTTAAAATGTTTTTATGTAGACTTTTTCTCTAATAATAAATCAAAATTTCATTTCCACCAAGTTCACAACTTGACTGGAGATTAGTGAATATAGACATCAACAAATAATGATCGCAACACTCATGTGCTAAGGTTAAAAAAAATTCTTGGCCATTATTTAAAAATGAATAAATGTATATAAAATACTTGAATGTTTACAAACAAAGACATATATGAAACTATAAAAACTATAACTTTTATTTATAAAAGGCATGCTATTTTTTAACATTAATGATGTTCTTGATTGTGATCATTAGCTGGGCTATAGTTAAAATCTCTTAATCCTACCCGACTATCAAGAAAACCCTCACTATTTCCATTTATATTATGGTAGAAAGAGTTTATCTTGGTACTAGTATTTTTCTACACTCTATTTAAATCAACAAAAAGTTATAAAACCTTTAAAAGGTCATTGAGGAAACAATTGCTCCAAAATGATGCACTAGGAAACTTGATTAGTTAGAGAACATAACACAATCCTAAAAAAATTACAAAATTCTGTCCTATTTTGTGACACCACAAGTCATTATTAAAAGTTGTTGTAAGCTTTAGGATCTCCATACAATAAGTCTTAACAATTAGGAGTCACATTGATTTCATGCATGTTGAAAAAAAACATCAATGGCTACATTTCTAAAACACTATTGGATATTCAATCAAATATCAAAGATGGCATATAAGTGGATCTAGTCAAATCATGTATAAGAAAAGATTTTTAGGTATGATAGATAAAAATGATAAACATAAAGAAAAATGTTTGAGGATCTTTAGGCCTGACAAATTAAGTCATATACGCATGTGAGGTATTTTTGTGGGGGGGATTTATTTCCATAGAAATCCTACTCATATAAAAGAAATAGAAAAATACAAGAAACAGGTTGAGGCTGAAGAAGCCAATGAAAATGATGCACATACATGTAGAAAAGGTAGCATCATGTGCTACTTCTATAATTAGGGGTAGGGACACCCACCAAAATGATAAACAGTTGTGAGATTTGAGTGTTATCTTGGTTAGAAAAATTAAAGAAGAACAATATTCACACCCAAAGTGCTCATATGCCAAAATCTACAAAAACAACATGCTTTGCACCTCATGTGGTGTGAACTAATTTCCAATGATCTAAACCTAATCGACTAATTTACAACAAAATGAATAATGTCTTAAGAAAGGATTCAGTTTCAGAAATGACTTATATGAATAAGCACATAAGCATATAGATTCTATCATCAAATAATAAGATTTATGAAACAAAAATCTTGAAATATAACCTACATGCTAAAAAGACATAGATTTGCAGTTTGACATCCCATGCTGATTCATATGAACCATTTCCTCTAATATAGAGTGCTAAGCATCCAGCTGGATTTATTAAAAGTTATTAAACTTTTAAGTCTTCAAGAAAAACATGATGTGCGGGAGGTACTAGCTAAGGGAAGATTTATATTCTTAGCATTTGGGAATTGCAAACCCAATATAATAGGGTCTAGCAATGCCATATAAATTTATGAAAAAAGTCATCAAAGTGGGTTAGTTAGGTGGAAAAACAATTATATTACAAAGTTTGTATATGGAATTATGAAACCAAAGAAAAATATTCAAGCACGATATGATTTTTATGTGTCTATGCATTCTTTTATCAAGTTTGACAAAGTAACATTTATATGTTTTTTGTAACTATTATTAAATAATAAAGTACAAAGATGTAGATACATATCATTATCGAGATAGAATTTCATCTAATGGGTATAGAGGTCAAGTTGATTCATACTTTCCATGATGATTGTGTACTATTTTGAAATATATCCATTAAATGTGTGGCCTAAAAGTACAAAAAAAGTAATATTCTAAGCACAAAATAAATATGCTCCTGCTAAGGTGGCATTGTATTGACCTATTTCATCTCATGTAGAATGTGAAAAAAGGACGATAATATCCAATGACATTGATAATATACACCTATACGAAATGAATTCATTTATTAATCCATCAATTTTTAATGACTTCAGAAATTCCATATTAGGTCTTTGAATTAATAAGATGCACCTCTTGGAACTTTAAGAACCCAATGAGACCAACATAGCAATTGACCTATTAAAACAGGCATGAAAAGAAAGTATCCCTTGCTATTACTATTGATGTTTTAGGGCCCAAGGACCCAAAAATGATTTTGTTACTTTATTGAACCTCTAATTGGATACCTAACAAAGTTATGGAATAACTCATCAATACATATGATGTATCTCATTGAGAAGTTTGAAGGACATGAGACATGCTATTTTTTTTACATTAATGATTTTCTTGATTGTGATCATTATCTAGGCTATAGTTAAAAGCTCTTAATCCTGCCCGACTATCAAGAAAAACCTCGCTATTTCCATTTATATTATGGTAGAAAGATTTTATCTTGGTACTAATATTTTTATACACTCCATTTAAATTGATAAAAAGTTATAAAACCTTTAAAAGGTTCATTAAGGAAACATTTTCTCCAAAACTGATTCACTAGGAAACTTGATTAGTTAGAGAGCATAACACAATCCTAAAAAAAATACAAAATTTTGTCCTATTTTGTGACGCCACAAGTCATTATTAAAAGTTTCTCTAAGCCTTAAGATCTCCATACAAGAATTATTAACAATTAGGAGTTGCATTGATTTCATGCATGTTGAGATAAAACATCTATGACAACATTTTGAAAACACCATTGGATATTCAATCAAATATCAAGGATGACATAAAAGTGGATCTACTCAAATCACGTATAAGAAAAGATTTTGAAATAAAGGAGGGTCGACACACATATCTACTTCCATCTTGTTACACAAGGTGGGAAATTATGATATAATTTTTTAGGGTTCTCACAAGTCAATATTGTCAATTATACTATTTAAGTCTTCTTACATTGATAAAAGATATAAAGTTTGTGGGTCTTGAATCTTATAATCATCACCTGTGATGTAACAAGCAATCTGTGTGGTGAAAGGATCGATATTTCTAAAACATGCCATGATTTACGTCATAAGACTCCAATTATTTAATTAATTGAGGAACCTTAGATGATTGTTTCCTATAATTCATTGGTTCTGGGTGTAAGTATTTTTGTTTTATCATATTTAGCAAAGTTTGTTAAGAGATGTAAGAGTTTCTATATTTTTACCATGAATCCACAAAAATAGGAGTTATGTCGACGTATAGTCGACATACACATGTGGTTGTATTGTTCCCTTGCACTGTCCTCTGTTTGAGTAGCTAGCCACTGGAAGGAATTATTTACTTCTGCACTATAAGTACTTCTTTGATGTAGTGTATGTTAGCAAACTTTGCGGTGAATCATGAGTGCAAAATGTAAATGGTGGTTCTCTTTATCTACTAGTTTCTTTCTAGCATTTCACTAAGGGAGTGGATAACTAACTTACCATATCTAGTTCACAGTGACTATTGATTGGTTCAGCCTAACTGAAAATTAGTTGAACTCATTTTCAAGGAACTTTACTTCAGTTATGAGAAAACAAGTTCAAGTGATTGGTTTAGTAGTAACTTTTTTCATATTTGACTTCCATTCAATTGGTTTATTGTAACTCGATACATTAACTTAGGATATAATATGAGAAAACATTAAATGATATTTGTAAAACATTTGATCATGATTGATTTGATATTCACTAGTAATTTCACTTATTAAATGACGACCAACAATGCATATGTTTAAGTGATGTGTGAATGATATATTAGTCGTCATGTAGAAATGACAAGAAATATCTATTCATGCTTTGTAATCTGCAATTTTCCTTTCCTAGTTAACAACTGATGAAAGTCACAAGTGTAACACATACATACAGTTTGTATATGTATCAATCCTGATATCAATATTCTTGATAAACGATACTTGTTTACTTCAATTAGTATAAAATCAAAAACACCATCAAAATCTATGTTTTTTAAGAAAAATTATTTGTTGGAAGAGAAAAATAACATGTGCCCGTTCAAAAGCTTGTGTTAGGCACCATTGAAAATGAATACTATTGAAAAAGGGTTGAAACAAGTGTTTCTCGTGAACGTGTGCTCATCTTCAAAGAAAACCTTAATAGAAAGAGTTCGTAGACCCCCCCCCCTTTATGTCTCTTTCGTCGCACAAATATTTCAAAGTAGTCTACAACCTAGGTACCTAGAAGTGAGGATTGCACTACTTTCATGGCTACAAATAGCATAGGCCCTCCAAACAAAAGATTGAATCAAGGTGGAGAGTTTTTTTTCTAATCAGGGGACTGATAAACCTACTAGAGTGATGCAAAATCCAAACTGGGAAGGCACAAGAATGGAAGTGATCAGTTCATGCTGACTTGACCAAAATGATAACGAAAGAATAGTCAGACTATCTATGAGTATCCTGGGGGTGAAACTTATTTTCAACAAGTTTTGATTTGGAAGTCAGTACTTGTGTCCTTTTTATATCTTTAGAAGACTACAAAAAATAGTGGATCAAAATCGGGACATTCAAAAGACCAAACTTATAAATTTGGCCTTGGAACTTGACTACCATGATTTTCAATCTCAATTATAGTAAAGCAATCAGAGGCGAAGAAGAAAACATACCAAAAGAGTCCAGTTCCAGGCTGATTGAGGTATGTGTCTATCTTGTGCAGGCGTTGCAGTTGATGATGAGACTCTCAAACGCCACCAAGATGATATATTACATAAGGGGGTTTAGAAGGAGGTCGTGAAGAAGTATTGCAAACGGGAGAGAAAAATCAAACAAATAAGAGATGTGTACCATTTAAAGGTCTGGAGTTGTACCGTCCACCGATTCCATGTAGGCGATGTGGTTGTCCGTCAACGATCCCTGGAGACATTGCAGTTGATGAGCCGTTGGTCGACGGTCGAATCGCTGGAGGGGTTGTGGCACTGATGAGGAAATCTAGCTAGGAGTCGGACCCCTGTAAGCATTTGCTAAGCGCGCGAACATTAATGCCGCACGTGCCGAAGATATGGACACTATATCGAGGTCGCATGGATGAGGACTAACGGAAAGAGGGGAAGTGGTTGGCTATTCTCTCCTCTCCCTATTTGTCTTCTTTTTTGCGGACGTGAGGCAGTTTTTGAGCCTAGGTAGCACACGCGGATGGGGAGGATATGCATAGGAAACACGCGTATTAGTCACTCATCATTTTTTTCCTTCTTATGTTTGGCTGTTATGGCAATTAATTATAAATTTTCATTAGTATATAAGTGATTTAACCCTCTCATTCATTACCATGCAAGTAATTAACATAAATGATGGCTCATGGTGCCGATTAAAGTGGTATTTGTTGTGGTGATCACCTTAACAGATTTCTGTATTTTGTGAGGTTTTTCGAATTGTTTACAAAATAAAATGTTAGTTATTTATTTATTTTCTTAAAGGCCCCTATGAGGATCACATGATATATGAATAACTTACTCGAACTCCTCATACCAACTCTAGAAGTCTGAGATTAGAAAGAATGAGAGAGTCATTAAAGATGACTAAGGCCTAGCCCCAGATTAGGAAGGTCATATGAGGTCAGACCCCAGATTGGAAAGATCGACACTACATAACCCCAGATTGGGAAGGTGTCTTAAAGTCACTGCAGAGACAATACCCTAAGAAATGTATCCTAGAAGTTGGGTAAAAAAGGTTGAGAAATTATGATGAAAATGTAAAATTTGCTTTTATAACAATAATTATTTTGAATATGTTGTTACATCTAAATGTGAATATTTTATTCCTTCCACATACCAATATAACTTGTTATACTGACCGTGTTTTTGATTTATGAAGTTTCAGATAAATCTACTAGTAATCTGTAAAATGGATATCCCGAGAAGAATGCACCAAAAAGAAAGATACTTAACAAACAATCTAGACGATTTGGATAAATAAATTTTATTTTCTAATTGTAGACAATAAATTCTCATATCATGTAACTTCTTGTTGAAGAGTTTATCTTTTATATTTGTTCGAATTGCTTTACTATTTAGTGAAATTTATAATTATTTCAACTTATTTGATAAACCTCAATCTTGTAATTATGGTAACGGTCTTATCCTCTCAGTCTACTTGAATAGGAGATAATAGAAGGAGGGATTCGATACGGTCACTTAGTGACCCACCCCAACAGTACAAGCCCTCAAATCTTCCTACGCCCCCCTCATATGAGAATCATTAAAAAGCACAATGGCTGATTTGTACAGGGGTGAAAATTTCCAAGAAGTTACCCTCAGTTATGGTGGAATCGAAGACCTTTCATCGGGATTACCAAGCTACACCATCTGAGCTGCTCCTTGTTGATTTGTTAAGGCTTCCTAACATCCAAAAAGAATGAGATAATGCAAAATAGTCACTTCGGTGAGTGGGCTTTCTGGTTTAGCACTAATGTGATGGCCTATCGACTCAGTGTGGTGCAACATCGGCAGAGTTATGCAGCGCTGGTTTGCAAATTGCAACCTAATGAAACTCCACTTGGAGAGACTCTCTGTCCACGCTTATAAGCACTCAATGG
Source organism: Alisma plantago-aquatica (assembly GCA_963693085.1). NCBI lineage: Eukaryota > Viridiplantae > Streptophyta > Magnoliopsida > Alismatales > Alismataceae > Alisma > Alisma plantago-aquatica. The sequence goes on along the minus strand of OY856415.1, from coordinate 107,229,859 downwards.
CTTGTGCACAGCTTCCATTTCTTCAAATTGGAAACTTCAACTTTTCCAACATTGGGTAATCTGATATGCGTCGTGCTAGTGGGTCTTTGTCCTGGAAAACTCCGTAGTGCTAGTATGCTCGTCTCCGAAGAACAAACGAGAAATGAGAACATATTCCACTTCACATTGGGCATGGTTTGACGCACTGAACATGTTAGTCATCCCATTCTACCCATAGAACGGGAGTCCCCCTTGATAGTCGTTTATTCTTAAATATCAACGATATTCTTAAAGTTCAACATATGGATTTTCTCATATAATATAGATGAACCCCTTTATACAATATAAAATTTTATGAAAATAGACAAGTATTGTATACACACACAAGGACAGAAAATTTTCATTCAATTTCTTCCGTAAATTTTCTTATATATTATAGACGAGAGCTCCTTATATAACATAAATTTTCTTAAGAAAAAGACAAAAATGTAGTGTACATACACATAAATCGGATTATTCTAGAAAATAATAAAAAAGATTGTATTCAACCCTATCTGGGGGCTTTTTTATATAGTATAAATGGGTCTTCTTATATAATACTAAATTTTACAAAGAAAAGATAAAAGTATAATTTACCCACATATATATCAATTTTTAATTCTAAATAAGAAAAATACATTCAGACCCTCTGAGAACTTTATATAGTACGAATCAATTTCCCTATAAATATGGACAGATTTATCATTTCAAAAAATTCAAAAAAACTTACATTCATCTGCCTCGGCAGGCTTTTTTATGTAGTATAGAAGCAAAAAAAGAACGGGCATTGTAGACCATCTTGAGCACTCCTTTTTTCCATTTAATAATCTTTGGGAGACAAAGACTTTTTACATCCAGAGTATAACTCTTATTTGGAAACAATCTGGTTGTCACGGCTATTCTCGTGGACTGGATTGAAATGACGAGATCTTGAGATAATATATGAATATGGTTTTTAAGGATAGAGAACAGTGGCCTGGAGTCTACGGCCAAGGGAACGTGGCTATAATTAATAGGAACCAAGGTCCAGTGGGTGTGGCTACACTTGTACTAATATTTAGTATGGGTCATTGAATTGTTTACTATGAAAGGATTGTATCGTCACCCGCTGTCTATATGAAACATAGCAAAGTGACAAAAGTTCAATGTGTCACTAAAACCCTATATGAATAGAACTCAATATTGATATTGATAAATTTAGAATAATAATATATATTTTCACTTAACGCGGTCGAATTGGTCTCCCAATACGCCACCTAGGATCTGTCTAGAGAGTTCCTGGACTCGGCCAGGCAACTTAACCTGTCCAAATTGGTTTGGTTTGGCGGTTCGGTCTGGTTTTCCACACCCCTACAAGGAAGTAGTGCCCATATGCTCAGCCTCCATAAACGAAATTTGCGTTCAGATTTTCTGTACCGTGGCTGGTTGTCCCAGCCAGTGGTACTTCAACATGTCACAGCAGCAGGTCAGAACACGTTCCAGTCGTTTCAGTTGCTACACGAGTCGGAAAATCAGTTGCAATTTGAGTTAGAAAAAAAAAAGACAGAACTTTACCTTACCCAACCGCATACAAATTAGAAAGATATAGTGTTGTATTGCCTTGCCTCTGCCGCCACAAAAAGTTTTTGTCGCCTGTATTTTGCCGCCGTCAAAAAACTTTTTATTACCCGGTGTTCTTTATGGCCGGTGGCCCCTCCATCAACGACATCACAACTGCTTGTAGTCAAATCCCAAACCCTCCAGAATTGTAAAACGAGACAATCCAGTCAGTATACATTAAAAGTTGAACTTTTGATCATGTCAACATTCTTTAAGATGGATGCCCAGTGGTTCAGCTTCTCTTAACTTTAAGCAGCAGAATTATAATTTTAAAGAAGGATATTTTAGCGTTTAAAACTTGTTCTTTCACTTGTTAAAGTCTACCTCTTTTACTATAGTTGGAGACGTTGGACATAGTGTCGCGTCATTAAACATTGCTTGAATTCAGAGAGAACGACAGGACAATTCTTAAGAACAATACAACATACATGATTCACTTGAGTCTGGCAGGCAATTTTTAACAAGAACCATCACGTGGCGACATCATATGATCTACTTGAATCTACTGTGAAGGTAGTAGAAGTTCGATTAATCGACGGTGACGAATCAGGAAATTTCCTTCTTTTTGCATCCATTCAATAGTGTTACATGTAATCTTACTTTAATATTTTTCTATGTGTAAATTGTTATTCTCCATACATCATCTAATATTTTTTTCTTTTGATAATCATCTTTATTATTTTCTTTTGACTGGGTTGATGCATATTCTAATAAAGGCCATGCAATATTCATAGTATATAGTCTCGTTTGGTAATGTTATTTTAGATTTCTTATCGGGACTATTTTGTTATTCAACTACAACATCATCCAAATATGGATCCATATGATTCCAATTCTGACCTTGATATTCAGAAAGATATGTCTGCAATGACCCGTTTTCAAATTAATCATCTAATTAGGGTTTACTTGGATGATTGAATATTTAACTAAGTTGATCATTATTTAAAGCTTTATTAGTGATGGTAGTTAAGTTTGATATTTTAAATATAATGAGAAGGTTTAATAATACTTTGATGCACATAATTAGGGTTAACATGTGGAAACCCTAATCGGCCCAAATTAGGATTTTGATGACATATGTATACAGAATTTGATAAGTATACTATCACACTAAATAATTTTTAGTATTTTATGTGTAATTCTGATTTAATTCAAATTTGGATATAATTTGTATATCTCAAATGTGAACACCATTAAAAAATATCAGAATTTTTTATGAATGTTCTGACCTATTTGTCGGTCAAGTTTCAAACTCAACTGATCATATTTTCATATTGATATAGCAGTTTGTAATTGAATTTTAACTTTTTATTGGTATATCCAATTAATTTCAATTTTAATTTTAGTTGTTAAATTCCATTATAAACATACTATTAAATTTTCTTAATTTTTGTATTATGTTTTATCTCTACAGAGAGGGGTGTCGGTCGAGTTTTGTGAAGGACAAACTCGATCGAACATGTTGCTGACTGCAAAATAGAAGTATAGTATTTGATTTTTAATTATTTATTGGTAACTCCAAATGATCTAAAAATTTTACTGTTTCTTATAAACTGAATTTCATATATTGGGTTAAAGTTTTATAATTTTCTGATAAGGTTTGAGTTCTGAAAAGTGTAGTTTCGGTCAAATTTATAACTCAGCCGACCAACCAGTCTGAGCAAAATAAAAATACATTGAGGGGCTTGTTTGCAATTGTTCTAAGCACCTCAATTCATCTATATGACTAACCTAACACATAAGGAGCTATCATAAATCGTAATTACTATCAAAGAAATGAAATTCTTGAGAGAGAGGAGAGCTAGTATTTTGAGAAGAGAAAGTGGAGGAGATGTTGACCTAGGATTTCTCTATCCAAGATATGATGAAATCAAGTAAGTTTAGCTTCTTTGCATAGCGTTTCATGGTGAATATTCTCTCACATGTCAAGATTCCATCCCTCCTCTGATTTTATTTGAAATCACATCACATCTCCCCCTTTTCTCACTCTTTCTCTTCTAATCCCCATTTATAGGGTTTCTGAGTTGAGAGGAGAAAGAATTGGATTCTTTTGCGAGAGTTTGATTGGGTTTCCAAAAATTCATAGGTTAACCTACGAATTTAAGGTGCTTGGCACCTAAGGTGAGTGTTTTTATCCCTCCTAAGCTTTGTATTCATGTTGAAAGCCTAATTATATCTGGCTAATACAATCAGAAACCTTGTTTGTATATGTATGTGATTGGATTTGATTTGGGAAAGATATTGGGGGATCCAATTCTACTGGTTTTGACTATTTATCATTGATTGGAACTTGATTAGTTCCTGATATATTGATTGAGGATCCATGGGTATTCTTATGGGTTGATGACTATGCTATTTCATGTGAATTTTTGCCTAAAAATCAGCCCAGTGGCCGATATGCTTGGAATTGAATTGACATGTATAAAATCATATTTGAATTGTACTAGATTGTATTATACAAGTGTATTGTTTAATGTTATGGAATTGAATGACCACATATCCTAAAAAGGGTTTGTGTTGAGGAAGTGAATCAAATGAGTCAATTAATCAATGTATACTTATGATTGATGAATGAAATGTGTGAGAATGGAAACTAGGGTTTCCATGTTTGTGAATAAGCCTAATGAATCCTTGAGTCAAGATTAGATTACTGAATGATATGATTCTTATGATATATTAAACCAAGGAATGACTTCTTGAAAATCCTAAAAGTTTATTATTAAGACAATTATGAGTGATAAAGCTAGAATTGGCATATGATGTTGTAAATGTGATCATATGTTGAAGTTGAAAGTATTAATACTTCAATTGAATATGATTAGTCTTACTAATATCATCTAAGTCTAATGCATTTGTTTTAGTTTAATAAAGAATGATCATTGTTGATTATGGGAATGACATTAGAATCCAATGACATGGTATACTTATCTAAATATAAGAAATGATATGAAGAAAAAAATGTAGATGATAATGGCAAGTTAAAGATGAAACTAATGAAGTTATTATGATAAAGTCTTTAATCCTTTATTTTAATTACATGTGGCTTAAGATAAATTGAATGAAACATACTAAAACTAGATTTTTATGGATATCAATGAAAAGAGAAGTATTATATATCAAGTGAGTTAAAAATGATTGGTTTGAGTAATTTAATGAACATGAAATGAGAGAAGTTGAGATTAATGAATATGAATTGGAGGAAAAAGATGAGAATTAGTAGACGAATTTAAGAAACAAACTCTAAACCTAAAATGTTGAGCTAGATGGTGCTAATGAATAACAATCTCAAATGAGGGATTAAGGAATGTACATAATTGTAGTTTAATTCAATTAAAAGATGAGGTTCAAGCATTTGAATTGATTTACAAGAATTTGTTCTTGTATTGTGATTGTTTGATAGAATACTTGTACTATGAGAATGACCTATTTTGATGGAATTCAAATGATAATCAACATGTGTTGATTAGTAACCCCATATGAAGAATGTGAAATATAAGAAGAAGAGAACTAAGTCTGTTATGAATATATATATATACACACACACATATATATATATATATATGAAATTTATTGGCATCTATTCAGATTGGATGGAACAAGCATATGCCGTATGATAAATGTATTCTGAGTATGAGAATGATACATGATATCTATATGCTTTTACTGTTGCTAGTTCCAATGCCTCTGCTAATATTTGTTCAGAACTGTGATATATAATGAACTGATAAGATTTATGTTGAAATTGAATTTAATATGCACTCCTTACATTGAGAAACCCTGATAAGGGTATATGTTGCATAATGAGATTATGTTTAGGGCAGAAAGCCCACCGATGATGATAAAACCCTGATGGGGTAAATGATGGGCAATAAGATTATGTCTCGGGCTGAAGGCCCACTGTTGATGATTGCTATGAGATCAAGTAGAAGATAGAAATAATCATATGTGTTGCAATATACAGATATTGTGCTACTTGATTTAATCATTGTCCTTATTCATAAACTTAATCTGTTTCATGTTATTCTAGTTACGTGAGAATACACAAATATGCTATATGATGTTTTGAATTCTTTCAAGATGAGTAAAAGAGATTAATAACAAGTGAAATGATGGAACATCTAGTTAGGTGCCCTAAACACAGTGACCTCCCCCAAGGACCACATTGGGGAAACAAAATGAATCTCCTTGTAGTAATTGATGAATTATGAGAAGGATTTTCAGAGTGTGAATCGAGACCTTAAAGGTTATACCACTAAGATTTAGGAGTGAGTCATCTGGAGTGGCTTTGGTCCTAAATCCTTGTTGTGAAAGTCTTTTTCCATATGGAATAGACTCTGATGAAATGAAATATGTGAAATGTGAAATGAAAAATATGTGAAATGTTGTGATATGAGATATATTGTTTTGCTGGTTCCTATCTCGTGTACCTGAGATGAGGACGTGATCCTCTTTACGCAACCCTGAGGTGGCCAAGGTATGTTGTTGATATCTTAGGGTGGTCAACTAAACCCTAAGATAGTGACAGTGAGTCGTTGACACAAGAATCAGGTGGGGCGACTTGTACTTGGTGAGGTACAAGCCAAGTAGTTTTAGGGCAAATAAATAAAAGATGATAAGATGTGTAGAACATGATTTGAATGGTTGTTACATTCCTTGTACTGCTACTTGATGATTTGTCATTGTTGATTATACTTCTTGGTGTGGAAAGTAATCATGTTTCTTTGGACATTTTTTATTTTATATTATGATATGTCATGTTGACAATTTATAAATGATGGGATTTATATCCATTCTGAATATGAGTCGGATTGCTTGTTATTTGATAGTATTGTTTGGTAGATATGTATTATGTGTACTTCAACTTTAGGACTGCAGGATGTGTTCCTGGACCGACTAGTGGAGTGTCACAAATATAATGTTATTGTTATGTATTGATTCAAAATGCTTAGAACTTGACTTATTACTCTTACAGTAGAATTCTTAATCTGAACTAAGAAGTATCTGTTGATTTGTTCATAGACATTCTTTAAAAGATGTTTCAAAGTTATAATTGATTTAAGTGATTAACTTATCTGTTGGATTAGATTACCATTGTAAGTTAGAAATGACTTATGATAGAACTATCTGCTAGACTTTTCAATATCTGCATGTTTCTGTTAAGTTTGAATATTCTTAATCTGATGTTGATGCATGTACCTAGCTTGAGTGGGAGGTATCCACTCAATGGGGCTCTATATGAGTCTCATGAGGTTGTTTCAAATATTTTTAGGTATAATGCTATTCAGCGGAGAGGTCATAAAAAAAGATATAAATAGCATAATCTAGATAGAATAGAATGTCCCTGTACTCTCTCTTTCCCGGGATGGGTTGTAGATTTAGTTTGTTCATCAATGTACATGTATCTGATGTAAACTGAACAGTATATGAGAACAAGATTGATTTTGATTTTTATGGAGTTTAATAAGATGTATGATATCTAAATGTGATGTCCTTGATATGACATTGATTTATGATTTTGTGAAGAAAGGAAAAGGAAAAAAATTATCTGTGTTTTTCGTATATTGTTTAATTGACTATGTCGAAAAAATATTGTTTCATTCCATAATCTGGGTTTAGGTTTTGGCATTATCCCTAATGGTTGGTATTTATACTGATCAAAAGAGTGGGTCCCGACAATGTCCTTTTGTAACTTAGAACAATCTACACCTCATCACAATGAAAATTTTAATCATAACTCTATTGTTGTTGAAGAAGTTTCTCATGACTTGAATAACATTGAAGCCATACATGCTAGCACTGAACCTAAAAAGATTTCACAAGTTGGCAAAGAATTTGAGACTGATGAGCCCGATGCTTATAATTTTTATAATAGTTATGCAAAGTCATTGGGCTTTATTATTCGTAGAAGTAAATTTCATAATGATAATGATGGTATTTTGTTGGATAGAATATATTGTTTCTCTTGTCAAGGTCAACGTGGACAAGGTAAAAGGCATGACGATGTTAAAAATCCTCATCCAGAAAGTAGGGTGGTTTCTTGGCTCACATAAAAATTCAATGGTCAAATGGAAAATATCATATTGTTAAGTTTGTTCCAGATCATTGTCATAACTTGGTTTCCCCTAGTAAAATATTCATATTGCGCTCACATAGAAAGCTAGATTTTTCACAAACTATGGAGGCTGACTTAGCAGACCAGTCTGGCATATCCCCTAAAGAAAACATGTCTCTCATGGCAAAAAGAGTTGGTGGAAGAGAAAATCTTAGTTTTGTTGTAGAAGATTAGAGGAATTATTTGTCTAAAAAATATCTATGCAAATGATGACAGGAGAAACTGGTGGTGTTTTGAGTATTTGCAAAATAGACAGTTGAATGATCCCAATTTCTCATATGATATTCAAGTTGACATAGATGATCTTGTGACTAATATTTTCTGGACTGATGCTAGAATGAAATTGGATTATTCTTATTTTGGAGATGTCATTTGTTTTGATACAACATATAAAATAAAGAGGGTCGTCCATTTGCACTTTTTGTTGGTTTCAATAATCACAAACAAACTATTATATTTGGGGCTACTTTACTGTATGATGAAACAGCTGAAACATTTGTTTGGTTGTTCAATACATTTGCTAACACAATGTCAGGAAAGAAACCAAACACTATCCTCACAAATCAAGATTCAGCTATGGAAAAAGCATTGACTTTAGAATGGCCTTTCATATTTCATCATTTATGCATTTGGCATATGTATCAAAATGCAGCTAAACACCTTAGTGATGTATTTGAAAAATTTCATGATTCTGCTAAAGATTTAAGTAGTTGTATTTATGATCATGATGATGAAGTGGAGTTCTTGGATTCTTAGAATTCAATGATTCAAAAATATAATTTAAGTGATAATTTATGGCTACAACAACAATTTGGCCTGAAAGAGAAATGGGCCTTGGTATACGGTAGAGAAACATTTTGTGCTGACATGTTTAGTACACAATGTAGTGAAAGTATGAATATCCAGGTAAAGAGATACATTGGTTATAAGTATGATTTGCAACATTTTTTTCAGCATTTTGAAGACTTGGTCGATGATAGGGAGTATGAAGAAATGAAGGTGGATGTTAAAGCAGACCAAACTAGGCCATCAATACCACATCAAGTTGAAATCTTAGTGCATGCAAGTGAAGTGTATACTTCTGTAATTTTTAAAATATTTCAACGTGAATTGTAGTTAACATGGGATTCTGAACAACATCTTGTTAGCGTTGACATATCAGTTTCAACTTATAAAATTATTCCTCCTAAAAAGTCACTTTTCCACACTATTGAATTTGACTTTGACAAGGGAAGCATTGAGTGTAGCTACAAGAAATTTACCTTTGCTGGGATCTTATGTTCACATGCATTGAAAATTTTGTCTTTTAATAATATGAAGAGGGTCCCTGATAAGTATATATTGAGACGATGGACAAAGAAAGCAAAATCTGATTTAAACAAAGACTACATCTTAAACTAAACAAAGACTACATCTTAAACCATACATCCCTGGATAAAAAATTGACTACAAAGTTAAGATACAAGCAATTATGTCACATGTTTATGAAACTGACAGGACGGGCTTCACTAACTGAAGAAACATATGAACTTGCTTCAAGTTCTCATAAAAATTTGTTTAACGTCATAGAGTCAAAATTGAAAGAGTTATCTATTGATGACCCTAGAAAATACACACATGTTGACCATAGTGCAAATGATGGTAAAAAGACTCACTACAGTGACAATGACGGATATAGTTGTAGCATAAAGCATGCAAAAGGATTAAAACATAAGTTGTCCAAAGCAAAGTCATCTAAAAGGTTAATGGGTGCATTGGAGAAAGCTTGCAAGAAGAAAAAATCTGGCCAGACAAAGGCAACACCCAGACAAAATATGTCCAAGGTATAAGAAAAATATTATATATATATATATATATATATATATATAGAGAGAGAGAGAGAGAGAGAGAGTAAATTATAGTTAAATATCATAATATTGTTTTACAGAATTATGAACATCGTCACAAGGAAGGTGCAACAAGAAAAACCCAACAATTTGCTCAGTTGAGGAGATTTATGGAGGTATATTTATACATTTATCATTTTAAGTACTTGTTATTGGAAAAGATCTCATGAAATTATTTCTTAGGATACAAATATTGACTATTCAGTTGAAATGCATAATGACTCACATGAAGCTTTTCATATATATAGAGATCCTATTAGTAAGGTAATATTTCTAATTATGAAGTTTGTCATATATATAGAGCCTACTAATAAGGTAAATATATTAACATAACATATCAATTCTAACAATAATTTTTTAAATCCCAATTTTAGAGTCCATGTTTAGATTCTACATTTAATTCTACCTCCGGAGGTTTCATGCGACTCTTAATGGAGGTATTAAAATATTTTTATATTGAATTGATGATCATACATTTTATAAATTTATTGATATATTTTTATACTAACAAGTGGATTCAACCAAGATTTATTCGAATAAAATGAGAGAAGATCTTATCAATGGTCATAATATGTGAAGTATTCAATATATTTTGACACGACAATTGTAGTTTGATATCAAAGTTATATGTCAACTTAGGATTAGTATAGTATGTAATCAGTTTTGATTTTCTTTTTTACTTCTTGTGGATCATCATAGCTTCACAATTTGATTTAATTAGCAGCATGGATGTTCTATTCTTTTTGTTGACTAGTAACTTGTTTTTCATACGTAATTTTTCTCTATTACGCCTACAACCATTATTGAACTTTATATTTTCACAGCATTAATGCTACTATGACAAGTGTTTATTGCCAACAAGACACTGATCAGATCCGACATTGTGAATATAGACATGTAAAAATATGCCCTGCCTGATACAAACGAGCAATGATAGGAACCAACTAGAGATGTCAGTTGGCGAGATAATGATAGAATCCACTTATGGGTAGGTAAAAAATATACATTACGTTCACAACCTTACATCAGTAAGTACATATTAAAAAAATTATGTAGGCCATGCAATGACATGAACCAACTAACTACTATTTTTAAAATCAAATTAGACCAGCCAGTCTGACAGATCAGACCAGTATACCAGTGGCGCACTAGTCTGTAAGTCTAAAAAATCGGTAATATTTTTTTCCAGTCCAACCGATCGAAAACATGGTCCTACTGGTCAGACCAATTGACGTCATTTCTGGTCCAACCAGTTCAACCACTCTAGTCGAACCCGACTCAATACGGACTGAGTCAACACTAGTCTGTCAAATTTTGTTCAAATGGTGATCCAATTTTAGGTTCACAAACTTTAGCAAGAAGAATTTCACTATGCTAGTAATGATCTTATGGACCATAAATGATTTTCCAGCTTATGGTGACCTTTCTGGTATGAGAACCAAAGTTAAAAAAAATCTGGATTGCCCATGAGCATAGTTTGAAGGATTTTGTCCTCTGAGTTAGAGGACTTTTTGTGAAGGTTTTGTCTCATTTTATACTTCCGGAGGGTTTGGGATTTGACTACCAAGAAACTATGATGTCGTTGATGGAGGGGCGCCGGCCATAAAGAACACAGGGTAACAAAAAGTTTTCTGGCGGTGGCAAAATATAGGGCTCTGGCTTATGGTGACCTTTCTGGTTGGAGCACCAAAGTAAAAAAAGATTTGGATTGCCCATGAGCACAGTTTGAATGTTTTATCCTCAATGAGTTAGAGGACTTTTTGTGAAGGTTTTGTCTTGTTTTATACTTCCGAAGGATTTGGGATTTGATTATCAAGCAGCTATGATGTTGTTGATGGAGGGGCCTTCGGCCATAAAGAACATAGGGTAACAAAAAGTTTTCTGGCGGCGGCAAAATATCGAGAAACATAGACTTTTCGTGGCGGCAGCGACAAGGCAATACAACGCTATATCTTTCTAATTCACATGGATTGGGTAAGGTAAAGTCCCATCTCTGTTTTTTTTTCTGGCTCGAATTGTAAGTGATTTCCCGGCTCGTATAGCAACTGAAACGACTGGATAGTGTTCTTACCTTCCGCTATGATGTGTCGAAGTACCACTGGCTGGCACAGCCACCCACGATACAGCAAATCTGAACGCACAAAATTTAGGTAATGCGCCTCTTTATAGTCCCAAAATATTATATACTTGACTATGAACTTGTCTTTAGATCATGCGTATGTAGTAGAAGAGGTGCAGAATAGCACTCCAGTGTCCAGCTGTAAAACCAGTAGCGCATGTGATACCTGTGGTTTTGGAACACTGGAAAACATATCCTAAATCCCATTTTTGATAAGTGGGCGATCTCATTTACAAGATTCCACTTTTTATAGTAAAAATAAGTAACTATATGAAAAGGACTTTTCATCTGCTACATGTATGTGAGTGAGAAATGATTTAAGTCATTCCAAAGAATTTCTGTTCATGGTTTTTGAGCGATTCTCCACTAAGTAGAGGCTTCATATAGATAACTGAGTAGGAAGAGAAAAACTCCAAAGAATAGCAACAGACCACACTTCCATATTTCTGGAGAATTTGGAAAACAAGGTATGTAGTTCATGTCCTCTCCATTACTGTTGGGGGTCACCATATGTACGTCAAAGATTTCAGATTTGCATAATTTTCATCCAAAGTAGTTAAGGAGGAATTTTGAAAGTGATGACGTTTATTGTCCCTTGAACTCAAATATGACATAGTGTCTGAAAATTATCCCTCATTGAGGGACATGTTCTGGGTTTTGGTTTGATGCATTTATATGAAAGAGTGGCCATATCATTTATTTCTTGCATATTGTACAATCCTTCCAATCAAGGATCTTCAATTTCTTCCCTTCCAGTTCTTCCTTCAACATTAATTGCAGTTTGGTTCAGTAATCAAGCAAGTGTGAAGAATAAAACTTGCATCATCTAGCTTAATTTGAAGGTATAAAACAAAATGTATCAATTTATTTGGGCACTGCATGGAATTAAGTGTAGATTGCAGATTAAACTATTAGTTCTCAATTCACATCCTAAGCCACACATTAGTGAAACACTCAAACGACATTCCATCACCTTAATAGAATTTTTGAATGTTCATTTTCATTTTGGAATCTACTTGGTAGTCTATGTTATTAGTTATGTCATATATTTAGTTGCTTTCAACTTTGTTAAGATAAGATATTTTCTACTAAACCAAATTGAGGCAAAGTCAAGAATACTAAGAACTGAATTTATTATTTCATTTGTGTAAAAATGTGTTCCCTTCTTGCATTCATTTGATAATGCTTCACCAGTTAACGCCCTAGAAAGGCAATTAATAACATGAAATATCCAATCTCTTCCTAACATTACCACATACAAAAAGTCAAGAATGTCTATAAAAGGGTAATTATACTCTAACAACCAAGATAACATTGATACATATTATACTCCTGATTAACTAATCCAACATTTGAGTACCACTTTCATCTATCTAAATAATGGTAGGGGAGGCAGAAGTGGTGTTTCCTATTACATGAGAAAAAAATTAAAATTAAAATTAAAATTTAAAAGTATGCGGACACAACTGCCTAACGCCCCCTCCAATCTATAATATATTACATAATCCTTTTTTCTCAAACCAAAGATTTTGTAAGAGATGTCTAGCTTGGTCTTCTTGTCCTGTTGGACTGCAACTTTCTTATGACACACACCCTAAACTAAAATGACAATCCACTTCAATGTGTTTTACCCTATAACTGAAAACAAGATTACTGATAATGAAAGTAGTAGCATGATTGTCACAATACATTGGGATCATTTTGGAGTCCTAGTAACCAAATTGGATATGGCAAAGAGTGGTTCACGTGAGATCGTGGGTGGTGCGAGACATAGATCTATAGTCTGTACATAGTTGAAGCACTATATCTAAGACAACAACCATTTACATTGGCAGGTAACATGATATCTAAAAACTAGCGTACAATTTTTAGCAGCAAATCTTCTATCTACATGTCCACCCGAATAATTGACATTAGAATAACATGCGATGCCAGTGTTTTCATTTCTCTTATACAACAACAAGATGAGGAGACTTCTCAAGGTAATGAATTAACTGATAACATCCCTATTGAACTTCCTAGGTTGATGAATGAAGTAACTCACTAGATTTAGGGTAGGTTTGGCTAGATGTGTCAAATGTAGTTGTGATGTCAAATGTAGTTGTGATGACCCTAATAGTGGACCTTGTGTGATTTAGGGTCACAGGATGTGTTCTTGGAACAATAGGATCAAGACTTGATGATTAAAAGTTCTTAATTTAAGATTTATGCAAATGCCTTTTAATTTACTTTAGTGATAAACAACACATCATGCATGCATTTTGGGTCAGCAATATTCACTATTTCACATTGTGGTGGTATGTACATCTTTTTCAACCTCCCCTCCTACTAGAGTACTCAAAATCAAGAATGTAGCTTCTCTCTATCCTCCATTACCATCACCCTACACGTTTGCAGACTTTTGACTAATGCGTAGAAACATCTTGAGAACCTACCCTAAGCTTCTAAACTGACATGACAACACCCTCTCTTTGCCCCCCCCCCCGCCTCAGGCCTTGACTTTTTGAACTCCCATGATGCCTACATTTCAAGGATGGAACTTGTGATCAAAACAAACTAGGATTCTCTGTTACCCACCTCGGGCCTCGACTTCTTCAAACTCCCATGATGCCTACTCTTCAGCGATGGCAATTGTGATTGTAAGAAACCATGATACTCTGTTACCCAAGACAATGTCGGTTGCTACAACCAATAGGTGGAGTTTGTGCTTTGGAGGGGGGGAGAGAAGCCTAGGGTATGTCATTAACTACATTGGAGACTTGAGATCATGCTTGACGCAAATCTGGAGCCAGTGGTTGTAAACAGAGAAAACGTTGCTTCCTCCATCTAATCTTGTCGCCATGGGATCACTAAAGCTCCTTCGTCACACTTTTTCAGGCACATCAGAACTACCTATGAGTTCACAAAGTCAAGAAGGAGACAAAGTAACTCATTGAGGTCTTAGGTGAGATCACCTGGCAGAGGACCCAATCGCTGTGAGTTGTTGATAGCTTTGAGTAGCTATAGAAGAGGGAAAATCATGCGCCTAGGATCTAGGTTGGGGGTGTGAACTGCCATGGTTGCGACATGGATCTCCAATGGAGGTGCACTGGAGAGGAAGGGTGACACCCCCATTCTGCTTCTGTTCTTAGCATCAGGATAGGGGAATCATGTAAAGTGGGTCGCAAACAAGAGCAGCAGATGTGAGAGATAGGAGATTTCCATCTACATTTGGATCGACGGGTGGGAGACCCATTGCCATGAGGCTGAGAGGCATGGGATGGTTTCTGGATGTTATCGTCCAAATGAACCCCATCCAACTGGCGTGGGTGTAGGGTAGCAAAATCGGCCGTCAGATCAGTTACCAATGGCTCAAATGAAGGACAAATGACATAGGTAGCACCTCCTAGCCTCTTATCCTAAGTTATTGATGCAATATTTCAAAAATATGTAACTTTCTCATTTTGAGGCCAAATATGATCAAATTATGTATCAAATCAAATGTCTCGAGGAGATATCCAATAAGTATGTTTCAATACCTTGAATCCTCTTCTTGTCACTCATTTTTGCTACAAATGTGATATTTTCCTACTCTGACTATGGTTAGGACTTGATTATGATAAAGTGGGGATCCTTGATCCTCAATCTATCCTCTAATCTCCTAATTAGTAACTTGATTGTTCATTAGATCCTATTGATGACCCTAAGTACCTTTCATTCTCTTGTTTTAACCAAAATACACATATGTGAGTTGTTTGGACCTTAATGATGTACTTTGCCTTGCTAGTGCAATCTTGCTTCCTAATAACATCAAATGATTGATCACCTTCAGAATCAGTAACTTACATCTATAATCACACTAACGACTATGATTGACCCCTTGTTCTATGATGATGTTTAAAGCCCTAAGTCCACGAGTGACGACTTAGTGTAACACAAATGACTTGTTTATTTTTCTTGTGCCCGGTCATGATATGAATCCATTTTGTATGTCCTACACTTTCAAATTAGGAATTTCTCATATCCTTGTGAACCATTTTGATTTGGATGGTTACCTAATTCACATTTTGAATCTATAATCAATATATGTTAAATTGTTGAAGGTAACGATGAACCTTATGAGGTTAGACTTAGGTGTCCTTTCACCCATCTTTGAGATACATTAATCTTGTCTTTATCTTGTTGATCTTAGCCATATCTTGTCTCTATATTTCTTGACTTGATGAAAAATAACCTCGGTTACTATATTACGAGTCCTTTGACCTTAATAAGCACATAAGTGACTCATACCTTGAAATACTCATATAAAATAGACAGAACCTCATTTTGACTTGAAACTTGAACCCTACCTTCATAATGACCTCTTTTTTTTCCTCAAAACTCCTTTCTCTTTTTTTTGTATTTTTAAGAATAGTTTCTATACAAAACAAGTAAGAAAGAAAGGAGAAAAATAATCAACATGCAAACCATAATAGTAAGGGCCTATCTACAAGAAGGCAAGAGGTAGAAGGCTATACATAAGAAAGAAGTATCAGGTAAGTATCTATCTGTATGCTATCCAAAGAAAGAAAAAAGATACAATCTCTTTCAAAAAACCAGGTCAAAAACAGGCACCAAGCTCCACACATCACCAGATGACAGTAAAATAAACTTAAAGGGACAAGAGAGAAGCAAGAGACTCACTACTAAAAATATGGTCTTTAACTACAAAAAAAAATTGTAGCGAAAACACCATATTTTGTAGCCAAAGGCTTTAACTACATATTTCTTTACACATACAAATTGTAGTATATGCTTGTATAGCTAAAGCCTTTAACTATATTTTTCAAATATGTAGTTAGATAATCCATTCGCTACAAATTCATATGTATCTGGAAGCGTAGCTAGATATTGTGCTTACATATTTAAATATAAGTATAATTATAGCTAAATGTATGACTACAATTGCATATGTAGTCAGTATGTAGCAAAAACATGAATGCATTTTATATGTATTTAATGTGTAGGGAAAGGCATTAGTTACTATAAACATATATATGTAGTTGATTATGCATCTAGCTACATATGTAGTGCCATTTAGTACACATACATATATTCTTAGTTCGACTATATATATATATATATATATATATATATATATATATATATATAACTGAAATTTGTTAGTACACAAGTTCTTTTAGTAACAAAATTGTAGTATTTAGAACAAGTGATGCTCAATATGCCAACAATCTTACTTTCATTTATAATGAAGCGTCAAATGTACATGGGGAGGACGTATACCTTGCCCCTATTACACAATGTGTACAAAAAAAGATATATACATATATCAATGATTAAGTGGTCTACTAACATATTTGCGATAGAGTTGTCTCTTTCTCGGCCAGTTTTAACATCCTTATTGTCTTCTTCTTTTGTTCAAGCTCTTATTCAGCCAACATCATCCAAAAGCACCCGGGATAAGAATCTGAAAGGAACTCTCCAAGCAGAGATAGAAGGAATATCGTCACTATGTTTGCAGCTGTTGACAGCGACTATTCAAATATATGCATAGGTCTATGCAATGCAGCCTTCTCATAGTAGCAAAGAGCCATATCAAATTGCAACATATCATGATACACTGTTGTGCCTGTGGTTGTTGCTGCAGCTGTGACTGGGCAGGCTTGGGCTTCAAATGGAGTTGTATCGTCATTCTTCAAAGAGAAATGAACCACAAGATTAATCACAAATAGTATATTGCTCCAGGACGTGAGTAGCTAAAAGCACTTCAAAAATAACTCTTAACAGTATAATAGGGAGATATGGACATCTACTGAGATGAAGTTAATATTCATATATGTCATAAGGTAAAGATCATCCAAATAGTTTAATAAAGATATATAAGCATTCATATATGGAATAAATGAAGGTTGCTATGAGAATAAGATGACAGAATTAGTACCTTGAAGAGACGAGAAGTGTAGGAAACTTCATTCACTTGTGCGGCCCCCAATATGTACTGTCAGATGTACCAAATTGTTAAACCACAATGTGAAGAGAAGAAATCAAATAAAAAACTTGTAAGCAGACACATGCAACTTCTGACTTTTCAGCATATACCTGTTAACGAGATCACTTATTAATCTTCCACACTATGACTACCTTCCCAAGAGTCAACAGCTAAACTTTGAAAAACCTCCCTTCAATGATGAACCTGTTCAAGACTTCAAATAATATGTTCTTAGTTGATGGTATAGTGTTCTGCTAGCATTAATCCATGAAACAAACATCAAAGATTTTTAGAAACAACGTCATGAGAAACTAAGCATTGTATTTGAATTTTAACATGCCTTGAAACCATTCTTGATATGGTTAAGCTCCCACAGGAGCCAAAACTTTTAAGTCTCCATTTTCCCAACATTGTGCAGGAAGAGTAAAAAACTACGTAGAGGTACCTGGAAAGCTGATCACATTCAAGGGAGGTCAAATGCCAATTATGACTACTTATCATGTAGTTTCAAAGCCAATTCTCCTGACTAACTGATGCATGATGAGTTTGAGGCTATCCCTTATATCAGACAACACACTTTACTCTTCATGAAGATATTCTAGGCCTCTTGATGTTCCCAGGAAAATAGAAAATTGAGCAGAACAATTAAGTACAAACTACTATTTCTTGAAACATAGAGCAAGGAGATAGTACTGAAGACTAAGGGTTAAAGATGCATGTTGTAGCTGTAATATATATAAATGATTAGCAGAGTGTTTCCCTATCAATGCAGATTTAGATGTGTGTAAATAGTAACATATAGTACTTCATTGAGATCCCATTGACCCACACACACAAAAAACACTCAATTTATGGCAGAAGTAAATGGTGAGTTGTAAATAGTCCAACTATAGATATGCATTCCAATATCAGGGAACCTACTCCCAAAATTTTCATATATGTGGCTGTACAGCTTACTAAAGAGCATGCCTACTATGCAAAATCATGATGAAGGCACAAAAAAATAAAGTACAGGTAGACAAATATCTATCCACCACATGTACACCAACTATGGGCACATCATTATACAATTATCATTTCTTCTTAGTAATAGAAATATGATATGGTATGATATATTTAATATGTTTGATATCTAGCTTTAGTAAAATAACAACCCTACACATTATTAATTATATCAAAGCAAAGTACCAAATACACATGTTAGTTCATTGGACATAAATTAGAGAAAATCAGAACATAATAGTGTGCTCGTATGAAATCCTAAAAATTAGTAGTATCAGTGTTGGGAGGGATGTTATTCTTATCAGATCAGTTCTGTTTGTTCTTCAAGTTTCCTAGGTGGTGTAATTTTTCAAATTGGATAACTTCACACCTGCCCTGATTGTAATAAGAATAGGATTGGCAACTTAGTAGAATGATAATCTAGTTATTTCTCACACCTTCTCTGACAACTACCTATGAAAAAGAAGACAATATAACCAGCTACTAGCAAGCTATCCCAATTTTTTTGACCTTACCTGTGAACTTATTGTAGTTTATCCTCAACAAGATATTTTTGTTTCCTACTACTGTTGTTAAAACTAGAGAAGCAATAAGCAGCAAATTCCAGGTTATATACCAACTACAACTATTATAGTATAATGTAGTTAGTCATAAACTTCCCAGGTTGAAAGATATCTCAAATGTACAGATCTAGCAACTTTGTTTTTGTTGAGGCATCTGGTACTCAAACCCCAAAAGCCAGCCAGTGATTCAAATTCCTACAACTAATTTCTATTAGTACATCCCTTACTGTTTCCTACCACTAAAGCATATCATTAAGAATAGGGTATGCATAAACTTAGAAAACATCATAACAAACAAGAGGACTTGTACAAAGTTGGAGATTATCATCCACAACCATTTCTTAGTTCTATAACTTCCATACTAAAATCCATTAGGTTTTATATCCTATGAATACGGAGCCTATTAGAGCCACTGCAAATGCAGATTGGAGATCCAACAATGCAATGATGCAGACTAAAGTTGTGGATATTATAACATTGTTGTTTTATAGAAAAAGTGGACCAAATGTGGTCCAGGATCATCAAGAAGGGAATGTTTATCCATTTTAGACAGGTTATAACATTTATTCATCTGTGATCCTATGTTTTCTTATTTGGATTTTAGTTTTCCAGTCCAAACCTAGTGAAAACCAACCACTACAAATGCTTCAGTTCTATATTCATGGGTTTTATATCCTATGAATATGGAGCATACCACTATCACTGCAAATGTAGATTGGCGGTCCTTTAGTTCAATGACACATACTAAAGGCATGGAGAATATGGCACTACTATTTGATAGCTAAAATGAACCATATCAGATCTAGAATCATTGAGAAGGGGATGTTTATCCTTTTAGCTAGCTTATAACATTTAAAAGTCTTTGTTACTATGTTTTTGCATATTTGGATTTTGGTTGTCCAGTCTAAACCTAGTGAAGACCAACTAAGACTAATCAGAAAAAAATAAAATTTCTCTTAATTATATGCCTTATAATTTTCTGGTTTGATTTTTTTTTGTTAGATATGGACCTGATCAATCTAGTTCTAAACAGTCTTTGTTCAAAGAGTGAGCTAAGTTCTTTTTGGTCAGCTAACATTGCCTTAGATGATCAAATCCCTGATCCTCCAACTTGTCTTTCTACATTTAAATGGTTGGGGTCAAGAATTGGCTCACCAGACAAGTCGAACCACATCCATGTTCCAAGATTGATATAAATGATGTAATTGTGGATTCAAATGGTGGTGAATTTTCAACGGTGTAAGAAGGTGTGGCAGATAATACCACAAAGTTGAAGGAGAAGATATCAAGAAGTGTTTGTGAGATAGTATCCCAACAAGAGAACATGTCCAACAAAGAGTGAGTTGAGCATACAGTTTATTCATCGCAAAATCTCATTGCCCAGACACCCATTTCGACCTGGAGTGTGCTTATGAGCTCCTGTTTATGTCACACATGGTTTGAGAGTCTTAAAAATGATTATAAAGTTACTCAGTAGGTCCTAATCCTTATATTGGCTAATATTGGTTTTCATCAATTTCAATGTTTCTCGTATCTCCCCCGAAACAGATTCAACTAGCAGGATTATATGACTTGCTGTGAAGCTGTCTCCCAGCTCCAAGGCTCACTCTGTCACATCAAGTAGAGTCCTCCAGTTGTTCATGACCCTCCTGCTGACAAGGATGAGGTTAAGAAGTTTTCTGCCTCTGCCAATGTTAAAACTAGCTAACCCCCCCCCAACACACACACATTGTTTTGTAGTTTAATGAAAAACTGCGTCTTGTACTTTGAGTGCCCCATCCTTGCAAAACAATGAATCCCACACTCCTTGTATGGGGATTAAATCTGTTGTATCAAATGTTGTTCCAATTATCACTTCTCTCGTTCTGAGATGTGGATATGTTCTGGAACAATAGCCGATACAGCGTTTTGGGACAGCAGACTTGATTTGTCACGTATATTGGGTGTATCCTGGCAAGTAGCTCATTCCTCACGAGTTTTCTTCTGTCATGTATACCCTGCCTTCTTTGATCTATAAACATGTTGGGGCTTATTTTGTTAGGTTAGGCGAATCCATACACAGAGGACATATTTCGCGGCTAGTGCGATGTATGTTCCACTTTTCTTAACAAGCAATATACTTGGATTATGATAAAAAACATTCTGGTCTCTCTTTTTGTATTAGTAGAAAACACATGCCAAACACGTGAATTCTGTTTGTATGGGCATTCAAATTGAGTAAAAACTATTGCTGAGAGCTGTATCTGAACTAAAACCAGTCATTTCTTTAGTAGGAAAAAAATAAGCGGCGTAAATTAGCATTCATCACTGTTTCTGTAGGAAACAAAATAAAAAACAAGTTGAATGAATTGTAGATAACTGATTGACACATGCCGACTTGGCATCACATGTTTATCCTAGAATTACTCTGTTAAGGTGGACTTAATGTGACATCTTCTTGTAGAGGTACTTTGACCAAAAAAAGTTGGCAACATGTCGACATATGTCAACAATTCAGAAGCTCTTTCTGTCACTGTCACTTATAAAAGATAAATGTTTGCTACCAAGCTCAGTCACCAATTTCATAAAAGAAGAATTTGTACTGAAGCAAACTGCTTGAATAGCTTCGATTAATGGTTTTAAAATTTATCTATAAATAAGACCCAGTGGTCAATAGTAGAGAGAGAGAGCACTCGCTTAATAGCGAGATGACTCCTTCCAACCTGTTAGCATACAAAGTGGACTGATTAGTAAGTACACTGAGCCCCTGTTTGGTTCGAGACTGGCTTTATGCAAGCCTTCCTGGCTTGGACGGGTTTAGGCCTGCTGGAGTCTGATTCTGTTTGGCAAACCAGTCTGATTCTATTCAGCAAACCAGTCTCATTCTGGGGGGCTGGACTCGTTTCAAGCTGATTCTGTTTGGCTGTGCAGGCTGGGTTTAGTCTGATTCTGTTTGGCAACTATAGGCAGGATTAGCTGAATCTGTCCTATTCTCGCAGAACTGTTGTTAGAAATGTGGCCTTGTGACGCCGTTTAAATAGAAGTTTTAAAAAAAAAAGTAACTTAAAAATAACTTAATTGTTATCTATATCACTTTGGTTTAAGAACTCTCATTTTGTTGTTGAGATGTGAGTCAGCCGTGTTACCCTTTTGTGGGGTGTTTATGTGGGTGTTTTGGTAAGTTTCATTGAGGTTGAATATGCCTAACATGCTATGTTTAATACCCCAAGATATGAGGTAACCACGTCAGACCAAGAAACACGTTTTTAGCCGATATACATTTTGAATATGAGTGGCTAGTAAGCTATCATGATACATGTTCTACTTTATATGTGTTCGCTCTAGAAGTACACATATACTTCTATGCTTATGCTAACTATATGATGAACCACATCAAGGGTTGTGATTAACCCGATATAAATGCAACCACATATACGTAACCAATTAGGATAAGCTCCTCTAAAAAAAATAGACATCAAGAACAACAAAATCATAAAAACTATAATGATGTATTGTGGGACATCATTAAAAGTAATCCAACTAAATTAAAAAATTCAAGATTTAACAAGTCAAACATGAACATCATTTTTAAAGTAAAACAGATTCAGCGACATTCGATAAATATAAATTGTCTTAGTGGGAAGGCACCCATAACAAGCCTGTAATGTTATATAAACAAAATAAAGACAATACACAAAACAAAAAACTAATAATTGTTTGTTGATGCAACAGATTCAACATTACTTGATGAAGAAGAGTCCCCAATAGGGACATTCACATCATTTTCTTCATCACTAGAGGAGATTAAGATTGGTGGTTGGTGGCAGTCTCTGACAAATAGGGCATCAGCCGAGTCTGAAGTAGATGATATATAACCCTCTGGTCTCGAGTAAATATACCTAAGCAATTCAGAGTTGTCCCCATCACCACGAATCCACAAATAAAAGCTTGTAGGGCGAGTGTCGTCCTTGGGTTTTGGTTGTAGGGTGACGGTCCATTCAGGTTTGGCTTTTAGTTTGTCCAACATTTCAGCCCAACCTTCATCGATGATTAAATATTTACCTTTCTTATTCCATATTCTTTCTTCAGGTGTAGACCACCTGATCTGTACATCAAAGTAGATTCTGCCTACCCCCACCATAGCATAGCCAGGAGTTATCTTAAATGGCTCGCACATCCAGGTTAGGGGAAGGGAGATGCGTCTCATAAACTCCCTGTTTGAGAGATCATACTCCTTTACAGGGAAACGAGATCCCATGTTACCTGTAATAAACAAGAAGAACAAGAACAACAAGAAGATAAGAAGAAGAACAGAAGAAGAAAAATAACAAGAAGATAAGAAGAACAAAAATAACAAGAAGATAAGAAGAACAAAAATAACAAGAAGAACAATAATAACTCTTATGTTCACCTAAGTTCACTACTATCATGTATTAGGTTTATTATCATTCTATGATTTTTCCTCCATCCAAACCTCTGTCGTATACACTCCATCAACGCACCTTCCGAAATCATATTGGGTTCTCATCCTACCTCTGAGATCCATATCATGCTCCGAACACCACACAAAATGAGGAGGCGTCGAATGACTAAGCATATTAGTTAATATGTAAGTTCCAAACAACAGAGCATGGCATATTCATTTTCAAAAAACAATCAACAACACTTAACACAGGAACTTCCAAACAACAAAAATAAAATGGAAAACCGATGACGTGAATGAAAGGTATGGCCGCCATTCGACGTTACGACGTCATCGGGGGTGAAGGAGTGTCCAACAGAAGCCTACATTATTCCTCCAGTTCTTCTACGTAGCGTTCTAGATACTCATGCTCATACTTTTTGTTGGTGTAAACATCATGGTGGTTGTGATGAATTTCAACAAAATCTTTCAAGTTCATTGTCTGACCCCACAATGACTTGCACTCGAGCGTGAGTAACGCAATCTCAGCTTTCAGAGAATCAATTGTAGGACTGAGATCGATTGCCCAGCGAAAGTATCTGCATCGATCTTTTCCCTAAAAAATATTATGAAGTTTACGTAAATGACAATGAATGTGTAACGTACACAGTGGCTACATAATATGTGTGTTTGTACAAGCACACCTTGCGAGAAGGACATATGTAATACATTTCACCTGGTCTTTCACTGAGAATTCCAAAGTCATACAACCCTGCATCGTCAGTGTTAAGTCGCAAGCCTGCCTCTAACCCATAGTCACACCGCACAACTTCAGTTGTATTAATAGACATCTACACCATGCATTTGAATCAGTCAAACGATTTATGGTAATGAAGTTAGATTGAAAATCAAAACAATAACATACAAGACAGGCACCATTGTTTGTTAAATCTATTACAGATAAACTTATGTTATGAATGTTGGACAGACATCAATGATGTTATACATCTATGATGTATTGTAACCGTCCTCATTGGAAGTGTTGTCGTCGCTAGTTATGTGAAGACGTTGGCGAAGATATTGGGACCGCGATCGTAGATCTTTAATTTCTACTTGTAGCCTATCAGTGTCTGCTCTGCTGGAACAGACAAAGGCACACTGGGAAGACCATAGTTGACGTTCACTGCGTGCATATGCAAGTAGTGAAAGCATTACAGCCCTAACGGCATTTAGTGTGGCAATTGTGGGTACAACCCGTTGCGCGGGCAACTTCATATGACATCTATTTTGATTTTGAACCCTACCGCACGTAAAATATGGCATGTGTGGGTTCTTGTCTTCAAAACGTCGGCATGTGTGGGTTCTTGTCTTCAAAATGTCTGTTTTGTGCATCCTTGGCATCCATATATACACGTACAGTGGATTGAAGGCCGCATTGACAACGAGGCATTCCGTTCTCTATTTGAAGACAACCTATATTGACACAATGTGACGATTCTGATCAGGTTCGAAATAAACAATTCAGGAATCAATCTATTATAGATACTCTACTAACGAGTTTACCAAATGAGATTAGCAATGGATTCACGTAACACTTCACCCTCCCTTGAATCGGCATGAGTTGAACCTTGCCCTGAACTCGGGGGAACGACAGCTGGGGGAATGGCAGACGATGAATTCTCATCTGGGAGTTCATCCATTATGGTGTCGCCGTCATTTTGCCGTCGGATTAAATTATGTAGGATACAGCAAGCAAGTACGATGTGACACTGCGAATGAATAGGATATGTCGGCCCCTTCTTAAGGTATGCAAACCGTCTCTTCAGCACCCCAAATGCTCTTTCTACAATATTACGTAGTTGAGCATGTCTGTGGTTGAACATCTCTTTCTTGCTGGTGTAGGCATGTCTGTTTCCTCAGTACTCAGCAATATGGTATGCTGTGTTGCGATAGGGTGCAACAAATTCACGAGTGTTGGCATACCCTGCATCTACTAGGTAAAACTTCCCCGGTGGAACTGTAAACCCTCTATGGGTCCTTGCTGTTTTCAGGACCCTTTGGTCGGCAGCCGACCCCTCCCACCCAGTGAGGACATATGTAAACTCCATGGAGAAGTCTACTACAGCCATGACATTGAGAGAGACATTCCCTTTTCTGTCACAGTATCGATTTTGTTTGTCTCTGCTGACCAAGACAGGGATGTGTGTTCCGTCAATAGCCCCTATGGCATTCTATAAACCAAAATAATGTTGTAAACATACATAATGTTTGAAAATTAATTAAATTTATTAGGGGGTTAACTATTACCTTGAAGTATGGGTAGAACCTTGCGTTATGTAAAATGCGAGTATGTGTTGTTGTGCATGTAGTTGCGGTTTGCATGACAATGTAGTCATGGGTCAACGCACAAACAACGTCCAAGACTTCGTTGAACTTTCTGCTAATGGTCTCACCGGAGTGAATGTAGTCCTCCGCCAAAGCACGATTTGTGTGTCCATGGCCAACCATCTGCAGGAAATAGCATACTGCCTCAACTGAGGTGACGCCTCTAGTACCTCGCAACAAGCCACGACTCTCAAGCTTGTCGACAAAGGTCATTATAGTTTGTGGACACATCCGGTATAGGTCATAAGCCCTTTGTTCGTGACCGGTCAATATTTCTAAGACCTTTATGTGGCCACTCCTGATGCTAACTGACCTAGGGATACGAGGTGGTGTGGAGGCATCAACGTCTACTGCGTCCATGATTGAGTATGCAATAGAGTCGGCAATTAAATCACCAACGTGAATCACTGGCCACAATAAGGTATCTAATAAAAGGTTGTTGAGCATGTCTTGTGTTTGCGGTTGGTCATTGGCAGACATGATGCCTACATGTACAATGAAAACAACTACATAATAATTGCTACAACATAAGACAATCCAATTAACGTGTGAAAAATAAATTATTACAACACTCAATCAAATGAAATTGTACGGATATGTAATGTGTGTGCGGAAAGTAAATTATTACAACAGTCAATGAAATTTAAATGTTTGGACGGAAAATAATTAACATCAAATGCATACGAAATAAACCGTGCAATTATGTTCCCGATGGGCCAGCATGACTGGATGAAGGAAACCACATCGGTGGCACGCCTGGGAAGTTGGGTGGCGGGATAAATGGTGGCTGAGACGATGTGCCTGGGAAGTTGGGTGAAGAGGAAGACGACATAAATGGTGGGTGAGACGACGTGCTATTGAAGTTGGGTGAAGGGAATGGTGGCACAAATGATTGTTGAGATGACGTGTTGTTGAAGTTGGGTGAAGGGAATGGTTGCGGAGACGGGAAATAAAATGAAGGCATTGGAGGTACAGATGTAACAAAACCGAATTGTGACCTTTCACAAAGGTCGTTTAACCACAAGGTTATCTTTGTAGGGGTGTTTTTGAGGCTAAGGTAGATGTTGCGGTTTGTAGAGTCCTTGATGGCGTTGACAAGTGTAGTAAAAACAGCGGTGGGGGCATCGGG
This sequence comes from Alisma plantago-aquatica, assembly GCA_963693085.1. Lineage (NCBI taxonomy): Eukaryota > Viridiplantae > Streptophyta > Magnoliopsida > Alismatales > Alismataceae > Alisma > Alisma plantago-aquatica. The sequence continues at coordinate 107,202,697 of OY856415.1, read as the reverse complement.
GAAATTGTCATTAAAATGTTGTAAAATGTTTGCCAACTCTTCTTTTTTATAGGCTTTGGTCATCATGGATGTGCCTAACTCGTGAACCTTTGTGTAAACTTGTGTGAACTCAGCCAGAACTTTATTGGAAATACTACATCACTCTTGCGGCGTTGATTGGTGTTTCCTGCGCGTATGGGTAGAAGGACTCCTGCCCCCAACTGACGGGTTATCTGTTCCCCCAGGCAGCGCGCTTTCACCCTCACTTTTCCCGGTAGGTGCGGGTACGCTACGCTCGTATGGTACGCTACGCTCGTCTGTTGCCGAGTGTGTGTACATGGGTGTATCAGGCGCGCCTAGGTCGACACTTACATCATCCTCAGACGCAACATCTGCAGGAATCTGACTGTCCGCCGAAGACATTGCATGGCGTCCTCTAGCAATGTTCCTCCCCGCCATTAGCTCTATGTCATAGTAGTGGGGAAACGGGCGCCTAAGCAACCTAGTGAGGTCCCTGTCTGCCTACACTTTAAAAAAATGTGTATTAAGATAATCATGTTTACATGTACAGTTACAATTTGTTAGGATAAAAGTTATGTATAGTGTGCATACCGCAATGGCCTCTTTCCACTCAGGGGTGTCCGGTACAATGGGCTTATGCCTTTCTTCATCCCATCCAACGCCACTCTTATTGGTCAAACCCTTCAAATGGACGTAGTCCTTTTTAAGGTTCTTCCATCGACATCTTATTTGGTCTAACTTAAACACGTCGGCAACCCTATTATTGACATCAGAAGTTATTTCCCTCCGAGAGTCCCTAGTAAAATTACCATCAATATACCTGCCTAGGTCATATTGTCTACGCAATGCTGACACCACAGCGGCATCAGACTCTCTTCTCCATACCATACGGTGGTTAGGGTCGACGGGAGGCATACTCGTGTAGTTGCTGCAATATTTGATGACATAATCAGTGTAAATGTTTAATACAATTCAGTCACAACAGAAACCATTTATGTGTGTTCCTTCAATATTGATTCAATCAGCATATACACAAGCTTCATTGATTAACACCGAAAAAAAATATAGTAGTCCCAACGAGCATATATGCAAGTTACAAATATACAAAAATGAGACAAGTTTGATTGATTAACACCCAAACACAAATATTATAAGTGAATCTGGTTTGTTGATATATATTGTTTATTCCAAATGTAAATGAATCTTGTTTGTTGATATATATTGTTTATAAAATGAATCTGGTCAGTCCTTGATTTATGAATGAATGAGAATGGACCTGGTACCACATGTATGTGAACCGGTACAGACCAAAACCTTGCTACGGTTCTAGTACTTATTCAGTTGAAGTCATAGAAGGAAATAGAGCAATAAATTAACTGAAGCATGAACAATAAGAAATTATCTGAATGAAATAAGTTACAAGGACTATAGAAACACACTAAGTAATTAAAGGAACTGAATTAAGCTACTAAACATGAAGTGGACCAAGCTACATAACATGAACGACCATGATCCTTGTTTGGTGGTTATGTCGGCAAGTCCAAGCATATGTTTTTTACAGCATTCTTCATAGTCTGTTGTATGGATAACACACATATTCATACCGTTGACATCTATTTGTTTAGGAATAGGTTAAACCATGGTTATGTCGGCAAGTCCAAACATATGAAATTATGTCAATGTATAATCATGATTTGCAGAAAACAACTAGGCTATAACTGAACTAGACATACATAATTTCATCATGATTGAATGGTCAGGATGATGAGATCAAACTGACCCAAATTAAGAAAAGTGTGGCATGTAACAAAGTGGTGGTTCAAATCCATGGGAAAAAGCATCATAGTCCAATCAAGAAACAAAAAAAAACAATTAAAGTTGAGCATGGGAAAAGTTAGTAAAGCTTAAGTTGAAAGTGCTACTGAAATCTTGTATAAAATATCATATGAAAATATTTTCTCATCAACCTGAAATGATTTGAAGTAACAAGGAAAACACGCTTGAAATGTGTGAGAAAGTCATGCATGGATGGACTCGAGGTGTGCTTGAACTAAATATGGCCAATCATAAGGAATGTAGGTTTAAATTTGGTTAGGGAAAGCCTCCTATTCAGTTGAAGTCATAGAAGGAAATAGAGCAATAAATGAATTGAAGGATGAACAATCTTGATTTGCAGAATAAGTGTAGACTTCTAATACAATTATCAATGACTGCAAAGTATGTCATGAAACTTGATTGACACATGAAAGAGACCCATGTTCAGGTGTATATGTACCTGCCGGGAAGCAAACCCCAATAGGGATCAGTCTAAATCCAACTCATGAGCATAGTTTGGAAAACAACTAGGCTATAACTGAACTAGACCTACATAATTTCATCATGATTGAATGTTCAGGATGATGAGATCAAACTGACCCAAATTAAGAAAAGTGTGGCATGTAACAAAGTGGTGGTTCAAATCCATGGGAAAAAGCATCATAGTCCAATCAAGAAACAAAAAAAAAACACAATTAAAGTTGAGCATGGGAAAAGTTAGTAAAGCTTAAGTTGAAAGTGCTACTGAAATCTTGTATAAAATATCATATGAAAATATTTTGTCATCAACCTGAAATGATTTGAAGTAACAAGGAAAACACGCTTGAAATGTGTGAGAAAGTCATGCATGGATGGACTCGAGGTGTGCTTGAACTAAATATGGCCAATCATAAGGAATGTAGGTTTAAATTTGGTTAGGGAAAGCCTCCTCTGCTTATGTAGGGTTACATTTTGAGTGATAATACATGTTGAAGTAAAAATAGGGAGATGAATACATTGGGCACATGTGACTGATAGGGGCCACATTATGATGTAGGTTAGAGGTCCATGAATATGAAGGAATGCATACTAATTAAAATTATTATTGGCCCCAAGTCAACTGGTTGCAATCCCACAAAAAATTAAGGCCAGATGGAGAGGGACATGTGATTCAGGTCAGATTAACACAAAAATTATCAAATGCATTGGAAACATGTCCATGAATATGAACGAATTCATACGAATCAATGACAAACCTTTCTCCAAAGAGTAGCCTACTAAAATTTGGACAAATACTTAGGACATGGGTCCATGTATTTGGGTTACTTTTACTTAACTTTAAGATCCACACATTTCTCAAATGTTACTGACCCTAGGTCAAATACAAGTGGCACCAAAGTTTAAAGAAATGTATCATGAAATTAAGTGGTGGTTCAAATCCATGAGAACAATCATCACAATCTAATCCAGAAATGAAAACATCAAAGTGCAATCTAGAAACCAAAAAAATGTTTAACGTATGCTTCATACTTCATTTTGTACTAAAAAACAATTGCAAGGGAAAGAACAAATTCAAACCATTTGGAAAATTAGACACAAGTCTATACAATTTCGTAGTATTTACTTCAAAAGGGTACCCATCATATAGAAAGCAAACTACTATTCTATAACAGAAAACTGAACACATATTAGTATATTTCATATTGAAAAAGCAACCTACTATTGAGACATCCAACCAGACAGACTGAAATACCTACAGAACGGTTTACTGAATTGTCGTTTTAGTTGTTACATAGAGATGGTCCAAAAAGGTACTAATATTAGTGTAATTTAATAAGTGTGATATAACTAGTTGTTATGTGTTGTATCTAGTTAGTTATTATTATAGATGCACCATTTCCATATTCAAGGAATATATTCAACTAGTTGTTATGTCAATTGTATTCTATATTTGTGTCCATCATTTCACTTATCCTTAATCAACGCACAAAATCAACTTAGTTTTCTGAATAACACAAATTTTAAAAGATCAATCATTGATATTCTGTAATTTAAAACATACAATAATGTCACACCTGCACCACACAAAATTTAAATATATGAATGAAAAAAAATACTGAACTGAATTAGCTAGATGTGTGTGATAGCCATAGTGTGTTGACTTTTGTATTTGGTAACTGAAACATGATAAAAAATCATACATAATGATGCACCCTCAAACTAAATGAAAACCCATCACCTTCTCAATCATTTTTTGTAGCATATAGTATGCATGCAATCACAATTAAAGTTCTATGGCTTGTTTCATACTAAATATCAAGGTACAAAAATGGTTAATGGAATCCTATGTGTGGAGAAGAAACAACAATAGAGGTGGCACAAGCAACAAAAACAAAATAGAGAGTGATTGAAGAAGGAAAAGTATCAAGACATGTGACGGAAGAAAATTAAGGAGGTGGTAGTGATGGGAGGCATCTGTGATGTGAGCATAAAAAATAGGAATCACTATAAACAAGATGATGGAAACAAATTATTTTCTTAAAATCTAGTTGATAAATTGAATAGTCTATAGGAATCACTATAAAGTAAGAGAGTCACATTCTTCATAATGTTATCAATAGTGTATAGGAATCATTTTTTTTCCTATTGAAATCGTGCTTCTTAGACCCACATCAGTTCAGAGACCATGCTACAGACCACATCAGTTCAGAGACCATGCTCGTCCAGAGCATCAAACCAATAACAAATATGTTCTGTGCAGAGTAAACAACAGGAAAGGGAAAAGCATCAAACCAATAACAAATATGTTCTGTGCCCTACAATCGTACATGTTTCCATAAAGAACATCATTTCACAAATGTTTTAGTACTTAATTCGACATTGCCCTATTCCACATTGTGCCCTAAAACCGAAATAACCCTATTCAACATTGTGCCCTAAAACCAAAATAACCCTCTACCCTACACAGAGACCAACCTGAGCAGAATCTCTCCTTGGAGTGACGACGGAAGCGGCGGAAGCTGGGCACAAGCGTCGACCTGGGCAGCGCCGGCAGAGCACGAGCGAGCAGCAACGATCTTCTGCGGAAGTCCAGCACCTCACAACACTTGGACGAAGAAGCTTGTGTAGAAGTCCAGCACCTCGCAGCACCACACCGCCAATTTAAAGCCACAACACTGACTAGGGTTTCGGGTTCCTCTTCTGTGCCGCCTACTCCTTCCTCTGTAGACGACTTGACCAGGCATGGCAGACCATGCTTTTGACCGCCCTAGCTCGGCGGTGGCAGGAAGCAGCTACGCCGAAGGTAGCTGCGTCGGGAGCAAATACCTCGCATTTACTTCACGGGCTGCTTCGCCAGGAAGAGGGAGGGAAGACGTCGTGAGGGACGAAGCGAGAGACGCGAGACGCGAGTCGGGGTAGGATCTCAAACCGGGTTTGAGATTCCAAACCTGCCTCTACCTGTACTGCGTCAAGCTCGAAAATGGGACTGACTAAACCCAAAACGGGGTCCAAACCAGTCTCATTGCCAAACGGAAACACAGCCCAAGCCGGACTGGTTTGGGCCTACGTGTCGCTACGCGACATCGCCCAAACCCGGTCCAGGCCGTTTCCAAATAGGGGCTGACAGATTGGAATGATTAGCACACAGGCAGGTTGCTGGAATATAGACATATGTCAACAATTCAGAAGCTCTTTCTGTCACTGTCACTTATAAAAGCTAAATGTTTGCTACCAAGCTCAGTCACCGATTTCGTAAAAGAAGAATTTGGACTGAAGCAAACTGCTTGAATAGCTTCGATTAATGGTTTTATAATTTATCTATAAATAAGACCCAGTGGTCAATAGTAGAGAGAGAGAGAGCACTCGCTTAATAGCGAGATGACTCCTTCCAACCTGTTAGCATACAGAATGGACTGATTAGTAAGTACACTGACAGATTGGAATGATTAGCACACAGGCAGGTTGCTGGAATATATAGGATTAAACTTATGTGACGCTCACGCCCGCGCGTGACTGGTTTCACGTGCTGGGAAACCAGCCGTGAAATCAGCCACGTGTCAGATGGCGATTGGGCCAGTTTTTTAGAATTATATAAAAAGTAAATAAATTTGTTTCTCTTATAACTTTTGAACCGTAATGAATTTTTTAATAAAACAAAAATTGTTGGTTTCGTTACGAAAAATACAATCTAACTAATCTAATATTGACATATTTTTGAGATAAAAAAATTAAAAAATGATATATATATAGGGTAATTGACAACCAAAAATGGTGCCCATACCCATAAATGGTTATTAACACCTAAAATGGTTAATTGACGCCCAAAATGGTTCACTGATACCTAAATTTATAACGACGCCCACAAATATCTAATGACACCCATAAATGGCTAAGGACATCCAAATATAGTTTTTGACGCCTAAAATGGCTCACTGACACCTAAAATTATAACGACTCGCAGAAATAGCTAAAGACACCCATAAATAACTAATGACACTCAAATATGGTTTTTGACGTCTAAAATGGTTCACTGACACCTAAAATTATAACGACTCCCACAAATGACTAATGACACCCATAAATGGCTAATGACACCCAAATATGGTTATTTGACGCCTAAAATGGTTCACTGACACCTAAAATGATAACAACGTCCACAAATGGCTAATGACACCCATAAATGGCTAATGACACCCAAATATAGTTATTTGACGTCTAAAATAGTTCACTGACACCTAAAATTATAAGGACGCCCACAAATAGCTAATGACACCCATAAATGGCAAATGACACCCAAATATAACTATTTGACGCCTAAATGGTTCATTGACATCCAGAATAATGAATTCATATCATTTTTATTTTTTTTTGTTAAAAATATATCAATATTAGTCTTGTTTGAATGCATTTTACATGACGAATCCAATGGTCTTTGTTTCATTAAAAAATTCATTACGGTTCAAAAATTATAAGCAAAACACATTTATTTACATATTACACAACTCTTACCAGTCCAACCAATTAAAACATGACACTTCATCACCCCCACCTACCACCAAACCACCTTCCCCTGCCACCAAACCAGCTCCCCCTGCGCGTGAGGGTGCGCTTGCACCCTGCGCGCGTGACCTAACTATTTTCGGAATATATATACTGTTTGGAGTCACTAGACTGACGAACAAAGTCAAACTGCTAATTAGCACACAGACAGCTTGTTGGAGTAATGAAAATGAGTGGACCAATGAGTATAAAGTCAAAATGCTGGAGTACATGTACGGGCTGGTTTTATGAGCACACCGGTCCAAAATATGCAGTTTTATGTTTTTAGAACGCTTCCAACCTGCTTTGCAAAAAATTAAAGCAAGTGACGAGCTGGGGAGAAGCATCCAGAAAGCAAGATGCCATTTTATCATTAACAGTTGTGTTGCTTAATCACAGATAGCCGGTTGTCAAACGTAACACCTGATATGCCTTTAAGACCTTTATCCAATTCTAAGAAAGAAAGAAAAAACAGCTAGAATACCAACAAGTTCACGATGACCAAAGAAGAAAATAAATCTATTGTAAAAGGATCAATAGCAGAAAAGAAATTGGATGGAGGTAAAACTAGGGTGTACAAGTGATAAGCGATGGTGTTGATAAGGGTGTCGTTACGATTAACCAAAGAAATTGAACAGAGGGAAAAATATTGTGGATAAGACAAGTGTTGGACCGATGGTGTGTAGACGTTGATAAGAGAGTCATCATGATTAATTAGAGATGCTTGTCACCACCGGTTATGGCAGTATAACATAAATTGAATTAAATCAGATCATAGAAATGGAAGGAAAAGAAAGTAAACAGATGCACACGCAGGATAGGGTTACTGATACTTTTAGATGGTGTCCTGAACATTCTTTGCCTTGAGGTGCCAGCCACCTACATGCCTGCCTTCTAGACTGCTGGACTGAAATCCATATTTTTAACAGAATTTAATGAACAAGCACATGTTTAGGCTACTAACTTGTTAGTTTGCTGAAAAAGTACCATAAGGTGGAACTTCTTAAAAAGTTACTTCAGAAAAAATGATAGTGCCTTCTGCGCGATTGTCACTAGTTTCGAGGCTAATTGTAGGTAAATTACCTAATTCATGGCTCTGAATAGATTTTTGGTCTTTCTGTGACCTGCATGATACAGCTGCATCGAAGAGTAGTGGAATGAGGATAAGAGTATAACTGCATAGTCATCAATCAAAGTATTAGGAAATGTCAAGCTTTACACTTCTAGCTCCTATGAAGTAGTGTAATAAAACTATAATGGATCACTTGAGCAAATCTAGTTGTCACATGGAAAACCATGGCCCCAATTTAAAAGTTTGTGTATTGAGCTTTCTATTTGAAACACTTGCAAGAAATATTCTTCAAATATAACCATTTATTCCAGTACACTTTTTTCAAGAGGAAATTTTAAGTAGAAGTTATTGAGATGGTTGAAAATAAGAATGAGGTCAATTTAACCACAATTGCTTAGCAGTTGAAGGAAAATTACAAAAAGAATAGTTAATGCATGTTTGGATTACCTAAAGGAATCGTGAGCATGCGTTTCATTAGCTAAAACGTGGTCTTGATTCTAAATGACTAGTACATATGTATGTGCAAGTATATAGAAAAACCGTAAGTAAAATGTTAAGAATGCGTAAACGAGGATTGTTACTTAGGCTTGTCCATCTGTATGGTTATCTATCATCGCTTGTAGCTCCCAATCATCAGAAGTAGATTGACCTTCAGATTTTAGAGGCCTAATAACTTATGTTAGACAGTCCACAGTCTGGGAAGTATATCAAAGAATGAAGGTCCAAAATTCCAACACATATACTTCAGAGCATTTTATTCCCCATGTTTGCTTATCCAAGATTCAGAAACAGGATGCCAAGATCAACTATTGCCACAGACCATGTGGAAAACTTCCAAGAAAGTATTGATGATAACATGTAAGCCTAATTTTCGGGACCAAGGGAAAATATAACTTTCTGTAGATATTCAAAATGTATATGACTCAGAGAAAAGAAAAGAAAGGAAAACTTTGTAAAACAAAAATATGAAACAGATAAAATATGAAGGGTTTTCATAAAACATGGAAAAATAGGAGATGCCAACATTAGTATTAGTCCTGGAAAGGATATTGTCACATCTATAAATAAGCATCAAAAAGTTGAGATTGGTTCATTATGCATGGTATTATATATATAGATGCCATATAGTGTAGGTGTAGAATTAGGCATTTCATTGGATTATGAGGCTTAGACTCCTCACAATCCCACCATAAGCTTCATCCTAGATCACATATTTCATTTTCCTCCTGATCACATTTTCTTTTGTGGTAGATAAAATATTTCTAAAAATAAGAGAAACTAGAATTGGATGTCAGTAACTCTTACGACTTTCTCAAGAAGTTTGTCATATTGTCCTACACTATGTCCCTCTTATACATATGCTAATGTTATGTCTAGGATGAGAAAAGTTGAACGCATCTACTAAAGAAGTTCATAATATTACAACTAACAACTTGGGCTAGTAATTTTCTAATTCCATCACTCTATTAGAGTACATGTCTAAAATTATAAACTAACTTGTCATCATGGGATGACGAATGGAGATCCTAGAGATTCACTCTATATCAAAGGAAATAAAATTTCATGAGGTATATCCCTAAATATGGCTACGAACAAATAGATAGTGGATGGGGAACCTAAAAATTATGTGTTGAATTCATTGTTCATCAAAGAAATAATTTGAGCCATACCACTCATACCTATTACTTTAGCTCTGGAGCCTTAGTGGTATTGGCACCTATGGTATTGAGGCTCTATGACAATGGTAATGGAGATTGGTGAAATGTTTTCACACCATATGAAACTTGATATGATAGAGAAAATGAACTGCTGAATCATAAATAAAAACTTTTTGTTCTGTCACACAACTTATATCAGGGCAAACTTCTATGTAATTAATAGAAATATTTTTTTGTATTACCTAATCATCATGAATTCGTGGAAGGGTTCACCTTTATACTATGATCCCAGAGAACTTACTCCACTGATGGTAGTTATTGAGTGGACTAATAGCAGATGCCAAACATTACGGGTTTTCATTTATTTATGGACCTAGTGGTTCACTTTGATTTCTCATTGCAACATGCACTCATTGTTAGTGGTTCCCTATATATGATTAATATGTCCATTAAAATGGTATAAAAAATCAACAAAACCCAAGTCTGTTTACTTTTCTATTAGCAAAAAGTAAACATTTTCAGTCATGACTGCAATACAAGACTTAATAAATGAGTCTTCAGGTGGTACCTTAATTGTTGGTGAGAGAGCAGAAGTTTTGTAGAAGAAATATAACTCAGTTTGTTTCAATCAGATTCAAACATTTCTTCTAGAATTGGTTTTTCTCTATATGTTAGTTGAGATACTCAAAATATATAGTTTGCATTCCTTTAGAAGAGATTAGAGTACTAGATACAACCAGGAAGCAATAGTGTGGCAGGTTGCTAAAGCATATAGAATCTTAAGACCTTTTGGATATTATGCTTGTGAATAGGCTAAATAACATTTCACATGAACTTCCCTATAGGAAAAGTTTATGTCTTGACAAACACAATTTTGTATCAGGTCAATGAAGCATCCAATATATGTCCACTAGCAACACTCCCTGCAAGTGATTAACCGACAATGAATAGAAAATCTAGAGAGTATATGACTATATATTGAATCATGTCACCAATAGCTTTATGCAACCAATAATTAATTCAAAATTTCATATACTTTTTGTAGTGAAAGTATGACAAAACATAAACAATAAGCAACCCATGGTTTACTTTACTTGCACCTATTTGTCTAGAGAAATGTGGTTACGAAGACCATTTGAATTCAAATTTTCAGTTCTGTGACAATGTCTTCACAAACACATTCTATAGTAGTTTTGATGCAACACACATTACAAGAAGAATATAAAATTCTTGTCATCATAAAATTCTTTGATTACACATTTAATATACTATAACCTATTTTGAGTGAGCATGACCACATTAAAGTTTCTAGTGCATTGAATAATGGAGGGATCCTTTTGATTATAAATAGATTGGAAAAGAAGATTCTATATTTCAATTTGATCACTTGGATTTTTTATGATAAAAAACTGATTTCTTTTCTAATTATGTGGAGACAACTCATCAAATATATATTTTGCAAATGACATTGTTGTCAATGAAATGTGGGTTGTTGAGTTGGCAGCAAGGATTGACAAATTACTGAATATAATGAATCCAGATCCTTTTCTTAGGAAAGTAAGATTCTTGATCAGTTCTGCAAGTAGAAGTTCATGATACCTTTTGGTACAGTAGCAGTAATAGTTTTACTCTTAAAAACAAGTGTAGAGAAGAAATAGTCTATTTACATGTCAGTCCAGCTAACTAAACATATGTAACTGCAAAAGGAAGACTTACCCAAAAGAAAAGGAGAAAAGAGGCCTAGTGGTATTCTAAAATCTAATGATATAGAAGACGCCTCATTGTTTTCCAATCCTAGTCCTAGGGAATGCTCTACTGTGTCCACCATCTATATTGGGAGGGCATTTGTGCCATGACCATATGCTTTTTCTATATGCTCCAAATGAAAATGAGAAGCATTACCACTTTGGCTAGAACAAACTAAGGCTGCTAACTCATTCTCAGATATCTCTCCATTAATATTAGTTCTAGCTCCGATTCATCATTCAAATTATCACTTTAGTAGTTCTTTTTGCCGAATCCAAAAGGATCCTTATTAATATAAGTTGAACAAATATGAATTACGATGAAGATTATATACACTAATGATGATGCAAATTTTCTATCACAACAGTTATTGATGCTCTACTGGAATGCTCAATCATACTGGATGAGGAGAAAAATGATAAGGATAGTACTAGTGACGAGAATTCAAATGAAAAACCTATGAATTATGACTACAAGTCTATAGATCTTAGCTTGAAGAGAATCCTGGTGTCTTTCCAAGTGCTCCAAAATCTTCTCCTCCCCATGTCACCACTCTACCTCAGTCTAAGAGAAGGACTTATTTGTTCTGATTGAAAACACCAACAAGAAACCAGAAACTAACACCCACATAGTTATAGTTGTGTGGACTAGGTCAAATTCTCAAATAAAAAATGAAGGGCTAGGTCTCATGCTCAAATCCATCTCCCATCAACTAGAAAATTTGTTGACATCTTTTAGAAAGCTATAAAGTAATGTTTTTATTAAAAAAGAACTTAGACAACATAGAACACTCAATCAAAATGGTTCTAGCCTATGTGTGCTAATGTTGTTGATGCTCAAACAATATAGTCATTATTAAAATTGGTAAAATTGTTGAGCATTAAATTGATCTGAATCTCAAATATATATAGCAAGAAAATAACAAAGCTAAATAACACTTACACACATAAAGAATTTTTTATGTACTACTTATGTAGTTTGTCTAACTTGCATCTTTCGACCATCTTCCTAACTAGAGCAACATAAAATCATATGGTGTCCAAAGAAAGAATTATGATTTATGATTGACTAAATCATTTGAAAATAAAGGTTGTTACCAAATAAGAAAAAATAGGCTCACCTTAGAAACTAAATAGGGATGGTAATAAATGGTTTAGTTCTTACATGTGTACTATAGACAATCCTCTGGCAACCTCTACTGTGGTAGCCTTGGAAACAGAAACACTAATTGGACTATTCATTCATAAAGGAGGGAGATAATTGATGAATAATGGATCTAGTATGTAATTAGTAGATAGGAACAATCAAACTTCTTTGTGCATACATGAAGAAGAAGTGACAACTAGTAACTACATATAGAAATAGCGCCTAAAGAATGAAGATATACCGGCTGGCAGTCTCTTGGAAAACTGTCATTGTCAAAACCAATGAACAATTGTGAACACAAAGTTTCACTTGATATATATATTATGATTTGGATATTTATTTATACTTGCATGATTCAACACATGGAATAATTCCTTCCCTAAATTCCTCTAAGGCCTCAGTTGGAGAAATCCAATCCCCAAATGTGATATCCTCCTAAGAATGAAAACCACCTGGAGGGTAAAATCACATAGTAAATAAGTTACATTTCACTAAATTGTTCCTATAATAACCCACGACATAAACAATTCATATATTTATAGGTTTCACCTTATTCAGTCATAAGTTGTGTTCTAACATGCAAGCTTCCAACATTAGCAAGTAACAACCAATATTTAAGACCATTTCAACCTTTAGAGTTCAAAATTAGAATATTTTTTACTTGCCCGATCAAAAGAAGTAAGACGACACTTCTTGAAAAGCTACTCCAAACAAATGAGAGTGCCTTAAGAAAAATTGTCACTAATTTTGACGCTAACTATATGTAAATTACCTAATTCATGGGTCTGGATAGATTTTAGGTCTTTTTATGGCCGGCATGCTACAGTTACATCAAGGATAGCAGAATGGGGATAAAAGCATAACTGCATAGCCACCAATCAAATCATTAGGAAATGTCAAGATTTAAACTTCTAGCACCCATAATTAGTCTAATAAAATTATAGTGAACTACTTGAGCAAATCCAGTTGTCGCATGGAAAACCATGGCCCCAATTTAGAATAGTGAAAAAATGATTGATGACATTAAGCTATTGTAGTAAGTTTTTAATTTGAAAAACTTGCAAGATATGCTTCAAATCTAACCATTTACTCCACTACATATTTTCAAGAGGATTCTTTAGAAGTAGAAGTTATTAGCATGGTTGAAAATCAGAATGAGGTCAATTTAACTAAGAACACTTAGCCAGTAGATGGAAAATTACAAAAAAAGTTAGTTTCTTCGTGTTTGGGTTTTCTAAAGGCATTGTGAGCATGTGTTTCATTAGCTAAAACGTGGTCCTCATACTAATAGACTTATTTTGTATATCACAAAATTTGCAATTCTAATAAACAAAGGTATACAACCTCAAACCATTCGTCATCCAGTTCACTTTAAGCAGGATATGTGAGACTAAAGAACAAAATGAGTATTAATCAGATTTTACTAATTTAGAGGATTGTCAAAAGTTCAGTAAGTTTGTAACACGAGTTTATGGAATTTTATATCACAACAAATTATCAAAGAATTGTTTTGCTGTGATTGTATTGTGTTAGATTTAGGATTGTCAATTTATTAAGAATACATGGTGACATATTCGTGGAACTTGTAGGGATTGTATCCCCAAATATATTCATGGGTTATGTTCTTATAAATCCACCTTAGTGTCAGATACCAGTACCCTGTCAGAAGACACTCATTTCCATTTCACCATGCTTACAAGGTGAGCGTAGCAGTTGTTTTGTTGATCAAACTAGCATTGATATTGAGCAGACTTACTACAGTGAGTTGCAAAGTGAATATTTGAATTACATTACGGCTAGCAGCACATATATTCCATCTAGGTGCCTGACACGTCAAACTACAAGATTACGGGTACAAGTCAAAGGTTTCCATGCTAATGTTCTAGAGAAAGCATAAAGTAATCATACATGTCATTTTTATTTAAAGAGTTGGCACTAGATATTATAAGGAATCTTTTGACAATTCTAGTTTATTAATGGTAGGAAAAAGAGGTACCTAATCATCTATTAGAATATATTTGGCTTGTTTCTCAATGTAAGGGAACTATATCTTCTACATTCCAAACTAATAAAGTAAGATTGTGAAAGATAACAGAGCAACTAGACTCACTCGAACTGTAGTAGCCGTATAGGAACACAGTGACAAAGAAATCCATCTCTAAAAGGAAGAGGGGAAACCATGGCTTCTATTTATTTCGTAGGAGAGTGAGCCACTGCTTACAATGTGTCTTCAGATGCTTGGAGATAGCTTACACGGCGTGCAGGCGATTCTCAGCTTCCTTGTGATCCTTCCTCCGTTGTCGGAACTTGAATGGAAATAGGAGGTGAATATTAGGAAGGGCCTAAAATGGGGTTTAGGGTGGGGGAGAGGGTTAGAGGTCGATTGATAGGGTTCTTGAGGAGGGAATATAAAGGCGTGTGACTGGACGGGTGCTTGGGGTATGAAGACTATGGACCTCCAATGGACATGAGGAACAGAAGGAGTTCAGGATTTAGGGGCATCGGAATTTTATTGTGGCATTATTTGGGAAGGAGAGGGAATACTCGTCGCGCCAATCTGAAATAGGGGGAGCCGGCGTGCTTAAATTTTGTATTTTGGGCATACTTTTTATACGGGAAAGAGAGTGAGAGGGGGGAGAGGAGTTGTAATATTATAAAATTTGTATTTGTTGAAATTTGTAGTCAATGTGTAGTTATTAAAAATAACTATATTTATTTTGTTTACAATATTACAATTTGTAGTGAATATATCTTTTAACTATAAACGTAATATATGTAGTTAGAATAATTGTAGTTAAAACATATATTTTTTGTAGTGACTCCCAAAATAGCTATTAATAGAACAGAGACCAAGAAATTAGGAAATCGTCTCTCACTAAACTTCTTTGTGCCAAAAGTCATAATAATATGCAGATCCAAAAAAAATTCATCCGGAATAGACGATAAAGATAGATACCACTTTATAAGCACAAAATTCCCTGAAAGCAAAGATCACTAGAAAATAGGCTCTAGCAGACCAAGAGACGGGTATCATTTCTAAAATCCATAAAAATCAAACAAAACCTTCTTACAGATATCATCAGTAGGGACTTCTTGATCCATGTGAACCCTAGAGTTTCTTTCCATCCAATAATGGTACAAAGCACATAGGAGAATGAATTTGTGGTTTCTCTTCTTAATCTTTAGAACATCTAGACAATACAGTAAATAGAATTGAAGGTTTATAGCACTCTCTAGTTTTTTCCAAATATCCTTCATGAAAGAGCACTTGAATAGAAAGTGGTCAGTAGAATCACGATCCTGTTTGTAGAGAAAAAATCTAGAGGGGCCTGAAATACTTATTCTTCATAGATACTGAAAATAGGCAACTTTTCATTGAGGATTTTCCACATGTTCAGTTGGAACTTTCTTGGCATTGGATCTTTCCAAAACCAAACAAAAAACTTAGAGTCATCATCAAAATCATGAATGGTATTCCACATGTGCTTAAGGTTGAGATTCTTAATGGTCTCCAACAAGATTCTGTTATTTCTATTATTAGGCACATTCCATTTCCCATTCATCAAAACATCCTTCACCTTACACGTAATAGGTAATCTAAGTTTAAGGCATGCTTCTTTACCGAATAAATCCAAGAGAAATGGATTTTTGGGAATCCAGGGATCCAACTAAAGAAAAAATCATTTCCATTTCCAACATTTATTCTAGTATGAGCCAAAAGATCAGACCTGCACTCCAAGATTTTAGAAAACATCCAAGACATAAAAGAGGATTCTTTAATCAATCAGAAGGAAGATTTCCATAAGTACCTTTCACTGACCCATTTGACCCAGAGGGAATCCTTTTTGTTAGCTACATCCCACGCATTAATTAGAATGCAAGCTTTTGAAACTTCAACAATTTTCCTAATTCCAAGCCCTCCCTCCTTTTTGGGCATAATAACTCTATTCTAGTTAACATGATGCATAACAAACTTCTCTTCATTTTTCCCCACAAGAAATCACGACATTTTTTCAAGAGTTCATAGTAGTCTTAGGAATAGGAAAAGCATAACACCAGTGTAGGTATAGGACACTTAAGGTAGATTGAATAAGTTCTAGTCTGTCCGCCATCGATAGAGTTTTTGATTTCCAACCTTCCAGCTTCATTTTGACTTTGTCAATCAGAATAGAACAAGCTAATCTTGGTAATTTCCCAGTGACTAGAGGGACTCCACGATAGATAGAGGGCATGTTGCATTCCTTGAATCTAAGTATATTTAGAATGTCATCTTTACAAGCACTCTTGCTGAAAATGAATTCACTCTTAGGGTTGTTCATTCTCAGACCAGAAAGGTTCCCAAACTTATCCAACACTTTGAGAATCTCTGTGGCATTTTCAGGGCTAGCCTTCAAGAAAATCATAAGATCGTCCACAAACACCAAATGTGACTGAGAGAAATACTAAAACTCTTTAATAGGATCAAGAATCTTATTGTCCACAACTTGATTCATGAGGACAGTGAAGGCTTGCATAACCATCACAAACAAATAAGGATATAGAGGGTATCCTTGTCATAGGTCATTTGAAGGAAATAGTCTATATGTGGGTTCATCATTGATAAGGACTTGATACGAAGTAGAATTGAAGATACTAGAAATACAACTAATCTAGATAGCAGGGAAACCCATCATGTGCAAAACCCCAAATAAGAATTTCCAATTCACATTATCATAGGCTTTTAAGATATTAATATTTAAGAACATTTTACCATCTGTGGAAGACCAATTAAAATCATGTAGAACTTCATTTGAGAGAAGAATGGAATCTTTAATATTCCTACCTTTGATAAAAGTGGATTGATTATTACTAATAATCTGGGGCAAAATGTATTGAAGTCTATTAGCCATAACTTTTGAAATGATTTTAAAATCAATGTTGCAAAGAGAAATGGGACGCCGGTTCTTGATATCAGAAGAATCATGCCCTTTAGGAATAAAGGTAATGTATGTGTTGTTAGATTCCTTAAGGAGCTTCCCATTAGAGAAGAAAGCCTTTACAACTTTTGAAATATCATCTCCCACAACAGGCCAGGCTTTTTTGATAAAAAATGGAGTTAAAACCATCAGGCCCTGGTGCCTTATCAATATTCAAAGAGGCAATGATATCATCAATCTCTGACTGCGTGACTGATCTAATGATATTCACTTTTTGTTCCTCATTTAGAGTAGGTCCAGATCATCTGAAATCAGCAAGACTCTCACAGGTATGACCACTATTAAACAAGCTAAAGTAGTTGTTCAGAACATAAATATTGTTAACTTCTGAATCATAGTTAACATGATCATCAATTTAAAGGCATCTAATATGATTTCTTTGGTGCCTAGTTTTTAGAGACGAATAGAAGAATTTTGGGTTTCTATCACCCTCATCAAGCCATTACACTCTTGACTTCTACCTAAGGAGACTCTCCTCTTCTTTGTCAGCTTCTTAGAGAGCCTTTCTTTGGACCTTAGCATCATGTTGTATCAGGATATTCATAGAATCAGAATCATCCTTGGTTTGAGCTTGGAGAGTAGAGAGTTTATCTATCTTCACATTGTCAGAGAGATTACCAAAATTAATTCTATTCCAACCTTTTAAATCCTTTCTCAAACATTGGAGTTTTCTATAAACCTTGAACATGGATGTACCTTCGACATCCTTCTCTCAAGAGCTTCTAACCACGTTAACAGAGTCATCCTTCAAAGCCAAAGTATTTATGAAACAAAAGGGAGCTTTAACCACTCTAGAGTGCCCAATTGAAAATAGAATAGATCTGTGGTCACTCAAAGTATTTGAAACCAACTCGCTAGAGAAATCATCCACCAAGTTTAGGAAAAGATCATTGTAGAAGACCCTATCGATCTTTGAGGTAATAAAGCCATAGTCCTCTTGATGGTTATCCCAGGAGTAGAAAGGACCTTTAAGGTCCAATTCATCGATACCACAGTTGAGAACCCAGTCACTAAAATCACTCATGGATTTGTTGGAGGGAGGACTTTTGCTCATTCTTTCACTATCTCTTCGGACAACATTATAGTCACCCAAAGAAATCCAAGGAAGGTTATAACTAAGACAAGTATCATTCAAAGAATCCCAAAGACTATATCTATCATAGTCCCCATTATGACCATATACAGCTGAAATAAGAAAAGTTAAGTCATCCACCATGACTTTGCATAATATATGTTGATCATTCTCAGAGAGCTTAGTAATCGTACAATCATTTGAGTTTCATAGAATCAGGATATGACCCAAGGAATGAGAATAAATATTAGATGAAAATTCCATGTTAGGAAAGTACTTAGACACAAATTTAGCAAGGTTCCTCTTCCTCAATTTTATTTCCAGCAAGATATATATGTTGCTACCCACCCTTCATAGCTCCGCGTGGACACTTTTAATTTTATTACTAATGCCTCTAATGTTCCAGGAGGAGACCTTGAGAGATGGACTCATTTATTCACTTGGGTTGTTGAGCTGGAGGCCTCAACAGAGATTCATCGATAATATCCAGAATACTTAATCGAGAGAACATCAAATTGATGACTCTTAGAGGAATACCCATGGAAGCTTTAGGGGAAACCTCTATAGGAAAACTTCGACCCAGATTCACATTGTTCATGACAGCATGACCATTTGCGAAAGACAGGGATGAATCTTCAAAAACTAGAATGGGGGTCATTGGAATAGATCGCGAGTAGGATCCTGAATCAACCATAGCTAGGATAGTCGAATTCTCAGAAGATAATTCACCATAACTTGCCTCAGAGACGACATTCACAGTCTTTTTAGAGATTTGAATAGCAAGGGTAATAGGACAACACCTAGCTTCATGCCCAAATAGCTTGCAATTTTCATAAACACCTGGTATCCATTCCTAATCAACAGAAATATAATAGACTTTCCCATCATCTCCTTGATGTTGGACTATTGACAACTTGGATCCTTGTGAAGTCCAGGTGGCTACAATTCCATGTTGCTTTGTCAGTACCAACGGGAGAACCCAAAAAGGATCCAATCTATTCAAATGTTCTAATATCCCATAGTTCTAATGGTAGATCGAATAGTCTGATCCAGATAAGAATGTCTCTAAATTGACTTTTGACTGAGAACACCCTAGTTTCCATTTCATCAGGACCATAGGAAACTGTTTCATGAACCAGGGACCTTCCTCTAGGATAAACTTTATACCTCGATGGTTATATAATTTGAATATAAACATATCATTAGGACTGGGGATGATGTTGAAGTTATCTTCCAGATTCCACACATTGGTTAAGTGAGCATGAAGAAGATCTAGATCTGGTGAAAAATCTGCAATGTATCGTGATAGGAAGTACTTCCATCTGGCTACATTCTCAGATACTTCAGCACTTGGAAATAAAATGTGTCCCTCTTCAACATAGATCTCAGTAGGAACCAGAGGTGAAGAAGGCTTTCTTAAACTTTGGTTAACCTCAAACCATTCTTTAGGAGAACTAAGAGTAGGTGTAGATCATCGTTTAGGGGCTTTTATTTCAAAATCTGGTGGTTGTATCATCATCATCTAAGACTCAATCCCAACTATGTTGGGGTTGACTGCATGGATCCTTTGTTTCCATTCAGCTCTATCATGGGTCATATTTTGGTTGAGATGTAAAGATTCAAAATCTCTCTTTATATGTTCTTGTTATGGATAAGTTGACAAAGAATGTGCAAGATGATATTCCTTGGTGTATGTTATTTGATGACGATATTGTACTGATTGATGAAACTATATATGAATTGAATGATAAAGTTGAACTTTGGAGAAAGGCATTGGAATCAAATGGATTGATGATTAGTAGGAGCAAAACTGGGTATATGCATTGCAATTTCAGCCAATCTTGCAATGTGGATGGTGGAGCCAAGTTGGACAAAGTAGATATACCAAAATGTCATAAACATTTGGACATCCCCATCATTAAATATGTAATCAAGCAGCTTTATACCTAACTTGACCAAAACCCTGAAATGAAGATAATTAGGGTTAATTAGGAGAACTAATATGTGTATGTAATCTTGATCTTAACCGGGTGGTTGCTTGTGATCTAGATGGTCAAGTTTAAGTTATGAATATTTGTATAATGCATGGGATGTAATAATTATATGAGTATGGATTTCTTGCTTGAAATGTAATACATATGCATGCTTGTTTATTTGCTCAAATATTTCCATGTAGTATTCTAGTATTGTACTTGATTATTTGTCTCATTATCATTGTGTTATAACTTGAACACATAAAATAGATATCCATTATTCAAACATTCTATACCTACCTACAGTCTCGAGGTAAGGACACAAGGCTGGACGTCTTACTTGAGTTGTCAAGATAGGGCATACAATGTTGATAGAAGGGTTAGCTCCTGGATATGGCCTTGAGGTCCCTTATGAATAGGGTTAGATAATGTTGAGCAATCTCGCAGACCCTTCCTATGGGAAGCTGCTCAAAGGCCTTATGATATATGATATTGTTGGTATAGTTGGAGTAAATTGATTAGATCTCAGGTTCGTGTTACATTTTATCAATGACAAGACACAATCATTTATTGTAAATTTAGAACTTGCACTCTGAAATAGGCTATTTTAGCAGTTGTTGCTGTGTTGACTGTGTCTGAGAGTGTCTGGGCCATGTCCAATGATGGCACAGCTACATAAAAGGACCAAAATGGACAAGACACATCATGGTCGTATCCAAACATTTTGGGTTGTGCTCAGGAAGTGTTTGTGTTTGTTGTTGTCTAAAGTGTTTGTAACTTCAAATGTTTGTGTAGATCCTTCTATAGGTAACCACGACGTGATAAGCTCAACGGTGAGACCAAGGGGATTCTTAATTGTGTATAAAAATTTGCAACCAATAATCTCTAGACTAAAATATAGGGAGCCCCATGGGTATCAACTTTGTACGGCATGCATATCTTATTGTCATTCTAGATTAATCTAAGCATATATAATCATAGAAATTTAGCAAATGATAACCCAAAATTTATCTGGTTAAAACTAAAGATGAGGTGATGTTTGGATAGACAACTGAGTAATATTATGTTTTTTTCTAGTGTAGGGTGATTCACTTAAAGAAATAGGCAGCTCCAGCTTGACACACAGTAGATCTAGAGAGAAGTAAAAGTTACTATATAAAGCATTTGAATTTCAAAAAGCATTAGAGGTAGAGGATATGATAGGAGATACTACGTGTAGGGTGTTTTGTCCTCTCTTGAACCTCAATTGGTTGGTCTAGAACAATGGATCGTTAAAAAATTATAGGAATATTGAAGATACTATAGATATTGACGTAAAATACGAGGCAACAAAGAGGGGATAAAGAGGTGCCATCAACATTAAATTTTATGTATGATATTAAAGTAATGATAGTACGTCTCTATATAGGAGTATCCAAGGAAGAAAAAATGGTTTTAATTCGATAAGAGTGTCTATATAGGGTTGAATGGTTTTGGGACCATGTATAGTGTACCAAAACTTCTTATCTTGTACTAATGGAATAGTACAATTGTTGCCTCTTCGATATAAGGATGGCCTACTCTTGTTAAGTTCATTATGTAGTAAATCATAAATCATGTACAAAGAGATGTCTTGTTATTGTCCAAGCACAAATCATGCACAAAAATACGGTACTGGTAGAAAAAGAGTCTTATGGATAAAGATATGAAAGGGAACCAAATATAAGAATTAAAGATTATATGTGGCTACTAGAAGATAATCAATCAAAACAATCATATGTCAAACTGTTAAAAAGACTTGGGTACATGCAGATGGGAAAAAAGAGTGCTGAAAATCCCCAACAAATGATTGTTTGCTCCATGGTTCCACTTTATTTAAGTGTGGGAACATGAGTATAGCCTTAATCTCCTTAAAGGCATTTATAATTTCTAATATGTTGAAGCAAATTTTTTATGCAAATATCAACAAATAGTTTCATATTACTATGTAAAATCTAAAATCATCCAAGATCAACATGATTTTTTATAAAGTGTGCATTGTTGCCTTAAACCATTCATTATTGATCCATATTTTTTAAATTTTAAGGGCCCAAAAATTATGAATATTGATGATAAAAATAATCCCAAGTCCTGTAATTGATCTAGTTAAAGAATACTAAAAGATAATGATTTCCTATATAACATCTCAATGGTTACATAACTCCATGACCCGAAAAAGGAGAGAAAATGTCTAATAAGAGGGATTCCTCAGCCAAATATGGCATTGGCACAATAAGATAGAATTCATCATCCACATGAAAGTTGGTTAGCCTATAGACACTATAAACTCTCCTTATTCATATCCATCAACCATCTTTATATCTCCATAATATGTGAGATATAAAAGTACATAAACAAGGTCAGATTGAAATTCAGTTAGTTAACTGTCTTATAAATATAAGATTATTGATTTTTTTTGTAACAAAGAGAACAAAGGACAATGGAAAATTGGTGAACATATGTCCAATATAAAAATAGAGGAGATGAATTGATATGCAACCATCATCTGACGATCAAATGAAACCAAGTAAAAGGAAAATGAAACCTAATTAGTATGAATATGTGTAGATGCCCTCGAGAATAAAATATACAAGGATGATTTCCTACTAAAGTGTTCCATGGTGGATATAATAACATGAATGCCAACAAATAATACGAACATGAGAAGTGACATAGCCAGGTGCATGTTCTTTAATCAACTTGTGCATATCAATAAAACCTACATCACTATCCCAATCGTAGGTAGATGTGATCACTGAAGTAACAGATGGATTAAAATCAATAAATACTTGATCAATGCATTTAGTAGTACCATGTTTTTCTCAAATATTAGAAATATGAATAGTGCAACTATAAAAACTACATTAGCATTGGATATAAGGCAAACCTCCATCTCTTCCAACATTAGTGAAATATCTACATCCATGTCTAATAGAATAAAAAATGGTGGAAGCATTGGTTTGAAGGAACTGTATCAGGCTGAGCCATTGTAATGAACAAAAACTTAGAATATTACCCTATTCCATGATTAGAAATCTAGTAAGATTGGTTTCTTAGATTTGACCAAACAAGGGTAAAAATTAAAACATATTTACACAATGACTTAATTATGTACCAACATGTAAATAAAATCAAGAAATATGTGACATATATTTTATTTACTAACATAATGGATAAATAAAAAATGAATAATATTCTTTGGAGTAAAAATTGGTAATTCCATGTCCATAAATATTAATAATATTATATTATTCAAATAAATATAGAATTAGTCTAAATATGCTAAATGTGGAATTTTGTGTAAAAAATATAAGATATCTCTTTTGGAAACAATGTGAAGATAATAACATTTAATTCAATGAACATTGATAATAAAGATATAATATTTTGATACATATAATGGTAATGGGACAAATATCCAAACAGTGCCATAACTCATAAAAGAAAATCCCAAAAGTGAAATGTGATGGAAAACGTGCGTTTTTGGGTCCCGTTAGCTTGATTTCCAAGTTTTACATTATTTGAAAAATTCTTTTTTTGGATAAGGTAATATATTACTCCAAACAAAAGTATATGGAAACAACGAAGTCCCATATACTATACAACTTGAACCTTCAGACTCCACATCTCCAAAATGTGGGTCTTAACTTTATAAAAAATATTGGGTTTGGCTTTACCAACCCACTTTATCCTACTTACAATGAGGTCAAATAGGACTGGGGGTCATTCTCCCCTTTGACATGGAGTCATGCATTTATTTCGAGCCATAAGTGGTAGATAATAGATGACATAACAAGACCACAAAAATTCCTCAACCCCCTATCATCAACCGTGTGATCAATGATCCTAGAAATGGAAGAGGATAGGTCATCAGGAGGTGTGCCTCCCCATTCACACCTCAGGGATGCTCTCGCCCAAATATACTTGGAGAAGTAGTAGCCAAGTGATAATTGTAGATGAGATTCATTCTCCTTTCTGCAAAGCAAACATATCAGGTTGGAATTAAGCCCCCAATTGATGAGCTTGTCTGCTGTAGGAAGCCTTCCTGTGATGGCACAATACGCCCAAAAGCTCCATTTGGGAATATTGTGATTACTCCAAAGTAAATCCACCTAGGAAACTGTATGAAATGCCAATTTTCGTACCACATATGCGGTTGTGGCATACCAGGTTCCACTAATTATTCGTGACACAATACTCATGCTTCATATTCTTCCAATCATATATCATCTGCCCCAAGGTGCGAGAGATGTCAGTCTTATTTGGATTCAACTCCATTGGGGTTTCACCATACCAGAGATGCATCCACCTACTCCATATGGTTCTAGAAGCAATATGTCAAGTCTCCTGGCAGTAGCTGAGTAAGCCAAGTTGCCTGGGTTCATGATTCCCAATCCCACTTCCATAGTCGGCTTGGCGAGTGTATCCCAAGATATCGCATAACCTTTACCTCCCCAAAGGAACCCATTCATGATTTCTTTTCACTTATCAATAATGAAGTTGGGTAATTCCACTTGTCTACACCAAAATTGGAGTTTTGCAGTCGGTACACTTCTAATAAGAATAGTTCTTCCAGTCATCAATATCTTCAAACATGCCTATTTATCAACGTAGGTCCTGAGGTTATCGACACAATCAATGCAGTCCACCCCTCTACCTCTGACCCTTGTGATGGGTATGACAAGGTATTTCATAGGGAATGAGCCTTCCATCAGTCCAAGAGCAAGCTTCAAACGACCTCTTCAAACATCACAAGATCTAGAAAAATAAACTATGGAGTTAATCTTGCTGATGTAGAGCCCAGTGAGAGTGCCAAAACACTCAACACTCTACTGACCCCCTTCATGCACTTATCATGGCCAGTAATGAAGAACAAGATATCATATGTGAAGATGAGATGCGAAGTCACCTTCACTCCATGTACTTTAATTGGTTTGATGTTGCCATTGGATTCAACATATTAAATTATATGACAAATAGCCTCAAAAGTGGAATCTAGTGAGAAAAGTAAATTTCTCCTTATTATTAGCCATAGAAATTGATTTCTTATTGATGAGAAAATTAACATTTGTTAGGAAACTTAAGTCGTTATTTCTTAGAGGAATTATAATACATTTTGAGTCAACATTCAATGAAAAGCAATATGAATTTTTTTGTGATTTGGAGTAGCATGCAACAATAAGTAAACTTAGTTTCAACTTTATAAAATGTATTTATATACTTATGTCATGGTTCAGTAAACAAACCCAATAATACTTACAAGGCATGTGGAAATATATATTGTGATATACATATATATGAATTAACGTGAAAAACATGAATACAGATCTAATTAAATATGAGTGGGACAATTTGTCTTGCCTTTGACTAACAAATGGCTTTACACAAAACAGTGCATCATTTGTATAAACATGTGAAATTATTCATTATACTAGAATTTTGATAAAAATCTCATTTCTAAATATTGTGATTGAATATGAAATTTAATGACATCATCGCATAATATAGTATATATATTTCACAAAAAATCTAATTTGGTATCTCTCTCTTATATATAAATGGCATGTAGGTAGAATTATCCTCCCTAGCCTACCAAAATGGAAGTTGTCTCCCATTATGAAGTTTACATTCCATTGAGAATATGTTACAATATAAAACACATCTAATAAATGAATGAATAAAAATTGAAAAATTATAACAATATTGTTTGTACACTTTTCTTAAGAACAATTTACCACTTCCCTCTTCAATTTTTAAAAATGGAAAATCGTCAATTTGGTAGTCTCATCGTAATTATTTTATTGAAGAAAAAATTAACAAAAAAGTTATATTATGGATACCATAAATATATTCATATGTTTCTTTTATGTTTTATTATTATAATCAAATTTGTGATATGTAAGTCTAATAGTGTTGCGGAGATTGGAAATCAAAATTAGAATCGATCTTTACATTAGTTAAATAGATGTCTTTTTTCATAAAAGGAATTTGTGTTACACATACTTAATAGAATATTAGCATGACAATATGTATTTAAAGAAATACAAAGGGATATATTTCCCTCATTAATTGCTAATTCTAAAGGATCATATAAGCCATATATATCAACGTAATATACATTGTGATAATATTTATTTATAAAAATACCAAAACATCTTTATAAATTAAGCATTCCAATGAATAAGATAAAAACAAGAGATAATGCTAAATTTGGATTTGTCATATATTAGTTAGTTTACTTATGATATTTCACATTAATTGGATAATTCTAAGTTACAAATAAATAAATTATCATGTCAGTGCTAAATGGACACAAATAAATTAAATGAATTATTAAACAATTTTCAAATAAGAAAGATACATTAACTTTGTATTATACACATCATAATTAGACTACATGTCAAATTTACTTTGTTTAGTTAATGTTAGTTTCCTCAAATAAAATATAAAACAAAAGTTAATGTTAGTTTCCTCAAATAAAATATAAAACAAAGGATTAAAATACTAGTATATAAGGGAATGTTGTTGTTTAGTTGCTTTGTATTTTCCTAAATATTTCCTATTACACTATATTTTATGTCTGCAAAAAGAAACTAGTCAGATAACAACCCTTGACACTTATTCTTAGTTATATAAATTCTCTCTCCTTTCTCTGTCTACGACCCTATTTAAGTCGGTTCTATGTAGAAGGTTTCTCATGATTTTCTATTCTCTTCTCCCTTCCCTATTCTTCCCCTCCACCATGACCACACAACATCATCTCCTACCACCATGATGCCTCTCCCCAAAGAAATTCATGCATGTTAACTTATGTAACACCCATCCAAGGACTTGTTTGATCACCTACTTTGCCTTTGATGCACCTATCGATACCTAGTTAACATCGACCACCAACTCTTCATCATGGCGGGCCTTGAACCATCTCACCACACCAAATCATCATGACCGGCTCTGGAGGAGGCCTTTGATGCTTTTACTATACCATGTTTATTGATAACATCATAGGGTGCTTTTGGACTGAGATGGAATTAGTGTTTTGATTTTGGGCATATGTAGACTTCTTGAGGTATGTTGCAACCCCAATGAGTCATATTGAACAATTACTTCCATTATCTCTCTCTTGGGCATCATTGAGGTACCTTATTATTGAAATTTCTCTTTCTTGACTTGATGACCTATAAGGGTCTAATATTAATGACTTTGAACTCTTGATCTATGTTGTAATCTTACTTATATCTTGTTCATTTTAATACTTGTGAAATCTTAGTCTGTAAGTAGTGGACTTTGTGATCCTATGAAACATCCTATTGAATAAATGATTATATATTGGTTTATAGGCCCTCTTACCCCATTGGTATCAGTTGGAAGATCCCATCCTATATTTGAACATGACTATACTTTATCTTGCCAGCTTATTTGCATGGGTGAGTGACAAGTCATAACTAGAAGTAATGACACCATATTTACTTTTGGCACTGAGGTTTTAGTCCTATCATTGCATTGAGGTTTTAGTCCTCGTGCAATATATTATATTTTGCAACTACTATATTTTGTTTGTATTGAGGTTTTAGTCCTACCACCCTTGGTATGGAATATATGGGATCCTATCCTTCTTTTTAGTATATACTAGTCAGTTTATTAGTCACCATGCAACTATTTATGAGCTGTAATATTATTGTTGTGAAATTTTTAAAGCAAGAAGTTTCTTATTCTTTATCATCATTATATTGAATTCATATTCTTTTATGCCCAATTGGGTAGTCCTTTCCTTTTCAATGGGAAGGCTTGTTTATTTGACATCCTTTATTCCTTATATTGTTCAATCTTGATTTCATATGCTCATAGAAGTGTTTATACTGATTCATTTACTTTTTCTCCTCTTACTGGAGTAAGCTTCCAACCCCAGGTATAGATCAAGGAGAAGATAACCAAGTTGAACCAGGACCTCATGAAGTATAGTTGAACCTTTTGGAGACAATTTTGAGATAGTTAGATGACCCTATGTTGATCCTTTAGTATAGTTACTTTTCATATGTATCACCCTCCATGGTGAAGTATAGTGACAATATCAATTTTGGTAATAGTTAAATGTTTTGTATTCTATTTCTACATTTGATATCATGATACATACACTTTGAATAAATTGGTTATCATCCTTTCTGCAAAAAATTTATAGTGGTGTTTGATATATGGGATGTTTCCTTTTTATTTGATTAGTAGGGAGTGGATCCCCTTTTATATCCCACTCCTTACAGGCATGCTGGATAAACTAGTATAAAAACCTAAATTACCCTAAATGAGACTCCAATTGACCTAAGATGGACTTTGATCCCTCCAAGGCCCTACATGTCTTATGTAATTGTTAAATCAAGGGATATATTCTCACATTGGATAACATTTTTGGTAAAATAAAACATATAAAAGTATTTTACTTTTCTCTTTTAACATAGTTAATATGTACATGTGAGTGTATCTTAAGTGGCATTGCATGGTACCATCAATGACTGCTTTGATTGAAAAAATAGTTGAAAGAAAACATTACCAAATTTGGAAAATAAAAATATCCAATTAGATATTGATGAACTTAATAGAAATTTCATTTTATATAAGATCTATTGCTATTGTAGAAGAAACATGATTTGTTTCCACAATTCACAAAAAAATAAATTGAATATAAAGCCCACATAGTAGCAACCGGGTGCACCTTAGATCTGCCCCTTCCTTGTTTGAAACATAATTTGTATTTATCTAGAATGTGTTATGGAGGTATGTCTAGTGTATTTTTTTTTACAATAAATAATTCAAACAAACATCTATAATCTCGCACCAACATTCTCTGTCTATTATAGTTTTCCGATTTTAATCATTTGACCTGTAAATAAATAATATAGGTTGTGAAAGCTCTGTTGTAACTGGTGAAATTTCGATTTGTGTCTATGCTAAGACAAACTAGCCATATTTTATATTGTCTTGCATCAAAATTAAAAATGTGTCTCACCTATTTATAGTTTCTTTAAAATCTCAAATCTTTGATATAGTACGACTTTTTGGGATAAATAAAAATCAAAAGAGGTCAGGAAACAAATTACTCATCAAAACAAGTTCTAGGATTCTACATGAGACCATAAAACTCCTTGTGTAGTTTTTAGTACTTAAAACACTCCCACTAACCTGAAGACAAGGATGGTTGCTCCATCTACACTATGTACATGTAAATCTCCACAAATTTTTTTCCACATCTAGCTGATATAATGCCAATCTAACTGCCTAAGAACTAAAAATCCTATAGAGTTCAATCAAGCAATAGGACAAAATCTGTGTATATATTTTAGCAACCAAGTATGACTTTGGGCACTCAATCCCCCCATAGTGATGTTTAATAGTAAAGATAAATGACAACCAAAGTCGTACAATTAGTTTCTATGCTTATCTATCTAATAATGGAAGTATTGCATGCCTGTTGCCATGCACCAACCAGTTTGGGATAAATCTGCCTCAACAACTATAGGAATGGCCATGGTACACATTGTAAAGAATAAAAATAGGAAAATATGGATTGAGAAAAGGTTTAAAAGATTGTTACATTTCCAAAATATAATACGCAGAAGAAGATTGATAGTACCAATCTCATAAGCGGCAACACCTCTTCGATATAATCTTCAACATGTATACAAGAAGTATTGTAGGAAGAGAGGGATCATCAACGTTGGGTTTGATCAAACCCCTTGGTGCACAATTTTCTAGGTAGCGCATGCATTTTCATCTTTATTTTTATATTAACATGATTTAATATACATGTTAAATAATTTTTCAAATTTATCAAACTAATTATGAAGTGATGTAACATGAATGCAAGATATTTAGCTTTATTTCGTGCTAGATTTGTATGTAGGTATCCAAGTGCAATTTATCAAGTTATGTGCACCTAGATGCAATTTTTGCTTTTATAGATTTTATATTTTGCTTTGAAATTTATGTAATACTAGTTATGGGGCCTTGTCTTAGACAATTGAATATGAATTGAGAAATAGAAGTATTTCATAACATTTGTTACCCTCTTTTTGATGTGGCACCACATCAATAGGTATCAAAGCCAAACCTTGATTCATCAGGGTATGGTTCCTCATCACAATCGTTTCTTCTACACATTATCTTTCCAACACCAGCAGGGGGTACGCCTCCTTGCCACATTCTAAATTGGACCCGCTATTAGTTTTGGATCTTTTGTATACCCCATGCTTTCGCTCATGCAGAACCTCCTATTACACCAACCTCCATGCTGCACCTCATCCCCGTACACCCACGTCTAGTACATGTCAACTCTCACAATTGTTTGTCTCTATTGTTGAGCACACATGTTGTGTTGAACCCCATTCTTCTAGTGACACCTCACCCACCTATGTATAGAAATACCATGTCCAGTGTTGCACCCCACACTTCATATGGCCTTTTCCTGCATCCATTCGACCTTGATTCATTTCCCTTATTGTTTTACCCTCGGCCCCTCTGTGTCTTGTCCACCAACACCCTCCAACAATCCCACCATGAACCATTACTATTAATATCCGCACTTTGCCTCTCTCCCTCTCTCTCTCTTTTTCCTCTCATATCACACATAAGAACCCCTCCCACCTTCCTACCAGCCCACAAAACCACCCTCTCCCCTCTTGCCTCCATCTAGTAGTAAGACCACAATCTCCCTTTACTACATCTCTCCTTGAATGTATATCCCCTTCTCCTCTTTTATTTTACCCACATCATTACTGTTTTTCCTTCTTTCCCATTTCCAGTCTACAAGTTTTTTTTCCTTTCTTTTCTCATCCAAGTCCCCATCTAGAAGAAACCCCCACCGTTCCCTCCCTCTCCTATGACCACAACCAAAAAAATCTACCCAATGCCAGAAATATATAGTGTCACTATTACACCATTCTTGCTATAACATATTAAGTGGTCATGTTTGTTTTACAAGCGCTTTGCCCAATCCCATCTTCTATGTGCGTCTACATCACAATCGTCAATAAGGAAGTAATTAACAATTTCAAGACCACCACAAAGGACCAAATGTTAGAAATATTCCAATGACATGATGTGTTTTGTAAAATCTAACAACCCTAAATATATGCATGTAGAGAACTGAAAAAGTTCCTAGACCGAAAATGTCTTGGGCTTTAATGAAATCGTTGTTGTCGGTGACCACAAACCCTAGTAACAACATGGTTAACAATTTTAGACTATCCTCAAGCTAGAATTACCCAATTACACTTGGGTTTTTGTCTTAGGATATTTATCACTTATTATACAATGCTGAGAAATATTCCAATTTTAGCATCAACTGACATAGGCACAAAAGTTCCTTTTCATGACAAAAAAACTCAAAGGAGGACCCAACTCACCCTCCAAAATGTTGGCCATGCTCGAATACACCATCAGGGGCAGTTCTTGCCACATGAATACTATTATGCAATCATGATTACGAACTTTCTTTAGTGAACAGAACTGAAGCGGGGTGTTGACTTTGTATCTGAGTAGATGCAGAAGTTCTACAAGCTCTTATAGTGTTCTTTTTCCCAAAATGATGAAGAAATCATGATTACCAACTTTCTCAAAGGACTCAATGAGTAGATCCCAAAGAAGTTGGCATCATCAATCTTCCTTATGCTTTAGGATGTAGTGTAGGTGGTGATGAAGATAGGGGATGAGCTATGATGATGATATACAGTGGAGACTACACTAGTGCCCTTTGACTAATGTTCCACAAACTCGACCACAATACAATCATCATCATTCAAGCATCTCCTGGTATAGAAAATACTCTAGTTCTTCACATGCTAAGGTTATGGTCATTATTTGTCTTAGGGTCTCAGGCACATCATGACGAATATTATGGAGACCAAGGAGGATGATATTGAGTACAAGGATGTTCTCACGGCCAATCACCTTGCGGTGATGAGAATGAAACTGACCAAACCTCTTGACATATCTTAGAAGAAGGGGTGGTGCATCTGATTTGCATTGATCATAATTGTTTTACTTTTAAATTGAGTGTAATGGCCACAATAATGCTCTCACTATTGCTAATGGATGCACCACAAACTTAGTCTCCACAATAGTCACAAGACTAGATGATGCACTTAGCCTCTAAACTGGCCTTCTCCCTCAACCATGATGCATGTGATAGTCCACTTATCAAATCATGGTGTCTACAAGGATGATATGTACTATGACGCCAAACCTCTAAAGGTAACCCATAGCATTCTAGGTTGACATTCACAATAGAACATATGTGTTTGTCATGATGGATTTTGCAAAACTTACACCTTTAACATGTCAAGACACTCATGTTGGCTTCCTACACTTTGTGTTCAGTGAATCTCTTTAGATGACACTTGGTGAGGCCTCTTAGGGCATGTACCAGACTCATTGATGGCTCATATTTCAAACCATGGGCAATTGATGTGTCATATGCAGCTTATACAACTTTATTTTGTATTACATTTATATGTAGGTACCTAACTACAATTTATCTAGTAATCTGCATTTAGCTGCAAATTTTAATTGTTTATCACACACACACACACACACACACACACACACACACACACACACACACATATATATATATATATATATATATATATATATATATATATATATATATATATATATATATATATATATATATATATATATATATATATATATATATATATATATATATATATATATATATATATCTGTGTGTGTGTGTGTGTGTGTGTGTGTGTGTGTGTGTGTGTGCGTGTGTGTGTCTATATATATATATATATATATATTATATTGCATTAGGTGTAGGGTTTTTTGTTTTAATTATAAATATCAACCTTGTAGGTTTTCCCTAAATAGTAGAATATAAATTGTGAAATAGAATTATTTTCTTACATCTTATTTCCGCTCTTCTTGATGTGCTTTTTTATCACTAACTTTTCATGTATTGGTTATATTTGAACTTGATCTAAACTAATTAAGGCATACCACACATAACATGACTTCATTTTGTCCTACTTTGTATTATTTCAATCTAAATCATACATGATTTTACAAAGTCATCCCTTCTTGGCCTAATTTAACAAATTCAAACTAAATGACAAATTTGAACTTAAATTTAACAAAAAATAATCACATTCAACCATAAAAACATTGTCATAGGACCATGGCAGCCACAAGCAACTTGTGCAACACCTATGTTTCCTATGAGAGATGCAAGGAGGTAAACTATAGTGTAGGTAGATGGACAGGGGTAGTTATTAGTACACACAAAAGTAACAAGTCCAAAAGTAATCTATCCCTTTGAAAATGAGTTTACTAAAATAATACATTTTACACACATTAACTTTGTTGTTGAAATGATCCAAATGCTTGTATACCTCCTTAGAGAATAGATGTCCGAGAAGGATACATTTTGCAACTTTAGGAGATATCTTATTAAACCCATGAAAAAGAATCCTAATAAAGCATCAATACAAAAACTTTGGGTACATGAAGATAAAGAGCGTTGTCCAGATAGATACACTATATAGGAACTTGATTTAGAAGGGTGAAAAGGGACATTCTATTGAGACTTCTATCTAGCAGATAAAAGACCAAAATTACAAACACCTAATTATTCCAAGTAGGCTTGCAAACATGTTTTTCCAAACATTTGTATTCCACATGAATATTTCTTCCATAGAATTGCAGTGACATAGACTAGGGGTATTTGGTCCTTCTCCCAACATAACTACCCCAGAAGCATGACCATGACCAAAACTTTAGGGAAAATAGTGTTGACCCTTTTGAACATTTTGGATGAGAAACAATAGTAGGTAATTAAAGAAGAGGTAAATAGACATTTTCTTCTGTGATTAGTATTAGTTTGCTTTATTAAGATATAATAAATACAATCATAGGCATACTTCTTATATAGGATAGGTGGAGTATGTAAACAATGAGTTCACCAATATTAGACAAAAAACAAGACACTAAAGAAAGCAGAAAATAAATAAATTAATCAATTAACACTCCCCCTAATGTTGGAGCATGGATATCAAGCATGTCCAACTTCTCCACTATAGAATGGAAACTTATCTTTGACATTGATTATGTAAACATATCACTAAGTTGATCCTCATCCTCGATGTATGGAGCAGCTATGTGCCTATATAAAATAGACTCTCTGACAAAGTGAGAGTCTACCTCAATATGTTTGGTATGCTAGTAGAATGTGGGATTACTTGCAATGAAGGTATCTTCTTTATTATCATAGTACACATTAGCGTCAGAATCATAGACTCCAAACTCTTTTAATAGTGTTTGAACACACATCTGCTCACAAGTGGTATGTGACATGGGGTGTACTCAACTTCGAGAATAAATGTAGCCACAACAACTTGATTTTTTCTTCTCTATGTGACAAGGTTGCCATATACAAAGGAGAAGTACCCTAAAGTAGACTTACGATGCTGCTATAAGTATAGTATGAGTTAGAGAAACCAAAACTCTTATAGTGCCCATTGTCCTATATAGAAAACCCTTTCCATGGAATTCTTTTAAGTATATAAGAATGTGGCATACAACATACCAATGACATTTACGATGCTTATCAATTTACTTACTAAGAACTCCAATAGATGAAGTGATATGTGCTTGTGTAACTATCAAATAAATGAGTTTACCCACAAGTCTTATATATTGCTTGCTATTAGGGTAAGAAGGAGAAGAATCACCATTTAGGATACTATTGGGATCTAGAGATGTGCTGACTAGCTTGGCACCCAGCATGCCAATCTTCTATAGTAGATCAAGGACACACTTTTTCTCAGATAGACAGACTCTAGATGAAGAATGTGACACTTTGACAACCAAAAATAGCATGATTTTCCTAGATCTTGAGTAATGACGTGTTTTCTATAGATTCCTTGGTATCCTAAAAACCCTGATGGTCACTCCCTAAAAGGATGATACCATCCACATATATGGTCATCATAAAAAGTGTCATAGTAGTTTTTTAACAAAAATAGAGTGATCATAATGTGAGTGACAAAAGTCAAAATTTAGAAAGAGTATGACTTAATTTATCAAGCTTGTTGACTCTATTTTAGTCTGTAAATGGAATTCTTAAGATGACATATTTTAGAACACTCTCCTTAAATAACGAATCTAGGAGGTTGTTCCATATACATCTCATCAAGCAGATACCATATAAGAAAACATTTTTAACATCTAGCTAAAATAGAGGCCAACTTTTATATACAACAAATAAATAAGAATCCAATGAGATTTCTATCACACAACAGGGGGTATAAAAAAAATCCATGCCATAAGTTTGAGTGTATCCCTTACCAACAAGACAAGCTTTAAGGGGTTCAAACGTTCCGTCAGGTTGATACTTCATAGTGACAATCCAACGAAAACTACAGATGAAATGCATAAGAGCATCCACTAAGTCCTAAGTTTGTGGTGTATATGAGCTTCCATTTCCACTTCCATGGCCTAACACCAAGCAGGATGTATTTGGGCCTCATATATAGTTTTACTAACATAGATACTTGAAAGAGAAGCAATAAAGTTTGCAAAACTTGAACCAAGCATCGAAACAAAAAATAATGGAAGGACGGAAAGTACAAGGGTGAACCCCCTTTCTTATTCTAATCAGATTATCCTATTCAGAGTATACCTGAGTAGTGTCGTGATCTCGCGACAAATAAGAGGGATTGGTTGAGTAAGGGTTCATGAAGGGAGTTGTAGTCTTGTGGTGTATTTGATACGCTTTGAGAGGGACCTCAAGAACAATAGATTCTAAAGATTCTAGTTTATTGGGAGAAGGAAGAGGAGTGTCAACATGAAGATATGTTAATAGAGTCGAACCCACAGTAGAAAAATACAAAGTATCTAAAAAAAGGACAATGTCCTCACTAACAAATAAATCAAGTTTGATTAAAGAAGTATGAATAAATAATTCAAAGTAAGTACTACTGAAATTCCTAGGTAGCATAGAAAACAAGGGAGCTCCAGGGTTCAAAACATTAAATGGGACTTGGTTTTTTGAGACAAATGAGAGCATTCAATTGATTAGATACCAGGAAGTGGAGATAGCGTTAGTCCATATAGGTTTAGGTACATTATAGTGAAACATAAGGGTTCTAGAAACTTCAAGGAGATGAAAATTCATACTTAGAAACTTCAAGGAGATGAAAATTCTTACACTCACCAACACCATTCTATTGAGGAGTGTAAGAATGGGAGGTTTTATGGATGGTTCCAAGGCTTTTAAAAAATGAATGATAGACTACTGCATGAATACAAGGGCATTATATGTCCTAAATTTTTTGATGGTCTTATTGAGTTGAGTCTTAATCTCAACAAAGAATGCAGAAGTAGTGTCAATAACATGTGTCATGTCTTTAAGTAAAAGCATCCAAACTATTATATAAAAATTATCGATGAAGGTCATAAATTAAAGAAATCCAATCACACTTATGACAAAACACAGTCCCCATGTATCAACATGAACAATATCAAAAATAGATTTTCAAGACAAAGTTGTTTTTCTTAGAATACAGATCCAGTTTGCTTTTCAAAATAACAAGCTTCACATTTAAACAAAATTTCATAAACAACAAGCCACAAATGTTTGAGTTTGGATGTTTATGGATGTCCCATTATGTAGGGCCAGTGAAGTCCTAAAATTATCAAAGAGAGAAGAGTAGTGTTATGTAAAGCATCAAGATAGTATAAGAGGTATGGTCCCTCATGGACCGAACTGATCCTCATCCTCATACAGAGATCTTAAAAGACATATCCATAGGGTCATACATAATAGAACTCTAAAGTTTATTAATAAATTTACTAACTGAAAGAAAATTCGTAGAAAAATAGGAAGCATATAATTCAAAACTAATCAAGAAGTTATGTGTAGTTCATATATTACCAACCCTGAGGATTGGGGCTTGAGGGCCATCAACAACACTTACAGGTGGGATAGCAGAAAGAGGCATACTAGAAAACAATTTCAAGTTGCCATAAATATGAGTAGAGGCACTAGAATGGATGTCCTAGATGCTTTTACCACAAGGTATTAAGGAAGATAAAATGGTAGAGAAAATCATATGATCGTTGATCTAACATCCAAGTATGGATTTATTCTTGAAAAAACTTTTCCAATTCAACTTGGACCAAATCCATAGAAGTAGGGGAGGTTTGGTCTGGTTCATCTTTGGTGTAGTCAGTAGAACCCTGATTGGCCCATGTTTTGGGGTAGCCATGTTTCACCCAACAACAATCCTCATTGTGATTATTACTATCACATACGAGGTCCACGAGGAGGGGCGTTGCTAGGTTCAATGGGTGGATGACCACATGCCAGTCTAGTAGGGGGTTGTCTACTTCTATGTCTTGTAGGCCAGAACGACCACATCCTCTACCACAACCATGACCTCTACCATGGCCATGGTCACCAGATCGGACTGAGCAGACTCCTCAGTGGAACCATCATGAGAAGAAAGACATATGGTAGGTTCTAGACCCATTTTAGGACATCTCATAGCTTAGGTAGTGGATCACTAGATATGATTTGATCTATCACTCCTATAAAGGAGGTAGGTAATGCAACAAGGAACTATACCAATTATAGTTCATTTCAATTCCTTTATATTTTAGTGATATCCAAAGTTAGGGTATGATATACTTGACATTCATCCAACAAAGAACAACATCGATTATAATATTCCTCAATAAAGGTATCATTGGAGAATTCATTTTTAGCCAGATTTACACCTTTTTAGGGTTTTGTTAGTGTGTATAAACATTTGATAACTGATTCCACGTGATCTTTCTCATTCTATGTTGTAAACATTATTGACTTATTTTTGGTTATGCATTGTAGACCATCTAGGTTGTCACTCCTTAGTTATCCTCAATGCTCAAGATAGGATTGTTTAGTTTTTTCATCGGCATTATCAGTAAGAGTAGAAGGTGATTTAGTAATAAGGTGAAAGTATCATCCTTGGGCCTTGACATACAATTCCAATGAAGAAGTAATGTATGGTAATTAGAACCATTAAATTTTATTATGGTTACACAAAGTGTTCTTAAGTTATTATAAGAAGCCATGATGGAAAGTCAATTTGTGAACCAGTACTAGTTTAGAAGGGTGTGAAGTATCACACAAGTTACCAGTATAAGAGTTATGAGACCCAAAATATGGGCATTAAGATTTCAATTAACAAACCAATGTCACGTCGTCAATTTAGACTACATGTATCAAATTTTAATGCAAGGGTACACGTCCATCCATAAGAATTAAGAAAAAAACGGAGTAGAAGGTGGTATATACCAGGAACAACCTCGAATTAGCAAATCAGAGAAAGATAAAAAGAAAAACAAGGATATAACAAAAGAATTATCTGGTGGAGGGGATAGAAGAACAAGAAGATGGGGCTGGCGGATTGCGGGTGTGTAGTAGTGGATATACTTTTGGATGGAGGAAGTGGCGGAAGTGTGAAGATGGGTTGTTGGATGAAGTGGGCTATTACGGGTGTGTAAACATGCAATGAGACGGGTTGTTAGATGTAGGAAAGGGGTGGCATCATCCTTAAGATGGGTTGTTATGGTGTGACAAAATTAGATATGATGTAGAGGATTGGCGGTGGGATTCCTATCAGTAGTGTAAGGGGGAGAAGGAGAAGATGGGAAATACAGAGGAGAAATGGGGATGAGGGAGAGTCGACTGGAGATGTTGGTGGCAGGGATGAGTAAGGGCATTAGTGATGGAGGAGATAAGTCAGGGCAAGCTGGAGCATGGGCAACATCTAGATGGTGATGGAGGAAGACACTGGTGGGTAGTAGGGTTGGTGGCAAGGAGCAGGATGGCTTCTAGATAGGAAGATGGATAGGGTGGTAGTGACAGGATGTTGGTTGATAGCTAGAACAATGAATGTGAGGGACAAGGATGGTAGCTAGGGTGGATGTGATAAAGGAGATAATTACACCGGATCAAAAAGATATGATACCATGTGATTAGAATAAGTATGTTTTATTAAGAGATAAAAAATACAAGCATATACGCCCTCCTTATATATGATAGGAGGAGTCAATAAACACAAAGTTCACCAATATGGGACAAACGACAAGACACTAAACAGATCACAAAATGTTAAAAATAAATAAATTTATTAACATTCTCAAATAGAGGATAAATGGCTATACTTTTACCCTATGAATATGTTGCTCATCCAAACAACATATAGCAACATTAACATGCAAACCATCTAAAAATGATCATAAAGTTTCCTGTTAACATTCAACACTAAAAAAAATACAAACAATAACAAAAAATCCTAAGTCAGGAGTCATCGATCAAGCTAAAATTGCCAAACACCATAAAGAATTTCATGAATGAATAGAATAATATTAGCAAGCTAATTTTTAAAGCATTTTCCAATAACTAACACACACTGCCCCACCAATGCCAATGAAAGCCAAAGAATACTAGAAAATGGCAAGTAAAAGCATACAAGATCAACATATTCCAACAAACTCTATTGGGGTTCCTTCATGTGATCAACTCATATTGAAACACCCCAAAGCTATATATATCACTCGTTTGGGTGTAGGCTTTTGTTGAAAGGTATTCAGGATCAAGATATCCATGAGTCACCCTGATGCTAGAGGTCATGGGGTTGACCACCTATTCTCTAGAATGCCCAAAATCTTCAACATGACAACGCAAATGATGTTTTCAATACAAACTACGAATTCATAGTATTGACAATTTATATAGATATGTGAAAAAGAAATAAACAAAAATGTTACATCAAATGACAATGATTAAATAGTGCACTGCCTTCATAAAATGTAGAAGAAAAGTTTAGATATATAATAACTAAGGTTATAGAAAAATGTCATTTGGAGAAAAGTGGTAAGATCAAAAGCATATTCTAGTTATCATAGACCGGTCCAATAATATATTGGAATATTTTATATTGTGTTACAAAATAGGACAAACACATGCAATCAATGGAGCAAAACAACATATTAGACCTAGGGAAGAAATGTGGCAACCCACCATGCTAAACTGGAGTACTCAAAACCAAAACATGACTGATCATTAATTAATTGTATTACTAAAAATGTGCATAATTAAAACCAAATAAAATTTTCAAAACATGCCCCTACAACATTTAAATAGGGTCTAACATCCTAAATATAAACATAGCCATACTAGGTATATATACATATGATATGTGGTATCAGCCCCAACATGTTATACGAATATATTCTCCACATATTTGCAACCTGTACAAGACACAATTGCACTATCAGAATCTAAAGTCGTTGTACATCATCTACAAAACTCCCCCCCCGACCTAAGAGTACATGGACAACTCTTGGACTCACTAAACCACCCACCAACCTTCTACCTGTATAGATCTCCAAACTTCTTCCCCTTGATACCATGGGTCAGAAGGTGTATCAGATAGTCTCCTTAAACAATGTGGTGACCCATGAGGCCAGACCCATGTCCCAACAAGATATATAACATCTAAAAACATTTGTTGCTTACAGAAAGATTATGTACAAAGTTGAAAGACTATGTGTAACTTTCATAAATATCAAGTATAGCCAGAGTCATAAATATAGCTTATTTCTCTTACCCTATTATAAATCATCTACCAATTAAAAGAAACAAAGCAAGGATCAACATCCAATGTTAAATCTCTAAGTAACCCTAATAGATATGCTACATTCATGAATTACATATTTAATCCCTGGGTAGTTTTAGGCGCACTAATCAAACTACTAGGAAGTTGCAATCAGCCCCATATATGAATAAGATGTCCAGAATCCTAAAACCTCTTCCCCTCAATCAGTATGAGTAGAAACCTTAGTGGCACATCAGTCCAACTAGTAAAAACATCCTAGTTCATCTTGGTACACATGCCATGGCACCAGAAACCAGGGTATAAACCCTCAACATCCAAGTTATGATGACAGTTGGTCTCAACACATATCAACTCCCAAACATGGCCTAGACTACTCTCTAAAACCTTGGGATGTGGATGACAGACATAAACTCTCCCTGGACACGCATATA
The DNA here is from genome assembly GCA_963693085.1 of Alisma plantago-aquatica. Lineage (NCBI taxonomy): Eukaryota > Viridiplantae > Streptophyta > Magnoliopsida > Alismatales > Alismataceae > Alisma > Alisma plantago-aquatica. The sequence continues at coordinate 107,161,093 of OY856415.1, read as the reverse complement.
CTCAATTGTATATGACTCTGAGATCCTCTTGGGATTACTCATTTCACTATCCAACAAGTTCTGGCACTAGATTAGTCCTACAATCATAGGGAACTACATGGTAAGGGTTACACTTCGTTAATTACATTGTTTGAGTGTTATGACTGTATCAATCAAGATACACACAAGTTCCTAAAATATGCCTACAAAGTAACTTTTAGAGTACAAATTTCAACGGTATAAGATGTAAAAAATTCCATTCCATGTAACTCCGTCATTGTATATTCATCAATTCCTGACCATAAAAAGGACTAAGTCTGAATAGGGTGCATAACGGCCCAAAAATGCCATTAAGGTAAAATAGAAATAACTTCTTGTGGGAGCATCATTATTATCTAAAATTTTATAGAGATTTCACTTGGCATAAAAAATTGTTACTTCAAGATTAGCATAAGTATTCATCAGTAGTAGGAGTTATAACATTTCCAAGAATAGCAAAAAGGAGTTGCTTTTAGCATTATGAATTTCTTCAATTAACATTTCAGCATCAATAGTAGATAGAAGCATTGAAAAGTCAAATGTATGACATCCAGTCAAATCATGATTCTCATCCATCAGACCTAACTATCTATTCTAATCTATCAATCAAGGCCATAAATTCTTATATGCTAAGAAATCCATAGGTTCCCAACCATATCAAATCCATTGGTTCTAAAACAGAACAAGTCCATCATTTCTCAAACACAGTAAGGCCATCAGTTCCCATACACATCAAGTCCATCGATTCTTAAGCATAGAAAGTGCATCGGTTTTCAAACACAACACGTCAATTGGTTCTCAAACACGACAACTCCATTGATTCTCAAACACAGTGAGGCCACCATTTCTTACACTATGTAGAGCCATTAATTCTTAGACTAAGTAAAACCATCAGTTCTTACACCCAACAAAACCATAAGTTCGTACATTAAGTTAAACCATCAGATCTCACATTCAGAAAAACCATTAGTTCTTACACTAAGTCAAACCGTCAGATCTTATACTCAGTAAAACCATTGGTTCTAAAACCAAGTAAACCCATAAGTTCTAAACTTACAAGCCCAGGATAGCTCATTATAGAGGAAGGAACATTCGTAAGATCTGAGGGTAGTTTAAAAACACACATAACTACCACATACATGTTTAAATAGAGTACAAAAGACCATCTTTCTTCATATTACCAAGTTTCTAGAGAAAGATATACATATAACAAGTTAATAGTATACAAGAAATGGGTTAATATATATATCACTCACCTAAAAGGTGAAGAAGAACATCCAAACAACAAGGTATATCAAAGACCCAGAAGGTGAAACCCTAGATTTACACTTCCAAAGATCCAAGGAAGCTTCTATCTTCAAGAATGAAGCATATCTAGAGAACAAGAGAGAAGAAAGGTGGGTCCTTCATCCTTGTGCACGAGTTCTAGCAAGGAATACCTTGTATCTCAACCATGATGATGGGAAAAAGAAGGAGAATCAGTAACAAACGAGGTTAAGAGGCAAGATCTTATGTGTATGAAGAAAAAAATAGTTTTGAAGTCTCCGATAAGTCCTAGAAGGGTTATATCCATGATATAGGCAAACTTCATCCTCGAGAAGCTCCTACTTCATCAACCAATGGGTTCTAACCACTCCAACAGCAAGAACAAGTGTGGGGGTGAAAAGGTTCATATCAAGTAGAGTGGAGGATTATATATGGCTAGGATGAGAGAGAAAAGTGGTCAAAGATCAATAACTATCTTTCCATCTGTCAACAACTGAGATATCCTTTTCCATGCACTAACAAAACATCCATCGATTTGTCTCCCAGGAGAACCTTCGATTTGTAAGACAGAACCACCATCAGTTTCCACACTACAAGGGAAAATGTCTATTCTGAGGCCATCAAGGAGAACCATCGATTCTCAGACCAACAAGGAGAACCATCAATTCTCATACCAACAAGAGAAAACCAATGGATCCTCGAGCTAGAAGGAGAACCATTAGTTCCCAGGCCCTCAAGTGAAAAACCATAAGTTCCAACCTTGAAGGAAAAAGAAACAAACATCTGATGGTGCACCCAAGCATCAAAAGGTACAACCACATCTAACAAATAAAGAAGACTACAAATGAAGCACGACATGCATGTGTTAGAAATATAGATAGATCCCTAGAAAAGGGAAAGTTGCATCAAGGTCTACATAGAGCATCCATTTGAAAAACTTAAGCGATAAAAGTTAGATTTGGACCAAATTTGAAATGTAGATTTGTCAACTGATACAAAAACATAAATTAACATTAGATCAAGAAACTAAGCACCCATTTAAATCAAACAAGAACATTTAAGCATAAAACTTGGTCAGGGGTCTTACATCCATAACCCCTAATAGGGATTTTGCCCCCGAAATCCTAGGAAAACAAGGATGGGTACTTCCTACGCATCTCCTCCTCTAACTCCCATGTGGCCTCCTCTACACCACAATGATGCCACAACACCTTCGCCAAGTCTATGTCCATCTTCCTCATATTATGCACATGCTTATTTAAATCAAACTGGACCTTCAACATAAGTAGCATCTCCATCTAACTCTATTTCCTCTAGCGGTATTGTCTGCTATGTATCAGGGTGTCACTTCCTTAACATAGAAACATGGAAAATTTTGTGCAACTTATGCAAATTTGGTGGTAACTCCAACTCGTAAGACACTTATAAGGTCCCATAAACCTAGGAGCCAACTTACCCTTGTTATCAAACCTCAACATACCCTTCCAGGGGGATACCTTGAGATACGCATGGTCTCCAACTTGGAACTCTAAAGGAATATGACTGTTATAGGCATATGACTTCTACCTATCTTGAGATACCTTTAGTTGTTGTTGGATCACCTTGATCTTCTATGTAGTCTACTAAACTAACTCATGACCTAAAAGATGATACCCACCCACTTCATATCAACAAAAAGGTGACATGAATTGTCTACAATATAATGTCTCATATGGTGCCATTTTTATGCTCCTCTAGCATCTATTGGTGTAGGAAAACTCAATCAGAATCAGGTGGATATCCCAGCTTCCAAGAAATCGAAGAACATACACTCTCAAAAGATCCTCTAAAAGCATGTATGATCATTTCTAACTAACCATTTGTCTATGGGTGAAAGATTGTGTTGAACCCCAATTGTGTCCCCAACACTGTATGTAGACCCCACAAAACCTAATTGTAAAATGAGGACCTCTATCAGATATTATGGTAACTTGTATACCATGTACACAAACTATCTCATCAATGTAGACCTATGCCAACTTCTCTTTTCTATAGGTTGTCTTGATTGGCATTAAGTGATTTGACTTTGTAAACTAATCAATGATCACCAATATAGAATCACGACATTTGATTGTTCATAGAAGGCCAACTACAAAGTCCATGGTTATATGATCATGTTTCCACTATGGAATTGGCAACGGTTGTAATGTCTATGCATGCTTTTGATGCTCCGCCTTGACCTATTGACAAATTGGACATTTGGCCACAAACTCTGCCATATCATGATTCATAACTAGAAACCTATACAAATTCTTCAGATTCGATACATATATATACTTCTTGGATGCGTCTTGTACATTGCGGAATGAGCCTTCTCAATTTCCATATCCCTTAAACTACCAAGATTAGGAACCATTGTTCGGTTGTGGAAGAAAATTGTCCCATCATATAAATCATGGAAGCCAACATGCTTTCCACTACCATCTCTTATCTACTATATCAATGTTGTCTTGCATTGTAGTTGTGGCAAAAATATTGCTAATAGAGATATTGCCAACTATACATTCATCTGCTAAAGTGAGAGTAGCATATCCCGCTTATGACAGCCATGAAATGTAACTATGCTTTATCTATGGATGATGACAAAGATGACTTTCTTCTCATTGCATCAGCCACTACATTCACATTTCAAGGATGATAGTGTATCATACATACATGGTCCTTGACCAAATCCATCCATCTCCTTTACCTCATATTTAGCTCCTGGTTTGAGAATATATACTGAAGATTCTTGTGATCTGTGAGGATTTGACACTTTTATTATACAAATTGTGCCTCCACATCTTCAAAGAAAGAACTATTGTAGCTAACTCTAGGTCATGGGTTCGATAGTTCTCCTCATGTCTCTTAATCTATCGATAAGAAAAAGAAATCATGTTCTTGTCCTGCATCAGCACTCATCCCAATCCATTCTTTGATGCATTACAAAAAATGATGTAGCATTTTCTAGGCTCTGAAACACTAACACTGAAGAACTTGCAAACTTATCCTTTAACAAATAAAAAGAATACTGACACTTGTAATCCCAAATAAAAGTAACACCCTTCCTAGTTAGCTTGTCAAAGGTAGAGCCACTGTATTGAAGTTCTTAATGAACCTCCTGAAGTGACCAGCTAGACCTAGGAATGTTCAAACCTCTACCAATGTCTTGTCCTGCTCTCACCCCCACATTGACTCCACCTTCTTAGGGTATACACAAACACCACTTGCTGAGATGACATCACCAAGAGAAGAAACATTGGCCAGCCAAAACTCACACTTATTGAACTTAGCATACAATCGATGCTACCTCAACAACTCCTCAACACTTGACAGAGATGTTTCTCATGTTGCTGACTATCCTTGAGTATATCAAGATGTCATCTATGAATACCGCCACAAATTTATCAACATATGGTCTAAACACTCTATTCATCAGGACCATCAAAGTTATTGGTGCATTGGTTAGCCCAACTGAAATAACCACAAACTCATGATGACCATACATAGTCCCTAAAAGAAGTCTTAGGTATGTCATTTTCCTTGATCCTCAAATGTTTATATCCCGACCTCAGGTCTATCTTGGAGATCACTTTAGCACCTCTCAACTGGTAAACATATCATCTATCCTCGACAACAGATACTTGTATATCAATGTGACCTTGTTTAACTTTCATTAGTCTATGCAAATAATCATAGAGCCATCCTTCTTCTTTACAAACAACATCATAGCACCACGGGGTGAAATGCTCACTCATATGAATCCTTTCTCCAACAACTCCTACAACTATTTCTTCAACTATTTCATCTTAGTTGGTTCCATCATATAGGGTGTCTAAGATATGGGTTGTGTACCAGGCACTAGATTGGTCTCAAAATCAATCTCTCTAGAGGGTGGAACACTAGGAAATTCATATAGAAAAACATCCTCAAACTCACACACCCTAGGTACATCCAAGATACTAGGACTCATCACCTCAATATCCACTATATGAGATAAGAAAGCTTCACATCCTTGTTTCATAAACTTCTTTTCTATCACTGCTGTCACAAGACAGGTAACAAGAATCTTCTTGTTGTTGGGAAATACATGCATAGAGTAGGCAGCATAAATGGAAATATTATTTATTCATATTCCCCATAACAACAAGATTGCTTCAATAACTATGAAATAGGAAATATGGTTTAACAAGATTATACCTAGTATTGGAGAAAGTCCAGTGACTACAAATCATTGGAGCACAACTACCTTCTAGTTTATCTAGGACAATGTTTGTGCATCTCATGATGTTCACCATGGACAACAAACTCGAAAAACTTCTGTAGTAGCTCCTGCGGTCTTGCCACGGACTGCAAGCTAACGTTTCCATCCTAGTGATGAGAGAAGGCCCCCTCCATCTAGAGAAGTCCACATGGACCAACTAGAAATCTTATCATTCTAGTAGAACATACAAGAAGGAGTTGTCCCTCCCGTTAGTATACTAGTCACCAATTTTCTCTCCCACAATTCTTTCTCCCTTGCTATCCGTCCCTTCAACGGGTCGGACTTGTACCTCTATTGGTTACCACAGCCAAAGAGGAAAACAATTGTTAGAGACAATTGAGTTGTGTTCTGGGAAGCCCCCAGTGCCCTCTATTTATATGAGGGGTTAGGGTATGGGTTCCTAATCTGTGTGGGAGTGGAAGGGACCGGAAGATCATGATTTTCCACAACCTATAAATCCCGAACCAGTCGGTTGGCAACTGAACTGGTCAGTTGACATGCGAGCTGATCGGTTCAAAGCCCAAATCGATCTTTTTGCCATGTTTCCCGATAACATATGAATTAGCAATTTTGTTTCCAATTAATGCACAAAATTTATTCTTATACAAATGAAATTCAACAAGTGAAACGAATAATTTTCCCATTAATTTAGGAAAGTCACTAGAACCTTTGGTTGGCATGCTTGAGCTGATCGGTTCACTAGATAAACCATTCATCTCACCCAACCTCAGCTGATTGGTTCACTTTGTGAGCTGATTGGTTGGTGCCCCGATTCATGTAGAACTCACTCAATTTGATTCTAATCAACCTGACACTCCAAATAGTCATTTCAACAATTGAGTTGATCAGTTGGCAGTTTAGTCAGCTAATTTGGTACTTAAATTTGAATACCTAAACACTTTAGTAATCAACCCAATCATCATTCATGAGTAAACTCCTCTTCTATATAAGTGCCTATGTGTGTTACCCTATAGGTCCCACATCATGTTGGTAGTGAATGTCTATAACTAGCATATGACATCACAAGCAAAGAACAATGTCTATTCACACACTAGTGCTACCCAAGTGAATGGAAATTTGGAGAACAAATTCAACCTACAATCTGTGTAAGGTATTACAATGATTGTATAATTCCTTTGTCTCTGATATCCATAATGAACTCAAGGCATGGAATCATCATCCTCTCAAAGTTCAATCCATGCTCCATGAACCAAGAGTAGATTGTCTGAGATATATGTGACCTCAATATCATATATTGATTCACATGTGCATGTGCATGTGTTTCCCAATCTTGCTTATCAAATGGATAGGATATCAAACTTCAGTAGAAGGGACAAATCCCCTCTACATCACTCACAGTTAGTCCCCATGTGTCACAACTACCCAATCATCACCTTTATGGAAATCCTTACCAAGGGTTACTTTTCATGATGTCAAAGTATACTGAAGGACATGTGATGAGTGTAGTGACTTTAGGTCTAAGAATAATAATCATCACCTTCACTACGTGAAATGATTATGACCACCTAAGTACGATTTCTGTTACAACCCCAATCTTGGGTTCTTTTGTGTGAGAAATGCAATTTCTCTTAATAAAGATATATGAACAAATAATGGCGTGATTTAATTTGAATGAGTGAATTTCATTTACAATAGCCCTGTTGGTTGCTTTATGGGATTTATTGACTATTGGGCCCAATAATAAGGAAAAGAAAAAGGAAATTCAATTATTAAATGAATAATTAAGAAAAGGAGAAAAGAAAGATGTAGAAGTCTCTAGAAGTCTAAGTATTATCCTCAGATGGTGGATTTTGTACCTTTGGGATTCCTTGGGTTCCAAGGAGTCCGAGTTACAAAGATAATACAACAAGATAGAGAAATGATCAATTAAATATTGCTTTATTTAGAAGTAAAGGTGAGATAATGATAATATTACAAGAAATATGTGGATATATGGATAATGGATCCATCTTGGAAAAGATTTCATGTTCACATGGTTTCTGATGGAAAAAGGAATCCAGGATGATAATATAATGGCAAAGGAAAGAGAAATATGTGAGAAATATACATAATTGATTAATAACTTGCACCTAAAGAAAGGGGCATGATTTCTTTGAATAATGAACCCAAATTTGTCATCATGATATATTAAGTCATTATGGACTTTCCCTCAAAATTTGTGATTACAAGGATAAACGGTTTGAGAGATATGAATTTTACAAGTTTCCTAAAGTGTAAAAGATAACATTAAATGTAACAATTGATGTTCTAATACGAGGCTTACTAGCCATTGGATCCAGATCCAATGGTAGCTACTTTTTGTTTCAGATTAGGAAAAAGGGAATAGTATAATGCAAAATCAATTCATTAGGTCGCTTTCCATGATTCACTAGGACTCTTGGAGAGCGAATGATCGATCTTGGGAGATCAAATCAGACTGGATAGACCCTTTGGTCCCCCTATTTTGTACGAATTTGAGAGTTCCCCAATGGAGCTGGACTCCATGGACTTTGCCTAGTAGTCGATCTATAAAAAGGGGCTTTGTCACCTCTTCGTAGCCTATAACCGTACACTGGATGGTCCGTGTGAGTTCGAGGGACCATCCCAAAACCTCGCTTAACCCAAAGAACTAAACCTGGAGCGGGATCGCTGATTGATAGATGGTCTGCGTCAAGGCAGCCGAAGCAGGAGGAAGGTCGGCGATGTGCAAGTATAGCCAGAGGAGGCGTCGTCTGAGAGCGCGGTAGGGCCTTGGAGTGCCTACGCGATGGTTCCGGGGAGGAAAGGAGGGTGTCGCAGTAGGGATTGGAGGCTGCCGCCCAACCTTCTTTGAGTACTCTGTTATACAGAGTAAACAAGGGGTGGAACCCCCCGTCCGCGAAGATGACAAAACGCTGAGCGGGTCGAACGGAAGCCGGATTTGGGGGAAGATCTGTGAAGCAATGGAGATTTTGGTGTGTAGGCGTGCCACTGAAGTGGCGTAAAGCTAGTGGACCAGCCAGGATCGGCGTTGACCCAGAGGATCCGCATGGGAAGAAAAGAGCGGGCTGTCGTGCTGATGTGGCACCCAGCGATTGGTCCAAAAGGTATATACTTTGAAAATTCATAGTAATTAATAGAAAACTCTGATGAGAAAAGTTTATATATGAAAGTTTCTTAGAAAAATACGAAGAACCCACTAAAATTGGTTTGAGAACCTGAATATGTTCCTATATGCAAAAGTGTGTTAATCTAATGAAAAGTACTTATGTATTAGATTAAGAAACCCTAATTGAGCATATTGGGTAAGTTCATGTTACTTAATTAATGAAATTAAGTAATTGCAACCTGTTGAATAGTGAATAACAAACTTGAACCTGATCTATAACTTTCTTGCATGATTTACGGTTTTACCCCAAATAAGAATGATTAAGTACTTAGAAACCGTAATTTAGGGTAAAAGAGGAAAAGATCACTTTTAATTTGATATATGTGATAATATGATGTTGGAAGATGATCCTAAGCCTGTTGAATGAAATAGGTTAGAATTATTAGGGTTTAAGAGCTATTTTTCATAGCTAGGGTTTGTACTAATACAAGTGCAGGAAAGACCCTAATTTCAATGGAAACCCTAAAAAGGACTAGAAACCGTAGGAAGCGAGCTAGGTTTAATAGATCTTGATGGCATGATCAATGATAGGAAATTGTATGCATATTTTAGGATCACTTTGTGTGCTTGCATGCTTATTGGATTTCTTGCTTGATTGGATTAATTCTGTCTCAAATCAGCCTTACAAGTATGTGGTTATTTTTGAGTAACCGATTTAGTTTCACGGAGTTTTCTCAAATGATTGATCAAATTGAATGCAACCTTACTGTTGTACGTTCATTTATGCAAATCTTTGAAGTCATTATGATTATCACAGTTAATTCTAAATGTGCATTCTTGCACCTACATGCCACCCTGATGTATGATGTGTGACCAAGCCCTAGAGGGAAGGTCAATTAGGTCACGCCCAAGAGGGAAGACCATTGGGCACTATGAGAGGTGACCCCAGGCACCAAGCTCAGGATGGAGAAGGTGGCCTTATGTTTCTTGCATGACTATTGGGCACCTTGAGAGGTGACGCCGGGCACCAAGCTCAGGATGGAGAAGGTAGCCTTATGTCTTTTACAAAGGGAAAACCCTAGAGAGGCTATTCCAGCGTTAGGGCAAAAAAAGGTGGAGAATGTCATATTGAAAACATAATTTGGATTGTTAAATAACTTAATTGTGATATTTAGGTTGTTAGCAATATTTCTAAAATTTTGGTTGTCCCCACATATTGAGATATTCATTTATGCTGACCAACGTTTTGTTTGTCAGCGTTTTAGGTACAATATAAAAAGGACAAACAATAAAGTGATACATTGTGAATATATGAATTAAAGTACAAGGAGGATTAGTTAGAATAGACTTCAGTTATGGATAGAAGTCTAGATATCCAAGATTGTAAAAAGGTATGTAAAGTTTTATTTTATTCCAGCTTTATAGTATATTTTTGGTAGAATTTAGTAATTATTATTGATTATTTGTCGAACCATTGATCCTGAGTTATTGGGATAGCGGCTCTGACCTTTCAATCTCCCTTGATTGGGGGTTACTGGGAGGCAGGGTCGTTACATTTGGTATTAGAGCATTGGTTCCTTATTTAATCCTTAGTAATTATTAAATGTTACAAACTTTGTAGAATCTGAGGGAGTTATTAGAGGATTTCCCGATGACGGAGGTGTCTAGAAAAGGATCACAGTCTGGGGGCTGGCAAAATTTTCCTCCACCCCACTAGTCGGTCACAAGGACTCGCGGATGCAGTGTGACTTCCTGGCCAATGTCTGAGGATTTGACTCAAAATAAGATACCTTTAGGACTCTCTCATCTATTTTCATCCCTTCTCAACCCTAATTCAATTCAGATTCTAAGGTTTAGGGTTTTCTCTCTCTTCCTCACCCTCTTAAGGATAGGGTATGTATGATAAGGTTAAGAATCCTCCACCAAATTAATGAAAAGCATGTAAACAAGATGTCATGGACATAAGCTTAATAGTTTAAGTGTAAACTAAAGATTATATGCAAGATTAGGTTGCAGGACATGTGTTGTCATGTCCTCAAGAGAGACCTGAGGTTAGACCTCCTTGTCAGGAGGATGAGTGGGGAGTTAGTCTTGGAGGCAGAGGCCTCCAGGAAGAGGTAGAGACCTGACGCATCCTTTGAGGACGATGCTAACCCTAACCCTAAGTGGTTGTTAGAGAGAGATGACATGATGAGATAGATATCATGGTCGACCATATATGTGGGTTGACATGCTTTTTGGTTTTGAATACCCGTGAGAAGTATGAGCTATGTGGCGTTGGTTGACCTAGTACCTTTTGGCGACCCAACCTTGGAAGGGTCGTGCCTGTTGGAGTGGAGGATAGCTCCTCCATTGAAGAGGATAGTGGTGACCATATAGAAACCCTTATGGGCACATATGAGCATAGAAGAGCATGCACCTATGTAGGACAGCACGTCAGCAGTGCTGGTAGTAGGTTGAGACCTAGGCCAGAAGGGCATGCTAAATAGCTTATGAGATAAGCATGTAGAGCTTTGGATAATCTTAACCGGACATATGTTTTGATCATACGTTTCACCCATGCATGTGTATGCACGTATCCTTAAGATCTTGATTCACCTTCTTGAGTGAAAACCTCTAGTGGTAAGGTTGGTTGTAGGATTAGCTCTAGAGAGAGAGAGCAAGACCCGACTTAGACTTCGAGGCATGAGGAATCGTGAGAAGTTGGGTATGACATGACCTAGAATGGATGACCTAAGTGGATGGTGGTGGTTGCCTCGTGCATGATCCTTGGAGACTTGTGGTATCTTGGTTTCCTTTAGAGGAACCAAACCCTAGAAAAGGAAAGAGACATCTTGAACCGATCTATGGAAGTTGTTGGTGCCTACCTTACCTTCTAGGGATAGGAAGAAGAGTTCCTTAGACCCTAAGGAGGCATAGTATCAAGTTGGGAGGTCTCATACTTAGTTGGTTGTCCTAGTGTAGGAATCTCAGTGTTGCTCACGTGGAAGAATAGTAGGAAAGTGCATGCTATACCTTGTACCTATTTGGTTTGCAGTGCAAAAGCTGAGCATGCAGTTAGAGAGATGAGGCTTAAAAGTGAACCTAGGATTCCTAGACCTAAGAGGGGAAGTAGCAGTACCTGGTGTACCTAATGCTCACATGGATGCTTGAGTTCCTACGCATGGGGGCATGTCACCCCTCATGATTAGATGAAAAGGAAATCCCTTAGACTAAGGTATATGTTTGATGAACCCCTCACATATAGGTTGACAATATATGTATGTATGATGATGGTCTAATGTGAAGAAATAGAAACAAGTAGGACCTACCATGGAGACCGAGCATGGTTTAGAAGGTGGACTTCTTGTTAGCTACATGCCTTAGTAGCTTGATAGGGCTAAGAATGCCCATGTGGACATAAACCCTAGACATGAGGATGTTGGTGACCTTTGCTGTTATCGAGAGATAGTTTTCCTCCCATCATGGGAAAGGACCCTTCTGTAGCATATGTACCCATTTTTTTGGATTTGAGGTAACCTAAAGAAGTCTCATAGAATCTTGAGAATCTAAGTGGAGAGTACATAGTACGATAACAAACCTGTAGACCTATAGATAACCATCTCTAAGTGCATGTGGATGTGTTACCATGGAGGTAACCAGTATGGGGCCTGAATGAGGTAGGTAGGTCACCATGATCCCTATGAAAGGATGTAAGTCATACCATGAATGCCAAGAGAGATGGTGGAGATTTGGGTAAGGTTTCAAGTTTGGTATGTACGTTAGAATCCTAAGTCTTTTCTAACGTCAGGTGGGGATAAGACCGATGGAGTAGGAGTTGCCTAATTCCCTAGTTCCACAAGACCATAGGGTTGGGAGGTAACATCTAGCATTGTCCGAGGACCATGGGCTAGGAGATTGATCACCTTCATGAGCTCATGGAGCCCAAAGGGCATTCGAGGTGGGCACTCTCTGGTTGCATAAGGGAAGAGGGACAACCCCAAAAAGTACCGGCACCCTACAGACCTAGGGGAGATGACTAAGGATTGTGTGACAACCCAAGTGTGTTTGAGACCAGTTTTCCATAGAAGTAAACTTGATATCGAGATATTCATGATGTGGAGACATGCGATGTACGTTTCACCTAGATTGGAAGGTGTACCAACAATGTGGGATGCACCATCTCTACTCTTGGAATAGGAAGAACTTTGTGTTTGGACGGCCGCCAAATGCTTATTTCCTCTTATTATGGGGGTGAGAGATAGGACAATACGCATGCCATACACTAAGGATAACGATGATGTGAGTTGAAACATTGCTATGATGTATAAGGATAGAGATAGTAGCGTACCTTTGTGGAGCGTATGATGTGTGGATGATTTACAAACAATAAGAGAACTAAGGTAGTCATTTTATAAGGAAGTTCTTATCATGAGTTGTATGGAATTTATGAGTTATACAAAGTTGAGTTTAATAACCAAGAGGATGAGCTCTAAGTTTTCTTGATGAAGATAGACCTAAAGTCCGGGATGATATAATAAGTGGAATACCTAGAGGTGTATGTCTTCAGTGTTACCTAGCACATAAATATGAAAGGTGGTAATGGATGTTATTGTTGAGACACAGCTGCCTAGTTTAGGTAGTCGAAAGGTTGGAAGAGGTAGTTAAGTGAACCCTAAGTTTGTGAGATATGTTTGGCTAACACTCAGATATAACGAGATTTGTTGATCGAGTTAGTGGTTGTTTGCTTAGCCAGCCTAGGGCTTGTTGTGATAGAAGGATGGTTGTAGAATCTCAGATGCATTTCTCTGGAAAAGAAGGTGATGAAACCCACAACTAGAGTGTTTTAGGGTTTCTGAGGAATGAACCTTGAGGAATCGTGATGTACAGGAGATCATGATTTCAAGTTCACCATACACTGTGGTACTACTAATGATAGTAAGTTGATGTAGTGCTTTGGATGCCTAAGATGAAGAAATATATAGAGTTGCATGTGGCTTGACGCCATGCATGTCAGGAGGTGAAGGACATACACCAGTAACCCAGTGAGTTGATATAGAGGATAAAGAGTCCCCGAGAGGGAATGGGAGTGGATTACCATGGACGTTGTGGTGAGTCTTCCCTGAACCGAGGAAGGTCAAGATGCAATATGGGTTATGGTAGATCACCTTACCTAGATGACATAATCTAAGAGAAAGAGAGAGTACTATCAGGGTGACAGATCTAGTTGAACTATATATGAGAGAGAGAGAGATAGTTCAACTACACCATGATGAGAATTCAAAGGTACTTGAGTATGATTTAAAGATTCACTTCCATGCAGTGGAAGTAGGTACATGAAGAACTTGATACCAGTTTGGAGCTTAGAACCATTTTATAATCCTAACTGATAGAGTTTGATCCATTCTAGAGGGTCTGATGAGAGTGTGTGTGCTCGTTCAGGGTGATACGAGGGGACAGTTCATGTCCTATGAGAGTTGTGATGATAGACACCATAGCCAGTATCGAGATGTAAGAAGCTCTATAAGGGAGGTCGTGTCGGTCACCGCTTCATTAGGATGATGTCAGTGTGAGGGCCTTGTGAAGGTTAGAGAGGCCACAGTGTGTGCAGATGAAGTCGCTTTGATCATGCGATGGTTGAGAGAGACCAGGGGTGACATGAGTTGTGAGCTGATGTGAAGCAGACTGACATGCAGTTCATTGTGGGAGAATACGTGATATGAAAATCTGATCCCTCTGAGTTATGGCTGAGAAAGATGAGTACCAATACATAGATCCATTTGAGATGGATTGGTGGAAATGCTTATGTTTATCCTTACCCATCAGGATAATGTGATGTGTGATGTGTTCCACGAGTCCGATCTAGAGCACTATGTGAGGTACCCAAGCCATGTGTTGAGTGATGAACCTATTAAGCTTCAAAGGAGGCTGAAATGTCCTGAGTCATCTATGAGGGTATGAGATACCAAGGTGAGAGAGAACTCAGATGTAAGAATATAAGTTGATGAAGGTTCTTGGGAAGCACCATGGACAGGGTAAAGCCACATGGGAGCCATGATGGACATGAGAAAGTCTTATCCTGCTTGTTTGTATGCTTGGTGGAATTTTGAGGGCAAAATTCCTATAAGAGGGGAAGGATGTTACAACCCCAATCTTGGGTTCTTTTGGTTGAGAAATGCAATTTCTCTTAATAAAGATATATGAACAAATAATGGTGAGATTTAACTTGAATGAGTGAATTGCATTTACAATGGCCTTGTTGGTTGCTTTGTGGGCTTTATTGGCTATTGGGCCCAATAACTAGGAAAAGGAAAAGGAAATTCAATTATTAAAAGAATAATTAAGAAAAGGAGAAAAGAAAGATGTAGAAGTCTCTAGAAGTCTAAGTATTATCCTTAGATGGTGGATTTTGTACCTTTGGGATTCCTTGGGTTCCAAGGAGTCTGAGTTACAAAGATAATACAACAAGATAGAGAAATGATCAATTAAATATTGCTTTATTTAGAAGGAAAGGTGAGATAATGATAATATTACAAGAAATATGTGGATATATGGATAATGGATCCATCTTGGAAAAGATTTCATGTTCAAATGGTTTGAAAGAGTGGGCCACCGTGCTGACGTGGCCCCCAGCCATTGGTCCAAAAGGTATATACTTCGAAAATTCATAGTAATTAATAGTAAACTCTGATGAGAAAAGTTTATATATGAAAGTTTCTTAGAAATATATGAGGAACATATTAAAATTGGTTTGAGAACCTGAATATGTTCCTATTCACAAAAGTGTGTTAATCTAATGAAAGGTGCTTATGTATTAGATTAAGAAACCCTAATTGAGCATATTGGGTAAGTTCATGCTACTTAATTTATCCAATCGATTAATGGTTAATTCGGTCGGTTAATTTGGTTAACCAAATAACACTCGTGTAATAATATTATTTGAAATAGTTATAGAATTTGGGACAATATTGTTATATTGTAGTAGTATTGCTATAAATTTAATTTTGTATGGCTCATAAAAACTTGATTACTATATATATGGGGAAGTATTTTGAAATAAAAGTACAACTATATATGTATATATGCATGTGTAGGATATTATTTATGAATAAATTCTGACTATTCGGTTAATTCGGTTAACTAAACCAAAAATATCTTTAACCGTCAAATTAACCATTTAATTAATTAACCGAAATAAATTAACCAAATTAACTGAATTAACCGAATTGACCCAATAAAAACCATTCAGAA
The DNA here is from genome assembly GCA_963693085.1 of Alisma plantago-aquatica. Classification (NCBI taxonomy): domain Eukaryota; kingdom Viridiplantae; phylum Streptophyta; class Magnoliopsida; order Alismatales; family Alismataceae; genus Alisma; species Alisma plantago-aquatica. The sequence goes on along the minus strand of OY856415.1, from coordinate 107,145,209 downwards.
TTGACCGTTCAGTTAATCAGTTATTAACCAAATTTTGCTCACCCCTAATCGCAACAGTTCAGCTTTATGTGTATAGGGGAGCAGTGATGTGGATGTACCTAGCTGCTGAGAGGATCATGGTAGCATAAACTAGTGATATACACAAAGTGTCTTCCACATTGTCATTTGTTCTTTGTGATATTCCCTGGATGTAAAAAAAATGAGTCATCAAGGAGACTTCTTCTCCCCGACCCCTCATTGACCTATGGAGGCCCGACATAAGAGGAGTATGGTAAACCAAATGTGCAACCCATTAGTTCTGACACAAACCATGTTAGACATAAATCTCAGTTTATTCATCCCCATAAAGATTCGAACCTGAGACCTCTGCCTGCGTTCACGGTCCGATCACTAGTGAGCCACACCCTTGCGGGCATATTCCCTGGATATAGGATGAAACATTATGTAAGTTGTTTGTAATGTAAACCTGAAAGGAAAAGGACCAAGAATTTGTTATCCTAGCATATGATGTCATTGTATGAAAGAAGAATGCAATCCATAGAACACTGGTCTTCTTAAAATCGTATATGACAATATCTGAGTAAGGGGGAGGTGGTGGTGGAAAGTGGTTGGCCTCATCCCACCATTTGTGGCAACTGCATTGAGCAATTTTTCTAGAATCATTACTTGCCCTTTCATGGAGTCCTTCATTAAATGATGTTGTTACCGATTGAGGAAGTGATGGTTAAAGATGGAATTTGTGGTTTGACAAGAGAAAATCTTGATATTTGAAAAGAGAGAATATAGGGATATTAGGTAGGTCTTAGTGATAGATTTTAATAGAGTAGTTGGAGCAAGGTGTACTTACATCTCAAAACCAATTAGGACATAATTTTGATACCATAAAACAAGGAACAAAGAGTGAGTAAAATACATTAAAATGACTCCAGATAATTAATTGACTGACAGGAGTGTTTTTTAGATAAGCAAAATGACGCTATTTTAAATTCTCATACCAAATGACAAATTTATTCATTTATTGGACTTTTCTAAGACTTGTTATAGATTTATTTTTATTAATTTTGAAAATCTTTGTCCAATATTTGTTTATAGATTTTCGGTATGAAGAAAGTGGATCGGTAAGTTTATTCATTTGTTTTGGAAAGGATATAATAGGGACAAACATAGTGGTAGTGCAGAAATAGAAATAATGGATCACTTTCGATGGATGAGGAATTATAAAAGTTATTGAGGGAGTGGAAAAGAGAAGGGGGAGAAGAGGGGTCAAATTTGTATTATACGTGAGAAGGAAATGTTGTACAAATAAATTGCTAGAAAAAAGGTGAATAGGAGGATTCGTGGATTTTTCATGAAAGAAGTTAAAGAGAAAAAAATTTTGGGCTTGGGAAGAGAATGTGGAATGGTGTCATCGTATGGTTTATGTTTGATTGAAAATTAATGGCATTAGTTTTTGACAACGTTGAATTAGGGAGAAAGTAGTAGAAGTGGGGGAGAGAATCTAGGAACCGTTTGTAAGTGAATGAAGAGAGAGAGAGAGAGAAAAAGAGAAGAAAGATTAAGGGAGTGAGTGAGGGAACATGGATGGAGAGGATAATGGGGATTTGTTGCTGGATTGAGGTAGGAGAAAAAAATAAAATAGAAGCATAACTTCTTGGAAAAAGTAGACCAGTGAGTATGTTTATTTGTTTTGGCAAGGACATAACGGGAACTAACATCGTGGTAGTGGGAAAAGAGAAATGATCGGCCACTTTTAATGTGAAGAAGAATTATAGAAGTTATTAAGAGAGTGGAAAGTGAAGGCAGAAGAGAGGAATCAAATTTGTAAGAGGAATCAAATTTGTATAATAGGCAAGAAGGAAATGTTGTACAAATGAAGCATAAGAAAGAAGGTGAATAGGAGGACTATTTTATTTTTCATGAAAGAAGTTAAAGTGACAAAAATCAAGGGTTGGGAAGAGAATATAGAATGGAGGATTCTGATGGTTTTTGTTTTAATAAAAAGTTCATGGCTTTAGTTTAGGAACCTATGTAACAGTGTGTTAATTAGGGCGAAAGGTGGTGAAAGTGGGTAAGAACTGTATCTAAGTGCATGAGGAGAGATATAAAGAAAAGAAAGATTATGGAAGTGAGTGAGAGAACGTGGATGGAGATGGGAATGGGGATCTGTTGCTTAAGAAAAGGAGAGATGAGAAAGAATCAAGGAAAGCTTAGCATTTTGAAATTGTTGACATTTGATTAGCAACTGGCATTTTTGTAATTAATAGAACGTATTAAAATTTTGTATAGTATTACAGAATATATATATACATACATATATATACTTGCAAGTTATATGCGTCTCCCTAAAATTATTTTGATAGTGGATGTAAGTGTGATTATGGACACTACTCCCTGGACATGTGTGCATTATTGAATGGTTTATTTCCTGCCTTTTTAAATTTAGTTTGCATACCAAGCCCCTCTATCTTTCCTTTTACATATGTAAGTTAATGCTTTCCTCCCTATATTCCCCACAAATGTAAATAATATTTTCACTTATACAATGTAATACATTGATAGGATAATTTTAATTTGTGTTACAAAGAAAGAGAACACATTTTGCACCAGGAAGTTGATCTACTAGAGAAGCAAAGAGATTATAGATCGGAGGAGCAAATCGATCAACTGGAGGCCCAATCAATTGACCAGAGTATTCCAGACAACAACTTGAGTCATAAGCCAGTCAACCAATCGACAGGCAGATGAATCAATCAATAATGAAAGCTATCAATTGGAATAAAACAATGGGAGCCATAATTAATTAAAGACCTAATTAATATTGTTAAATTATTCTTTTACCAAAATCAAACAAAAATGGGTTTTGAAAAAATGCGAATTCTTTTGTAGTAAAAAAATGCAAATTCTTTTGTAGATACAAATGGAAAGAAATAACACATTTCCTTCGGGACCGGTCCTTTAGAAGGACAAGTTAAACGATAATGACTTCCATGAATTGTTTAGGAAATTGAGAATAATTCTCACTCAAGAGCCCAAGCTCCATATCCTAGATACACCAGATCTAGATGAGCCAACTTCCACCGTGCCTAAGGTTGACAAGGGTTCTTACAAGAAACACTCTAAAGATGTTGTAAATGTCAAGTGTATGATGATATGCTCAACTAAATATGAGTATTCTTCTTGAAGACCCACTTTCACCCCATGTTTTTAATCCCTTTAGGTGGATCACCAAGGTCCATACCTTGTTGGTGTATATGGATTTCATCTCATATCTCGTGAACTCAAGCCACTTTTCAAAATTTGGTTCCTTAACATCTTCTAGGTAGCCTGTTGGCTCATCATCTATGACCAATTCATGGCTTTCTTGAGACACAAGATAACTAAATCTTTCAGGCTCAAGGTGTGTCCTAATAGATCTGTAAGGTTCCCGTGTTACATGAGGAACTTGAGATTCCACAAGAATTTCTAACTCTCCATGTTCCTTTTAGACCTCTATAAATTCAATATTTTCTTATTGGTCTTGAACATCTTCAAGTTCTCCTTTTCTGGCACTAACTTCTTTGGAAATAAATTCGTTTTCTATGATTGCATCATCCCTGCCAACAAACACTTTGCTATTGGATGGAATATAGATGTAGTATCCTTTGGTTTCCCTAGGATATCCAATAGAATAACATGTATCCAGTTTGGGTCCAAGCTTTTTGGGGAATTTCTTTCTCACATAAGCTTCACATCTCAAAATCTTCATAAAGACACATTGGTAGGCTTCTCATACCACATCTCATTTGGTGTATCTTAAATCGATTCATATGATACACAGTTAAGTTTAAATTATGTGGTTTCTAGAGCATATCCCAGAAGGATGTCGAAAGACCAATAAAACTCACATCCATCGCACCATATCTAGTAATATGTGATTCCTTGTTTCTGATACACCATTATATTCAAGAGTTCTAGGTGGATTATGTTGTGATACGATATCACAATCTCATAGAAGGTCCTCAAACTCTTGGCTTAAGTATTCACCACCATGAATAGAATGAAGTGTTTTAATACATTTACCAAGTTGGTTATGTACTTCATTCATGAAATACTTGAAAATTTCAATGGTTTCTGACTTGTCCTTCATTAAGTACACACAACCATACCTACTAAGATCATCAATGGATGTGGTGAATGCCTGATAACCACCTCTAGAATTTGGTGCTAAATGGTCCATATACATCGGTATGTACGAGTCCCGGTAGACTACTCACTCTCTCACTATGTCCAATGAAAGGATCAATTGTCATCTTTCCCAATAACAAGATCTGCATGTCTCTATTGATACAAAGTCAAAAGAGTCTAGATAACCATTTTTGTGAAGTTTAGAAATCTATTTCTCGATAATGTGTCCTAGATGACAATGCCAAAGGTATGTTTTGTTTGATTTATCGAACTTTAACCTTTTGGTATTTACATAATAAACATTTGTCTCTAGATCTAATAAGTAAAGACCATAGGACATCAAGCACTTCTGTAAAAGAGCTCGTCTTTAGAAATAGAACATAGACCATTCTTTATATGAAATTCCAATCCATTCTTGTCATTACTAGATACATAAATTATCTTTCTATAAATGAAATGTACAAACTAGAAGTTCTCTAACACTACTACAATCCCTTGCGCAAAAATAAATGCTAGGTTCCAACTGTAGTGGCAGTAAGTCATGCTCCATTTGGAATGCACTATTTGACCTTGAAATTTCTTAAAGATTTACTTCTTTTCAGATCTTGCATATTTAAACAAATGTGAGATCCACATCAGGTATCCAACACCCAAGATAAAGAAGTGGACATACTTATAGTAATAACATATATCCTAAAGTGGAGATTTTTGTCCCTTGCTTCTTCTTCATTAGTTCCTCTAGGTAGCGAGGGAAATTCCTTTTCTAGTGTCCATCCTGGTGACAATGGTGACAACTTCCTTCCTTATTCACCCCTCCCTTTACTTTGAGTGCAAAAGACTTGATTTTCTAGCCAGGTTTAGAACTCTACTTAGCCTTGCCTTTGCCCTTGGTCTTCCCTTTTCCTCTGCTGATCATGATCAAAGGTTCGGGTTTTCTCTTATTCATTTGTACTTTATTACTTCTCACATGCCAAAAAATTCTAACAACATCTAACCAAAATTGATCACAATGTAGTTCATGAAAAATTAGTTGCATGATTCCAGTAATGATTATAGAATTCACATTTGTGACAAACTCTTGGCCCAAGAAAAATCCCAATCTCACTAGGTTCTTTACATATCTAATCAACTTGTGAACATGGTGCCCCATCTCCTTCAACATATTACACTTGAACAATGCCATTGAGACATCATATATCTTTACAAGATATGTCATTACAATCATCATGTGACTGGCTCTCTGGGCATATAATACCACTACGATGTTGTAGTACGTACCTTGATTGGTATGTTGTAACAACCCCCACTTTGAAGTATCTCCTAATTAAGAGAGACTAAAATGTCAGTTAATACCTAAATTTCCAAGATCAAGTTTTGATAATTGACAAACAATAATCGCAAATTTCCATTAGTAAAAAAAATTGGTGACAAAATTTATATTGAGACACCTTTCTAGAGTTACATGAAATTTCAAAGGAAACTAACATATACATAATACGTACTAAATTATCTAACTGATTCTCCTTGGTACTAAACTTTAATGTCTTCAATTGAATTGCTCTAAATATCCATGCTTTCATAACATTATATATGGAAGATATCAAAACCACTGACAAACAAAAGCACATATCAATATGTTACTATATTGTGTATGTGATTGCATACCAAAGTGCGCATGCATAATAACAAAATATAATGTTTACAATAAACTATTTTCACATATGAACCTGTATTTTGAATAGAAATTCTGACCCATTTTTGGTAGGCTATCTCAAGTGTATCATTTTCCTTCCTTGGACTATGTGTATTAACCCATGATAAAAGTAACCCAGGGCTGTGAATATCATAGTTTACTATATATATGTGGTACTCATATTAGTATTATAACCAAACAAAATTTTTATAAACGTCCAATAATTTATAACTTCAAACTTCAAAAAAATCTCAAAAAATTTTAGAATTCAATATATGTGATTATTTATATAAAACCGCATACCTTATTCATGCAGATCACATGAAGTTATTCTTCAAGTACATGATGCCATGAATCAAACAATCATTCAATCTACATGTACGTATACCCCTAAAGTGTTACCATGTATTAACATTATTAAGAGTAAACATAAATTAGGTCCTAACTATGGTTTAGGGTCATCTCAAGTTTGTATTAGGAATAAGGGTATCAAACCCTAATTTTTTCATATCATCATTTCCAATGTTATAAGCCCTTACTAAGAATCTGATGAAACCCTAATTCTAAAAATGTCCATTATTTCCTAGTAACGTTATATTAGATCAAGTTACACCAATTGAACATGATATTGAAATCAGTTCATGAAATATCAGGTTTTTTATAATGTTCACATCACTATCATACACTAAACACACATTCAAGATATAAACATAATTAGGCACATTCATGTGGTCTTATTGCTTAGATCATATGTATATTATTTCATTATTAGTATTTTAGATCATATTACATGAACCGAGACCAGTTTTTCATCATAGTACAACTCAATGTAGCAATATTTCAATATAGTCAAGCCTTTATTCATTCACATTAGGGATCATACTCTTACATCAAAGTAACCTCTTCATTTGTAATATACACCATAAAACATTCATATTAGTAAGCAAGATATATCAAATTAGAGTATCATAATTTTAATCTTTCTGCTCGGGAGAGGGAGCACCTCCTTTGGTGGCTCCTTCCCCCTGGCCTTTGGCAATGGATACGGCCTGACAGTAGGTGATAGTGATCGCTGGAGGAAGGGGTTCAAGCGAGCAGTCTATTCCGTCTTCTCTGGGACCCCTCTCGCATCCGGGGTCGAAGAGAGCTGAGTAGTGATGTGTGGACTCTTGATCGATGAGGGTTGGATACTTGACACTATTCGACTCCACTCCGTTCAAGCGAGATGGATGGAGAAGAGCCCTCCCCACAGGTCCGATGTCTGCATGCTGCTGCTCCATGCAACTTCTCTCCTTCGATCCAAGATCCCAGGGAGTTGGTGGTCCGATAGTGGCTGGTTCTGCTCCGATGAAAGTGGCGATGGGTGAGTTTCCAGATATGTGGTGAGGCTTGCGTCTTTCATCCACCAGGAATCTCCCCCCCCCTTTCGCCAATCCCCATTTCTAATGGCTTCAGGCGTCTTGTTCGGAGATCATGGAAGTGGCCGTGCCACCTCAGGGTGGATTTCCTTCTTTCCCTTTGATGGTGCTTCCCTAATTTCCAGAGCTGCTAGTCATCCTCGGAGTTCTCAGGGGTGGCTGGTATCCCTTCCACCAGTGTCCAGCTGCAGTCACCCAGTGTGGAGGTGACCTTGACTTCATCCTGGTGTTGTGGTCCCTCTGGCACTGCCGACGGCAGGGCCCTCATCATCGGTCCATTTCGATCGCGGACCTTGTTCTCTGGCTCTGGCGGCACTCCATCTGGATCAACAAGTTTGTGTTGGGGTCGACACCTTCAAGGTGTTTGACCAAGTGCTCCTATGCAAACAGGAGCCTCAAAAGCTTATTCAGCTCTGGCCTGCGGGCTATCCTGTTGTCTTTCTCTGGGTGTAGGCCAGGTGTTTGACGGCAGGTTGGTTCTAGGCTCTTGTTAGCTAACATGCTGCTGCTGTTCTCTGGGCGCCTCCTAGGTGCTCGATGCTATGTCTTAATGCTAATAGGGGCTTGTGCCCTTATGTGGGTGCCCTTGTGTGGGTGCCTTTTGGTCTCAGATAGGTGTACCAGGATTCTGTTGAGGAGCCCTACTGCTTGTTCAACGTGGGATAAGAAGTCAAAGGTGAAGAAGTCAAAGGAAAGGGAGGTGGGGTGGGAGCTTCCTCCTAGAGGAATGGTTGTGGTAGAGCTATCCCATGGCTACTTGCTTGGCCTTTATTGTAGGAGGAGTCAGGGAAGCTATTGAAGAAGGGAGCTTGTGTCCCTCCCATCTTTGTGGGTGTTGTTATTGCTGTGGAGATGACCGGTTCCATCTTCAGCTTCTTTCTTGGCCGATCAGGGGCAAGTTGGGTCTGCTTGGTCTGCTTAGGCTTCTCAAGTCAGATTTAGCCGGATGTGGCATCTGGATTTGGTCCATTTTCTTGGGTGCTTTACTGAGAAAGATGATCTCTACTCCTCTCCTTCTTATAGATACAGGTTGATGGGGGTGTGGCTCTTATATTTGTGGGTGTTTGTAATGTCTTAGGGCTAGACTTCTTGTTCTCTTATGTATGTTTGTAAGGGCTGATTGGATGTTTATTTTTCTTGTTTTTCCCTGAGTGATGGTCTAAGTACCTTGATAACCAGCTGTTTGGTGTATCAGGGATTAGATTCTTTTAGGGGCACTTATGTACCTCAAGTTTTGGTTATCAGTAACACGATTTTTAGACCGACCAATTTTTTTTTAATCTTTCTTAATCAATATTACCATTAACTCGAAACATCTATGTTTTTCCATATATCGATATCATATTCATAATCATCAATAGAAACTTTATGAACTAAAAGACTAATTAGACTCTAAATATGTTGTATTCATAATGTACTTACTATTTCTGAGCAAAATAATATATAATATGATTACCTAATGAGAGACAAATGATTTAATACAAGCAAAACAAAAGAATCTTATGTGGACCAATGTCAAGGTGCCAGACCAACATGGAATCCTTTTCCTGATTATGCCTTAGAGCCAACTCAATATCACAAAAACGTCCCTAGATCCCCTTGTGATTGAAATACATGTCCATGGACCCCATGATCATTTGACTCATAAATTGTTTTCTTTCTTGCACTGTAGTATGATCCCACACCTTGGCAAGTTGACCATAGGTTTTTTCCTTCTCCCAGAATCTAAAATCCATGCAGAGATCCAGGCACTCCCGTACAACCTTAATGGACATGTTCTAATGCTTATTGAGATTCAGGATGATTCGGGTTAGGGAAAACAAGGTCATGATGTATCTTATTCTAATTAAGAAACCAAAAATACACTAGATAATGCATGTGTTACCTAGATTCCTCAGTGGTGTTGGTGAAGAATGACATATTCCATCCAAGAAGCTCTCATGATGCCCACCACATCATGGGATATTCCTTCCCCCCTGACTATTGTTCATCTCACTGATTGAAGCATACTATTGATTCTTAGATATTTGTCCATGTTTGGGAGTGATGAAGGTTGGATGAGTTCCAACCTTACTTCTTTAGAGTAGAGGAGGCTATATATAGGTGTTTGGATGAATTCTATGGTTCATATGATTGCTTCAGGTTTTTGAGATATTAATACCATTATCACCTATTATATCCACAGTAATTTTTGACCATCCTTTGGAATGAACACATTGAGATGCAAATGGGGTTTCACATATTTTTTTGAAGGTTCAAGGTTGAAAGAAAGATATGTTGGGTGTAAAGAAGTGAAAACACCTCCTTACTAAAATCTGAACAATAGAACCTCCAGTCCAAACATACTCAGAAGGTATGATGGAGTGGGTGTAAAATTTTCAAATCTTTATATAATGGTAATCAAAAGACCAAAGTATAGCAGCGGAATAAAAACATGAATATATTCAATTATAAAAACAAAGGGTTACAAACTTACATCACAAGGATCCATGTAGAGGAAATCTAAACCACATCCAGATTGTCTCCAGGCTTTAACTTCTCAATCTAAGTCTGGGTCCACATGTCAAGCCATCCATGTCCTCCACCTAGGGTTGGAAGCATACCCCAGCAAAAAAAGAAAACAATAGGAGGCATCAGCAAAGGTTGGTATGTGCATACTAAAAGAAAACTAAGCAAATTATAAAGAATAAGGCACACCAAATGTAAAAAGCTTCCCATGCAAGAGATAAGTACCACCCAAATGGGTATCAAGAGAGAAGATCACCACAAAAGGGATACTTGCCATAAAAACAACATAAAAAGGATTGTGCCATATAAACATCCACTACCATGGTGGGAAACAAGCACCAGTAGGGCACACACCCCATAATCAATATCATGCATGCATGTGAGATAAACATAGCCCTAGAACAATATAAACACAATTGGCGGCCAAGGCTTCACATCCTTGCAAACCTGATAGAGAATGACTCACTGCCACACTCCTAAATATATATAAAATGGGTCAAGACACACATCTTTCCCAGGGTATGAGGTTCCTTGCCATCCCAAAAAGAGCAGGAAATATCACATCTGCTATAAACAAAACCAATGCAATTTACACTACTCTAGTGCTACTGAATCACATAACATGTTTAATGTAGAGGCAAGTGGAAAGTATAATAAGATTTATACAATGTTGTCATCACACAATGGACAATTCAAACAAATAAATATGCAATTCAAAGTGAGAAAATATCACCAAGTAAACTTCCACATCATAGTGGGCATATAACAACAAGTAAACATCCACATCACAGTGGGTATATAATATCAAAAGTCCAACTTTAACAAAGGCAACAAGATAATATTCCAAGAGAATATCCATGATCACAAGATCAATAACAAAATAAGATACTTCACATGAAGCATGATTTCAAAAGAACAAGACAATTTGTAGGCTAATGTCCATAGGACCAAAAGTAAGACAAAATAGGCTAATTGCTCAACAAGAATAACCGGGGATGCAAACATACATTAAGAGAAGAAATAGAAATTTCTCAATATAGATATAATAGGGGATGCAAGCATACCTCAACTTCAGAGTCAAACATCCAAAGTCACTTGTAGGTCCAAGCCTAGGCTTTCAAAGCACATATTAGCATATATGTGGGATTAGGGTTAGATTTATATTGATTACAGAAACCCTAAAAACCACCTTTTTATTAATGTGTGAATTAGGTTATGAAAACCATTCCATATTTTATTATATGTCATTAGGAGTCCAAAACATATTTTATTAAATTTTTCTGACTTATAAATAATTAGTTCTGATTTTTACAAGTTAATTCATCAGTAATTAGATCCATTACAACTCATGTTAATAAACATCAGATTCAACCATCAAAACTTATACCATTAGAAAGCCCTTCTTTTTCTAAATCCAATGATTATTTATTTGTAATTTTTAGACAACCAAAAAAATAGTTAAGATTTTTGTAACTTCGACCAATCAGATAATTAATTAATGCCACCTAGGCGAGAAAATCCACGAAAAGCTGGCCGAGCCTGCATGACTTGGCCCAATGGCCGCCGGCGAAGTCAGCGGGACAATGGTTCGCTTGACTCGCTCCAAAGCAAGAGACAAGAACACGAAAAGACTAAAATGCCCCTGGGAAATTAAACAAAGATGAGAAGAAAAGCAGGGCAAAGTCATCCATTGCCAAAGGGGATTCAATCCCCAAAGTCACGAACCAGCCATGGCCGTGTGAACGAGGTTCTGCAAAGGCCGATGGCCAAACCTCAAACTGAGAAATTGAGACCAAAACTCGTCGGAAAACTCACTGAAGAGTTCGCTAGGCCAAGCCAAACATGAAGAACCGATCGCCACCTGAAATAGTGGAGAGAAAAGGCAAACAGGAAGCCGATTTCAGAAACACTGCAAATAGGCATGAAAAGAGGGAAATCAACATGTCACCTGATCATAACAAATTGGAGACTCCAAAGGCACACCTAGCCTTCCGTGAAGCCTACTAGATGATTTCTAGAGAGTCTGAAGGTCCAGAGCTTGCCATCAGAGCCTAGAAGCAGAACTAGGGAGGTATACTCCTAGCCTTACCGGGTGAAACCAAAGCATGAGAACAATCACATGGAGCAAGGGGAAGGTCATGGACACACAAACCGAGTACTCGAAGCCATGGAGTGGTGAGAAGGAGAAGAGCAGAGGGAAAACAATGGGAAATGAGGATGACACTACACATTCGAGCAACACAGGAAACAAAACCCCAATATATATAGGATGGGTGGGTGCAGAATTGTGCAAGGATCACCTAGGCAAAAGAATTTCCAAAAATCATCGTGAATCAGGTGAGATATGCTGGAAACAAAATCATCGTTATTGTGGTGCTCTAACACAATCTGAGTTAGAGGTGGAAGACAACCCGGTACCCAAACGATCTTGAACGGACGGTCAACAAAGCTCAAAAAATTGGGAAACTTTAACATAGCCACGTGACAGGAAAGTAAATGTGACATATAATGCAAAAATCAAATCCGATTAAATCAAAGTGGGGCCACATTAACACACCTTTTTCTCTCTCTTTGATATAGGGTTTTACCATTATCTAAATTAAACCAAACTTGGCACACAAGTTAAGTTAAACATGTAGATTCTAAATCTTCAATTAAATTTCACTTTGGAAACTTTAGATGTATTATTTAATTTATTCTTTATTTCTCTTTCTTGATGCATTAATGACACATGGATTATCCAAATTAGGTGAAACTTCCTTTGCAAGTTAAGTTAAGTGTGTTGAATACGAAATTAGGATTATTTCCATCTTTTGGTGTCATGACTTACCTTCATTTATTTATTACTCTTTTTAGATAATTTCTCTCTCCTTATTTCACCTTTCAAGCAAACTTTCTCCAAATTATATGAAAATTTACCCAAAGGCTATAATTATTATGTAGATTACAAATCTAAGATTATTTTCCTCTTTTGGAGTCATATATTATTTTATTTGATATTTTTAGGGAATATACACATCTTCTTTTCTAATTTGAATAATATGAATTATTATTATGTGAATAAAGTGAAACTTGACTCCCAAGGCAATTGGGACCCAAGGAACACAAAATTAAACTTTTTTTTTACTTTTGGGATTTCTTTTAATGAGATATGTCATATGGCCCATTAGTGGTCCATTATCTTATTTAATTAGCCAATTTAAGTTCTTTATCAAATTATTACCATCCAAATGAATTATGTGACATATTAGATTGCATTATTCATGCATTGGATTATTAGGAACATTCTTACCTCAACCTTGTTTGGTCAAACCCAAAAGGTCAAAGTTATAGGGTAGGGTCTAAGATTTGGTATGTTATAACACTCCACCCCTTAAAAAGGATTTGTCCTCAAAATCTATTGATCCAAACATCAATAACTAACTACTCTCCACCCCTTAAAGGGTTCAACCTAAGAAGTCAAACTAAACAACTTTTTAAAGCTACCCACATCACTTAGCTATGAAAGTTTTTAGAGATTACTATTTCTCATGTATCCAACTAAAGTCACCATCTAGGGTTGAGTTTTTAGGTCCTCGTGTCTCTAACCTATCAACCCTACATGAACATCCAAAAGTCATAGGGTAGGTCAACTACACCACTATATCATTCCTAGTCATAAAACTAGGGTTAAATTATACTCAAACTACAATTTCATTGTGACTTAGTTTGAGAAAACATCGACAAACCAGAGAATTTTTTTTGTACATGTAGTAGTATAATGAAAATAATTATTGTTGATGAAAACTCTACGAGGTAAAACCAACATATGTCGGCACAAAATCAATACAAAAACCAAGTCACAATGTTTCCATATGAATACTTCCTCATAACCTAATCTTATCCTCAAACAAAACCTTATTGCATCTAAAGATCATCATTGATCAAATCTAGGGTTGACATCACACTAAGAGCTAACTAGCAAAGTTAGGGGTTCTAAAGGGAGACAAAATTGAAATAGTTAGATTTCAACTACCATGGGCTCTGATACCATGCTGTAATGAAGTGAAAACACCTCCTTACTAAAAATTTAAACAATAGAACCACTAGTCCAAACATACTCCGAAGGTATGATGGAGTGGGTGTAAAGTTTTCAAATTTTTATATAATGGTAATCAAAAGACCAAAGTACAACAACGAAATAGAAACATGACTATATTCAATTATAAAACAAAGGGTTACAAACTTACATCACAAGGATCCATGTAGAGGAAATCTAAACCACCTCAAGATTGTCTCCAAGATTTAACTTCTCAATCTAAGTCTGGGTCCACATGTCAAGCCATCCTTGTCCTCCACCTAGGGTTGGAAGCATACCCCAGCAAAAAAGAAAACAATAGGAGACATTGGCAAAGGCTGGTATCTGCATACTAAAAGAAAACTGAGCAAATTATAAAGAATAAGGGACGTCAAATGTAAAAGGCTTCCCATGCAAGAGATAAGTACCACCCAAACAGGTATCAAGAGAGAAGATCACCACAAAAGGGATACTTGCCATAAAAACAACATAAAAAGGATTGTGCCATATAAACATCCACTACCATGGTGGGAAACAAGCACCAGTAGGGCACACACCCCATAATCAATATCCTACCTGCATGTGAGATAAACATAGCCTTAGAACAATATAAACACAATAGGCGGCCAAGGCTTCACATCCTTGCAAACCTGATAGAGAATGACTCACTGCCAAACTCCCAAATATATATAAAATGGGTCAAGACACACATCTTTCCCAGGGTACAAGGTTCCATTCTGTCCCAAAAAGAGCAGGAAATGTCACATCTACTATAAACAAAACCAATGCAATTTACACTACTCTAGTGCTACTGAATCACATAGCATGTTTTATGTAGAAGCAAGTAGAAAGTATAGTCATATTTATACAATGTTGCCATCACAAATGGACAACTTAAATAAATAAACATCCACTTTAAAGTGGGAAAATATCACCAAGTAGACTTCCACATCACAGTGGGCATATAACAACAAGTAAACATCCACATCACAGTGGGTATGTATTAGCAATAGTCCAACTTGCACCAAGGAAACAAGATAAGATTCCAAAAGAATATCCATGATCACAAGATCAATAAAAAAATAAGATACTTCACATGAAGCATGATTTCAAAAGAACAAGACAATGTGTAGGCTAATTGCTCAATACGAATAATCGGGGATGCAACCATACATTAAGAGAGGAAATGGAAATTGCTCAATATAGATATAATAGGGGATGAAACCATACCTCAACTTCAGAGTGAAACATCCAAAGTCACTTCTAGGTCCAAACCTAGGCTTCCAAAGCACCTATTAGCATATATGTGGGATTAGGGTTATTTTATATTGATTTCAGAAACCCTAAAAACCACCTTTTTATTAATGTATGAATTAGGTTATGAAAACCATTCCATGTTTTATTATATGTCATTAGGAGTCCAAAACATATTTTATTATATTTTCTAACTTATAAATAATTAGTTCTAATTTTTACAAGTTAATTCATCATTAATTAGATCCATTAAAACTCATGTTAATAAACATTAGATTCAGCCATCAAAACTTATACCATTAGAAATCCATTATTTTTTTGAATCCATTGAGTATTTATTTGTAATTTTTAGACTACCAAAAAAATAGTTATGATTTTTGTAACTTTGACCAATTAGATAATTAGTTAATGCCACCTAGGTGAGAAAATCCACGAAAAGTGGGTCGGGCCCAAATGACTTGGCCCAATGGACGTCGACCCAGTCAGCGGGTCAATGGTTCACTTGACTCTCTCCATAGCAAGAGACAAGAACATGAAAAGACTAAAATGCCCCTGGGAAATTAAACAAAGATGAGAACAGAAGCAGGGAAAACCCGTCCATTGCCAAAGGGGATTCAATCCCCAAAATCACGAGCCAGCCATGGCCGTGAGTACGAGGTTCTGCAACGGTCGATGGCCAAACCTCAAACTGAGAAATTGAGACCAAAACTCACTAGAAAACTCACTGAAGAATTCACTAGGCCAAGTTGAACACGAAGAACCGATTGCCACCTGAAACAGTGAAGAGAAAAGCCAAACAGGAAGCCAATTTTAGAAACACTGCAAACAGACATGAAAAGAGGGAAATCAACACGTCACATGATCATAACAAATTGGAGACTCCAAAGGAACACCTAGCCTTCCGTGAAGCCTACTAGAAGATTTCCAGAGAGTCCGAAGGTCTAGAGCTTGCCATCGGAGCCGGGAAGGGATGCCACAGACGGAAAAACTAGGGAGGTATACTCCCAGCCGAATCGGGACAAACCAAAGCATGATAACAATCACACGGAGCAAGGGGAAGGTCATGGACACACAAATCGAGTACCTGAAGCCATAGAGTGGCGAGAAAGAGAAGAGGAGAGGGAAAACATGGGAAGCGAGGATGACGCTACACATCTGGGCAATATAGGAAACAAAACCCCAATAATATAGGATGGGTGGGTGTGGAATTGTGCAAGGATCACAAAGGCAAAAAAATTTCCAAAAATCATCGTGAATCAGGTGAGATATGCTGGAAGCAAAATCATTGTTACTGTAGCGCTCTAACACAATCTGAGTCAGAGGAGGAAGACAACTCGGTACCCACAAGATCTTGATCGGACGGTCCACAAAGCTCACAAAATTGGGAAACTTTAACATAGCCACGTGAGAGGAAAATAAATGTGAAATATAATGAAAAAATCAAATCCGATAAAATCAAAGTGGGGCCACATTAACGCACCTTTTTCTCTCTCTTCGATATAGGATTTTACCATTATCCAAATTAAACCAAACTTGGCACACAAGTTAACTTAAACATGTAGATTCTGAATCTTCTATTACATTTGACTTTTGAAAACTTTAGATGTATTATTTAATTTATTCTTTGTTTCTCTTTCCTGTTGCATTAAGGACACCTGTATTATCCAAATTAGGTGAAACTTCCTCTACAAGTTAAGTTAAGTGTGTTGAATACGAAATTAGGATTATTTCCAACTTTTGGTGTCATGAATTAAATTCATTTATTTATTAGTATTTTTAGATAATTTCTCTCTCCTAATTTCACCTTTTAAGAAAACTTTCTCCAAATTGAAACACCCAAAGGCTATAATTATTATGTAGATTACAAATCTAAGATTATTTTCTTCTTTTGGATTCATATATTATTTTATTTGATATTTTTAGGGAAAACACACATCTTCTTTTCTAATTTGAATTAAATGAATTATTATTATGTAAATAAAGTGAAACTTGACTCCCAAGGCAATTGGGACCCAAGGAACACAAAATACTTATTTGTTTTACTTTTGGGATTTCTTTTAATGAGATATGTCATATGGCCCATTAGTGGCACATTATCTTAATTAATTAGCCAATTTAAGTTCTTTATCATCTTATTACCATCCAAATGAATTATGTGACATATTAGATTACATTATTCATGCATTAGATTATTAGGAACATTCTTACCTCAACCATGTTTGGTCAAACCCAAAAGGTCAAAGTTCTAGGGTAGGGTCGAAGATCTGGTATGTTACATTGGGACTACAAGAGGGGAGAGTCATGGCGTCATCAAGGATTCTCATGTGAGTTTGTGTGGAAGGGATAATCCTCATCACGTGACTTTTTCTGAGATTAGAGATCTAGATCTAGGGTACTTTGTCCCCTCGTTTTTTAACTTTTCTTTTCCTTTTGGATAAAAGCCCTTATCAAACCAATAATTATCTAGGGAAGAATATAACTCCATTAATTCCAATAGTATCTCCATATTTACATAATCCTCCATTGAGCTATGGGTTATATATGCACCAATTTAATAATCACCTCAAACTTATCTTGAAAGTAATTACTAAAGGATTACATAATTCAATTCCTAGGTCACACAATATCTTACAAAATTATGGATTTTCTTCCACAATCCAATAATTATATTATATCTATTAAAATTATCACATGTATTTTTTATGAGAAAGAACTACACATCTCCCAATTTTGTATCCCAATGATGCATTTGTAAACCCTAATAAGTCCATTGGGATTGTATTGGATTCTAGGGCCCAATGTGCATACTCGCTTCCATGAGGGTCCAGAACATTCAAAATCTACCTCACTACAATATTAGGGCTTGATATGAAATACTATCTCAAAGGAAGCCTCATATTAGCATATTTAAGAAACGTTACATCATTAAATTTAACTATAGACTTATCTAAATCCATTATTTAGATTCATGATCTAAATTCAGTGGGAGTTATTTTATTGATCTCATAATCCCCATTCATTCAGAGTCATGCAATTGATATCATCATCTGAATATTACCCCAATCATGTTATAATGATTATCAATACATTATTACTTAATTTAAAATTATAGAATCTATATTTACAAAATTTTAGGATCTTACATTCACCCCTTTTTAATTAGGAATTTTGTCCCCAAAATTCAAACCTAGTCAGGTTAAGGTGAATGATAACTCAAGTTATCTTTAGCATTTGGGCTAGCAACCTTTCTTGTGTAGATTTTAGCTAGTTTATCTTTAACGAATTTCATTGATATGAAAAATTTCTCATATTGCTATGGTCGGAATCTAAATTCAATCCAAGGGTATTCCCACACCTTATTCATGTCATTATATTATCAGTTGGTGATTTCAATTTTCACTTGGTGATTACATTTTCACCTAGGTTTTAATGCTACTATCATCTAGTTTTGTGTAAGGTTGAGGTACCAGCTCTTATACCCAAACACATGTCATTAATTTTGACTGAGAGTATTCTTCTTCACGTGACAATTTCATGTATCACATGGTGACAGCTCAATCTCTAACACTCGTAATAAGATAAAATAAAATATTTTTCTACACTCCCAACAAAATGTTCCCTGTATTCTATATGAAGACATGATGTATACACACCTTATTTTAATTCAAATTTGTTTACAATTGAATCATCCTTAACAATGACTCCAAACATGAACACATTTTAATACTACAAATTTTCTTAAATTTCTCAAACTCAAAAAATAGTGTTTTTATAACTCTTGAGTTTGTGCTCAATTCTCTCAAGATTCTATTTCAATAATTATTACATAAGTTCTTGCATTCTTTATATCCATATCTTATGTATTGTTAGACTTAGTAATTCCCTCAAGGTACCTATGGGTATAGGTACCTTTGGAGTGTATCCTCTTGACCCCCAAGGGTTTCATGTAATGAGTGCCTTTCACATTGACCCCTTGGGTCCATGTACTTATGGAGGTGGAGACTCTCCTAAGGGAATGGGCCTTGTGTGCACATGGATGTAGTTTTCTTGACCCTAGAAGAGTTATGTAGTTATGGAATGACCACCTCCTCACCATGTGGGTCATATGTACCTTTACGCATCCCGACTTCACTTTATAATTGACTTAGAGATCTACCATGCTTAGGTTTTATCGAAATGTTATAACTAGATTTCATTTCTCTTATCAAATACACCTTGTCTCTTGACAAGGATCTCTATTATCATTATATTTATGTATCTCGTGCCTCATTCTTCTCGAAGAGAGTCTATAACTAGATATATTTCATTTAGTCCCTCTCAATGTGTCTTCCTCTATGATAAACTTTACTTGAGATTAATCTAACTAAAATATTTTTATATATATTTATGCATCTGGGTCATTAAAGGAAACACACATCCCTATTTTCCAAATTTCATGGCAACAAGGCTTATATATCTTGGATGTACGATTGTAACATTTATTCAATGTTCTTCACTTTACCATTACATATATACCCTGATTTTTCTTTCACCAAGGTTTTCAAATAATTTTATGTCAATTTTTTTGGTATATATGCCCAGAGAGCCAGTCATATGATGATTGTAATGTGGAAACATGTACTTGATTAGATTAATAAAAATGAAAATTTTTGGTCTATATGTTTGATCAATTATGATATTATGGTACGACATGATAGATGTCTAGAATAATGATATTGTTGAACGAAATATGTCTTCAAGTTGAGGACTCGAACAATGAGATCATATGTATGATAAGAGTATATACATTCTTATTGTGTCCCAAATCAGAAATTATTGTTGAAAGAATATAAATAATAATTATAATACATAAGACTAGAATGTGTGTTGACAGATGAGAGAACTCATGGGTCAGGGTATATGATATCAAGCCTAGAACATAGGTACTTGTTAGAGAACAATGTATCAGATATACTTACCTTGAGAGTGATACATGTTAACCACTAAATGGTACTTAGAATCAGTTCTCATAGTGATAATGGTGATTTTGGTTCTTAGACCTAAAGTCACTAAAGTCA
This sequence comes from Alisma plantago-aquatica, assembly GCA_963693085.1. Taxonomy (NCBI): domain Eukaryota; kingdom Viridiplantae; phylum Streptophyta; class Magnoliopsida; order Alismatales; family Alismataceae; genus Alisma; species Alisma plantago-aquatica. The sequence continues at coordinate 107,125,058 of OY856415.1, read as the reverse complement.
GCACAAGTCGTTTGATGTACTTTGACACCATCCAACGTGATGTTGAATAAGGATTACCATAAAGTTGGTACCTAGATATGTTGTGACATGTGAGAATTGACAGTGAGTGATATAGATAGGGTTTTTCCCTCCCGCCAGAGTTGATATCTTGGCCACTTGATAAGAGAGACACAGAAATGTACAACCATAGTCATGTAAATCAATATGTGATATGTGATCTCACATGCATCTCAAACATTTTTCTCTAGTTCATGGAAAATGATTTGAATGTTAAGAGGATGGCGATTCCATGCCTCATGTTTAATATGGATATTAGTGAAAAAGGAACTATATGATCATGATAACATTGATCACAAATGTAGGTTAAAGTTGTTCTTTAACTTTCCAATTACTTAGGTAGAAATGATGTGTTTCTTAATACCACTCATTGCTTATGATGTCATAATTAGTTATGGACATTCACTACCAAAATAATTTAGGAGCTATAGGGTCACAAGAAAATGATATGCATGGATTAGGATATTACTCATGAATGAGATTTAACTTGTGTACTTAAGTGTTTAGGTAATCAATTTAAACAACACTGGCTTACAGTTGGCTAACTAGAGTCTCCAATTGACCAACTGGGAATGCAAGTCGATCGACTGAAGTGTCAAGTCAACCAACTCGATGATTAGTAGGACTGGATCAATGAATTATTGTTGACATCACATCATGCATTGATCATCACATTAAAAGCTAGTAATTTTGTGAATAAAATATGTAGCCAATCCACTGACTGGTGGTTTGCAACAAATGAAAATTCATGAAATTTTTCTCCTCATGTCCCCAAGTTTTTGGAAACCCTAACCAATTTAGTCCTATATATAGGGGGGTGGCAAAAGTCTCTCAACATAGATGCTCCCCATCTCAACTTTGTGGTAACATGAGAGACAAAGACATCTTACATATGAAATGGATAGATAGTCAAATAAAAGAAAGTCAATGTGAGCATATTGCCAATACAAAGGGACAACTTCTTACCACTAGTTCTCAAAGAATGACAAGGAGTTTGTGGTGGTTCGTGTGGACTACGGATAAGCACGGAGGCCATGCTAGGAGGACATCGTCAACCACAATCCATGGTTCTACACCAGGAGGCCTCCGCCTACTGTTGTCCAAGTGCCGCTTGAGAAAGAAGCACAATATTGTAAGGATTGTAGCTGGACTTGCCCCAACAACAGGTATGTGCCTTGCAATCTTCCTTCCCTTTCATAGTTATTGACACAATCACTGGTTTAGGTGGAATATAGAAAGTTTTTATTGTTTCCATTGACATCTCTGTCATTTTATTTCCCTACAGTGGTATGAGAGCCATGCCAATTTACTATGCTCTGAAATTAAATCGATAAGATTGGTTTTTTATTTTATCATTTATTTTACTAAATATGCTGCAAATATTAAAATGATAAATGTTCATATCTAATTAAATACCACATATTCTAGGGGATGTCCCGCATATTCTCTCTCTCTCTCTCTCTCTCTCTCTCTCTCTCTATATATATATATATATATATATATATATATATATATATATATATATATAGGACCATCTTTAATAGCCGAACAAGTAGCTGCCCGCCCCCCATTTTGGTTTTTTTTTCAAGTTTCTTACTTTTGACATGTAGAGGGTTACTTTGCCTTGCAAACTGTTAAGTTTCATACATAAATAGTTACATTTGAATCAATAGATTTTAAAACACGATTATATATATATCTGCTCTGTATTTTGTACTGATTTACTTTTTTAGTCGTACAGTTACTTTCTTATCAACATAGTTACTTTTTAGATAGCAGTATTACTTTTCTAGCAAGAATAGTTACTTTTTTGGCTGTCGGGTAGTGAACTTCAGGCTACCCACGCGGGTATTCAATGAATGCCCTATATATATATATATATATATATATATATATATATATATATATATATATATATATATATATATATATATATATATATATATATATATATATATATATACATACATATATACATACATACATACATATACATAAAATGGAGCCTATCCCTAAGGGATAGGAAATTTCATATACATGTCTCTTATTTGGATTTAAAGTATGCCAGGTAGATGAGTTGTGTATCAAAAATCATTCAAATCCAATATGTGTAGCACCTTTATCTTGAAGTTTTACACTTAGTTAAATGAATGATGATTCTGAAAATTAGCTGAAATCAGTAGCTACCACTCAAATATTTTCATTTATATCTCCTAAAATAAAATGGGATCATCCTGAAATTTTAATAGCATCTAATCCAAATAATATATTTTGCATCCATACATTAATCACCACTTAACCATGCTAAATAGACACCGGTATAGCGAGTTTCCTATACCTGATAGTATAGGCTCCCGATCCTCATATATATATACATATATATATATATATATATATATATATATACATATATATGTATATATATATGTATATATATAGACACACACTAGTGAATACACACGTGCACAAGCACGTGACAAATTAAAAATACTAAATTTTACTTAGATAAAATTGGAACACAATTAGATTCTAATTAGGTAAAATTGGTTATTATTATCAAATAAAACTAAATTAAAGAAATTAAAGCATTGGTAAAAAATAATATGTCTATGTGGCAAATTTTACTTTGTTTACGGAGATATTGTATGTTCAGTTTGACATGTGGTTGAAAAATATATAGAAATGAAAATTAAATAACTATAAGTGTAATGATATTAATAGAAATATTTGAATTCCAAGAATGATACCACATTTTATAAGACTCCAGTGTAACTTGAATCTTCTGCAACGATTTACATTTCAAATTACACTACATATTAAATAATAGATGCCACCTTATCCTTATAGATCTTATGCTTATATATACAATGATATGTCATCAAATTCATGATTTTTGTTAGGGTATTACAATTGAATTCTACTTAAGTACAATTGAATTACTATTCATACATCTAGGTGGTGAAATTTGAGTCAGATCTTTTCTGAATGCAAAAAGAGAAGTATGATATGTATATTTAAGGATTGACAAAGCAGTTACAAATAACTTTCTAAGTAGCTTATATATCACATCCGACATAGGTGATGAAACAATTCCACAAAAAATAATTCAAAAGTAACAACTTAATTTCAAGTACATCAAGAATGTAATTTTATTACTTTCCTTGAAAGTTGAGGCTTTGGGGAAATCTTGAATTTTTTTTCTAGATGAAATTTCTTTTTGTACATGTTCAAACTAGGAAATAAAATAGCATGTTTCAATTTCTACAAATCACTAATTAACTGAAAAAAGAAATAATAAGGGGATTAATGATGTAGAGTAGGGTTTGGAAAACTATTCTTTCATTCCTAAACAAACAAAATAATCTATAAATTTAATGTAGATATAATTACAATGAAAGTTAATTGACTCCTCATCATGGTGTAGCTTACAGTCTATATTGTTTTTTTATTTATAATGCCCTTGAGATGTGTCATGTACACATCCTCAAGAAGATTTCCATTAAGGAATGTGATTTTAACATCCATCTGCTAAATCTCATACTCATAATAAGCTACATATGGCAAGTATGATCCAGATGGATTTATCCACAGAAACTGGAGAAAATGTTTTGTCACATTCAACATCTTGATCTTGTCTGAAACCCTTTGCACCCATTCAGCTTTTCTAAGGTTTGTACATTACCATCATGATAGGTTAACCATGTCTTCCTTAGTGAATTATCTTCAAATTGAATTCCATAATAGAGAAAAGGATGTCAAGGTTAATAACCTTATCAATCAAGTAAATGATGTAAAATGTAAGAGAAAACCAAACATGTTCAATCATAAGTTTGTGCAATCTTTCAAGAAAGATGAGCAGCCTGGTCACAATAAGAACTCTGATCCTGGGTGCCAACATATTTGTTGTGCATTTGGCAAGTTTGGCCATCTTACAAATGTTTGTAGGGACTATAAAGGTCAAATGAAGCAAACTTACCAGCCTCCTAAGAATGAAAAAGTAAACAATATCAATGTGGGGGCTGGTGCATCCTCTTACGAAAGATTATATACCACCAATTCTCTTGTTCTTAGTATTAACGTTTCTTCTAGTGAAAACTAGTGGATAAACTCTGGTGCCGTTTATCATATTTTCTATGACCATTTTGCTTTTTCTACCTATCAGACAAACAACAATCGTGTGATCTCTTGGGATGATGATGTGTCTGTGAAGCATATTGTAGGTTGTGGATATGTGGATCTAAACCTCACATCTATGAAAGTCCATAGAATACAAAATATTTTACATGTTCCTATATTTAACAAAAACCTAGTTAGTAAAGTCTTGACCATTTCGTCTAGTTACACTTGTTTTGCCAAGGGAATAAAGTTGTAATCTCTATATTTAGTTATTACATAGTTGCATCTGTGGGGGTTTAATTAAGCTATGCATCTCATCTTGTAATGATACTTCTCATATTAATGATAACTATTTGAGCACCCTTTCTACTTCAATATATTGGGATATTTGGCATACTAGTCTGGGACATGTGCATAGGAGCGGCGGATTTTGTCTCGATGACAGTAATCTTAGTGGCGCACCTTCACCTATAAGATCATCTGAACTCTATTATTTATTTATTCTTTAATATTGATTAAATTAAATTGTTGTCATATATATTGAAAGTATCTTGTTCAAATAATGACTAGAAATCGTATTATTTCCCACACGTTTTTCTTGTCTTGTTCTTATTCCATTAGTTTTAATCTACGATAACTGCTTCTAAATTATATTTTGGCCGCTCTCACCTGGTTTCACTGTTCAACCATATTAAGCATTTTTAATTGTTAATTACCGCTCTTTCGTCATATCCAGGTCAGACCTCCAAGGAAGAACCAATGGGCACCAAGTATATAAGGCCATCCTTTAAAAACCAATGGACATACTCTCTGGCTTTACCTCCTAAGAAAGTTCACTCAATCTACGAGAGAAATGACCACATGATTTCTTATGAAATATTCAAAAATATCTCACCTACAGGGACAACCAACTGCTTGACCAGCTTCGTGGTTGTGGTCAATGCCTTTCTTTTCTCCCTTACAGAGGCCTTCAACTTGGTTAATTGATGAGAAGCAGTATGCAGCAAGGATGGTTTTCGACAACTTTGTGATGGTGGTCAATTTTTCTTTGGTGTGGGCATCTAGACTGCGAAGCAGTAAATGTTGGATTGTAGGTTGGAACATGAATTTTTGATTTAAACAGATTGATCTAATACTATTTAAGGAATTATAGAACTCTGAAAGAATTCAACATTGATATTATAATCACCTTAAAGCATTCCATGTAGGCTGCAAGAATGCCAATAAGCCTACTGGTTATTCTCTTGGGATCGTAGTGCTTTATCTTTGTGTGTATTGGGGAGCAGTGATGTGGATGTACCTAGGTGCTGAGAAGATCATGGTAGCATCAACTGGTGATATTCTCAAAGTGTCTTCCACATCGTCATTTGTTGTTTGTGATATTCCCTAGATGTATGATGAAATACAATGTAAGCTGTTTGTATTACAAACCTGAAAAGAAGAGGATTGAGAATGTATTGTCCCAGTCTCTGTTGTCGTTGTGTGAAAGAAGAATGCAGTCCTCAGAACACCCATCTTTTTAAAACCAAACACCACAAAATATGAGCAAGGGGGAGGTGGTGGTGGAAAGTGTTTGGCCTCATCCCACCATTTGTGGTAACTGCCTTGAGTGATTTTTCTGGAATCATTACTTGGCCTTTTGTGGAGTCATTCATTAACGAAAGTTATTACCGATTGAGGAAGTGATGGTTAAAGATGAAATTTGTGGGTGGACAATATAAAATCTTGATATTTTAAAAGAGTGATTATAGGGATATTAGGTAGGTCTTGGTGGTATATTTTAACAAAGTGGTAGGAGCAGGGTGTAGTTACATCTCAAAACCAATTAAGACATAATTTGATATCGTAAAAATCGAACAAAAGAGTAGAGCAAAACACATTAAAATTGACACCAGATAATCAACTGACTGACAGGAGTATTTTTTTAGAGAAGAAAATTGACACTATTTTAAATTCTCATACCAATTGATAGATGAATTTATTTATTGGACTTTTTAAGACTTGTTATAGATTTATTTTTTTATTTTTATATAAGTCAGAGGGTTTTTTATTCATCTCACCCCTCTCGTACAAGCAAATTTAAAGCACTGTTACAATCTAACTCAGAACTGGGAAAAGTAAACTTGGTAGTACTACTACCATTACATGACTCTTTAATTGATTTATTTGTTTATTGATTTTGAAGATCATTGTCCAATATTTGTTTATGGATTTTTTGGAATGAAGATAGTGGATCAGTAAGTTTATTCATTTGTTTTAGAAATGACATAATAGGGACGTACATAGTGGTAGTGAGGAAATAGAAATAATGGATCATTTTCAATGGAAGAGGAAATATAGAAGTTATTGATAGAGTGGAAAAGAGAAGGGGAAAGAGAGGAGTCAAATCTATATTATATGTGAGAAGGAAATGTTGTACAAATAAATCGCTAGAAAAAGTTGATTAGGAGGATTTGTTTGTTTTTCATTAAAGAAGTTAAAGAGACTAATATTGGGGCTTGGGAAGAGAATATGAAATGTTGTCATCATATGGTTTATGCTTGATTGTAAAGTTAGTGAAATTAGTTTTAGACAACATTGAATTAGGGAGAAAGTAGTATAAGTAGGGGAGAGAATTTAGGAACCGTTTGTAAGTGTATGAAGAGAGAGACAAAGATAAGAAGATTATGGGAGTGAGTGAGGGGATGTGGATGAAGAGGAAAATGGGGATTAGTTGCTTGATTGAGGTAGGGGGGGAAATAGAATAGAAGTATAACTGCTTGGAAAAAGTAGACCAATGAGTATGTTTATCTATTTTGGCAATGACATAAGGGGGACAAACATAGTGGTAGTAGGGAAAGAGAAATGATCGACCATTTTCAATGGGAAGAAGAGTTATCGAAGTTATTTAGAGAGTGGAAAGTGAAAGGGGGAGAGAGGAATCAAATTTGTATAATTGGCAAGAAGGAAATGTTGTACAAATGAACCACAAGAAAGAAGGTGAATGGGAGGACTGGTTTATTTTTCATGAAAGAAGTTAAAGGGACAAAAATCAAGGCTTGGGAAGAAAACACAGAATGGAGGAGTTGGATGGTTTTTGTTTGATTGAAAAGTCCATTCATGGCTTTAGTTTACGAACCATTTGAAACAATGTGTTCATTAGGGAGAAAGGTGTTGAAAGTGGGTAGGAACCATTTCTAAGTGCATGAGGAGAGATACAAAGAAAAGAAATACTTTGGAAGTGAGTGAGGTAATGCGGATGGAGAGGGGAATGGGGATATGTTGCTTAAAAGAAGGAGAGAAGAGAGAGAATTAAGGAAAGCTTAGCATTTTAAAATTGATGACATTTGATACGCAAGTGGCATTTTTGTAATTAGTAGAAGTTATTCACTCTTTTTACAGTAGAATATATATATATATATATATATATATATATATATACATATACATATACATATATATATATACATATATATATTAAAGTTATATGTGTCACCCTAAAATTGTTTTGATAGTGGATGTAAGCATGGTCATGGACGTTACTCCCTGGACATGTGTGCATTATTGAATGGTTTATTTCCTATCTTTTTAATCAGTTTGCATACCAAGCCTCTCTCTCGCTCTCTTTCTACATATGTAAGTTAATGCTGTCCTCCCTATATTCCCCTCAAATGTGAATTGAGGTTTCACTTATACAATGTAATACATTAATAGGATAATTTTAATTTATATTTCAGAGAAAGAGAACACATTCTACACCACGTAGTTGATCGACTAGAGGACCGAAGAAGCTATAGATTGAAGGAGCAAATAGATCAACTGGAGGCCCAATCAACTGACTAGAGTATTCCAGATGACAACTTGAGCCAAAAGCTAGTCGACTAACTGTCAGGCAGATGAATCGATAGACTGGAAGAGTCTAATCGATCGAATGACTTGTTTCAACACTAGTTTTTCTTTTTAGGTTGTAACATGTGATGTTTGACCTTATATCGATGGAAATTCTTTGTGTCTTCCAAGAATTATATTAGTATGGACATAACCATGGCTCATATTTTATGATTGCATGTTTTTTTGTTGGATATAGTATATATTTGATACATAATATAAGTATGTGGTGATTGAATATGTACATATATTTACACATAAATAAAACTCTTCAGTTAAATATTAAGTCTGAGATGTTTTCCACTGCAACACACATGAAATGCTTGATCGACCAAATGTGATCTTGCCAAGTTTCGTGCGCCATCTATCTCGTGGAAGTGTGATGGAAGTTATGTGAGTCTGCCAAGTAGGGTGCATTATTGTCGTGTTGGTATTTGGGTCAGGCTTAACTAGGTGACCTTAATGAGATTAAGTTCCTATAAGAACAAAGATGACACATGACAAGATGTTGTGCATACCATCTATCCAAGAATTGCATGAGATGTGATTGGAAATGTTTCCTACCTTAATAATTGGTTGTGAACGTTAACATTGGTTGGGAAATGACTTAATTATTTTGGGTTTGACTTACTAGAAGGTTGTATACTGCAATCTTCTGAGTTGATAGTGAAAGTTATCAATTTGAATAAAATAATAGGAGCTATAATTAATTAAAGGCCTAATTAATTTTTTTTAAAATTTTCTTTAACAAAATCAAACGAAAATGATTTTAACAAAATGAAAATTTCTTTTGTAGATACAAATGGCAAACAACAACACATTTTCTTCATGATCGGTCCTTGAGATGGACAAGTCAAACAGTAATAACTTCCATGAATAGTTCAAGACATTGAGAATAATTCTCACACAAGAGCCCAATCTCTATGTCCTGGAGACACCAGAGCCAAATGAACCCACTCCCTTCGTGCCTAAGGCTGACAGGGGTTCTTACAAGAAGCACTTGAAAGATATCATAGATGTCAAGTGCCTGATGCTATGCTCAATTAACTATGTGTTGTAAAGACAACATGAGAATATGGATGTTCTTGATGTGGTTACACATCTTAAGAATATGTTCCAAGATTAGGAAATACAAGAGAAATATGATGTCTCAAAGGCATTGTTCAACTATAATATGTTGAAAGAGAAGGGGCCCCATGTTCACAAGTTGATTGGATATGTGAAGAACCTGGTGAGATTGGGATTTTCTTTCGCCAAGAGTTGTCCAAAGATGTGATTCTACAATCATTGGGGGAATCATGCAACCAATTTGTCATGAACTACATTATAACAATTTTGGTTAAACGTTGTTAGAATTTTTTGGTATGTCAGAACTACTGCAACTCAAATGAATAAGGACAAACCCGAACCTATGATCATGATCAACAGAGGAAAAGAAAATACTAAGGGAAAAGGTAAGGCTAAGAAGAGTTCTAAAGCTGGCTAGAAACCCACGTCTTTACACTAAAAGTAAAGGGAGGGGTGAATAAGGAAGGAAATTGTCATCATTGTCACCAAGATGGACACTAGAAAAGGAATTGCCCTCTCCACCTGGAGGAACTGAAGAAGAAGAAGCAAGTGACAAAAATCTCCACTATAGGTATATATGTTATTGATATAAGTATGTCTGTTTCTTTATCTTGGGTACTGGCTACCTAATGTGGATCTCACATATGTTTGAGAATACAAAATCTAAAAAGAAGTAAACGTTTAAGAAAGTTCGAGGTCAAAGTGTGCATTGTGAATGGTGTATGAATTACTGGCACTGCAGTTGGAACCTATCATTTATTTCTGCTCAATGGGATTGTAGTAGAGTTGGATAACTTCTATTTTGTACATTTCATTTATAGAAAGATCATTCATGTATCTTGTATGAACAAGAATGGATTGGAATTGCATAAAAAGAATGGTCTATGTTCTATTTCTATATATGAGCTCTTTTATAGAAGTGTCCCGATGTCCTATGGTCTTTTACTTATTAGATATAGAAACAAATTCTTATTACGTAAATAGCAAAAGGTTAAAACTCGATAACTCAAATAAAACATACCTTTTTCATTGTCGTCTAGGACACATAATTGAGAAACACATTTCTAAACTCCATAAATATTATTATCTAGACTCTTTTGATTTTGAATCAATAGGGACATAAATATATTATTTATTGGGAAAGATGACATAGGCTCCTTTTAGTAGACTCAGCAAGAGAGTGAGTAGTCTATCAAGACTTGTATATACTGATGTATGTGGACCATTTAGCACCAAATTCTAGAGGTGGTTACCAAACATTCATTACATTTATTGATGATCTCGGTAGGTATGGCTATGTGTACTTAATGAAGGACAAGTCAAAAACTATTTAAAAATTCAACGATTTCATGAATAAAGTACATAACCAACTTGGTAAAAGTATTATAAGACTTCATTTTTTTCATGGTGGAGAGTACTTTAGCTGAGAGTTTGAGGACATTCTATGAGATCGTGGTATCGTATCACAACAGACTCCACCTGGAACACATCAATATAATGGTGTATTAGAAAGAAGGAATCACACATTACTAGATATGGTGTGATGGATGATGAGGTATATTGGTATACTGACTTCCTTCTAGGAAATGATCTAGAAACCACATCATTTACAAAAAAATGGTGTATCATCTAAAATGGTGTAAAATACACCATATGAGATCAAGTATGGGAAGCGTACCAATATGTCTTTATGAAGATTTGGAGATGTGAATCTTATATGAGAAAGAAATTCTCCAAAAAGCTTGGACCCAAACTAGATACATGTTATTTTGTTGGATATCCTAGGGAAACCAAAGGATACAACATCTATACTCCATCTAACAACAAAGTGTTTATTGGAAGGGTTGATGTAATCTTAGAAAAGGAATTTATTTCCATAGAAATAAATGTGAGAAAAGTAGAACTCAAAGATGTTTAAGACCAACAACAAAATATTGAACTTGTAGAAGTACAAAAGGAACATGGAGAGTCAAAAATTCTTATTGAATCTCAAGTTCCTCAGGCAACACGGGAACCTCACAAATCTAGTAGGACACACCTTGAGCCTGAAAGATATAGTTATCTTGTGACTGAAGAAGGCCATGAATTTGTCATAGATGATGAGCCAACAACCTACTTAGAAGATGTTAAGGGACCAAGTCCTGAAAAGTGGCTTGAGGTCATGAGATATGAGATGGAATCCATATACACCAACAAGGTATGGACCTTGGTGGATCCACCTGAAGGGATAAAATACATGAGGTGCAAGTGGGTATTCAAGAAGAAGACTAACATGGATGGTAATGTACAAACCTTAGAAAAGTTGAATGGGTGCAAAGGGTTTTAGACAAGATCAACATGTTGACTATGAAAAAAAAATTTCTCCAGTTGCCATGGATAAGTCCATCTGGATCATGATTGCCATTTTAGCTTATTATGAGTATGTGATTTGGAAAATGGATGTTAAAACCACATTCCTTAATGAAAATCTTCTTGAGGATGTGTACATGGCACATATCAAGGGTTTTATAAATCCAAAGTAAGACAATATAGTCTGTAAGCTGCATATGTCAATCTATGGATTGAAGCAAGCATCTCGAATTTACAATCTTTGATGTGATGAAATAGTAACGAGTTTGGCTTTAGTAACAATGAAGATGAATTATGCGCTTACAAGAAGGTTAGTGTACCATAATTGTATTTCTCATATCGTATATAGATGAATACTATTGATGGGGAATGACATCCATACATTAAAAATGGATAAAAACCTAGTTGGAAAGTACATTCTCTATGAAGGACTAGGGCAAAGCATGATATATCTTATGACTCATAATATACAGAGAGAGATCTAGAAGGCTTCTTGGATTAAGCCAGAGCACATACATTGATAAGGTTCTACATGGAGAACTCAAACAGAGGAAACTTCCCCATGTCTCATGGTGTATCTCTAGAGCTCAATGTCCCAGTTCTTGTGAAGAACGGGAACACATGAGTAAGATTCCATATGCATATGCAATTGGATCTATCATGTATGCAATGTTGTGTACTCATCCTAATGTGTCACATGTTGAGAATGATAAGTAGATATCAGTTAGATCTCGAAGAATGTCACTGGATTGTCATGAAGAACATCCTTAAGTACTTGATAAGAACTAAGGATCACTTTCTTATCTAGAGTGGTAAGGAAGAGTTGGTGGTAAAGGGTTACACTGATGCAAGCTTCTAAATTGAAAAGGATGACTTCAGGTCACAATCTAGATTTTTGTTTTCCCAAACAATGAAGTTGTAAGATGGAAGAGTTCCAAGTAAGAAACACTTGTTGATTTTACAACAAAGGTTGAGTACATTGCTGCCTCCAATGTAGCAAAGGAAGTTATTTGGATCAAGAAGTTCACTGATCTTGGGGTGGTTCCAAGAACATACAATGGTGGTTCCATCTCATAAGAGAGATTGTATAGCAAGGAGATGTGAATTTCTACAGATTACCAACCAAAAGAAATGTTGTTGACCCCTTTGACAAAAGCATTTTCACATCATAAGTATATAGGTCATGTTACATCACATGGGATTAAATTCATGGGTGATTGGCTCTGAGTGCAAGTGGTAGTATGTTGGTATGTATGCCCAGAGAACCAGTCATATGATGATTGTAATGTGGAATCTTGTACTTGATTTAATAAATAATAGGGGGAATTTTCATCCATATGTTTTTTCAATTATGAGATGTTGGTACATAATGATAGATGTATAAAATAATGATATTACTTGATGAAATATGCCTTCATGTTGAGGACCTAAACAATGGGATCATATGTATGATAAGAGTATACACATTCTTGTTATGTTCCTAGTCAGATATTATTGTGGAAACAATATAGACAACAATAATACATTAGAATAGAATGTGTATTGATTAATGATAGAATCTCATTTGTCATGATATACGATATCAAGTCAAACATTTAGGTACTTTTTAGATAACATTGTACTAGACAGACCACCTTGAGAGTAAAACATGGAAACCATTGAATGGTAGTCAGAATCGGTTCTCATAGGAATAGTGGTTCTTAGACCTGAATTCATGACACTCATTACACGTTGTTCAATGTACTTTGATACCATCCAACATGACCTTGAGTATGGGTTACCATAGACGTGGTGCTAAGATACATTGTGACATATGGGGATTGATTGTGAGCGATGTAGATAGGATTTATCCCTCCCTCCAAGGTTGATATCCTAGCCACTTGATAAGCAAGACTGAGAAACATATGGCCATACTCATGTGAATCAATATGTGATATGTGATCTCACATGCATCTAAGATAGACTTCTCTAGTTGAAGGAACATGGATTGAATGTTTAGAAGATGACGATTCCATGCCTCATGTTCAATCTAGATATAAGTTACAAAGGAACTATACAATCATGATAACACTAGTCACATGTATAGATTGAAGTTGTTCTCCAACTTTCCAAGTAAGTGGGTAGCAATAATCTGTTTCTAGATACCACACATTGCTTTTGATGTTATTATATAGTTATGGACATTCACTGTCAATGTAATAGGACCTATAGGGTCACATAAATAGGATGCACCTAGAGTAGGAGTCTACTCATGAATAAGGATTATATTGGTTACTAAAGTGTTCAAATAATCGACTAAAACAACATTGGCTAAAAGTTGGCTGGATGCATTGTCCATTCAACCGACTGGGAATGCCAGTCAATCAACTGAAGTGTCTAGGTGAGTGATTGAAAAAAGTCTACTCGACTGATTGGACAATCAATAGGATTGGATTAAGGAATTGATGCTAACATCATTACATGCATTTATTATTGCATTAAAATCCAATACTTATATGAATATGAAATATAGACATGGAACGACTGCGATTCTAGTCAATTGCAAAGTGGTTCTCAACAACTGAAAATTCATGAAGTTTGTATCCCCGTGTCCCCAAGTTTGTGGAAACCTTAACCCATCCACTCCTATATAAGTGGGACAAGGCTCTCAACACAAATACTCCTCATCTCTACATTATGATAACATGACAGCCAAAGTCATCTTACCCATAAAAGGGAGAGATAACCAAAGGGGAGAAAGTCAATGCTAGCATGTTGATAGCATGAAGGGACAACTCCTTCCTACCAGTTTTATAAGAATGAAGAGGAGTTTCTCATGGTCTGTGTGGACAATACGTAGAGGAGTGGAGGTCATTCCGATCACTCTAGGAGGACATTGTCAACCTTCATCTTTGGTTCTACAACAGGAGGCCAAAGGTGATTGTTGTTCGGGTGCTGCTTAAGAAAGAAACACAACATTGCAAGGATTGTTTCTAGACTTTCTCTAAGACTAGGTATATGCCCATCTACCTTCCTTCACCTTCATAGTTATTGATGTGATCAATTGGTTTATTAGGGATATGGCAACTTTTTTCCACTGCCACCTCTATTGCCATATTTCCCTACACTTGTCCCAATATGGGGTTGACCAACCCTAGGTAGAGATGCCACCCCTAAAAGGTGAATTGAGGCTATAATGTTTTCTAAGGTTATTAAGAAAAGAGACAAGAAGAGGACAAAACTAGAGATGAGGAGGGAAATGTATTCTAAGGTTTATTAAGCAAAGAGATGAGAACAGGATGAAATGAGATATGAAAAACTAAAGGAGATATTATTTCAGACAAACCCTAGATTCTAGTCGGGCGGGTATCAAATTGTGTTAGGGATTCCTTGCATAGAAACATATTGTTGTCAAAGAAAATCTTTCCAGCCATCAAAGTCAATATTATGTCTAGAGACAATTTACCTATAGATAATTCCCTAAGAACAATTCTTATATTTCTGTAAATTTTTTTAAATTATCAACTATTATATAGTATTTTATAAATTTGGTCTCTAATACTAAATGAGAAGACCTTGACTTTTGAATAACTCCCAATTAAGAGAGATCATAAAGTTGAGAGCCAATACATGAATTTCTATGTTATAAATTGAACAAATAAAAAATAATATTCAAATTATTTCTCATTAGTTGAACAAAGACCAATTATACAATGTACAATGAGGATCCTCTTGTGAGTTACATTAATTTTCAAAGGAAAATAGCATATACATGAGAAGAAGTACTAAAGTGTCTAACTAATCCTCCTTGGTATTAAACAATAATATCTTCAATTAATGTCATCTAAATCTCCATGTATAACTTTATTTATGGTAGTTACCTACAACTTCACCAAATTAAAGCACTTGCCAATATATTATTATACTTTGTACATGGGTGCATACAAAAGTACATATATAATGTTCGCAATCAAGTATTTGCAACTTTAAACTTCTTTTTTATTAGATATTCTGACCAATTCTTGGTATGCTATCTCAAGCGTAATCATTTTCCGTCCTTGGACTTATGTTGTTACCCCTTGATAAATGTAACCCATGGTTCAGAATATCATATTTACTTTATGTGATAATCATTGGAATTATAATTAGATACGAAGTAAATAAACATCCATGAATTTATTTCATCAAGCTTTGAGAAATCCTCGACAAACTTCACATTTGATATTTGCAATTATTCATAAAAAACTACATGCCTTATTAATGCAGATCACTTGCTGTCATAACTCAAGCACATGATCCAACCAATCAAGATTCAAGAAATCAATCAATCACTTGATTTGCATGTATCATTAACTCTAAAGTGTTATCATGTATTCTCATTGTTCATATTTAATCTAACTTAGGTGTGGACTAGGATTTAGGATCATTTCATGTTTGGATTAGTAATAAGGGTATCAAACTCTAATTCCTCCATATCATTATTTCCAAGGTTTTCAAACCATAACAAAGCATCAAACATATCCTTAATTCTAAGATTTTTCATTACATCATATTAAAATTAGATTATATCAAGTTAAATAAATTGAACATGATACAAACATTAGTTTCGTAGAATCTAGGATTTCATATAATCTTCACATCACTATCATACACAAAATACACTTTTGAGAAAGAAGCATAATTAGGAAGATTAATTTGTGAACCTACCACTTAGATCATAAGTATAATATCTCATTATAGGTATTATGTCACACAAACAAGAGAAATTCTTCATCACATAATATCTTAAGGGAACAATATTTCAATACAGTCAACCTTTTATTCATTAACATTAGGCTTCATACTCATACATCAAAGTAACCTCTTAATCTAAAAAATACACTATAAGAGCCTCATATTACTAAGAAAGATATATCAAACTATATTAATTCATATTGCAATTATTATCAATCAAGATTACCATTTACTTAACACATATAAGGTATTTATATTACTTTATCATATTCATCAATATCGAAAGGCACTTTTTGAACTAGAAGACTAATTAGGATTCCAACATATTTTATTTGTAATCTACTCATTGAACTAAAAAAATGATACATAATCTAATCACTAGAGCTACAAATGATTTACTCATATAAAAAATAATATTATGTATACCAATGGTAAGGTGCCATGTCAACACAGAATCCTTATCCAGATCACGCTTTAGAGACAACTCAGAATCAAGGAAATATCCTAGAGCCTCCGACACTTAGAATACACATCCATGTACCCCATGGTCATTTGATCTCTAAGTCATCTTCTTTCTGGTGATACAATCAGATCCCATACATGGGCAAATTGACCGCAAATTGACTTCCTGCTTCGATGATCCAAAATCCAAGTGGAGATCTAGGCACTCTTGCATAGCCTCTCCCAACCTGGTTTGATGCTTACTAAGGTTTAGGTGGTCAGGATTAGGGAAGACATGGTCGCAACATAGCTTCTTCTAATTAAGAAACCAAAGATCTATTAGTTCATGTAGGTGTTACCTGGATGCATCATAGGCATTGGTGAATCATCATAAATTCCTTCTAGGAACCATTCAAGATCATCGCCACATCCAGGGATGGTCGTCTGCATTTGATTTGTTTCTCATCTAGATCATTGAAGCAGACTATTGAGTATCAGAGATTAGTCCATGTCTGAGAGTGATGGAGGTTGGATAGGTTCCAATATTATTTCATGAGAGTAGAGGAGGCTATATATATATATATATATATATATATATATATATATATATATATATATATATATATATATATATCCTCTAGTGTATATACAGCCTCCTCTAATGTATATATATATACATATATATATATACATATATATACATATACATATACATATAAATATATATATATATATATACACACACACACACACATACATACATACATTTGATTTGTTTCTCATCTAGATGATTGAAGCAGACTGTTGAGTATCAGAGATTAGTCCATGTCTGAGAGTGATGGAGGTTGGATAGGTTCCAGTCTTATTTCATGAGAGTAGAGGACGCTATATATATATATATATATAGGGTAGCGATCCAGTGAGAAACATCCCACGGTGAGAGCATGAGAGCCATTTGAATAACTACAAATTCAGAATAGTTTTTTAAAATCCAACCATATAGATGAATAAAGTATCATTTCACTTACCTTCCCACAAAAAATCATTGCAATCAGACATTGCTTGCATGTCCATATGTATAATATACACTTTTTACATCCAACTGTCAGCCTAAAATTCAATATAGAGTGTCGAAAAATATATTGTTGTTGTGAATGATATACAAATCGGATGGTTTTAAAATTTTGTAGGAAGGTAAATATTAAGGTATACTTGTAATCTATATGGTTGGATAAAGAAAAATTGATCTATGTGGAGAGTTATTTGAATGCCTCTCATGCTCTCACCAAGACATGTTTCTCACTGGATCGTTGCCCTATTTATATATATATATATATATATATATATATATATATATATATATATATATATATACACATACATACATACTTGCATATATATATATATATATATATATATATATAACATACATACATACGAATACATACATACATACAACCCGCCCCCTCCGTCCCTAGGGTTCCTCTGGCGATCAGCCAGGCGACCCTGAGAAGGACCGACGGCAATGGGATCTCCTCACCGAGATCCTTCCACCTCATCCACCGCACCATCCATTCCCATCTCCACCCCACCACCACCCCAGCCTGCCACCAACAGATCCATTTCTACGGAGAAATCGACGGAGTCTGGAGTTGCACCCAAGAAACTATGGACTCACGTCGTGATGAGAATGACGGCCCAAGAGAAGGAAAGCTCTGAACTGAACTTTCCCAAGGGATCAAAGGTTGATGGCAAGGTCGTTGTCACGCTCGAAGAGGAGGAATATAGCAGGATGAAGGACATCTGGGAGTTCTCGGTCTCTATCTACGTCATGGGGAAGAGACCATTTTATCCTCATCTTACTGCATGGATCAGGAGAACATGGCACCCTAAGGGAGAGTTCGACCTGATATCAAAGCCTAATGGATTCTTTATAATCCGGTTCTCTAATGACACTGATAAGCAAGCGTGCCTCCTCGGAGGTCCTCGCTGGTTCGATTACCAGATGGTCATCACCAAAGACTACAAGTATGGTGATCCTTTGGTCAAGGAATATCTGTCTTCTATCCCAGCTTGGATCCGGATCCCTTCCAATGGAAAGACCTGGACCAAAAAAGCCACAGGCACCATGGCGGCTGGGGTAGGCACAGTACTCCATATCGAAACCAAATCCATGGAAGGTCATGGTACAGATGAAGCTCGAGTGATTGTGGAACTGCAAGCAGAGGAAGAACAACCCGATACTGTTTCGCTTAGGGTTCCGGGCAGAGGTGAACAACCTTTCAAGATTCAATATGATCATATTCATACGAAATGCTCTTCTTGTTGTGTCTTTGGTCACAATGAAGACGACTGCCCCAAGAAACCTAAATCTACCACGCCCCAGCAAGAGGATGACTTCCAAGTCCCTAAAAAGGTTTGGAAACAGAGACCAGCTGATAATCAGTCAGCCGGGAAATCCAACACAAAAGAGGGGGAGGTTGTCAAGCCTGCGGAAGCGACCACTTCGAATAAATTTGATGCTCTGGATTCAGACAAAGAAGAAGGTGAACTACTGGTGATCGAGAAAGAAAATCCTCCTCCTGCTGCATCTTCATCCTCCCAAGGAAAAGGAAAAGAGCGAGAGAAAGTGCCTCCAAGGCGTACAAGGAATTCCAAAAATTCTTCTTAATGTCCGTTTTGGTCTGGAATGTAAAAGGAATCAATAATCCGACTAAAAGGAAGGAAGTTAGGGAATGGATTGTTAGAAGTGATGTCTCTATTTCTGCTATCATTGAAACTAAAATCAAAAGGTGTAATACCAATTACATCAACTCCATTTTTCCCAATGGATGGAGTAGTATCTCAAACCATGATGAAGTAGATCTGGGAAGAATTTGCTTGGGTTGGAACCCAAATGTCTGGAACATAGATGTCTTCAAGAAAATTGATCAAATGATCACTTTAATATGTAAAAATAATGGAGGACTTCTCATCTGGTTCACAGCAATCTATGCCTTTAATCTCCACAATCAATGCATAGATCTTTGGAATGACATTGAGTCTCTCTCAAACATCATTAATGATCCCTGGCTGATCATGGGAGACTTCAACAATGTTAGGCTTCAAGAAGAAAAGAGAGGGGTCGTCTTGCCCATGAAGTAGCTATCAAAGCTTTTAACCACACTATAAATGCAGCTGACCTCTGCGAGCTTCCTATGAGCGGGAGTATCATCTATACTTGGAACAATGAAGGAAAGCCCAATAAAAGAATTGCCAGTAAGCTCGATAGAGCTCTTGTCAACAACCATTGGCTTCAAGTTCTCCCGCATTCCCATGTTAAGGTAGTGAGTGCTGATATAAGTGACCACGCACCACTTATCATGCAGGTTCAAGAAAAGAAGAAGAAGGCGAGGCCTTTCCGATTCAAGAACTTTTGGACCAATTGGGATGGTTATTCTGATATCATCCAAGAAGCCTGGAAAGAAATTATAGTAGGAAACCCCATGTTTGTCTTCACTAAAAAACTTATGAAAACGAAATTTCTTTTGAAACGTTGGTCCAGGCAACATGTCAATATTCCTGAGCTTATTTCTGAATCCAAAAAAGAGCTTATTTCTATCAAGAATGCTCTTCTCACCGATCCGCTCAACAATCATCTCATTGAAGAAGAAATGAAGACCAAAGCACAGCTGGAAGATCTCAAAAAAGTTGAAGAAAGCTATGCCTGGCAACGTAGCAGGTTGGCTTGGATTGCAGACGGGGATCGTAACACTAAGCTTTATCATAATGCAATAAGGAAGCGTGAAGCTCAAAATACTATTGCCGGACTGATTGATGATGAAGGCAAAATAGTTAATGGCCAGGAGGACTTGGAAATACAGGCCAACGATTACTACAAAGCTCTTTTCAACAAGCAGCAGGATGATCTTCCCCTTCTGCAGAATGAAGGTCTTAACTGGAGGTACAAGCTCACTAGCTCACATAATAACATTCTTTGCAGGGATATTAATATGGAGGAGCTGAAAGATGCCGTCTGGAGTATTGGGGTTAATAAGTCCCCAGGACCTGACAGATTCAATGGTAACTTCTACAGAGAAGCTTGGCAGACAATCAAATCTGATCTTTTTAACAGCATCAACTGGATTATGAAGGGAGGTAATATGCTCAGGCAGGTCAACCATTCTTTCCTCACGCTCATCCCTAAGAAGAAATCTACTGCTTCCTTGGCCAACTTCAGGCCTATCGCCTGTTGTAATGTTCAATACAAGATTCTAGCTAAAATCCTAGCTGAACGTCTCAAGCTGGTGCTTCCTTCTCTCATCTCGGATGCCCAAGGCGCCTTCATCAAAGACAGAAGCATCTCAGACTGTGCTCTCTTAGCTAGTGAATTTATGCTTGATTTTAACGTTCAGAGAGGTCACAAGAAGGTTTGTATGAAGCTCGACATTTCTAAAGTATTTGACAGTGTCCGCTGGTCCAAGCTCTGGCAGATAATGAAGGAAATGGGGTTCTCCACCAGCTAGATCTCACTCATTCAGCAATGCGTCACCACTGTCAGCTATTCAGTGCTTGTGAACGACACTCCTAATGGCATTTTCAAAGCCTCTAATGGCCTGAGACAGGGAGACCCTTTGTCTCCTTTGCTTTTCACTATCATTATGGAATACTTTTCTCAATTAATGAAACAGGCTGAAAATAACAAGGATATTGCTACTTACACTGTGAGGGGTACGAAGATTATGAGTCATCTTGTTTTCGCAGACGACGTCCTTGTTTTCTTAGAACCAAAACCTAAATACCTGCTAAATTTGAAGGACCTGCTTCTTAGATTCGGCAATCAAACGGGGCTTCACATCAATGATAACAAAACACAGGTCTTTACCTCCTCCAACTGTGAACATATTAAGTCTGACATTGAAGACTCTTTGAAGATGAATATCACTCCTCTTCCTACCAAGTATCTAGGGTTCCCTCTTACTGGAGGTAAACCTCAGGTTAAAGACTTCACAGAGTGCATGGACAAAGTTGAATCCATGATCTCTCGCTGGCCCTTGAACAAAACTTCTATGGCGGGCAGGATTACTTTATCCAAAAGTGTCCTTGAAGGTCTTCTTATCTACTGGGTTCAACAGGGTGAAATCCCTCCTGCAGTGCTTGAACGCATTGAGATGACTCTATCTAACTTCATTTGGGCAGGTGGCACACATGCCATGAAGTATTCAAGACTAGCTAAACACAAAAATGAAGGCGGAGTTGGCCTGAAAATGCTTGCGGAAATAGCAAACTGGGGCACTATCAAACGCATCATCAACTTCCTGCAAGGAGCTTCCACTTGGGCACAATGGATGCGGAAACGTTATCCTAAAGGTCTGGACTATGAGCCTTCTACCAGAGAAGGTTATTCTCGAGTCATCAATCGGATGTCATGCATTTGGAGGCAAATCAAACACAACTTCAGCAACAATAATCCGGGTAGTCCTGACCCATGGAGCTTGGCAATGTTCTGAGATAACTCACAGCAACCTCCTTCTCATCACTTCACCAAATACATCTGGAATGAGTTCGAGATCCCCAAATGGAGTCTCTCCTTATATCGAGCTGCTTTTGAATCATTCCCCACATTGGATAAGCTTGATAAATGGTACCCTGGCACCTCTCCTACCCAATGTCTACTTTGCAAGGAAAGTCCAGAAAACCACGAGCATCTCTTTCACAGTTGTCCATTCATCTCTTCTCTTTGGAGTAACATCTGCGCAAGGACAAAGCTCAGTCATATTCAGCTCTCGTCCACAAATGAAATGATCTCTTCCCTTGGTCCAAGTCTCAACATACAGAAGAGGAAGCTTCTGACAGCCTTATCTGCAGTGTACTACTACACTTGGAAAGAAAGGAACTCAAGAAAGCATAAGGCGAAATCAAATAGTGCTGAATTCATTGGGGGGAAAATTTGTAAAGTTCTTACTCATAGACTCAATGTGTAGGAACTTTTCTCTTCTTTATTGCTGTTTAGTAGCGTTTTAGGGCTACTATGTAATTTGTCCCAACTTTTTTGGGGATTCGGAATAAAACTTACCATATTCCGATATATATATATATATATATATATATATATATATATATATATAGGGATTGTATTGAATGCATGCATGAGTAGCCAGGTTAAATACATGTGCCATAGAGTAGCGGTGGCATGATCTATAATTAAATCAAAATCAATTACGTTTGCATGGTGGCGATGGCATCTGTTGTAATTATGTAAAATTCATTCACGTATGCATGGAGTAGCGGTGGTAGCTATTTATAATTATACAAAATTTTTGTATGTATGCATGGAACAATGGTGGCATCATTTTTTTAATTCCAAATTCGTTACTAGTGCATGGGTGTGATGACACTATTGTAGCTAGACGACAATTAATTATGAATGCATGCACTAGTGGGAAAGAGAGTGGACATTGAGATATCCGTGTTAAATGAATAAAAAAGTGAATGAGGACACATACTTTAAAAAATGTTCACTCTAAACACATATTCACCGTTTACTCATAACTAGAAGATGTTCCACATAGTTTCCATGTACATAGTTCAAATTACATTTCAGATATAATGGATGTAATCAAGCCACCCAGAACGGATCTGAGGTACATAATCTAGATACAGTATGTGATACAGTCAGGTTGTATTACAAGACATTATCTTAAGTTATAGTTTTTTCATCCTCATTACAATTCTTTTATTCGTGTTACATGATGTTCCTTCTTATTACAATTTATATGATACTAAAGTCCATTCTCTTGGATAAAAAAAATTGATAGATGTAGATTGTAATATTGATTGTCAATCTTAACTATAACTCTCTCATTTTTATTGTGGATTCCAGTTCTCATTGCAAAACATTCCTTCTTATTATAATTTTATATACTTTGGTTCATTCTCTTAGATAATAACACTTCATACACACAGGTTGTATTGTAGATTGTTATCATTAGTTACAGATTTTATTCTCATTACAAATTCTCTATTTTTATTATAACGTGTTCTTTATTATTACAACTTTTGATGTATCCAGGCTCATTCTCTTGGAAAGTAAACTTTGATACATCTAGATTGTATTACAAAATGTCATCCTCGGTTACAATTGTTTCTTTTTCATTACAAATTATATGTTCTGATTGCAAAACTTTCTTTCTTATTACAAATTATCTACATTAGTTATAACTATGTAGCTGTCGATGTCATCGTTGGTTACAACTTTTTCATTCTCATTATGAATTCTCTCTTTTTATTACTAGGTGTGCCTTATTATTACAACTTTTGATGTAATAAAATTCATTCTCATGGATAGTAGAATTTGATGCATTCAGATTGTACTACAAAATGTCACCCTCAATTACATTTGTTTTCTTTCCTTTACAAATTGTTTGATCTTATTACAAACTTTTCTTTCTTATTACAAAATGACATCTTTCTTTACATGTCGTTATAACTCGCTACCCGTCACCAAAACTATGATATCAAAATTTTTGTATGCAAATATATTTTGTAGAATTTAAATACTTTTTAAGGATAACTAGTATATTGTAATGAGAACAAAGAACTTGTAATGAAAATGAGAAATTTATAACCAAGGATGACGTTATGTAATACAATCTGAAAGTATAATTTTATTTCTCATGTGTTTAATATCTCTACAAAAGTACACCACTACAATGACTTTAGACTTGTTACGTTGAGTACATGTATGCTTCAAGGTTGGTATGAGATCAACTAGAATTCATTTTTGTTCATCTCACTTTTTCTATTGGGATCACATTTAATGGATATATGATTCAGTGAGAAATATTATAATAATACCCCAATCCCATCCCATAATCTCCCATTATGTTCTCATTTTATAACTTTTCTAGCAGGTGCGGTGAAAATTGTACATCTGAATCATAAACCAAATCAGGAATCGTACTCCATGCACTTGTAATTATTATTGCATAATTACAAATAGTGCCACCGCCACTCCATGCACGTACATCCGCTATATATAATTATTATTTGTGCCACCGCTAATCCATATCAACACAATGCATCATCAAATCAAGTGATGGATAACTTAGCTTATCTACCGGTGCAGGCAACGAGTGAATATATATATATATATATATATATATATATATATATATATATATATATATATATATATATATATATATATATATATATATATGCTTGGACGGACTCTGTGCTTTGGCTAATTGCTTTAGTTTGTTTAGTGGATAACACCAATACCAGCTGTTATATCCACGATAATTTCTGGCCACGCTTCTAGAATGAATTCATTGGAATAAGAAAGGGGTTTAGTAGAGTTTGATGAAGGTTAAGAGGTTGAATGAGGGATATGTCGAGACTATAATAGGGAACAGTCATACGGTTATCAAGGTTTTGCGGGTGAGTTCAAGCATAAGGGATAACCCTCCACACGTGACTTTGCCTAAAATCCAAGACGAGGGTCCAGGGGACTCTTGTCTACATATTTTTCTATCTTTTGTTTTCCTTTTAGATAAAAGGTCATATCAAACAAGTAATTATCTAGGGCACAAGATAACCCCGTCTAATAGAAATATTGGATATTATCTTCATATTTCCATTATCCTCCTTTGGACAAGGGATGATACATGCGCCAATTGGATAATTACCCTAAACTTGTGTTGCAAGCTAGATGATTACATAATTAATTACCTAGGTCAGGCGATTATTATGGATTTTCTTCGATAATATTATATTTTTATTATCTCTCTCTTAAAAGTATCATGAGCTCTTTTCATGAACATGATAAAACAAATCCTATAATGATACTTTCTTTTATGATGTATAATCAAGAATCTTCTAACAACTTCACAGTAGAATGGGCAATTGTTTCAATTCGAGACAATAGGTTCTAATACATGACGTCATGATCTGGTCAAAGTTCTAGTAACTGAATAATATCCAATTCACTTGTAGTATTTTACCAGGAAACACTAAGCATGTCTTATTAGAAAAATATCTATGGATATACTAAAGTCGACACGGCCACCTACGTCGGTGATAGTTGTAGTACATAGCATTGGCACCCACTTTTGGACTCTTGGCATCATAAATTGTTATAAGCGTCTTGCTTCTTAAGCCATATACGAGAAGCTTGAGGTCTCCGTTTATTTTCTCAGTAACTAAAAGCAGTTCATCAAGGATGTCGGAGACAATTACCTGGATAATGTAAAACCTCATACATTTACCCCTGCACATGTCATCCAATGGCACCTTATATATGCTTAACCATGGTGACGCGATGTCTTGGCTACTGGTTTTGTTGCGATCAAAAACCCAAACCTCAAGGTCCAGTTTTGCGTAATCCCGCTTGCAACAGCATAGTGTCCTTTTTTCTAGAACACCCAGTGAGACTGCATGTAGACATGAAACAAATGGCGGCAAAGGAAACACATTGAGTTGCCTGGCTGTTGGATCATACGACAAGCAATCCCGATATGAATTCCCTATCCAGTAAAAGACACCCTGTGCGAACACTGCTGTCGCCACATCATCTGATCCAGGTAAGGAATGCAATTTCGATGGACGTGGCACTCTGTCTGCCGACCACTGGCAGGTTTTGGAGGAGTAAGTCTCAATCTCAACGTAGTCAAGCCAGGGCAGCGCGCATCCCAAATGATTGCCCCCTAGGATCCGAACAATCTCGTAGTAGTCATAATCACTCTCGGACTCCTTTGTTGAATCTGTTGTGTTGTCTAGTTCATGGAAAATAAACCCATACACAGCGTACCGGTACTGGCAGCAGCTTGGAGGGACGGCAATGGTGCGCCAGTCTCTCGTGAGGGGGCAGCATATGTAGTAGCACATCTCACATGGGTCAGGACGCAAGGAGGACCTGCGCATGCAGAGGAGGAGACCTCCTGATG
The DNA here is from genome assembly GCA_963693085.1 of Alisma plantago-aquatica. Lineage (NCBI taxonomy): Eukaryota > Viridiplantae > Streptophyta > Magnoliopsida > Alismatales > Alismataceae > Alisma > Alisma plantago-aquatica. The sequence goes on along the minus strand of OY856415.1, from coordinate 107,098,521 downwards.
AAGCAATGACGAATGCCCTTTCTGGATAACTTGAATGACCAGAGTCAAAAGTGGAGAGGAAATCCTTTTCGGTGGTGCTGTCTTCTCTGATAGGAAAGTAGGAGATTGGAATCCCACCGGGGTCGTCTCCGTCGTGCCATGATGCCTGCTTTGTTACGAAAAGTCCGCTCTTGGAGCATATCCTGCGGCGGTACTCAAAGCTGAAATAGGTATTAGTGATGATAGAATTCCATGTCTTACATACTGATTTACAACAAAATAATTGTTTCGGTGGAAGCTTAAGCAAAATTTGCCAAGCTATGTCTTCACCGTCAGCCAGCCAAAAAGATTTGATAGCCTCCATCTAGCTGTATTTCGTTTCCGCTATGATATTTGATGTTATTATTGCTTGTGATTTGATAATCTTTCGGTTGGACAGTTCTTGCACTAACTATGAACAACCACGTCCTCCTGTATTAGTTGCCTTCCAGTCTGGGAATGATTTGTATGGATTTGCCTTAACGCCGACGTACGGTATAAGAACGGTGCGTAAGGCCAGCGGTAGATGAATCACGGGAGATGAGAGAGGGGAGGGTCTTAACGGTGGTTCTAGGTTTTCTGGACGCCAACACGAGTGAAAAAGTGAATCACAGGAGAGAACGATTGTATATTTGGATGGAATCTTGTATTCTCAATTTATATGCTAAAATTTATACTACCATAGAAAGGGTGTTTTTTTTTTAAATAATTGCAAACACATAATACCGTTTTAGCTTCCTCAATCAATTAGAATATAGTATTCCGAAATTTTGTTTCTCCTTAATTTTCTCTCTTCTCACGAATTTTCCTATCTTTTCTTTTAGTTTTATTTTGTTGACTTTTCTTTTACAAGTCTACCCATTAAATGTCATACTCTCACGATCGCATTCTCAACAACATGGACTACACCCTCCATCCCCTCCGCCGTCATCACATTTTTCCTCCTACGTTGATGTTTACCGGGCATTAACCGCATTGTCCTTAACTTTCTGTTTTCTTTCTACTTTTTTTTTCATAATTTTTACACTCCAAGTCACCTACGTTTTTTGTTGAGAAGTAGGATCATTGTTATGTGGCAGAAAAGCAAACACGAGAAAAGAAAAGATAAAAAAAATGTTGCTCAAATAATGAATTTTTTGTAAAAAAAAATACATTAGATTCATAAAAAATATTACTTCCCAATAAAACTAATGTTAACATACTTAAAAAAAGAATAATATGAGTAAATAAGAGAGAATGAAATTATAAAAAAGTACAATACACTAAAATATGAGTATTGTATCTCAAAACGGAGTGGTATTAGTATTTTATCTTAAAATAAAAGTAATGTATCTCAAAATATGGCTATTTTATCTAAAACATCGGTACTATGCTTTAGATATAACTAAGAGTAGTGCAATACCCATTATTTGTGATACCTTACCTATTTTTTGTGCGTATAATTTGCTGATGTGATGTACCACATAATACCGATGTTATATCCTAAAACACGGGTATTATATCCCATAATGGAAAGTTATATTACAGATTGTTATATTTTTTCAATAATATGTTATGATTAATCTGGTCTAAAAATTTTTAATACAAAGAATTTAATTTTTTTCTATTGAATTTATAAGGATTAAAATTCATGAGAAAAAAAAAATCTTCTTATTCATTTTTCTTACTCATTTTATATCAAAATATCGTGCCTCCTTGGCCAGGTAGACGAGTGGATATCCCAACAGGAATGTCAAGATTTTTTTTATATTAATACCTTTCTAGTCTTTAAGACAATTACGCATCCCCAAAATCCAAACCCCCGCTCCACCACTATCTCACAAGTACTTCCATCTTTAATTCTAGTTTCTCCTCATCCCATCAAATACGGTTCCTCAACTCTCTCTTCCTCTAACTCCTTCCTTCCTTTTCCTATTGAGTTCATATTCGATGTTACTTGGTGCTGTTTTGGATTCTGTTCTAAATAATTCCAACCTCACATCTTTTCCAAAAACCCACTCCTAAAAGAACTAACGGATTAATTTTTCCAGAACAATAAAATCGAACCCTTCTCCTATTATCCTGTTGTACACAAAAATAGAATAGACAAACTTTCAATCAAACAAAAAATCAAACGAACTGTTACACTACGTTTCAGAGTTCAAACAAATACCACAACAGACAAATAATCCTATCAACAAATATTAAAAACTATAGCAAATTATGGACTTGAGAGTAGATCATTTATCATTTCTATGGTCAATGTGAACCCTCCCTACTAACTTCTACACGATTAAGACTTTTCCATATTTTTTCTTCCCTTATAGTCTCAAGTTCTTAACTGCTTTATCTGGCTTTCTACATTTACGAACTTCACGTTAATAATTTTGTGATTAAAAATACATTTGTATAGTTACTTTTTGTACAAAGCTCCAACCAATCACAATTCTGAATTTTCAATTTCTCATTGCCTTCATAGTTTTCTCTTTGACACTTACATCTATATTGTTAATTTGTTAATATGATAAAACTCTTCCTATAATCGACCAATCCACAACTCCACTAATTTGCAGCCGTAATCATGTTATAGGACCTGGCAATTGGGATCATGATGATGCAATTATTTGATCCCTAAATCTCGCCGTGATCAGGGGCAGAGTCAGCAGTCGGAGACTGCGGGGCCGATCACTAAGTATGAAAATTAATTGCCATCGTAGAAATTTGTTTCATATTTATGAGATGGTATTTGCTAGACATGAAAGAACTATTTTTATATCGTAAAATATTTGTTGAAAAGACATACATGAATATAACAAATTTCGGTATTAATGTAATATAATTAATGAGTATGTATTATTTTGATATCTAACTAATCCCATAGAAAAGTACAACATAGGCAGGTCCTATGTCTTTTTTATTGGAAAACCAATCACATTGCATCATGTCCTCTTTTTTTCCCAAATCCCACCGCCTAGAGGATATAAGGAGACAAAAATGTGTATTGTACACTATAACCAATTTCTATTAGATCCTACTAGTATATCATATGACCCATAATGTAGTGAGTTTTTTCATTTAAAATAGTAAATAAAATGATGAAAAAAATTTCATAAATGTGAAAATGTTTTTGTACTTGATGCAAACTACTTGTGTCTTCTTGTCTTTAATATGTTGTAAAGGATAATTTTGTTTTGTCAACCATGTTTTTAGTATATATTTCTGGATGATTACGAGGAAAATAGAACATTTCACCTTTTTGTCTGGAATTTAGATGCTTGCACAATCTTTTCTTTTTAAAATTTCTTATGATATCATTGAACACCACTAACGAATTCCAAAAACATGACTATTGGTGGGAGAGAACACCAAACTGTCGGTGTAGTTATTATGCTTACCTGATTGTCGCCATACAACTCAACAAACATAGTAAAAAAGGCATGGTCACCGGTTTAAAAAGAGACATGCCTTCATCCATAGGCTTCTCTTCTATACGAACAGAGTTTCAGTAAATGTTAACATTGTGGCTCCTATGACAACGAGTTTATTTGGCAAAAGTAAATAATTAAACGAGTGGTGTCAGGGCCAACGAGTGGTGCCTTCGTTTAATTATTTACTTTTATCAAATAAATAAAATGGAATAAAAAGAAATAAAAAACTAGAATGGAGATTAGTTAAGGATTAAAATAATAGACATTTGTTGCATGTACTGAGATTCAAAGTGTGAGTTTCGCAAAGTAGTTACATATACGATGTTAAAACTACATCACGTGTCTGCAAAGAAAAATGTGAATAATAATTTTTACAGTACACAACAACAAGTGAATGGATTTAAGGTCGAGAAAGTTGTATACCTAGTCAATGAATTTTGGAAATTTTGGGGGGAGCCATGGCCTACCCCCCCCCCATTCCTCCGCCCTTGGTCGTGATGGCCTAGACCACATCTCAAATCAGTTTCATCATCTCATGGCCTTTGTACACCATCTCCAACTGGTGGATTGCACTCTTGTGTTCTTTTTCCTTGCCACTAGACAACAATAAAGAGCATGACAAGGTGGGATACAGGTAGTCCTCTCAATCATTGGAAGTCGCCAATAGAATTGTCGATGATTCTTTTTAGCCATTATCACTGGTAATTGCATTCATCATTAATTCTCTACTCTCATATCTATATATACTAGTGAATATTTGTTGTAATCGTGATAATTGAGATACTTACGATTCTGTTGATCACTTTTGTAAAATGGTGTGTTTTAATTATAATTATTGATAATTTTGTAGGTTGCCACACAAAGTTTTGAAATAATTTTTGTTGTAATATATGAAATGTTAAAGATAAAAAGATAGTATAACATCAATTACACTGTTAAATGTAGTTATAAGGGAAAAAAGTAGCATTCCACAATTTAAGATAGCTATAGAAACATTAAAATATAATTTTGTTGTCAATATCAAATAAAAGGCCCATGCATTCCTACTTAATGTTTAAAGGATCATCTAACACTATAACCATTTACTTCATTGTTGTTGGCTTCTCCTGCGTTTCAAAAATAAATAGTTGGCATCTTGTAGTTTAATATGAAAAATTATTTGATTCTGTTGCACCTTACCGAGTATGACATCCACCATATCTTCACCATTTTTCTATATTATTGAAACAGTTCGATTGTGTTATAAAAATAAAGATCATGAATTTTTTATATTGGTAGAAGAAGTAGTACATGTGTGTAGATGTTGGTATGTATGCCCTGAGAGCCAATCATGGGATGATTGGTAGGATACATTAAGATTGATTTGATAAACATCAAAGGCAAGCTTCCAATTCTTTCTGGTTCAGTCATATGAGATAGTGATAGAACAGATTGAATGTCTAAAGAATGACAGTACTCAATGACGTATGCTTTCAGGTTGAGGACCTAAACGATGAGATCATACGGATGCTAAGAGTTTGTACATTCTTGTTATGTCCCTAGTCGGATGTCATTGTGGAAGGTGGATAGACAACAATGACACACAAGACTAGATTGTGGTGTTGGTTGATGACAGAATCTCATTAATCATGATATAGACATATCAAACCAAACACATAGGTACTTGTTAGAGAACAAGGTGCCGGACAGACCCACCGTGAGTTTGACACATGGAACCATGAGATGGTAGTCACAGTCAGTACTCACAGTGATGGTGGTGAGTGTGATTCTTAGACCTGAAATCACTGCACTCAACACATGTCGTTGGGCACACTTTGACATCATCAAACGCAGTCCTGAAACATGGGTTGTTATAAAGGTGATGATTGGGTGGCTTTGACACATGGGGCTTTTGAGGGGCGAGTGATAGATATGGGATTTGTCCCTCCTGAGGGAGTTTGATATCCATGGCCACTTGATGAGTAGGATTGAGAAAGGCGTGCACGCATGTGTGAATCAGTATGTGATACTGATGTCATACATATCTCTTCCAATCTGCTCTGAGATCAAGAAAGTGAGTGAACGTTGACAGGATGACAGATCCATGCCTCGAGTTCATTCGGAATATCAGTGACAAAGGAATTATACACTCGTTGTAACACCATTCACGGATTGTAGGATGAAAGTTGTTCTCCAACTTTCTACTTTCACTTGGGTAGCACTGATGTGTGACTAGGCACCGCTCTTTGCTTGTGAAGTCATAAATGTTATGGACTTTCACTACCAACGTGAAATGGACCTGCAGGGTCACACACATAGGATTTAACCTGGAAGAGGAGTTTTTCCACAAGCAATGTTTAGATTCATTACTAAAAGAGTTTAGTAGTTCAATTAAACACTCAATCAGTCGATGGCTCAATATCATATGGTTCAAGGTGTTGGACGCATTGATTGGAGTATCGGATTGATTGAAATCGCATTTGACTGATTTTGCACAACTTGCATTCCCAACCGGTCGGTTCATGTGATGAACCGGTCGGCTGAGGTTGCTGAATCAGTCGGCTCAAGGGTTGAGTTGATCGGCTCATGCACAGTGTGAAATGATTGGTTCAAGTGTTGAACCGATCGGTTCAACTGGTGCAATCGAGCAACTTGGGAAAGTAGGATTGGTGCGAATTTTCCTTTCGTTTCGATTTCTAATTTGATTGGAAATAGGATTTCTAATTTGATTGGAAATAGTATTGGTATTTCGATGCCAATTGGGAAAGAAACAAGGAAAGTCAATTTGAGCCGGATTAGGACCATGAACTGATCGGTTCAGGGCACCAACCGATCGGTTGGAGTGCCCCAAACGGTCGGCTCATGTCCAACCGACTGGTTCAGTGGCTGAACCGACCGGTTCAGCAGTGAACCGATCAGTTCAGGTTGCGAGATGGTTGCTTTTTGTGGAAAATCCCGAACCCTTCTACTCCTGCTTTTAGTCCCGCATTGCTCGGGATGGAGAACCCTATCCCATGACTCTCCTATATATATAGGGGTACTTGGGGGCTTCTCACAGTACAGCTCAGTGCAACCAGTTGCTCTGCGAGTTGTCGTTCTCTCTGGTTTTGGTAACTGTGAGAGATCCCGAGCAAGTGCTTCCCGCAAAAGGGAGGTGCAGCAAGGGAAAGACAACTGCAGTTGCAACAGGAGGTAGGAGAGCGTGTAGGCGACTAGTACGTCTACAGGAGGGTGCGACTCCTTCCACTTCCTTGTGGGACAAGGAGTGTGGAGTTCCAGGTGGTCCGTGTGGACTACTACGGAGGCGGGAGGACACTGCCACTTTGGAGGACAACTGTCATCCGACAGTCCGGTTCGAGTAGGAGTTGTGAGTCCCGGTGCGACCAGGAGCTGCACATACACCGTCGAAGTCCGGAGTTGAAGACCGCGCATTGCGCGAGGTATTGTCGCTGAGCAAGCCTCGGGACAAGGTATGATTCCGCAAACCATCATTTCCTATTATATAGACGTTGACGCGTTTCCTCGGTATGGGTTGGGGGAGAAAAATTTTTGTTTCCGCTGCCTTCTCTATCTCTCCTAAAACCCAACAGTGGTATCAGAGCCACATCAGTTGTTCTATATTTTAGGAATATCGATATGATTGATTTTGGTTTGTCGCCTTTATTTATTGCATGCGATGCGAATAATATCGGCTTTATGCATGTCCAATCTTAAATCCACAAATCCCTAATTACATATATGATATGTATTATTAATGCACTCGATACGCGTCGCCCTTAAACGAGTTTTGTGGTGGATGTGTGTAGCATGATTATGGCCTATAAACCCCTATCTGTGATTGGTTGTGTGTGGTTGCTTGCATCTCGGTCTGCGCACCGATCTTCCCTCTCTTATTCCTGATGTAACTCGAAATAATTCGAGGTTCTTTTCTACCTTTGCTCCCCCCGAATGTAAATCGGGGTTTCCCTTTTAAAGCAATGTAATAAATAGAATAGGGTTTTATTTCCTGTTATGTCAAAGACCGGAGGACATCAAGATGACCTTCCAGACGGTCGGTTCAAGGAGTGAACTGATCGGTTGATGACCGGTTCAAGGAGCGAGATGTGCGGGTGGCGGACATGACGAGATGCACGATGACCAGGCGAGCCAATCGGTTGAAGGAGTCAACCGATCGGATGGTGGCACCCAGACGATCGGCTAGAGAGTACAGATCATTCATGTGATGAGTTGATCAACTCAGATGGCAAGGCACAGAGTTCATCTTGTAAAGGTTGCATGTGATGTTGACCTAGATGACCGTGATTCCTCTTGGCTCGAGGAATCACATTAGGATGGCCATAATCATTGCTTTTTATCATTTGTGCATATTTTCTGTGGGATATAGCATGTATATGATACGTACTATGTATTGTGGTGATTGGATATGTATATGTATATAAAACCAAATCCCTCATTAAAATATTAAGTTTTAGATGCCTTCCAAATGCGACACACGTGAAAAGCTTGATCGACCAAGTGTGGGCACGCCAAAGCGTGCTGCACCGTCTATCTTGTGGAAGCGTGAAGGATGAATGTGTGGGTCTGCCAAAGCAGGGTGCATATTTCATCGTGTTTGCTTTGGGTCAGACTTAACAAGGTAACCTAGATAGGATCTAGCGCCTTGAGGCATGGAGATGATCATTGCAAGGAGTTGTATATGACATCTTATCAAGAGTTGCATATGATGCAATTGGCAAAAGTTGCCTACCTGAGAGATTTAAGTTGTGGGCGATCAGCCAAAGCTGACTCATGACTTAGAGGATTTCAGGATCTTGCCCACGAGAAGGTTGTACGCTGCAATCTTTCGAATTGATGGTGAGGGCCATCAATTTGAAGTAAAATAGTGGGAGCGATAATTAATTAAAGGCCTAATTATATCGTCCAACTTTCAAATCAATCAAATAAGTCAAAAATGAGTTTTGGACTAAAATTGCATATTTTCCTTTTTGTAGTTCAAATGGCAACAAACAACAACAACTTTTCTTTGCGATCGGTCCTTGACAAGGACAAGTTGAATGGGACGAACTTCCACGACTGGTATCGGACATTGAGAATTGTTCTCACTCAAGAGAGTATGCTCTATGTCCTGGATACTCCAATTCCAGAGGAACCCGCTCCAAATGCACCAAAGGCAGAAAGGGATGCTTACAAGAAGCATTCTGATGATGCCATTGATGCAAAGTGCTTGATGCTATGTTCAATGAACCATGAGTTGCAGAGGCAACATGAGAACATGGGTGTCATAGAGATGATTCTGCATCTCAGGAACATGTATGAAGATCAGGCACGGCAAGAGAGGTACAATGTTTCTAGGGCGTTGTTCAAGTGCATCATGACAGAAGGAGATCCAGTTGGTCGTCACACACTCAAGATGATTGGGTATGTGGAGAACCTGCAGAGACTAGGATTTCCACTGAGCCAAGAGTTGGCTACTGACGTGATACTGCAATCGTTGCCAGAATCTTACAGTCAGTTTGTGATGAACTACAACATGAACAACTTTGATAGGCCACTGTCAGAGTTGTTGGGCATGTTGAGGACAACCGAGTTACAGATGAAGAAGGACAAGCCTAAGGCCGTGATGGTGATCACGAGCAAGAAGGGCAAGTCCAAGCGCAAGGGCAAGGGCAAAGCTAAGAAAGGTTCTGAAGCTAGCCAGGAGTCCAAGCCATCTTCAACTCTCAAGGCCAAGGGAGGCATGACCAAGAAAGGAAATTGCCACCATTGTCAAAAGCCAGGACATTGGAAAAGGAATTGTCCTCTCTACCTGGAAGAACAAAAGAAGAAGGAGGCGACTGAAGCTTCTACTTAAAGGTGTCATGAAAGTAAACTTGTAACACTTCTGAGATATATGATATCAAGATGAAAAGTGTAAAGCATTCTTACTTTGGGCAAGTGTTGCCTTTATAGATAGGAATACTTTAGTTTATTTTCAGCCAATAAGGCATGTAATACAGTTATGAACTACTATTTCATATTTGCCAATAGACAGAAACACTTTATTTTTGCATATTGTATGACAATGATGGCAATTAATAAAGAGATGTTTCAATTTATAAAGATGTGATCTTTGTTGCAATGCCTTATTTATCTTATGATATTTGATATGCATAAGATAAGATGATACCTAAAGTTATAGATAACTCAAACAATATAATTAGCATTGATCATGAGAAATTCATTTCTATTTTCCATGTGATGGATAAAGATAGACTCTTTTGGTTAAAGAACCAGTAAGAGACATGAATATCTTGGACATGATTAATCAATCTTCACTAATGTAGTGGAAGAGTGATTATCCTATTAGGTATAATACATGTGATGTATTTACATACCTATTGGAACAAATGCTAATACTTCAAATGGTGTTTAGAGAAATACCAATATGAATATCTTGAAGTGTTCAAGATTATCATAAATGAAGTACAAATTTGGTAAAGTATTAATTCTTGATGAGATCAAGGAATAGAATACTTGGACCAAATGTTTGAGATCCTTGTGAGTGATTATGATAGTGTATCATAGTGAACTCGTGATTAAGACATGGTGATGTCTAAATCAAGAAGGAATCATACTCTAAGGAGTTAGAGAATGATTATCAAATAACTGAATTCTTCTTAATAAAAGAATACCCCACACTGATAAAAGGAAATTGAGAATCACAAGGGTTGTGAGTTCTTATATCCTTAACAGATACACCTCAATTATCTATGTGATGAGTTGTTCATGTAATGAGTCAACTATCAAGATGAATATGAGGAACCGAATCTTGAGTTATGGTTTATGACCATTACATCCTAAATGACATCTATGTGAACCATAAGGTATGACCTTGATGGTAGCACTCATTGGATCATATCCATAAGTGCAAATGAGTCTTAAGTGTTAAGACACATGGATAACATTTTGAGAAGGATGATTCTTGTTGATTGCAACTTAATGACTAAGACATTTGGCATATGGATACTAAAACTGCATTCCTATGAGGGATAAAACAAGGATGTGTATGTGACACAACCTATAAAGGTTTATGAATCCAATAATGCAAATGAAGTCTGTAAGTTACAATGAACTAATCAATGTGATTGATTGAGTACAAGAAACTCAAAATTAGATCTTTACTTTGATGATATAGTCAAAGGGTTTTGACTGATATGTCAAAGATAAAGAAGGGATCTGTGATTTAGTGGGAGCGTATTCACATTCCACATATTGATGTGAAATGGAAATGTTCTAAATTGGAAATCCAAAAGTGGAAATTATCTTTAAGGAAGATAGGGATGTTTCCTATGAGATAGGAATAGAGATCTATAGAGATAGTTCTCTGAAGTCCCTTGACCTGAAAAGAGAGAGCATACATTGGCAATCTGTACTGAAATGTTCAGTATGCACAGATTCAGTGGGAGAAAACTTGTCCATGTTACATGGAGTTAGTATCCCAAGGCCAAGTGTCCAATTCTTATGAAGAATGGGAACACTAAGAATAGATATGGATCTATCATGTATGTAATCATCCCGTTGTCTTGCATGTATGACATGGCAAGAATAAAATGTATTCATCATCTTGTATGTATGACATGACAATATGATGTGATCATCCTGATAACTCGTATGTGGGACATGACGAGTGGATGTCTGTCTGCTTCCCAGTAAGAGTTACTGGAATGCCATGAGAACTTGATAAGTACTTATGAAGTACTAGTTCTATGAAGATAAGGAAGAGTTCGATGTAAAGAGTAACATTGATGCGAACTTCTGAAAAGACAGAAAATTAATCGCAAAATATACATAGGATGTATAAAAGTAAATGTTTGTTGATAATTGGAAGTGTTCCAATAAAACCATTTAAAAAGGGGAAATGCCGAGTATCTATGTGTTAGTGAACAACAATAGATACTATATGGATCTAGAAGTTCATGAGATGAACTTGTAGATATTCCACTCATTGATGACATGTCCGGAATCCTTGATCATGCAATGTGGCTAAAAGTTATGAAATGGAATACTAGATCGCATATTACGGAAACTCCATCTCATACGTGTGACGTACAGCGAAGAGATGTGAGACATGCAATTTGTACAGACTTTGGCAAGGTGTTGTCATTACTCACTATGTTGGCACTAGAGCACAGTAACATGTGGGACATGTTTGAAGATCACTATGAATATGATTCATGGGTGATTGGCTCGCAGTGCAAGTGGGAGTCTGTTGGTATGTATGCCCTGAGAGCCAATCATGGGATGATTGGTAGGATACATTAAGATTGATTTGATAAACATCAAAGGCAAGCTTCCAATTCTTTCTGGTTCAATCATATGAGATAGTGATAGAACAGATTGAATGTCTAAAGAATGACAGTACTCAATGACGTATGCTTTCAGGTTGAGGACCTGAACGATGAGATCATACGAATGCTAAGAGTTTGTACATTCTTGTTATGTCCCTAGTCGGATGTCATTGTGGAAGGTGGATAGACAACAATGACACACAAGACTAGATTGTGGTGTTGGTTGATGACAGAATCTCATTAGTCATGATATAGAGATATCAAACCAAACACATAGGTACTTGTTAGAGAACAAGGTGCCGGACAGACCCACCGTGAGTTTGACACATGGAACCATGAGATGGTAGTCACAGTCAGTACTCACAGTGATGGTGGTGAGTGTGATTCTTAGACCTGAAATCACTGCACTCAGCACATGTCGTTGGGCACACTTTGACATCATCAAACGCAGTCCTGAAACATGGGTTGTTATAAAGGTGATGATTGGGTGGCTTTGACACATGGGGCTTTTGAGGGGCGAGTGATAGATATGGGATTTGTCCCTCCTGAGGGAGTTTGATATCCATGGCCACTTGATGAGTAGGATTGAGAAAGGCGTGCACGCATGTGTGAATCAGTATGTGATACTGATGTCATACATATCTCTTCCAATCTGCTCTGAGATCAAGAAAGTGAGTGAACGTTGACAGGATGACAGATCCATGCCTCGAGTTCATTCAGAATATCAGTGACAAAGGAATTATACACTCGCTGTAACACCATTCACGGATTGTAGGATGAAAGTTGTTCTCCAACTTTTTACTTTCACTTGGGTAGCACTGATGTGTGACTAGGCACCGCTCTTTGCTTGTGAAGTCGTAAATGTTATGGACTTTCACTGCCAACGTGAAATGGACCTGCAGGGTCACACACATAGGATTTAACCTGGAAGAGGAGTTTTTCCACAAGCAATGTTTAGATTGATTACTAAAGGAGTTTAGTAGTTCAATTAAGCACTCAATCAGTCGATGGCTCAATATCATATGGTTCAAGGTGTTGGACGCATTGATTGGAGTATCGGATTGATTGAAATCGCATTTGACTGATTTTCCACAACCTGCATTCCCAACCAGTCGGTTCATGTGATGAACCGGGCGGCTGAGGTTGCTGAACCGGTCGGCTCAAGGGTTGAGTTGATCGGCTCATGCACAATGTGAAACGATTGGTTCAAGTGTTGAACCGATCGGTTCAACTGGTGCAATCGAGCAACTTGGGAAAGTAGGATTGGTGCAAATTTTCCTTTCGTTTCGATTTCTAATTTGATTGGAAATAGGATTTCTAATTTGATTGGAAATAGTATTGGTATTTCGATGCCAATTGGGAAAGAAACAAGGAAAGTCAATTTGAGCCGGATTAGGACCATGAACCGATCAGTTCAGAGCACCAACCGATCGGTTGGAGTGCCCAAAACGGTCGGCTCATGTCCAACCGACCGGTTCAGTGGCTGAACCGACCGGTTCAGCAGTGAACCGATCAGTTCAGGTTGTGAGATGGTTGCTTTTTGTGGAAAATCCCGAACCCTTCTACTCCTGCTTTTAGTCCCGCATTGTCCGGGATGGAGAACCCTGTCCCAGGACTCTCCTATATATATAGGGGTACTTGGGGGCTTCTCACAGTACAGCTCAGTGCAACCAGTTGCTCTGCGAGTTGTCGTTCTCTCTGGTTTTGGTAACCGTGAGAGAGCCCGAGCAAGTGCTTCCCGCAAAAGGGAGGTGCAGCAAGGGAAAGACAACTGCAGTTGCAACAGGAGGCAGGAGAGCGTGTAGGTGACTAGTACGTCTACAGGAGGGTGCGACTCCTTCCACTTCCTTGTGGGACAAGGAGTATGGAGTTCCAGGTGGTCCGTGTGGACTACTACGGAGGCGGGAGGACACTGCCGCTTTGGAGGACAACTGTCATCCGACAGTCCGGTTCGAGTAGGAGTTGTGAGTCCCGGTGCGACCAGGAGCTGCACAGACACCGTCGAAGTCCGTAGTTGAAGACCGCGCATTGCGTGAGGTATTGTCGCCGAGAAAGCCTCGGGACAAGGTATGATTCCGCAAACCATCATTTCCTATTATATAGACGTTGACGCGTTTCCTCGGTATGGGTTGGGGAGAAAATTTTTTGTTTCCGCTGCCTTCTCTGTCTCCCCTAAAACCCAACAGTAGATATATGTTAGCTTTATAGCAGTGTAACATAAGAGATGGAACTATGTCAAATAACATCAATCTAATGTCAGTGAAAGCATAATTGACTTCAACTTTGAAAACGTACCAATGGATCAACAATGCATAATATAATTTTCAAGTAGATTTAAAAAAGAGAGATATATTGGATAATAACAAATGTAGATTGCCCAAAGAGATTATCTCTTAATTCACACTTGGTGCATATTTTGTCTTAGCCAATTTCATCATCAATTTTCACTACTAAAAAGATATATAGCAGTGCACACTTAATTTTTTAAGGTTTTCAAACTGTGACACAACCAATGGTTGTGGCCCGCTATTTTTTTAAAGGAGAGAACATCCGCCTGGAGCACCCCCAACTTCCCACACCCTGCGAGCCCAGAATAGCGATCAAAATACCTATAAAGTCTTATGTCTTCTTCCACCTCCCACTTCCTATGTCATGCAAGCTTCTCCCTCAATCTTTCACTGTTGGTTCCATGACCAGGTCACCCCCTCTTCCTGTTTCTCACACCCCATTCTCCACGTGCCTGAAAATTTCCCCGCTTTTCTTCTCCCGCCCATCTTATATACTGATTTTCTTTCCTCCTTTTTCTCATTCTACCAACCACTCCTAGGAGGTTGCATACTGGCAGATACATAGCATGGCGAGAAACAATTGGTATTGGTAGATGATGACACCAAGAGACGGTGGAAGCTTTGGAAGATGAGGACGTCAGATTCTAGTAAGACGTTTGGAGAACCATAGAACTATATGTTGATTCGCAAGGACAAAGATTGTAAGTGAGATTGTAAGGGGGGCTGAGCTAGTATAGGAAGTGGCTTCATTTATATATATATATATATATTTATTTATTTATTTATTTATATTTATATATATATACACACACACACATGGGAAAATAATTAATGTTTGGACAAAATTAAAAATGAAACCAAAATAATTTCTCATTTCTTTGAACATATAAAGTATCATATTTATAGACTAAAAAATATAAAATTCATAAGTCATTGTATTAAAGTAACATATATGTTTTAGATGAATAAATTATTCGACCTTTTTAAATTGAATAATATGAAAATTGACAACACAGCCATATAGCATCATCACCAAATATGCATAATATTACTAATACATAGAGTAAATATTAATTATATAAAAATAAAATGATTCGGCTTATTAGTGGAGCACAACACCTAAATATAATATGACCCCCTTCGATGGATAGAGACCCAATAAAGATCCAGATAATTTTTTATATCATTGTAATCTTCTATTATAGAGATTACATGTACAATGTTTACTAAATGATATTTTATTCACGACATTATATTTTGTATAAAGAAAACTTTGAGAGGAAATAGAAGAATAGTATGTATTGAGTTGGTATAAATGAAAAGGGATAGAAAAAGGAAGGTATAAAATGGAAATTTAAGAGGATGAAGTGAAAAGATCTATCCATGTAGAAGTTTTTTTTTATAACCAGCGAAGAGATGATAGAAAATAAACAACGATGTGTTACCTTTTTTATTATCATTTCTTTCACATCTATCCTTTTTTTTGTTCTCCATTGATTTAAGTCATGTATACAAGTTGATTTGTATTTCATTTTCTTCTCCTTCTTATCTCATACTTCACCTCTCTTTCCTTCATATGCCTTTATCTTATGATAACAATACATTTTGTTGGATCCTAGATGGGTGACTTAGATGCTATAGAGGGGGGGTGAATAGAGCTGAAAGCACTTAAACAAAATTTATTAAACCTTCAAGATATATTGCAAGATAAGGTTGCTAAATAGGTAATTTGAGTGCAACTAAATCATACATAGCAAGGGAGAGAGAGATTGAACATGCACCAAATAGACAAGATATTTAGAGTGGTTCCACGCTTCAAACTATAAGTGTGTCAGTCCACTTGCCTAGAGAGGTCAACCTCTAGGACTTCCAAACCATTGCACTCTTATATTCATTCATAAGATATACAATACATGACCAAACAAAGGACTTACCTATCCAATACAAAGAGTCTTCAACCTTACCAAGGACTTACCCACTTTGCAAGAGTCTTCGGCCTTCTCCAAGGACTTACCCACTCTTGCACAAGTCTTCGGCCTTATAGGATTTACCCACTCTTCTTGGATCTTCTGCCTTTGACTTCACCTTCACTCGGAGAAGCTTTCCACCAAGGACTTACCCACTTGAGCAAGGAGTCTTCTGCCTTCACCAAGGGCTTACCCACTCTAGCTCCAAGTCTTCAGCCTTGATCTTCACCAAGGGACGCCTTCCCTTGTTCTTCTTCACCTCTCTTGAACAAGAGAGAGAACCTTCATCTTCATGCTTGAAATGATAGAAGGGAGGTGGTAGAAGTGAGAGCCTCACAAGATATACATGTAGGACTAGCTCTCTTATAGATTTCCTACTCACTCTAATGGATGTAGCAAGTGATTAAGCTTAGAGAGAGAGGAGGCTGTAGGAAGCACTCAACTATAGAATAGGAACCTCACAAAGAGTTTGCAATGAATGCTCAACCTTGGAATGAAGCCCAAGGGGTCCTATTTATAGCTGGGGATGCCTCTTAGCCTTTGGGAACACTTAAGAAGGAAAACTAACCGTTTTGTGGCTTGCAACGGATCTATTTTCACTTGTTGCAACTCCACAACGGCTAGTAGCACTTTTCTGCACTTTTCCATACAGTGCATTCAGTCGAGTTTCTATGAGTGTAACGCGACCGATCAAGTAAACGACAAGGCCGATACTCAAGTGATCGGTTGAGTTTGTCCTGACAAAACTCGACCGACCATTAGGAATCGAACTGGTCATTTACTTGATCGGTCGAGTTCTGTGAAAACAAAACTCGACTGATGCAATCTTCAGAAAATCGACCAAGGATGATCGGTCGAGTTTCAGGGCATGAAACTCGACCGATAAAGTGCCTGTAATCAATTTTCAAAGATGCATCTAAAGTGCTCTAATATTCGATCTAAGTGCTCCTGATATTTTTCTATGCTTAATTACAAGTCATACAATCATTACAAGTGATTTACAACATGATTCTAATGGATATACATCATATTACAAAAACGTGCACTTGTATGACTTTGACTTGTCTTTTCTCCAATTTGAGATGCGCAAGATAGGGCATTCGGAGTGTGTCTATACCTAATATGAAATAACTCAAGTGGAAGCATTAGACACCAATATGTGGAATGTTTAGTCATCATCAAAACACGGGTTTAGTCAATTTAGACGTGAGTCAACATTGACCTAATTGACCTTGAGTCAACAATCTCCCCCTTTTTGAAGATGACAAACCATTCCATAAATGTATTGAAAGCATTTAAGTAAAATCATAACTTTGGAGAAACCTAGGGGTTTCAATAGAATTGAGTTCATATGCTCCCCCTCAATTGATGCTAGTGGAGTTCTTATACTCCCCCTCAATTGATGCTATTTCTCCTGCATGGTTAGCTTTCATAACATCTATAGAAACTATGTCTTCTACTCATATATGTTCTACACATATATGTCTTATCCCCTTTACCTTCTCCCTTTATATGAACATGCTTCCCCTCTTCATGTAAGACATGCCTACTTCCTCTTATAAAAGAAGACACACCTTTCTCCCCCTTTGTCATTTCAAAAAGAGGGTTATGAAGAAATAAGAAACATCACTTGTTAAAGGAAAAGAGATAACAAAAGTTATAAAAGGAGAGTAGAAGAGCACAGATAGGGGCTTGTCCAAGCATAGAAAGAAAAGCAAGTTAAAGCATATACTTGAACAACCCAAAATGCAAGATAAAGTGCAGTAGAAAAACAATAAATCTCAATTTTGACCCTCAAGATGATGGAATTTGATCAAAAACCATCAGGGCTCATGGCATAGCATGAGCCTTGCTCAGAAGGTAGTTTCTACATGAAAAGAACTAGTCTTGCACCAAAATCTAAAACTGGAGCAAAAGCTGTATAAAAAAAACCACAAAAACTCCAATTTCTACATATAATGTAGCTCTATGTGCCCTGTATCACAATGTTATGCAAGAAACTCAAGATAGTAGATATGCAATTCAAAGAACAAACTTGAGCATGTATGAGATAAGATACAAGCATAACATATAGATGATCAAAGATGCCAATTAAAAATAGGGCTAGAACTACATGTATATGAACTACTAGTAGATGATATCACAAGTTAGGACTACTAGTAGGATCTAGATCATAGCAAGATATAACAAAAGATACACAAGATAAAGCAAGCTATGAGTAGATGTAGAGATATATCCAAACAAAGAGATATGCAATTTTATGAGCATGAAAGGATATAACTCACTAGATATGCATCCTTACCATAAGATGATTACCCCTAAGAACCTCAAGGTTGTATCAACACAAGATATACACCTAGATAGATGTAGCAAGTTAGAGCATAACAGAAGCGATTTTAGACACAACCAAGAGATCCAAAGAGATAATCATCAAAATATGCAAAACAACTCAAAGCAAGTAATTGCAAGATATAGATATATCAATTTTGAGCAATTAGAGAGATAGAGTTGTATGCAAGATAGGAAAGGCAATATGCATATATAAAGGTACCAAATGAGAGTGCCAAAGAATAAGGATATTGGTTGAGAAAATCTACTTGAGAGGGAAATTCTCATTCAATAAGCCAAATGTATATTCTGTGCACAGTGTAATCAGTCGAGTTCTGTGCATTGACAACTCGACCGAATGACAGCTGTTGGCAACACCCATGGTACCCATCGGTCGAGTTTCAATAGGGCAAACTCGACCGACAGAGCAGCTGTCAAAAAGCACATATATTTCATAAAAACATATTCAAAGGCATGCTAAATATACAAACCATATCCAAACATGTCTAAGCAAGTTAGTAATGCACTATAGAAGCATTAGAAATAGTTTTTGAGCAAGAGTGTGAAGAGAATCACAAAATGCCACTTTTGACTCAAAAACCATATGTATAGTGCATAATAACTTGACAAAGACAAGTTAGAAAAGGGTATAAGCAATAAAACATTACCTTTGTGCTTACCATTTCTTTTCCACTTGTTGTCACCCTCTACACATCTCACCTTTCTTCTTTCATGTGGATTGAGAAGTCAATTTGCAATTCAGTAGCTCAATTCAATCCATTTGCAAGTACCTACAAGAAGAAAGATGAAATGGTCCCCAATCATATTTTTGGGTCCGGAGGGGTTAGTTTAGCAACCCAAGTCCTATTGCTCTTGGGTGCTTTCCTAAAAGGACAACAAGTAACATAATGACCAAAATCATTGCAATGATTACAAGAGCCTGTAGCCTTGGAACTGGAGGATTCTTCATTGAAAAATGAAGGTCCTTTGACTTTGTTGTTCCTTTGGCTACAGTCAAGTCCAATGCCATCTCTACCCATTTGTTTGGTAGTATGGTCTAGGATTTGATTAAGATCCTTTTTATCACCTAAGAATCTTTGCAAAGAAGATCTCAAACTATGATTGTCATGCATAAGAGAAGTAAAGGTAAAACACAATAGATTCATATCATCTCTAGCATGCACAAGATAGATTTCTAAGCAAACATCTTTAGTCATATAAGAATCTTTATCACAAGATAGAGCATCAAAAACTTTCTCTCTCTAAGAAAAGATAGTATGAGGGTCAAGAGCAATTTCACTACTATGCAAGGAAGCAAGTAGACAAGTAATCTTTGAAGGATAAACTTTATCTACACATTCTATTCCTTGCAAAGTAAGATCTTTACTCTCATAAACACATTTAAGAGCATAAGAAACAATAGAGAGAGAAACAATAGTAGTAGCAAGCTCTATATATGAAATAGTCATAGAAGGTTGAGATTCTAAAAACTTAAACTTATCAGGTAAGCTAGAATTTGCAAATTTAGAAGCATTTAGTTGACTAGGATAAGAATTGGTTAGAATCTCAACTCTTGGATCTACCTCATTTAAAACTTTAATTGAGCTTGTCAAGAGGGTGCAATGGCATCTTCCATCTTCAAATTCACTAGATCTTCCACTAGTGCTTTCATTTGTTGATGGAGCCTTTGTGATCCCTTTATCTCTCTTATTTCCTTCTATTGCTCTCTTTGAAGGTTGCCCATCTTCATAATCACCCATATTCTCCTACTTGTGGAAGTATGCTTGGAGAATACCTGCTCTGATACCACTTGTTGGATCCTAGATGGGTGACTTAGATGCTCTAGAGGGGGGGTGAATAGAGCTGAAAGCACTTAAACAAAATTCATTAAAACTTCAAGATATATTGCAAGATAAGGTTGCTAAATAGGTAATTTGAGTGCAACTAAATCATATATAGCAAGGGAGAGAGAGATTGAAAATGCACCAAATATACAAGCAATTTAGAGTGGTTCCACACTTCAAACTAGAAGTGTGTCAGTCCACTTGCCTAGAGAGGTCAACCTCTAGGACTTCCAAACCATTGCACTCTTATATTCATTCATAAGATATACAATACATGACCAAACAAAGGACTTACCTATTGTTACGACCCCACCTCTTGATAACCCCCAATTAAGGGAGACCAAGAGGTTGAAGCCGCACCCATTAATCCCGGATCAAAGGTTCGACATATAACCATAAACAATTATTAAATTCTAACAGACTATACTGAAAATGGTAATAAAATTTTTCTTTACATACCTTTTGAAAGCTTGGTTCTCTAAACTTCTATCCACACCGATACTAATTTATCTAATCCTCCTTTGTACATTAATTCTCTTTTAGTATCACATGTGCCACTTTACTGTTTGTTCTTTTCATTGTACCTAAAACGCCGACAAACAAAACGTCGGTCAGAAGAAGCTGGTATGTGGGGGAAACAGATAATCATGCAACTAAGATAACCATGTAATCATTCAATTAATCATTTAACCACCAAGATTACATTTTAGATATAACTCCGCGATCCTAGAGTACCCTATCCTCTGTGTTGTCCCCATTAAACCCCTCATGATCCACCTATAAGTGAACCAATTTCTAGGGTTGAGTCACATGGTACTACTCGTAAGTAGACCACTCCATAACTCGGAATTTGCTAAAGAGTCTCTAACTCACAGTAACCTAGAACTTGCTCTAGGATTACCCCTTTTTTTAGCCTTTTCAAAGTAACAGAGGCGGACCCGGATCTAGCCAGTTATATTTGCACATTTAGGGTGATAATCATAGTCACTTTATAGTGGCATGAAATAAATAAACATCCAACAGTTTAGTTGCATTCAATGTGATTAAACATCCGGGAATCCATCGGGAAACTAAAGCGGTTATTCATAATCGTAACCACATACCTGATTTGATGAGTCATGCAGATTATTCAACATATACTTCATATGTATACAACCAAGTCAATCAACAGATCCAAGCAAGTAATTCAATCATCACATAGTTCCTGAAATAAATATGTACTCTATTTATTACACACTTTACAAGAGTCTACTTTATTGACTTGGATTCACTTTCTAGGGTTTCTAATCTGCATTAAGTATTCATTAATATCCATTAGGGTTTCTTAGATCGATTTCTCAAACTTCATCCCTTTTAGGTCAACAAACCCTAAAATACTCTTTTCCATTTATATAAACCCTAATTGTTCAAACTATTCATTTAATAGTCTTTTATACTCAGATTGACTTAGGGTCATCATATCCCTACTTGTTTATGGATATGAACAATTAAAACATTTAAAAGTCATATTCACCTAAATTAGGGTTTTCAAACTCATTAATGCATAAACATGCACGAAACCCTAAATTAAGCCAACTATATAAAAGAACATCTTTTTAGATCCTATTTTCGCCTTTATTAACCATTGGCTTGAATTATCCATTGAATAACATTAAAACCATCTATCATCAAATCTAAGGGTTTTTCATTATTTAAATCATTAAAGATGATAGCTTTATGTACTTTTCAATTTTTAATCATATTTATGTACATGATCATCAAATTAAACTAATTACGTACAAAGATCACCCTTTTCGATCTTAATGTACCTTTTTACATTTAACAGGTCAATATCAACTCTAATGATCCATTAAACCCTATTAAATACTTTATTCATTTCAAAATAGGGTTTCTTAACCTTTAATTCATCAAAGATGATAATTTACACTACTTTTTGAATAGCATGCAAAATTAGGCTTCAGTCATAATTTATTTGGGTTCCTCTCATTGTGAGGATCAATTTTCATATAAAACTTGTTTTGATCTGAGCTACAGTTCATTAGTTATGAATTTTGCAAAAATACTTACTTTCGGGCCAATCGTAGAGCGCCACGTCGCCTCTTTCCTTGCAACACGCAGCCGCCCCAAACATAACTAAATGACCCTTATACCCTCCGCATAAGTGGCCAGTTCTGCACACCCGCGAGGGGTAGAAACGTCCAGTGAGAGGGAGTCATCTTCTTCCTCTGCGCAACCCTAGCTGCGTGCGCCTGCAGCCAGCTGCGGCTCTTCTCCTCTCCACCCTGGGCCCCGAGGCTCCATGCCAGTCGCTGCCCTACATCCGCCGCACCTGGGCGCATCCAAGCCTCCCCAGATCATGGCCCACACGGCCATTGTTGATCGAGAAACGTGCAACATTTGCTGCTGTACACTGCCGCTAGGTCAGGGCTGAACGCAGCCCGACCTCTCCTTCCTGGACCCCAACGACCCTCCGAGATGGCCCGACCTCCTCCGTCATGCCTCTGCGCACACGAGGGTGCCGTTGGATCGTTGCCAAAGAGGGTTAATACCTCGTGCCAAGCCCACACTGCTTTCCTGACCTGCAACCAAGCAATGGCTGTTGTTAATGTTTCAGAGCGTGGGGGAAACGCTCGTGCTCCTATGTAACGTCGTGCGAGCATCGTGGTTCCTCGAACTCTGGTCCATGGCTCCTCATTGTCCCAGGGGTGGGACTACCCTCTTGAATAGGGTTTTGCTGAAGAAGATGAAGGAAGAAAGGAGTACTTGGGATTCTTCTCTCACTCGATCCTGGGCTCTACCCCTTCATATAGGGGTAGAAAATGAAGCCTTAGGTTGGCCTATTCACGACTCCACGGGTCCTTTCCAAAAAGGAATCGTTTTCATACAAAGAGAAGCAATTCTTCTCTTTCTCTCTCTATCTATCCTTTTGATATATTATGTTACTTGGGTATTTAAGGATTCGAAAATCCCTCTCATTATTCTCTTATTTACTTGCCTTTTATTCCAAAGGCATGAATTCTATTTTCATATAATAGGAAAATACTTTCTTTTTATCAATATCCCAAATTCACTAATAATGTATCTCATTATCTTTTTATTTTGCAAATTTGCTATTTTCTCTTTCCACTTTGCAATTATCTCGTTATTTTGGGTCCCTTGGACCTCAAGAAAACCCAAGGCACAGATTCCCACATTGGTTTGCCTTTATCTTCTTTTAAAAGTCAATTTCTCATATTGTTTTTATTTCTTATTAAATTATCTCCTTTTTGAGGATTTCCCTTTATTTCTCTTTTATTTTCCTCATTGGTATCCCTTTTATCATTAGGAATCCTTGGGATACAAAATTCCACAAAGGATAACTCAATTATACCTCTTTTCACTCATTTTCCACATTTTCTCATTATTTTCCAATTTCTTTCTTCATAAAGAAAAACTTAATTTATCTTTTCTTTTCTTATTGCTTTTTTTTTGCAACCTTGGACTCCTTGGCACCCAAGGAACCCAAGAGGTACGAAATCCTCTTTGGATTTGCCTTCTAGAGGTTTCTACATATTTCTTTTCTTAAAAATTCAATTATCCATTTATTAATTGAATTTCCTTGTTATTGGGCCCAATAGCCAAACAAGCCCACAAAGCAACCAATCAAGGCTATTGTGAAGGGAATCCATTGATTCAAAACAAATCATATCATTAATGGTTCAATTATCTTTAATATGAGAAATTACATTTCTCACTATTTGAACCCAAAAATTGGGGTTATAACATCCTTCCCCTCTTATAGGAATTTTGTCCTCAAAATTCAGGCAAGCAAACAAACAATTCAGGATAAGGCTTTTCCATGTCCATCATTGGCCCCTATGTGGCTTTATCGTACTCATGACGTTTCCAAAGAACCTTTATCATCACATATTCTTTTCTCTGAGTTCTTTCATCCTGGCGTCTATAAACTACACAGGTGACTCAAGCCATTTCAGCCTCCCTTGGGGCTCACTAGGTTCATTGCTCAGCACATGGTCGGGGTACCTCACATAGTGCTTCTAAATTGGACACATGGAAAACATCTCCCATTACTCTATCCTGAGGGGTAGGGTCAAACCTAACCTTATCCACCCCATCCATCTCTAATGGACCCATGTATTAGGGACTTAGCTCTCTTAGTTATAACTTAGAGGGGTCGGATTTTCATGTCACATTTTCTCCCACAGTAACTTGTATGTCAGTCTACTTTGCATCTGCTCACGACTTGCATCGTTTCTAGGCTCCTTTCAGCCCTTGCACGATCAAAGTGACTTCATCTACACGCACTGGGGTCCCCCTTTTCTAGCCATCGTGTGGTACTTTTCACCAGCATCACCTTACTGAAGTGGTGACCGACACAACCTCCCTTACAGAGATTCATATAAAACCCGATACTGGCTATTGTGGTCATTGTCACATCTTTCATAGGACAAGAACTGTCTCTAGATATCACCCTGAACGAGCACACATGCCCTCATCAGACCCCTTTAGTCTGGATCATACTAACCATAGTTAGGGATGATAACTATACTAACATTGAGTTCTTCATGTACCTACTTCCACTTTATGGAAGTGAACCTTTAGGTCAAACTCAAGAACCTTTGAACTCGCTTCATGGTGTAGTTGAACCATCTCTCTCATGGGTAGTTCAACTAGATCTGTCCCTTGACAGAACTCTTTCTTTCTTATGTCATCTAGGTAAGGCGATCTACCATAACCCATATTGCATCTCGACCTTCCTAGGTCCAGGGAAGACCTATCACAACATCCATAGTGTTGAGCTCTCATTCCCTCTCAGGGATTCTTTTGTCCTCTATATCGATACACTGGGTTACTGGGGTTCGTCCTTTACCTCCTGGCTTGCATGGCCATAAACCACATGCAACTTCATCTTAAGCATCCAAAGTTCCATTGCCATTTTCCATGGTGTATGGTGATCTTTAATCATGATTTCCTGTATGTCATGATTCTTTCAAGATCGATTCCTCCGAAACCCTAAACCACTCTAGTCGGGGTTTCATCACCTTCTCTTTCAAAGAAGTACATCTGAGGTTTTACCACCATCCTTTCATTGCATCCAGGACTAGACTGGCTAACCAAACAACCATAACTTTTCAATGTATCTTGTTACATCTGAGTGTTATCCAAATACCTCTCCTTTTCAAACTAAAGGTTAGCCAATCAACCCTTTCCATCTTCTGGTCAAACAAGTCAGATGTATCTCAACCAGAGCATCCATTACCACTTCACATCCTTAGGTATTAGGTAACATTGAAGACATACACCTCCAGGTATTTCACTTATCATCTCACCTCAAACTCTATGTCTATCTTCATTAAGAACACTCTCTAATTTTATCATCATGGTGATCAAACTCGACTTGGTATAACTTGTAAGTTCCACTTATCTCAGGATAAAACATCCTCATAAGGTGACTACCTCATTCTTCTTAGTGTTAGCAAACCATCCATGTATCATCCACTTTACCAGGGTAGGTTATCTTCTCTATCCCTATTTCTCGTGGCAGCGTTTCAATCATCTCTTATCCTTGGTGTATGGCATGCATAATGTACTATCTCTCACCCCCATAACAAGAGGAAATAAGCATTTGGCTGCAGTCCAAATACAAAGTTCTTCCTGTTCCAAGAGTAGTGATGGTACATTCCACCTTGCCAATACACCTTTATATCTAAGTTGCAACGTGCCACATATGTCTCTTCATCAAAGACATCATGATATCAAACCAGTCTTGAACCTACTGAGGTTTATATCCTTGGTCATCTCCTCTAGGTCTATAGGGTACCGACTCTTTTGGGGTCATCCCTCTTCCCTCATGCATCAAGAGAGTGCCCTACTCATCTGCCCTTTGGGTCCCATGAGTTTGTGAAGGTGATCAATCTCCTTAACCCATGGTCCTCAGACAATGATAGTTGTTACCTCTCGACCCTATGGTCATGTGCAATAGGGGAATTAGGCAACTCCTACATTCATCGGTCTTATCCCTACTTGACCCTAGGATAGACTTATGATTCTCCATCATAGTACATGTTCACTTAGAACCTTACCCAAGTCTTCATCATCCCTCTTTTTGCATTCATGGGCTGACTTTCGTCCTTTCATTAGGATCATGGCAACCTACCTACCTTGGTCAAGCCCTATACTGGTTACCTCCATGGTAACACATCTGCATGCACTTAGAGATGGATATCTATGGGTCTACGGGTTCGTTCTCATACCATGTACCTTTCACTTAGCTTCTCAAGATCCTAAAAGACCTCTTTAGGTTACCTTAAACTAACCAAAACTAATATACACCCTACCAAAGGTGTCTCTCTCTCCCAAGATGGGAGTAAATCTATCTCTTGATAGCAAGGTCACAAAAGCTCTTAGGTCTAGGGTTTACATCCCCATGAGCCTACTTAACCCGAGCAAGCTATTAAGGCATAAACAGATCACCTACTGAACCATGCTAGGTCATACTTGTCCTCTTTCCTCCATGCTGGATCAAGATCCTACCTTCCTTTATCATTAACCTAGCTACGAGGGGTTCATCACACATACCTTAAACTTAAGGTAATTCCCTTTTCCTTTATTCATGAGGCGTACCATGCTCGAAACTATAAAAACTTAATTCTCATCATGAGCATTAGGTATACCACTTCCCCTCTTAGGCTTAGGAACCCTAGGTTCACTTTTAGGTGTCCACTGCATGCTTTATCTCTTACCCATGAATCAAGCTTGCAAAAGGCATAACGTGCACTTCCTGTCATCCTTCAAATCGAGCAACACTTAGAGTTGGATCTTCCTCAAGGACAACCCATAAGGTACGAGGCCTCATAACCCGCTGCTAAACCTTTCTAGGTCAAAGAAACTCTTCTTCCTACCTCAGAAGGTAAACACCTATACCGTAGGCACATAAGCACTCGATGCTTCATCTACTATCTCTAGAGTTTGGTCCCTCTACAGGCAACCGAGATATCATCAACTTTCCGGGATTGATCATGAAGCAACCACTATCATCCATTGTTCTGGGTTTTAGGCTTCCAACCTTCTTGCTGGGTTTCCTGCTCTCTCTAGGTCTAACCCTACATCCAACCTCACCATTAGAGGTCCTCTCTACATGAAGGATCAATCTCAAAGGCATCCTCTACCTGGGTGAAGCCTAGGTTCGAACTTATGTTTGCTCAAGATCATCCATAACCCTTTATGCTCCATCATAATTCCTTATTCAGGGTTTCACCCTACTGTCAGCACTATGATGTGCCCTAGGTGCCAGCTATACCCTACTTGCACAAGCCCATAGGGTTTCTAAGGTCCTTCACTAACCTAACCATCTAAGGAGCTATCCTTTACCCTAACATGCATGACCCTTCCCAGGGTTGGGTTGCCAAAAGGTGCTAGGTCACCCATGGATCATATGGCATCCCAAAGGCATGTCCTTTCAAACACCTGGTCCAACTCATCTCCCTCTAACCATCACTTAGGGTTAGGGTTAGAATCATCCTTAGAGGATGTGTCAGGTCTCTACTTGCAGTGGAGATCTCTATCTCCAAGACTAACTTATCCTCCTGACAAGAAGGTCTAGCCTCATGTCTCTTCTGAGGACATGACATCTTATGTCATAAGTCCTAAGCATGTATCTATTATTTATTTTGCACTTAATCTATTAAGCTTATGTCCATGACATCTTATTTACATGCCTTTCATTCATTTAGTGGAGGATTCATTAAACCTTATTAACCTTACCCATACCTCAAGAGGGTGAGGAGAAGAAAGAAAACCCTAATCCTTTATGTCCTTATCAGAATTTTGTGATGAGAAGGGATGAATAGGATGAGAAGTCCTAAAGGTATCTTATTTCGATTCATACCCTAAGACTTTGGCCAGGAAGTCACACGGATCCGGGAGTCCTCGTATTCCGACTAGCGGTGCGGAGGAAAATATTGCCAGCCCCCGGTCGTGATCCTTTTCTAGACACCTCTGTCTTTCAGATAATCCTCTAATAACTCCCTTGGGTTCTATGGAGTTTGTAAAATTTAATAATTATTAATGGTTAACTGAGGAACCCAAGCTCTAATACCAAATGTTACGACCCCACCTCTCGATAACCCCCAACTAAGGGAGACCAAGAGGTTGAACCCACACCCATTAATTCCGGATCAAAGGTTCGACATATAACCATAAACAATTATTAAATTCTAACAGACTATACTGAAAATGGTAATAAATTTTTTCTTTACATACCTTTTGAAAGTTTGGTTCTCTAAACTTCTATCCACACCGATACTAATTTATCTAATCCTCCTTTGTACATTAATTCTCTTTTAGTATCACATGTGCCACTTTACTATTTTTTCTTTTCATTGTACCTAAAACGCCGACAAACAAAACGTCGGTCAGCCGAAGTTGGTATGTGGGGGAAACATATAATCATGCAACTAAGATAACCATGTAATCATTCAATTAATCATTCAACAACCAAGATTACATTTTAGATATAAATCCGCGATCCAAGAGTACCCTATCCTCTGTGTTGTCCCCATTAAACCCCTCATGATCCACCTATAAGTGAACCAATTTCTAGGGTTGAGTCACATGGTACTACTCGTAAGTAGACCACTCCTTAACTCGGGATTTGCTAAAGAGTCTCTAACTCACGGTAACCTAGACCTTGCTCTAGGATTACCCCTTTTTTTAGCCTTTTCAAAGTAACAGAGGTGGACCCGGATCTAGCCAGTTATATTTGCACATTTATGGTGACAATCATAGTCACTTTATAGTGGTATGAAATAAATAAACATCCAACAGTTTAGTTGCATTCAATGCGATTAAACATCTGGGAATCCATCGGGAAACTAAAGCGGTTATTCATAATCGTAACCACATACCTGATTTGATGAGTCATGCAGATTATTCAACATATACTTCATATGTATACAACCAAGTCAATCAACAAATCCAAGCAAGTAATTCAATCATCATATAGTTCCTGAAATAAATATGTACTCTATTTATTACACACTTTATCAAGAGTCTACTTTATTGACTTGGATTCACTTTCTAGGGTTTCTAATCCGCATTAAGTATTCATTAATATCCATTAGGGTTTCTTAGATCGATTTCTCAAACTTCATCCCTTTTAGGTCAACAAACCCTAAAATACTCTTTTCCATTTATATAAACCCTAATTGTTCAAACTATTCATTTAATAGTCTTTTATACTCAGATTGACTTAGGGTCATCATATCCCTACTTGTTTATGGATATGAACAATTAAAACATTTAAAAGTCATATTCACCTAAATTAGGGTTTTCAAACTCATTAATGCATAAACATGCACGAAACCCTAAATTAAGCCAACAATATAAAAGAACATCTTTTTAGATCCTATTTTCGCCTTTATTAACCATTGGCTTGAATTATCCATTGAATAACATTAAAACTATCTATCATCAAATCTAAGGGTTTTTCATTATTTAAATCATTAAAGATGATAGCTTTATGTACTTTTCAATTTTTAATCATATTTATGTACATGATCATCAAATTAAACTAATTACATACAAAGATCACCCTTTTCGATCTTAATGTACCTTTTTACATTTAACAGGTCAATATCAACTCTAATGATCCATTAAACCCTATTAAATACTTTATTCATTTCAAAATAGGGTTTCTTAACCTTTAATTCATCAAAGATGATAATTTACACTACTTTTTGAATAGCATGCAAAATTAGGCTTCAAACATAATTTATTTGGGTTCCTCTCATTGTGAGGATCAATTTTCATATAAAACTTGTTTTGATCCGAGCTACAGTTCATTAGTTACGAATTTTGCAAAAATACTTACTTTCGGGCCAATCGTAGAGCGCCACGTCGGTTCTTTCCTTGCAACACGCAGACGCCCCCAAACATAACTAAATGACCCTTATACCCTCTGCATAAGTGGCCAATTCTGCACACCCACGAGGGGTAGAAACGTCCAGTGAGCGGGAGTCATCTTCTTCCTCCGCGCAACCCTAGCTGCGCGCGCCTGCAGCCAGCTGCGGCTCTTCTCCTCTCCTCCCTGGGGCCCGAGGCTCCATGCCAGTCGCCGCCCTACATCCGATGCACCTGGGCACATCCAAGCCTCCCCAGATCGTGGCCCACACGGCCGCTGTTGATCGAGAAATGTGTAGTGTTTGCTGTTGTACACTGCCGCTAGGTCAGGGCAGAACGCAGCCCGACCTCTCCTTCCTGGACCCCAACGACCCTCCGAGATGGCCCGACCTCCTCCGTCGTGCCTCTGCGCACACGAGGGTTCTGTTGGATCGTTGCCAAAGAGGGTTAATACCTCATGCCAAGCCCACACTGCTTTCCTGACCTGCAACCAAGCAATGGCTGTTGTTAATGTTTCAGAGCGTGGGGGAAACGCTCGTGCTCCTATGTAACGTCGTGCGAGCATCGTGGTTCCTCGAACTCTGGTCCATGGCTCCTCATTGTCCCAGGGGTGGGACTACCCTCTTGAATAGGGTTTTGCTGAAGAAGATGAAGGAAGAAAGGAGTACGTGGGATTCTTCTCTCACTCGAACCTGGGCTCTACCCCTTCATATAGGTGTAGAAAACGAAGCCTTAGGTTGGCCTATTCACGACTCCACGAGTCCTTTCCAAAAAGGAATCATTTTCATACAAAGAGAAGCAATTATTCTCTCTCTCTCTATCTATCCTTTTGATATATTCTGTTACTTGGGTATTTAAGGATTCGAAAATCGCTCTCATTATTCTCTTATTTACTTGCCCTTTATTCAAAAGGCACGAATTCTATTTTCATATAATAGGAAATACTTTCTTTTTATCAATATCCCAAATTCACTAATAATGTATCTCATTATCTTTTTATTTTGCAAATTTGCTATTTTCTCTTTCCACTTTGCAATTATCTCGTTATTTTGGGCCCCTTGGACCTCAAGAAAACTCAAGGCACGGATTCCCACATTGGTTTGCCTTTATCTTCTTTTAAAAGTCAATTTCTCATATTGTATTTATTTCTTATTAAATTATCTCCTTTTTTAGGATTTCCCTTTATTTCTCTTTTATTTTCCTCATTGGTATCCCTTTTATCATTAGGAATCCTTGGGATACGAAATTCCACAAAGGATAACTCAATTATACCTCTTTTCACTCATTTTCCACATTTTCTCATTATTTTCCAATTTCTTTCTTCATAAAGAAAAACTTAATTAATCTTTTCTTTTCTTATTGCTTTCTTTTTGCAACCTTGGACTCCTTGGCACCCAAGGAACCCAAGAGGCACGAAATCCTCTTTGGATTTGCCTTCTAGAGGTTTCTACATATTTCTTTTCTTAAAAATTCAATTATCCATTTATTAATTGAATTTCCTTGTTATTGGGCCCAATAGCCAAACAAGCCCACAAAGCAACCAATCAAGGCTATTGTGAAGGGAATCCATTGATTCAAAACAAATCATATCATTAATGGTTCAATTATCTTTAATATGAGAAATTACATTTCTCACTATTTGAACCCAAAAATTGGGGTTATAACATCCTTCCCCTCTTATAGGAATTTTGTCCTCAAAATTCAGGCAAGCAAACAAACAATTCAGGATGAGGCTTTTCCATGTCCATCATTGGCCCCTATGTGGCTTTGTCGTACTCATGGCGTTTCTAAAGAACCTTTATCATCAAATATTCTTTTCTCTGAGTTCTTTCATCCTGGCGTCTATAAACTACACAGGTGACTCAGGTCATTTCAGCCTCCCTTGGGGCTCACTAGGTTCATTGCTCAGCACATGGTCGGGGTACCTCACATAGTGCTTCTAAATTGGACACATGGAAAACATCTCCCATTACTCTATCCTAAGGGGTAGGATCAAACCTAACCTTCTCCACCCCATCCATCTCTAATGGACCCATGTATCGGGGACTCCGCTCTCTTAGTTATAACTTAGAGGGGTCGGATTTTCATGTCACATTTTCTCCCACAGTAACTTGTATGTCAGTCTACTTTGCATCTGCTCACGACTTGCATCATTTCTAGGCTCCTTTCAGCCCTTGCACGATCAAAGTGACTTCATCTACACACACTGGGGTCCCCCTTTTCTAACCATAGTGTGGTACTTTTCACCAACATCACCTTACTGAAGTGATGACCGACACAACCTCCCTTACAGAGCTTCATATAAAACCTGATACTGGCTATGGTGGTCATTGTCACATCTTTCATAGGACAAGAACTGTCTCTAGATATCACCCTGAACGAGAACACATGCCCTCATCAAACCCCTTTAGTTTGGATCATACTAACCATAGTTAGGGGTGATAACTATACTAACATTGAGTTCTTCATGTACCTACTTCCACTTTATGGAAGTGAACCTTTAGGTCAAACTCAAGAACCTTTGAACTCGCTTCATGGTGTAGTTGAACCATCTCTCTCATGGGTAGTTCAACTAGATCTGTCCCTTGACAGAACTCTTTCTTTCTTATGTCATCTAGGTAAGGCGATCTACCATAACCCATACTGCATCTCGACCTTCCTCGGTCCAGGGAAGACCTATCACAACATCCATAGTGTTGAGCTCTCATTCCCTATCAGGGATTCTTTTGTCCTCTATATCGATACACTGGGTTACTGGGGTTCGTCCTTTACCTCCTGGCTTGCATGGCCATAAACCACATGCAACTTCATCTTAAGCATCCAAACTGCCATTGCCATTTTCCATGGTGTATGGTGATCTTTAATCATGATTTCCTATATGTCATGATTCTTTCAAGATCGATTCCTCCGAAACCCTAAACCACTCTAGTCGGGGTTTCATCACCTTCTCTTTCAAAGAAGTACATCTGAGGTTTTACCACCATCCTTTCATTGCATCCAGGACTAGACTGGCTAAACAAACAACCATAACTTTTCAATGTATCTCGTTACATTTGAGTGTTATCCAAATACCTCTCCTTTTCAAACTTAAGGTTAGCCAATCAACCCTTTCCAGCTTCTGGTCAAACAAGTCAGATGTATCTCAACCAGAGCATCCATTACCACTTCACATCCTTAGGTATTAGGTAACATTGAAGACATACACCTCCAGGTATTTCACTTATCATCTCACCTCAAACTCTATGTCTATCTTCATTAAGAACACTCTCTGATTTTATCATCATGGTGATCACTCTCGACTCGGTATAACTTGTAAGTTCCACTTATCTCAGGATAAAACATCCTCATAAGGTGACTACCTCATTCCTCTTAGTGTTAGCAAACCATCCATGTATCATCCACTTTACCAGGGTAGGTTATCTTCTCTATCCCTATTTCTCGTGGCAGCATTTCAATCATCTCTTATCCTTGGTGTATGGCATGCATAATGTACTATCTCTCACCCCCATAACAAGAGGAAATAAGCATTGGGCTGCAGTCCAAATACAAAGTTCTTCCTGTTCCAAGAGTAGTGATGGTACATTCCACCTTGCCAATACACCTTTATATCTAAGTTGCAACGTGCCACATATGTCTCTTCATCACAGACATCATGATATCAAACCAGTCTTGAACCTACTGAGGTTTATATCCTTGGTCATCTCCTCTAGGTCTATAGGGTACCGACTCTTTTGGGGTCATCCCTCTTCCCTCATGCATCAAGAGAGTGCCCTACTCATCTGCCCTTTGGGTCCCATGAGTTCATGAAGGTGATCAATCTCCTTAACCCATGGTCCTCAGACAATGATAGTTGTTACCTCCCGGCCCTATGGTCATGTGCAACTGGGGAATTAGGCAACTCCTACTTTCATCGGTCTTATCCCTACCTGGCCCTAGGATAGACTTAGGATTCTCCATCATAGTACATGTTCACTTAGAACCTTACCCAAGTCTTCATCATCCCTCTTTCTGCATTCATGGGCTGACTTTCGTCCTTTCAT
This sequence comes from Alisma plantago-aquatica, assembly GCA_963693085.1. Lineage (NCBI taxonomy): Eukaryota > Viridiplantae > Streptophyta > Magnoliopsida > Alismatales > Alismataceae > Alisma > Alisma plantago-aquatica. Next base: position 107,064,423 of record OY856415.1, on the reverse strand, counting down.
CAGTATCATGACAACCTGCCTACCTTGGTCAAGCCCTATACCGGTTACCTCCATGGTAACACATCTGCATGCACTTAGAGATGGATATCTATGGGTCTACGGGTTCGTTCTCATACCATGTACCTTTCACTTAGCTTCTCAAGATCCTAAAAGACCTCTTTAGGTTACCTTAAACTAACCAAAACTAATATACACCCTACCAAAGGTGTCTCTCTCTCCCAAGATGGGAGGAAATCTATCTCTTGACAGCAAGGTCACAAAAGCTCTTAGGTCTAGGGTTTACATCCCCATGAGCCTACTTAACCCTAGCAAGCTATTAAGGCATAAACAGATCACCTACTGAACCATGCTAGGTCATACTTGTCCTCTTTCCTCCATGCTGGATCAAGATCCTACCTTCCTTTATCATTAACCTAGCTACAAGGGGTTCATTACACATACCTTAAACTTAAGGGACTTCCCTTTTCCTTTATTCATGAGGCGTACCATGCTCGAAACTATAAAAACTTAATTCTCATCATGAGCATTAGGTATACCATTTCCCCTCTTAGGCCTAGGAACCCTAGGTTCACTTTTAGGTGTCCGCTGCATGCTTTATCTCTTACCCATGAATCAAGCTTGCAAAAGGCATAACGTGCACTTCCTGCCATCCTTCAACTTGAGCAACACTTAGAGTTGGATCTTCCTCAAGGACAACCCACAAGGTACGAGGCCTCATAACCCACTGCTAAACCTTTATAGGTCGAAGAAACTCTTCTTCCTACCTCAGAAGCTAAACACCTATACCGTAGGCACATAGGCACTCGATGCTTCATCTACTATCTCTAGAGTTTGGTCCCTCTATAGGCAACCGAGATATCATCAACTTTCCGGGATTGATCATGAAGCAACCACTATCATCCATTGTTCAGGGTTTTAGGCTTCCAACCTTCTTGCTGGATTTCCTGCTCTCTCTAGGTCTAACCCTACATCCAACCTCACCATTAGAGGTCATCTCTACATGAAGGATCAACCTCAAAGGCATCCTCTACCTGGGTGAAGCCTAGGTTCAAACTTATGTTTGCTCAAGATCATCCATAACCCTTTATGCTCCATCATAATTCCTTATTCAGGGTTTCACCCTACTGTCATCACTATGACGTGCCCTAGGTGCCAGCTATACCCTACTTGCACAAGCCCATAGGGTTTCTAAGGTCCTTCACTAACCTAACCATCTAAGGAGCTATCCTTTACCCTAACATGCACGACCCTTCCCAGGGTTGGGTTGCCAAAAGGTGCTAGGTCACCCATGGATCATATGGCATCCCAAAGGCATGTCCTTTCAAACACCTGGTCCAACTCATCTCCCTCTAACCTTCACTTAGGGTTAGGGTTAGCATCATCCTCAAAGGATGTGTCAGGTCTCTACTTGCAATGGAGATCTCTCCAAGACTAACTTGTCCTCCTGACAAGAAGGTCTAGCCTCATGTCTCTTCTGAGGACATGACATCTTATGTCATAAGTCCTAAGCATGTATCTATTATTTATTTTGCGCTTAATCTATTAAGCTTATGTCCATGAAATCTTATTTACATGCCTTTCATTAATTTAGTGGAGGATTCCTTAAACCTTATTAACCTTACCCATACCTCAAGAGGGTGAGGAGAAGAAAGAAAACCCTAATCCTTTATGTCCTTATCAGAATTTTGTGATGAGAAGGGATGAATAGGATGAGAAGTCCTAAAGGTATCTTATTTTGATTCATACCCTAAGACTTTGGCCAGGAAGTCACACGGATCTGGGAGTCCTCTTATTCCGACTAGCGGTGCGGAGGAAAATATTGCCATCCCCCGGTCGTGATCCTTTTCTAGACACCTCTGTCTTTCGGATAATCCTCTAATAACTCCCTTGGGTTCTATGGAGTTTGTAAAATTTAATAATTATTAATGGTTAACTGAGGAACCCAAGCTCTAATACCAAATGTTACGACCCCACCTCTCGATAACCCCCAATTAAGGGAGACCAAGAGGTTGAAGCCGCACCCATTAATCCCGGATCAAAGGTTCGACATATAACCATAAATGATCATTAAATTCTAACAGACTATACTGAAAATGGTAATAAAATTTTTCTTTACATACCTTTTGAAAGCTTGGTTCTCTAAACTTCTATCCACACCGATACTAATTTATCTAATCCTCCTTTGTACATTAATTCTCTTTTAGTATCACATGTGCCACTTTACTGTTTGTTCTTTTCATTGTACCGAAAACGCCGAGAAACAAAACGTCGGTCAGCCGAAGCTGGTATGTGGGGGAAACAGATAATCATGCAACTAAGATAACCATGTAATCATTCAATTAATCATTTAACAACCAAGATTACATTTTAGATATAACTCCGTGATCCAAGAGTACCCTATCCTCTGTGTTGTCCCCATTAAACCCCTCATGATCCACCTATAAGTGAACTAATTTCTACGGTTGAGTCACAAGGTACTACTCGTAAGTAGACCACTCCTTAACTCGGGATTTGCTAAAGAGTCTCTAACTCACAATAACCTAGACCTTGCTCTAGGATTACCCTTTTTTTAGCCTTTTCAAAGTAACAGAGGTGGACTCGGATATAGCCAGTTATATTTGCACATTTATGGTGATAATCATAGTCACTTTATAGTGGCATGAAATAAATAAACATCCAACAGTTTAGTTGCATTCAATGCGATTAAACATCTGGGAATCCATCGGGAAACTAAAGTGGTTATTCATAATCGTAACCACATACCTGATTTGATGAGTCATGCATATTATTCAACATATACTTCATATGTATACAACCAAGTCAATCAACAGATCCAAGCAAGTAATTCAATCATCACATAGTTCCTGAAATAAATATGTACTCTATTTATTACACACTTTATCAAGAGTCTACTTTATTGACTTGGATTCACTTTCTAGGGTTTCTAATCCACATTAAGTATTCATTAATATTCATTAGGGTTTCTTAGATCGATTTCTCAAACTTCATCCCTTTTAGGTCAACAAACCCTAAAATACTCTTTTCCATTTATATAAACCCTAATTGTTCAAACTATTCATTTAATAGTCTTTTATACTCAGATTGACTTAGGGTCATCATATCCCTACTTATTTATGGATATGAACAATTAAAACATTTAAAAGTCATATTCACCTAAATTAGGGTTTTCAAACTCATTAATGCATAAACATGCACGAAACCCTAAATTAAGCCAACTATATAAAAGAACATCTTTTTAGATCCTATTTTCACCTTTATTAACCATTGGCTTGAATTATCCATTGAATAACATTAAAACCATCTATCATCAAATCTAAGGGTTTTTCATTATTTAAATCATTAAAGATGATAGCTTTATGTACTTTTCAATTTTTAATCATATTTATGTGCATGATCATCAAATTAAACTAATTACGTACAAAGATCACCCTTTTCGATCTTAATGTACCTTTTTACATTTAACAGGTCAATATCAACTCTAATGATCCATTAAACCCTATTAAATACTTTATTCATTTCAAAATAGGGTTTCTTAACCTTTAATTCATCAAAGATGATAATTTACACTACTTTTTGAATAGCATGCAAAATTAGGCTTCAATCATAATTTATTTGGGTTCCTCTCATTGTGAGGATCAATTTTCATATAAAACTTGTTTTGATCCGAGCTACGGTTCATTAGTTACGAATTTTGCAAAAATACTTACTTTCGGGCCAATCGTAGAGCGCCACGTCGCCTCTTTCCTTGCAACACGCAGTCGCCCTCAAAAATAACTAAATGACCCTTATACCCTCCGCATAAGTGGCCAGTTCTGCACACCCACGAGGGGTAGAAATGTCCAGTGAGCGGGAGTCATCTTCTTCCTCCGCGCAACCCTAGTTGCACGCGCCTGCAGCCAGCTGTGGCTCTTCTCCTCTCCTCCCTGGGGCCCGAGGCTCCATGCCAGTCGCCGCCCTACATCCGATGCACCTGGGCACATCCAAGCCTCCCCAGATCGTGGCCCACACGGCCGCTGTTGATCGAGAAATGTGTAGTGTTTGCTGCTGTACACTGCCGCTAGGTCAGGGCAGAACGCAGCCTGACCTCTCCTTCCTGGACCCCAACGACCCTCCGAGATGGCCCGACCTCCTCCGTCGTGCCTCTGCGCACACGAGGGTGCTGTTGGATCGTTGCCAAAGAGGGTTAATACCTCATGCCAAGCCCACACCGCTTTCCCGACCTGCAACCAAGCAATGGCTGTTGTTAATGTTTCAGAGCGTGGGGGAAATGGCCGTGCTCCTATGTAACGTCGTGGGAGCATCGTGGTTCCCTCGAACTTTGGTCTGTGGCTCCTCATTGTCCCAGGGGTGGGACTAACCTCTTGAATAGGGTTTTGTTGAAGAAGATGAAGGAAGAAAGGAGTATGTGGGATTCTTCTCTCACTCGATCCTAGGCTCTACCCCTTCATATAGGGGTAGAAAACGAAGCCTTAGGTTGGCCTATTCACGACTCCACGGGTCCTTTCCAAAAAGGAATCATTTTCATACAAAGAGAAGCAATTCTTCTCTCTCTCTCTCTCTATCTATCCTTTTGATATATTCTGTTACTTGGGTATTTAAGGATTCAAAAATCCCTCTCATTATTCTCTTATTTACTTGCCCTTTATTCCAAAGGCACAAATTCTATTTTCATATAATAGGAAAATACTTTCTTTTTATCAATATCCCAAATTCACTAATAATGTATCTCATTACCTTTTTATTTTGAAAATTTGCTATTTTCTCTTTCCACTTTGCAATTATCTCGTTATTTTGGGTCCCTTGAACCTCAAAAAACCCAAGGAACGGATTCCCACATTGGTTTGCCTTTATCTTCTTTTAAAAGTCAATTTCTCATATTGTATTTATTTCTTATTAAATTATATCCTTTTTGAGGATTTCCCTTTATTTCTCTTTTATTTTCCTCATTGGTATCCCTTTTATCATTAGGAATCCTTGGGATACGAAATTCCACAAAGGATAACTCAATTATACCTCTTTTCATTCATTTTCCACATTTTCTCATTATTTTCCGATTTCTTTCTTCATAAAGAAAAACTTAATTAATCTTTTCTTTTCTTATTGCTTTCTTTTTGCAACCTTGGACTCCTTGGCACCCAAGGAACCCAAGAGGCATGAAATCCTCTTTGGATTTGCCATATATAGGTTTCTACATATTTCTTTTCTTTAAAATTCAATTATCCATTTATTAATTGAATTTCCTTATTATTGGGCCCAATAGCCAAACAAGCCCACAAAGCAACCAATCAAGGCTATTGTGAAGGGAATCCATTGATTCAAAACAAATCATATCATTAATGTTTCAATTATCTTTAATATGAGAAATTACATTTCTCACTATTTGAACCCAAAAATTGGGGTTATAACACCTATCGAATACAAAGAGTCTTCAACCTTACCAAGGACTTACCCACTTTGCAAGAGTCTTCGGCCTTCTCCAAGGACTTACCCACTCTTGCACAAGTCTTCGGCCTTATAGGATTTACCCACTCTTCTTGGATCTTCCGCCTTTGACTTCACCTTCACTCGGAGAAGCTTTCCACCAAGGACTTACCCACTTGAGCAAGGAGTCTTCTGCCTTCACCAAGGGCTTACCCACTCTAGCTCCAAGTCTTCAGCCTTGATCTTCACCAACGGACGCCTTCCCTTGTTCTTCTTCACCTCTCTTGAACAAGAGAGAGAACCTTCATCTTCATGCTTGAAATGATAGAAGGGAGGTGGTGGAAGTGAGAGCCTCACAAGATATACATGTAGGACTAGCTCTCTTACAGATTTCCTACTCACTCTAATGGATGTAGCAAGTGATTAAGCTTAGAGAGAGAGAGAGGAGGCTATAGGAAGCACTCAACTATAGAATAGGAACCTCACAAAGAGTTTGCAATGAATGCTCAACCTTGGAATGAAGCCCAAGGGGTCCTATTTATAGCTGGGGATGCCTCTTAGCCTTTGGGAACACTTAAGAATGAAAACTAGCCATTTTGTGGCTTGCAACGGATCTATTTTCACTTGTTGCAACTCCACAACGGCTAGTAGCACTTTTCTTCACTTTTCCGTACAGTGCATTCGGTCGAGTTTCTATGAGTGTAACTTGACCGATCAAGTAAACGACAAGGCCGATACTCAAGTGATCGGTCGAGTTTGTCCTGACAAAACTCGACCGACCATTAGGAATCGAACTGGTCATTTACTTGATTGGTCGAGTTCTGTGAAAACAAAACTCGATCGATGCAATCTTCAGAAAATCGACCAAGGTTGATCGGTCGAGTTTCAGGGCATGAAACTCGACCGACAAAGTGCCTGTAATCAATTTTCAAAGATGCATCTAAAGTGCTCTAATATTTGATCTAAGTGCTCCTGATATTTTTCTAAGCTTAATTACAAGTCATACAATCATTACAAGTGATTTACAACATGATTCTAATGGATATACATCATATTAAAAAAAACGTGCACTTGTATGACTTTGACTTGTCTTTTCTCCAATTTGAGATGTGCAAGATAGGGCATTTGGAGTGTCTATACCTAATATGAAATAACTCAAGTAGAAGCATTAGACACCAATATGTGGAATGGTTAGTCATCATCAAAACACGGGTTTAGTCAATTTAGACATGAGTCAACATTGACCTAATTGACCTTGAGTCAACACATTTTGTTTAAATCAACATTTTCATTTATATATAGATCGAAAGAGTTGATATTGTCCTCCCAACTACAAAGAAAATGGTGTTAAACTACATTTGGATATTTATATATTATGTTATTAAGGACGTGTAAGATTTCATGTATCAACAAATACTATTTGCATTCATCCTTATTTAGATACATGAATCTTTTGTAATTAATAAGTGAGGATAAAAGAAAATTTTCAAGGAAAAAAAATTTGTGCATGTGTGGTTATCATGATTTCCATAGGATCGTAATTATAATTGAGTGCACCAACTTGAATTTCTATTTACTGTCACATAGTCAATCATAATGTATTAGATTCTACTTAATTTATCAACAATATATATATTATGAAATTTTATATATTATCATATTTCTAAATGTTAATGGTACACATCCTTTAGTGTCTAAAGAGCTTTGATTATGTGTAACATACTAGATCTTAGACCCTACCCTAGAAATTTGACCTTTTGGACTTAACTGAACAAGGTTAGAGTAAAAGATACATAGTACAACCCTTATAAGCTAATGCATGAAACTAATGTTCTCACATTAGTCTTAGGCTAATAATGGACACATAAAATATGTCACATGAATTATATAATCATGCATAATCTTTTTGGTGATAATGTTAACATAAATGGACGAGAAGTAATGATATTATGATAACCTAAGTAATAATGTGATGTTAATGGACACAAATATTAATTATGACAAACCTCAATAAAAGGAATCTAAAAAGTGAAATCTAAGTTAAAAATTATATTCCTTGGGTCCCAATTAACTTGGGAGTCGAGTTTCACATTATTCACATAATAATAATTAATATAATTCAATTTGAAAAGAGAAGATCTCTATTTTCCCTAAAATATAAAATAAAATAATAAATGACTCTAAAAGAGGAAAATAATCTTGGAATCATAAGCTACATAATAAATATAGCCTTTGGGTCAATTTTCATCCAATTTGGAAGATGTTTGATTAAAAGGTGAAATCAAGAGAGAGAAAGTGAGTAGAAGCTTGAAAATTTAATTAAAATAATAAACAATATAAAAATTAAAATAATAGAAAATTTGTATCTAATGAAGTAACAATGACTTGTGGGTGAGTTTCATCAATTTTGGATAATTTTATATGTCTCTAATGCATTAGGAAAGAGAAAAAATGATATACTTTAAAAGAATTCAATAAAATAGCAAAAGTGTCCAAAAGGGAAAATTAATCCCAAAATCAGATTCTACATATCCTAATTAAGTATTAAATTTAATTTAATTTGGACCTTGTTTGTATCTTCAATTGAAGAGAGAGAGAAAGGAAAATAATTTAATCAACACATTATAAAATTCGGATTAGGAAACACCTGCCCGCATAAATAGTAACCACAGACCAACGTCTAGTATTTGGGGCATAACTTCCTCATTTATTAATAAAATTTCATAAAATAACTTCTGTTAGATTGTAATTTTGATTCTATATCTGTCACTATCCTATTCAGAGCTTAATGTGAAAAATTCGAGAAACACTTAAACTTTTTCTTCAAGTCTTATGAAACAACTTCTCACATGTCCCATTTATAAATACCTATACATTGGTCTTTTTCGATTATTTTTTGAACCTCCTCTCATCTCAATTTCATCATTTCTTGAGTATGTGTCTGGTGGTGGTTGTGCTTTGATTTTTCCTTATATCATCGTTTCACCCACAAGCCAAACGTGGTTCGTGGTTTGAGTTTGTGGCACCGCTCCCCGACTTCATATTTATTTTTGGTAGCGTAATTGGACCTCAGGTAAACAACTCTGGCACTTGTTATTCATGGTAAGTTAGTTAGTTTTGCGAATGAATGATGAACAAAGTTTTTTCTTTAAACTCTCAGATAAGTTTCTCCTAGCATATCCGACCTCTCGTCCTCTCTCACAAATTCCCTAGTGATTTGGCTTTTTCTAATTTTGTGATTGATTCATCTTACAAAATTCATATCTTTTAATCTACTGTTCTAAAATTATAAATAAATATGTTTTGAAATTAAAAAAACATTCTTTATCTAATAAAAATAGTTTTAGAGTCTGATTTTAATATTTTTCAAAGGATATTTTTGGAGAATAAAATACATGTATAAAATTCATAATAAATGTAATTTAATCATATAAACTCCAAATTGGATAAAAAGATATGTTTTCTTAATCAAGAGAATCTAATGAATTTTTTGGTGATGTTTTTAGAGTTTCATTTGAATTTAATAAAAAGGTGATGTTCTTTGGTTGTAATATAATCATCAATTAATGATTTGCATCTAATATGAAATTAGGTGAAGAGATGCTTTGTTTGGATCTAGGGTGTGGACCCTAACCCAATACACACATCATTAAGGTATGAATGCATCCCACATTATTTCTATATTGAGCAATTTTTAATTCAATCTCTTATTGTATGTTTTGCATCTCCTATTATTCTATGTTGAGAAATTAAAAGATATTATCTTCTTTCTCTTGGTTCTATGGACATTAGTTGATACACAATATCTTTTCTTTTGAAATCATAGTTCTTGTGAACTATCTTATTTTGTTACTGATCTTGTGGTGATGGATATTCTCTTGGACTCTCTTACTTATGATTTAATGCATGATGGACTTTTATGTGTCCACTTTGAGGTGGATGTTAATTTGGTGATATCTTGTGCTCACTCACATGAGGATGTAAGTGTTGTCCATTGTGTGATGTCAACATTGTATAATCTGACTATACTTTTCTACTTGCCTCTACATTTTACATATTATGTGATTCAGTAGCACTAGAGTAGTATAATTGCATTGGTTTTGTTTATGGTCAAATGTATAATTTCCTGCTCGAGTAGTATGCTCTTTTGGTATGGAGGTGGCCTCGTACCTGGGTTTGAAATTTATGAGGTTTGGCCCACTTTATATATATATTTGGGAGTTTGGCTATGTGTCATTCTCTACCAGGTTTTAAGTTTATGAGGCTTAGCTGACTTTGTTGTTATATTGTTCTAGGGCTATGTTTATCTCACATGTATGTAGGATGATGTTTATGGATCATGGGTTACATGCCCTAATTTCATATGTATTTATGTGGCACCACTTTTATATGTTGATTTAATGGAAAGTATCTCTTTTATTGTGGATCAATTCTTTTGATACCAACTTGGGTGGTACTTTTCTTTTCTATGGGAAGTTTCTATTTAGTTTGATGTCCTTTACTGCATATATTATTCAATTTACTTTTAGTATGCACATACCAGCCTTTGCTGATATCATCCATTTTCTCTTCTTGATGGGGTATGCTTCCAACCCTAGGTGAAGGACTTGGATGATATGGCATGAAGTCTTAAAGTTAGCTTAAGGAGTTAAAACTTAGAGACAACGTGGTTATAGTTTCAACTTCCCTCTATCTTAGATCCTTATGTTGTATCATACATGTAAACCCTATGTGTGAGATTATGATTTACTTTTGTAAACTTGTTGAGAAATTGAATATAGTCAAAATTTTACTTCTGCTGCTATACTATTGGTTGTTTTGAATACCATTTATTAAATTTGAAAATTTTACACCCACTCCAATATATCTTTTGGATATGTTTAGACTAGAGATGTAACATCCCTGACCTGGGTTATGCTTTAACCCTAGGTGTTTTGATTAAGAAAGATGATTATATGCTTAATATTTTCTTTTGAAAAGTGATTAGGTCTCAAGAGGAACCTATGTTTCAATTTTGGTCCTGTTTGAACAATGTTGAAGCAATGTTTGCTTATTTCGGACTAAAGTGCAAATTACCCAAGTTGAGGGGTTAACTTGTAAATTACACATGATAAGATGTTACTCTGATGTTGTGACATCATAAGAATGAATATAATGTAGTGGTATGGTTTTCCCAAGCCTGGACACCAAGATAGAGCTTGTTGGACAATGTTGTGCATTAAAACCTAGTTTTGGAGTAAAGTGCAATTTACCCAAAATCTAGGGTTCAATATGCAAATTACCACTTCAATATGGTCCTTAATGTTTCTTGGCATCATGTAGAGCAAATAAAATGAGAGGGACTCCTCATTTGAATTAAGTTGTAGGAGAGAGAATCTTGACATTAAAATAATCAAGAATAATGCCTAATTGAAACCCTAATTCGATTTAGGGCAAAAATGAATAAAAATAATTGAAGGGATTTCAACCAAAATGTTTTGGGTTGATTTGAATAAGGATGTACGTTCCTTTAACAAGATAAGGAACGAAAATATCTTAAGTAGGTGAAATTCCACTCACCTTTTTATAAAGAAAAGTAATATCCACTCACATGTGAGATATTATATTATAAGCATTAAGGTGCTTAATTTGCTTTTCTTTAAATTGAGGATAATGAAGGAGAATTAAAAGAAAAGGGATATGCCTCGTATCCATGGAGTTGAGGGGGAAGAGGCGGCCATAATTTTTGGATTAATTGGATTTTTATATGGCATACTCTCTCTCATCAATTTCTTTATAAAAGTGCCATTTCCAAGCCCAAACCAAGGCCTTTTTCGGATTTTCTTCTTCCCCTTGCTTGCAAAACCGATCAAAAAGCTATGGAGGAGTAGGGAGAACGTCCCCAACCTGTGGGTAAGCCCTTGACCTTCGTTCTCCATGATTTCATGGTGGAAATCGAAAATAAATTATGGATTCCTTCTTATTTCGATCTCCTCTTCAACCCTAGCCAACTTTTGCAATCAAAAGCTTGAGGACGAGCCTAGAGGGAGTTGCAAGAGCTTCATCCACCATTAATGGCGTGAGCTTGGAGCTTTGGATCTCAATTGGAGGCGGGTTTTATAACTCAAACCCTTAAACATTGCTATTGCATCAATTATCTATGCTTTGTTGATTGATTTCTTCAATTTGATACACTCTTGTTTCTTTGCTGAAATTTCCATCAAGAACGGTTTCTGTTCTTGGTTTTTCGAAGGAAGGGGATGATGACATCATCCTAGATGCTTATCCAAAGAAAATTACCAAGCAAAACCGTTTTTATAGCTACTCCAAATCGTTTTAATTTGATTGGCTATGCGGTTTCAGCAAACCGTTTAAGGGCAAACGGTTTGAAACCGTTTGGGAGCAAACGGTTTCAAGACCGTTTGAGATGGTTGACCAAGCATTGACCGTTTGGGAATTTTGTTCCTAATTATGTAGTATGATAACCCTCCAAATTTGAGGGATGAACTCCAAAGGAATCGAGAGTTGAAGGCCAATCAATTAGGCAATCAGATTGAATTATGTGCTGATTTTTAACCTGATTAACTTGACCTGGTTGAGAAAACGGTTTCAAGACCGTATAAGATGATTGACCAAGCGTTGACCGTATGGGATTCCTGTTCATAATTATGTTTATTAATAACCCTCCAAATTGGAGGGATTAACTCTAAAGGAATCGAGAGTTGAAGGCCAATCAATTAGGCAATCAGATTGAATTATGTGCTGATTTTCAACCTGATTAACTTGACCTGGTTGAGAAAACGGTTTCAAGACCGTATAATATGGTTGGTCAAGCATTGACCGTATGGGATTGCTGTTCATAATTATGTTTATTAATAACCCTCCAAATTTGAGGGATTAACTCCAAAGGAATCGTGCGTTGAAGCCTAATCAATTAGGGAAACCTAATTGGATTAAGTGCTGATTTTCAATCTGATTTAATTGAACTTTTTGGGCAAACGGTCTCAAGACCGTATAAGATGGTTGACTAAGCGTTGACCGTATGATATTACTGTTCCTAATGATGTTGGTTAATAACTCACCAAATTTTATGGATTAATTCCAAACGAGTCATGAGTTGAAGGCTAATCAGTTGGGCAAACCCTAATTGAAATCAGTGCTGAAATTCCAATGAGTTAATTAGAGATTTTGGGTTGATTAGCCCAAACGGTCTCAAGACCGTTTGGGGGATCATCCAAACGGTCTCAAGACCGTTTGGGGTCACCTAAAGACCTATTAAACTCAATTGAAGTATGAGGGTAGGTCCAATTGATGACTGGTTCCATGAATCCAATGATTGAAGGAATCAACATTGGAAACCCTAATTCAATTGGATGCTTTATGTAATGGAGGTCCAATGTGATTGAATCTCTTGAGAATTAAGATGATGAATGATCCATTAACCCAATGATGATTAGTAATGATAAACAAAGAAGGTACAAAGGTTGAAACCCTAACAGTACCTAAGGGACTAGTACCAATTAAGGAATGAATCCCTAATTGCTTATTGGACCAATGACTTGATACACTACGTTAATCATAGTGGTATGCTCTTGATTGAAGGGTTGATATGACCTAATCAATTTGAGATGATGTTAACATGAATTCATACATGAATATGATTCATGTGGTGATTAAGGGTATGATCCTTAAGAAGAGAGATCATGAAACCCTAATCATGCATATAAACCCTAATTGACAGGGCTTTTGGGTTTTAACCCTAATTGACGGCAATTCTAAATGTAACCCTAATCCAGGGTGAGGATGTAACCCTAAGTCAGGGTAGTGATGTGTGAAACTCCAATTTAGGGAAATGAGATATAAAACCCTAATTGGGATGAATAGTGAATCTCTAATTATGGACAATTGAATGAAATCCTAATGGAGATGCATAGTAAACCCAAATTGTGGGTGACTAAGGTGGAAACCCTAGTTGAGGGTGATTCCATGAGAAACCCTAGTTGAGGGTGATTCCATGAGAAACCCTAGTTGAGGGTGATTCCATGAGAAACCCTAGTTGAGGGTGATTCCATGAGAAACCCTAATTAAGAGTTAACATCACATGAAGCTTTAATGCTATGTTGTGATGAGAGGCCCTAAGAAGGGTGAAGGTATGTGAGACTCTAATGTGGAGTCATAATACATAAAGCCCTAATCTTGGGCAATATGACAATGAATTATAATCCTAATTTTAAATAAGGGTATAAGGAAACCCTAATGATGAGATAGAAGGAATGACCTTATAAAGGTGAAACATTTATTGTGGTTGATTATAGGCAAGCTTATTGTAAGCAATGCCTTAATCTGAGATGAGTCCATATCATTAAAGATAGTTGGACCATTCTTATGTGTAACCTATGCACTTTATGGTAAGAGTGATAGGTTAGTGGATGAAAGGATTAAGATGGGAAATACCTTAATCCAAGATAAGCTGGTAACTTAAGAAAGTAGTATGTGATGATCAATGATGAGTTAAAGGAATTAAATTCCATGAACTGTGTAATCAGGATTGGTTACGGACCAATGCCTGGCGGTGTAATCAGGTTTGGTTAAAGCCCAATACCTGGCAGAGGCTTAATGCCTGTAATCAGGATTGGTTAAAGTCCAATGCCTGGCTGTGTAATCAGGATTGGTTAAAGTCCAATGCCTGGCTGTGTAATCAGGATTGGTTAAAGTCCAATGCCTGGCTGTGAAATCAGGGTTGGTTAAAGTCCAATGCCTGGCTGTGTAATCAGGATTGGTTAAAGTCCAATGCCTGGCTGTGTAATCAGGATTTGTTAAAGTCCAATGCCTGGCTGTGTAATCAGGATTGGTTAAAGTCCAATGCCTGGCTGTGTAATCAGGATTGGTTAAAGTCCAATGCCTGGCTGTGTAATCAGGATTGGTTAAAGTCCAATGCCTGGCTGTGTAATCAGGATTGGTTAAAGTCCAATGCCTGGCTGTGTAATCAGGATTGGTTAAAGTCCAATGCCTGTCTGTGAAATCAGGGTTGGTTAAAGTCCAATGCCTGGCTGTGTAATCAGGATTGGTTAAAGTCCAATGCCTGGCTGTGAAATCAGGGTTGGTTAAAGTCCAATGCCTGGCTGTGTAATCTGGATTGGTTACGGACCAATGCCTGGCTGTGTAATCAGGGTTGGTTAAAGTCCAATGCCTGGCTGTGAAATCAGGGTTGGTTAGAGTCCAATGTCTGGCTGTGTAATCAAGTTTGGAGAAATCCAATACCTGGCAGAGGTGTAATGCCTGTAATCAGGGTTTGTTAAAGACCAATGCCTGGCAGTGTAATCAGGTTTGGAAGAGTCCAATATCTGGCAGAGGCTCAATGCCTGTAATGATGACACAGGATTGGTAATAACCCAATGCCTATATTAATGATATATGAGTACATGGTAGATGTAATTCCTTATCTGTTTAGCAGACTGACTAAGGCCAATAAGTTGAAACAAGAATGTCTCATGGGTGACATATCAAGATAATGAGTGTCACAAGAGAAGTTTGACATGATGGTATAATATGGAGGATAAATGATATACATGTTCTTCCTATTCCTTATTAAGAGAATGCTTTAAACTGCTTATCATCTGCCTATATTTATCTTCTTAAGATGCAATAATAATGTTTCTGGCGGAGAGTAATATCTCTCGCTGGGGCAATTTACAATTGTCTCACCCCCGTGGGATCCAACATTTTTAGGTGGACGCGGACAAAGAGGCAGATACTCTTTTGCAGGAAAAGGAAAGAAACAGCTTGGACAACAGTGAGATCTCAGGTGGAGGCACTAACTGTCAAGTCATATAGATAGTAGTCCTATGTGTCTTCTATGTACTCTCAGGTCCTCGGAGTTTTCAGACAGTGTTTTTGATATATCAAACTGAGGTTTTGGCTTGATGCCTCGAGATTCATATGATGTCTGTATATAATGTTCATAAGGCAGCTGATGTTGTAGTCTCTGAAAAGAGATAGTACATGTTATATATGTTTGAACCAGAATGTAAATGTTATACAATGGTTCTTGTTGTAAAGGATTTCCTATGTGTGGATCTCTTTGCAAAAAGTTTTAATTTTTAGTGATTTTCGCTAATCCGCTACTTGATGAACGCTTCCGCATTAGTTAATCATGTTTTCGCGAGACAGTCGTTTCAATTGTGGTATCAGAGCTTTAGGTTCGTTGAGTCTACAGAGACATAGGACTAAGTTGTTGAGTCTATGTTAGTGTCCTTCAGTATACCCTATAATGATTTCTTCTTGTGCAGAGAAAGGGTAAAGTTTAAAATGACTGGAGAGAACAATGAACACATTGCTTAGGGCAATGTTGTTGCACCAAGAAGAGGTGCAAGGGATCATGCAAGAATAGAATGAGTGCCTGAGAATCCCCATTAAGACCTGATCAGGATAGAGAATCCTATGATCATGCTCTTGTTGGGAAGATTAGGGCAACAGTAATGCATATGAGTGGACTGGATGCTAGGCTTACAACCTAGGTTATCAGTCCTTAATACAGAATGCTTGAGCTTTAAATGAGTTCCTAAATGACTTAGTCATGTTGGAACAAGGGAAAATATGGAAAAGATTAACTTATGGCAAGAAAGTGGACTCTGCCATGAGTTCAGACAGATAATAAATCTGTGATGGTAGTGCCCAAGAAGGGGCAATAAGCTGAGAAGTAGGGAATGGTGTCTATAATTCTAGAGACATTTGCCAAATGGTTTTAAAAAGCCAAGTTTTTGGTACTAATAGTGCAATAAATGCCTAGTGTACCAGGGAAGTAGCCACTAAGTAAGTGCAAAGGTCTTAACCTTTCACCTGTAAGATTCTATGGCTTAGTTTTTGCTTCAGTAATAAGACTAGTAAGACCATGATATGAGTACAAGGTATGTTATAAATGTGTACATGTTGAGTACACTAAACCCTTTTTGTTATAAAAAAAAGATTGTTGATATTGTTTTCCCCATTGGTTACTATATAGGGATGAAATGATGAGAACTAGAATTTAAATTCTGTTCAGTATTCTTTTAAATGCTCTATATTGATCTTACCTCCATGAAAGAGGAAGAGGTATAGAAGAGATGTCTGGATAAAATCCAGAGATGTTAAATCTTATGTAATGATAATATGAAAAGCAAGACATATGATAGCATGTAAGTGCATACTACTCGATCTCAGTACTTGTAAACCCTGATCAGGTGTACAACTATTGATGATAAAGTGAGTATGGAAACTCTTAGATTGATATCTTTTTGATTGCCCTAATCAAGCAATCATTCTGATACAATCTAATGAGTATCATGAAATTGGAAATATGGTATGGATAAATGTATCATATCTTAAGAACAAGAAAGAAGGATCTGATAGGAATTCAGATCAGTATGTGTATATAAGGAAGTAAAAGTATGACCCTCATATGATGAGAAAGAGAACAAGGGAGGTGATCCCTGTTCTATAAAGTTGTAAATATGATAAAAGAAAGATGAGAATATGATGTGTTTTCAACACGTGACTGATACCAGGGTAAGGGATTCTAGTATCTAAGAATTATCAGATGGTTTAGGTTGGCTACCCGAAATGGTCAACTATGAAATCAGTCTGATTATATAAAATGATATGAACATCATATGTTAGGGGTTTATGCTTTGCATAAACATAACAACTAAATATGTCTTTAAGATAAGTTCTCATTTGACTCTGAGAATATTGTGTGAAGAAACTTTGTGTTGATCAAAGTTTTATGATGTCTCCATAACAATGAGGTGTTATGAAGAGACATGATAATATGATGAATGAATAACATATGTTCCCTTTATCTGGGATTTCGGGGACGAAATCCTTGTTAGGGGTTTATAATTTGTAACATCCCTAACCTGGGTTATGCTTTAACCCTAGGTGTTTTGATTAAGAAAGATGATTATATGCTTAATCTTTTCTTTTGAAAAGTGATTAGGTCTCAAGAGGAACCTATGTTTCAATTTTGGTCCTGTTTGAACAATGTTGAAGCAATGTTTGCTTATTTCGGACTAAAGTGCAAATTACCCAAGTTGAGGGGTTAACTTGTAAATTGCACATGATAAGATGTTACTCTGATGTTGTGACATCATAAGAATGAATATAATGTAGTGGTATGGTTTTCCCAAGCCTAGACACCAAGATAGAGCTTGTTGGACAATGTTGTGCATTAAAACCTAGTTTTGGAGTAAAGTGCAATTTACCCAAAATCTATGGTTCAATATGCAAATTACCACTTCAATATGGTCCTTAATGTTTCTTGGCATCATGTAGAGCAAATAAAATGAGAGGGACTCCTCATTTGAATTAAGTTGTAGGAGAGAGAATCTTGACATTAAAATAATCAAGAATAATGCCTAATTGAAACCCTAATTCGATTTAGGGCAAAAATGAATAAAAATAATTGAAGGGCTTTCAACCAAAATGTTTTGGATTGATTTGAATAAGGATGGACGTTACTTTAACAAGATAAGGAACGAAAATATCTTAAGTAGGTGAAATTCCACTCACCTTTTTATAAAGAAAAGTAATATCCACTCACATGTGAGATATTATATTATAAGCATTAAGGTGCTTAATTTGCTTTTCTTTAAATTGAGGATAATGAAGTAGAATTAAAGGCAAAGGGATATGCCTCGTATCCATGGAGTTGAGGGGGAAGAGGCGGCCATAATTTTTGGATTAATTGGATTTTTATAAGGCATATTCTCTCTCATCAATTTCTTTAAGAAAGTGCCATTTCCAAGCCCAAACCAAGGCCTTTTTCGGATTTTCTTCTTCCCCTTGCTTGAAAAACTGACCAAGAAGCTATGGAGGAGTAGGGAGAACGTCCCCAACCTGTGGGTAAGTGTAAAGAGGCGAGATCACCTCCTTACTAAAATTTAAAGGAAATACAACATCCACAATTTTTAACAAAAATTTGAGACATTTGAGGATGGTTGCATTATAATCCAAATAAATAAGCATGATTCCAGATACATAATAAAATGTCAATAGCAGTGGAAAGAAAGAAATATCAATCCTTCTAATGGCTTTATTGTTTATTACATCATCGCTTTCTAAAAGAAAAGATAAGATAGAACAGAGGATCTAGCTATAGCAACCTAGCCATCCTTCTCCTCAAGCAAACGAACACAGCAAAGATTCTTTCTTTATGTCCTTCCTTCTCCTTGAACAACTCCAACACCTGGGTGGTTGGGAAGGCACCCAGCAAGAGGGAAAACAAGAAAAAGTATGTGTTACACTAATAATCTATCCAAGGCAAAGAAAAGATGTAACAAGTAAACTAGACAAGTATTTGGTGTAAGAGGATATCAAAGAGTATGAGGTTTTCATAAGAGAACTTGCCATTAACAAAGAAAGTAAAGATTTTAGCATGTTTATTAATATGTCTATCTAACTAAGTAGGGTTGAGGCACCTACCGAACCTCTAACCTTAGGTGAGGGAAGAATTATAAACATTTCCAAGTCACCTACAAATTTTTAATGGGGAGAATAATAAACATTCCCCTAGGGCGATTTTATACATGCCCTCTATGGGTGGTTGTACATAAGTACCACTACTTAAAATTTAAATAGAACATTTAATTTCATGCTAATAAGAGATTTATGGCAAGAAGAAGTAAAAGTTAAACAACATGGCAATGGGGTATGAATACCCAAACAAGAGAGTACTATAACTGATATTTGAGGCAAATAAGACAATTTATGTTTCAAGAAATTCAATGGTTTAGATCAAATTAAACCTCATAGAAGAAATCTAGGTATTGGATTAAGTATTCCCAACTGATAGGTAGATGTACAACATGACTCATAATAAGCAAATACTAATCAAATACTAAACACATACCTTTGCCACATGTGTCCTAAGTTTCCTTTTTCAAGTCTTCACACGATCTATAACCCCAAACTTCCTAATACATCGTTATATTCATTTATTAGAATTGCATGTATTCACTTAAAAGATTAAAAACCCTAATTTACTAACTTTTTGTACAAACTCTCAATTCAGACTTCAAAAACCTCATAATCGTCTTAGTTAGGTTCTCCTGATCAAAATAACATATAATATTGTATATTTTGGAAATATAGATTTTAGGGTTAATTTTAGGGATTAAATCGATATTAAAAACACATTTTCGCAAACCTCAAAATCAGATCTCAAAAATATTTTTATTGGATAGATCTCGTTTTCCTGATTTCAAAACACTATTTATTTTTAATTTTTGACCAACGGATTAATTAATAAAAATTATTTTATCTCGACCAATCACAGCCTGCCACGTAGGCAAGGGCTGGACGGCCGAGCGGTAGCGGGCGCTCGGCAGCGGTGAGCCGCACCTCGCAGCCGCTCGCTACCGGTCGTGCGGTGAGAGCAGGCGAGCGAACAAAAGATGGAAATGACCCTCAGCGAGAAAATGAGAAAAGAAGAGAGGCGAGGGCAAAACGGTCAAAAGCAGATCATCTTCAAGCTCGGTCGCGCGCGAGCTGCTTGCTCGGCCGATTTGGGCAAAATCGCTATACTCGACCAAATCGCGCGTTCAGGTAGACGAAAGAAAGAGCAGAACAAGATGAACTCGAAGGTACCTTTAATTTGGACGGAGATGGAGCAAGCAGAGAGCACTAGGCGCCGCAAGATAGGAGCAACCGGCGGCTCGTTGGTGGTGCAAACGTCGACGAAATTCCAAATTAGAGGCACGAACAGGTTGCTAAGGTGATTGCGGTTGCGAGGGTGTAGTTATTTATAGGCAAGGAACCCTAAACTAGGATGTGGGTAGGAGCAAAGGGAAGTGGCCGGCGGCTACTTTGGGCGTTTCTCAAATACGCGTTAAAGCTCGCAAAAGTTGGGATAATCTTGTGCGAAATCTCGCAAGGAAACCAACGCAACAAAAATCAAGGAAAATCGTTGAGTAAATCTCAAGTTATTGCGATTTTAAGAAAACAAAAAATCCAAGTCTGTTGCCTAATCCGACTCAAGGTAGAAGATGACCGCGCACCGTTGGATCGATGGACGTGGGTCCATCAAGCAATCTGGGCCGTTCGATCGCGCATTAGATGAGGGAAATATCCCTGAGCAAAAGTCAATTAAAACCAATATATTTTAAATGTTTTTCTCTTTCTTATTTTGGAGGCTCAAACGTTGCCCAAAAATTATGAAAATTTATATTCTGGCTTAGTTCGACGCGTAGAATCCGAATATGGAGTTAGGTTTTCATTTTGAGAAAGTTTAATAGGTGAAATAATTAATATGTCATTTTCTCTTTCCTCCCTCAAAAGGAGTGATAACATTATCTAAAATTAATGTAACTTCACCCTTAAGTCTTCTTAATGGTTTGGAACACGATTTTGCAATTATCTTCACAAGTTGACATTATCTTTTTATTTATTAAATTAATTAGAACATTCTACACACTTTCTCTCTCCTATTTTTCTTATTATTCTTTTATTATCCAAATTAGTTGCAAATTTGCACAGAGGCTTATTTTTATGCTTAGAATACGGATTTGAAATTATTTCCCTGATTTGAGAGCATTAAATATTTTATCTCTTTTTATTAGCTCATTTCCTATATTCCTTTGATAATGGTATTAATATTTTTATTTTAAATAATACTTGACCCTTAAGTTACTCTTTACTCAAGGAAACGAATTAAACTATCAAATTATCATGATGGTTTCAAATTATCTTGTTTGTTACAAAATCTTTGTAATTATCTTCTTTACTCATATTTTCTCATATTTCCTTTACTTTTTATATTTATCTTCTTTCTTTTATAAAATTCGAATTTCCTTCTTATTTCTTATATTCTAGGAAACACTAGAAGATTCTAGGACGAATTATTTTATCCCCTTTTTATTTCTTAAGGTGAAATTGCATATTAAACCCCTTGTCTAATTCTAACTGAGTCTTTTGTACATGAAACCTTGAAATAAGAATATATGGGGAATATTTAACCAATAACTATCTAAATTTCTTTTAAATCAAGACCAAGGACAAAAGGAACGAAAATGGAGATCAAAGCTTATAGAAAAGAGTACAAAGAGGTACATAGGATATTTTAGTATGTTACAGTAAGCCCTTGACCTTCGTTCTCCATGATTTCATGGTGGAAATCGAAAATAAATTATGGATTCCTTCATTTTTCGATCTCCTCTTCAACCCTAGCCAACTTTTGCAATCAAAAGCTTGAGGACGAGCCTAGGGGGAGTTGTAAGAGCTTCATCCACCATTAATGGCGTGAGCTTGGAGCTTTGGAGCTCAATTGGAGGCGGGATTTATAACTCAAACCCTTAAACATTGCTATTGCATCAATTCTCTATGCTTTGTTGATTGATTTCTTCAATTTGATACACTCTTGTTTTTTTGCTGCAATTTCCATCAAGAACGGTTTCTGTTCTTGGTTGTTCGAAGGAAGGGGATGATTACATCATCCTAGATGCTTATCCAAAGAAAATTACCAAGCAAAACCGTTTTGATAGCTACTCCAAATCGTTTTAATTTGATTGGCTATGCGGTTTCAGCAAACCGTTTAAGGGCAAACAGTTTGAAACCGTTTGGGAGCAAACGGTTTCAAGACCGTTTGAGATGGTTGACCAAGCGTTCACCGTTTGGTAATTTTGTTCCTAATTATTCAGTCTGATAACCCTCCAAATTTGAGGGATGAACTCTAAAGGAATCTAGAGTTGAAGGCCAATCAATTAGGCAATCAAATTGAATTATGTGCTGATTTTCAACCTGATTAACTTGACCTGGTTGAGAAAACGGTTTCACGACCGTATAAGATGGTTGACCAAGCATTGACCATATGGGATTCCTGTTCATAATTATGTTTATTAATAACACTCCAAATTTGAGGGATTAACTCCAAAGGAATCGAGAGTTGAAGGCCAATCAATTAGGCAATCAGATTGAATTATGTGCTGATTTTCAACCTGATTAACTTGACCTGGTTGAGAAAACGGTTTCAAGACCGTATAATATGGTTGGTCAAGCGTTGACCGTATGGGATTCCTGTTCATAATTATGTTTATTAATAACCCTCCCAATTTGATGGATTAACTCCAAAGGAATCGTGAGTTGAAGCCTAATCAATTAGGGAAACCTAATTGGATTAAGTGCTGATTTTCAATCTGATTTAATTGAACTTTTTGGGAAAACGGTCTCAAGACCATATAAGATGGTTGACTAAGCGTTGACTGTATGAGATTACTGTTCCTAATGATGTTGGTTAATGACTCACCAAATTTTATGGATTAATTCCAAACGAGTCATGAGTTGAAGGCTAATCAGTTGGGCAAACCCTAATTGAAATCAGTGCTGAAATTCCAATGAGTTAATTAGAGATTTTGGGTTGATTAGCCCAAACGGTCTCAAGACCGTTTGGGGGATCATCCAAACGGTTTCAAGACCGTTTGGGGTCACCTCAAGACCGTTCGGAGGTCTGGGGTCAAGTATAGTTGACCAATTGAAGGTCCAAAGGTACCAAATCATATTGCAATTGAGTATTGATGTGTTGATCAACTCAATAGACCAAACCTTGATGAGTTTTCACTAGAGTCCAAAGGTTGGATGGGCAAACGGTCTCAAGACCGTTTGGGACTCATCCAAACGGTCTGAAGACCGTTTGGTGGTCACCCAAGACCGTTTGGAGGTCTAGGGTTGAGTATGGTTAGGTGTTTGAAGGTCTAAAGGTACCAAGCTGTTATACAATGCAATGCTGATTTGGTGATCAATCCAATGATCCAAACCTTAATTGGATGGATTGGATTTGAGTGATATGATGGGCAAACGGTCTCAAGACCGTTTGGAGGTCATCCAAACGACCTCAAGACCGTTTGGGGTCAGGTCATACCCAATTTGGATGATGGTTCAATGGTTTCAATGTAACTAATCTTGCATTGATTAGTGTTGATGGATCATTGATTCCAAACCCTAATTCAATTGAATCAAACCCTAATTGAGGACCAATTGAGGGTTAATTGAGGGTCAAATCAGTTGAATGTTGACCTATTAAACTCAATTGAAGTATGAGGGTAGGTCCAATTGATGACTGGTTCCATGAATCCAATGATTGAAGGAATCAACATTGGAAACCCTAATTCAATTGGATGCTTTATGTAATGGAGGTCCAATGTGATTGAATCTCTTGAGAATTAAGATGATGAATGATCCATTAACCCAATGATGATTAGTAATGATAAACAAAGAAGGTACAAAGGTTGAAACCCTAACAGTACCTAAGGGACTAGTACCAATTAAGGAATGAATCCCTAATTGTTTGTTGGACCAATGACTTGATACACTACGTTAATCATAGTGGTATGCTCTTGATTGAAGGGTTGATATGACCTAATCAATTTGAGATGATGTTAACATGAATTCATACATGAATATGATTCATGTGGTGATTAAGGGTATGATCCTTAAGAAGAGAGATCATGAAACCCTAATCATGAATATAAACCCTAATTGACAGGGCTTTTGGGTTTTAACCCTAATTGACGGCAATTCTAAATGTAACCCTAATCCAGGGTGAGGATGTAACCCTAAGTCAGGGTAGTGATGTGTGAAACTCCAATTTAGGGAAATGAGATGTAAAACCCTAATTGGGATGAATAGTGAATCTCTAATTATGGACAATTGAATGAAATCCTAATGGAGATGCATAGTAAACCCAAATTGTGGGTGACTAAGGTGGAAACCCTAGTTGAGGGTGATTCCATGAGAAACCCTAGTTGAGGGTGATTCCATGAGAAACCCTAGTTGAGGGTGATTCCATGAGAAACCCTAATTAAGAGTTAACATCACATGAAGCTTTAATGCTATGTTGTGATGAGAGGCCCTAAGAAGGGTGAAGGTATGTGAGACTCTAATGTGGAGTCATAATACATAAAGCCCTAATCATGGGCAATATGACAATGAATTATAATCCTAATTTTAAATAAGGGTATAAGGAAACCCTAATGATGAGATAGAAGGAATGACCTTATAAAGGTGAAACATTTATTGTGGTTGATTATAGGCAAGCTTATTGTAAGCAATGCCTTAATCTGAGATGAGTCCATATCATTAAAGATAGTTGGACCATTCTTATGTGTAACCTATGCACTTTATGGTAAGAGTGATAGGTTAGTGGATGAAAGGATTAAGATGGGAAATACCTTAATCCAAGATAAGCTGGTAACTTAAGAAAGTAGTATGTGATGATCAATGATGAGTTAAAGGAATTAAATTCCATGAACTGTGTAATCAGGATTGGTTACGGACCAATGCCTGGCAGAGTAATCAGGTTTGGTTAAAGCCCAATACCTGGCAGAGGCTTAATGCCTGTAATCAGGATTGGTAAAAGTCCAATGCCTGGCTATGTAATCAGGATTGGTTAAAGTCCAATGCCTGGCTGTGTAATCAGGATTGGTTAAAGTCCAATGCCTGGCTGTGTAATCGGGATTGGTTAAAGTCCAATGCCTGGCTGTGAAATCAGGGTTGGTTAAAGTCCAATGCTTGGTTGTGTAATCAGGATTGGTTAAAGTCCAATGCCTGGCTGTGTAATCAGGATTGGTTAAAGTCCAATGCCTGGCTGTGTAATCAGGATTGGTTAAAGTCCAATGTCTGGCTGTGTAATCAGGATTGGTTAAAGTCCAATGCCTGGCTGTGTAATTAGGATTGGTTAAAGTCCAATGCCTGGCTGTGTAATCAGGATTGGTTAAAGTCCAATGCCTGGCTGTGTAATCATTATTGGTTAAAGTCCAATGCCTGGCTGTGAAATCAGGGTTGGTTAAAGTCCAATGCCTGGTTGTGTAATCAGGATTGGTTAAAGTCCAATGCCTGGATGTGAAATCAGGGTTGGTTAAAGTCCAATGCCTGGCTGTGTAATCAGGATTGGTTACGGACCAATGCCTGGCTGTGTAATCAGGGTTGGTTAAAGTCCAATGCCTGGCTGTGAAATCAGGGTTGGTTAGAGTCCAATGCCTGGCTGTGTAATCAGGTTTGGAGAAATCCAATACCTGGCAGAGGTGTAATGCCTGTAATCAGGGTTGGTTAAAGACCAATGTCTGGTAGTGTAATCAGGTTTGGAAGAGTCCAATACCTGGTAGAGGCTCAATGCCTGTAATGATGACACAGGATTGGTAATAACCCAATGCCTGTATTAATGATATATGAGTACATGGTAGATGTAATTCCTTATCTTTTTAGCAGACTGACTAAGGCCAATAAGTTGAAACAAGAATGTCTCATGGGTGACATATCAAGATAATGAGTGTCACAAGAGAAGTTTGACATGATGGTATAATATGGAAGATAAATGATATACATGTTCTTCCTATTCCTTATTAAGAGAATGCTTTAAACTGCTTATCATCTGCCTATATTTATCTTCTTAAGATGCAATAATAATGTTTCTGGAGGAGAGTTATATCTCTCACTGGGGAAATTTACAATTGTCTCACCCCCGTGGGATCCAACATTTTTAGGTGGACGCGGACAAAGAGGCAGATACTCTTTTGCAGGAAAAGGAAAGCAACAGCTTGGACAGCAGTGAGATCTCAGGTGGAGGCATTGACTGTCAAGTCATATAGATAGTAGTCCTATGTGTCGTCTCTGTACTCTCAGGTCCTCAGATTTTTCAGATAGTGTTTTTGATATATCAAACTGAGGTTTTGGCTTGATGCCTCGAGATTCATATGATGTCTGTATATAATGTTCATGAGGCAGCTGATGTTGTAGTCTCTGAAAAGAGATAGTACAGGTTATATATGTTTGAACCAGAATGTAAATGTTATACAATGGTTCTTGTTGTAAAGGATTTCCTATGTGTGGATCTCTTTGCAAAAAGTTTTAATTTTTAGTGATTTTCGCTAATCCGCTACTTGATGAACGCTTCCGCATTAGTTAATCATGTTTTCGCGAGACGGTCGTTTCAAGAGATTTTATTCTTCAAATATTTACTAGGGAGTGGATCCCCCTGGGTCCTACTCCTTACATTATGAGTGTGGGAGTGAGTTGTAAAAGCATTCCATAAATTGATATAATATTTGTTTAGATAAATAATATAAGAGACGAATGATAGGCAAAATGTGGTAATCTATTTTTTTTTAAATAATAACTCATGACACTAAAATTACTACTATAATGTTACTACTTTTTAGTGGTTATAAGAGATATGTTAGTTCAACCTCTTAGTTGTATGTACAAAGAATGATAATAAAATTAATTAAAACCACAAGGTAAAACTTTAAAGTTTGTATAGTGTAATAAGACATGTTCAAAAAAGTTTAATAGATACACGGTATCATAGTAATACTTTATTGGGATTGAGGGGGGGATCAGCCCCGGCAGCCCACTATCTCCGCCCCTACCAACGATTGTACTGCACTCTGATGGGAGGGCTAAGAGAACCTGAACTGAAGTAGCCATTGGTTTCGGCCTAAGGTTGCATCAATCTTCCAACTATAAGAAAATGGACAGGTGAAAATCAATAATTTCTTTCTCTCTTGTGAGATTACTAGCTTTACCTTCCTCGATGTATGCGTGTGAGTGAATTTTCATTAATCTATATTTGTCTTTTAACTGATGTATATCATCATATTGATTAATTAGATACATAAGTAACAACAAACAAAGTTGTTGAACTGTAAATGTAACATCCCTGACCTATGAGTTAACCCTAGGTGTTTTACCTAATAAGGTTGAGTAGATGCTTAATCTTATCTTGGGAAAAGTAATTAGGGCTCATGAGAAATTTATGTTTCAATTTTGGTCATGTTTGAACAATGTTGAAGCAATGTTTGCTTATTTTGGACTAAAGTGCAAATTACCCAAGTTGAGGGGTTAAATTGCAAATTTTGCATGATAAGATGTTCCTCTGATGTTGAGACATCATAAGAATGAATATTATGTAGTGGTATGGTTTTCACAAGCTTGGGCACCAAGATTAAGCTTGTAAAGCAATGTTTGTGCATTAAAACCTAGTTTTGGAGTAATGTGAAATTTACCAAAAACCTAGGGTTCAATATGCAACTTACCACTTCAAAATAGTCCCTACTATTTCTTGGGATCATGTGGAGAAAATAAAATGAGAGGGGCGTCTCATTTGGATCTCTTTGAAGGAGAGAGAATCTTGATATTAAAATAATCAAGATTTAAGCATAAAGGGAACCCTAATTCAATTCAATGCAAAAATATTTATATTAATTGAGGTGTTCTTCAACCAAAATGTTATTGGTTGAGTTTGAATAAGGATATAAGTCTTTTTTCATAGATAAGGAACGAAAATATCTAAAGGAGGTGAAACTCCACTCACCTTATTATAAAGTAAAGTAATATCCACTCACATTATGGATATTACTATTATATGATTAAGGTGCTTAATTTGTTTTATTTAATTTGAGGATAATGAAGGAGAATTAAAGGCAAAAGAAGGTTACTTTGTACACAAGGGAGTGAGGGTATTTATGTGGCACCAATTTGAGAGTTGAGGGAAATTAAAAATTCTTTCTCTCCCCTCAATTTCCTTTATAAAAACTTCATTTCCAAATCAATTGAAAGGCTTTTTCGGCCCTTTCTTTTTCCTTTGCTTTGGGTGAGATCAAGGGGACTTGGGAGCAACAGGACGAGGAGCCCCAACCTGTTGGTAAGCTTCTTGACCCTCATTCACCTTGATTCCATGGTGGAAATTGAAAATCAATGCATGAATTCTTCCTAATTTGATTCCCTCTTCAATTCTAACCATTCCTTTTCACTCAAACCATGAGGACGAGCCTTGGAATGGTGAAAGGAGTTGCATACACCATTTTTTATGTGAGATTGGAGCTTGGAATCTCAATTGGAGGTGGGTTTTATAACTTGAACCCTTTTACATTGTTATTCAACCATTAATCTTGCAATTTCATTGATTCCTTCATTATCTTGATTAATTGCTGGTTGAAATTGGTTAATTCATGAAATCAGAGGTACTATGAACTTCAGAGACGAAGGTAGATGATGATGACATCATCTTGGACACTTTTTCCAAAGAACTCATGGTCCATTCGGTTTTGAGTGAATTTCTCATGCGGTTTCACCAAACCGTTTGAGAGCAAACGGTTTGAAACTGTTTGAGAGAAAATGGTTTCAAAACCGTTTGAGAGGGTTGACCAAGGGTTTACCGTTTGAGATTCCTGTTCCTAATTATGTTGGTTAATATCCCACCAAATTTGATGGATTAATTCCAAAAGAATCATGAGTTGAAGGCCAATCAATTAGGCAAACCCAAATTGGATTAAGTGCTGATTTTTCAACTTGATTAACTTGACTTTTTGGGCAAACGGTTTCAAAACCGTTTGAGAGGGTTGACCAAGGGTTGACCATTTGCGATTCATGTTCCTAATTATTTTGGTTAATGACTTACCAAATTTTATGGATTAATTCCAAAGGAATCATGAGTTGAAGGCCAATCAATTAGGCAAACCCTAATTGGATTAAGTGCTGATTTTTCAACTTGATTAACTTGACTTTTTGGGCAAACGGTTTCAAAACCGTTTGAGATGGTTGACCAAGGGTTGACCGTTTGATATTCCTGTTCCTAATTATGTTGGTTAATGACTCACCAAATTTGATGGATTAATTCCCAAGTAATAATGAGTTGAAGGCTAATCAATTGGGCAAACCCTAATTGAAATTAGTGCTGAAATTCCAATGAGTTGATTTGAGATTTTGGGTTGATTAGCCCAAACGGTTTCAAAACCGTTTGGGGATCACCCAAACGGTTTCAAAACCGTTTGGGGATCACCCAAGACCATTTGGAGTTCTTGGGTTAAGTATAGTTGACCAATTGAAGGTCCAAAGGTACCAAATCACTTTGCAATTAAGTGCTGATTTGATGATCAACTCAATGGCTCAAACCCTAATGATGTTTCACTAGAATCCAAGGGTTGGATGAGCCAAACGGTCTCAAGACCATTTGGAGCTCATCCAAACGGTCTCAAGACCGTTTGAGGGTCATCCAAGACCGTTTGGAGGTCCAATGTTAAGCATGGTTGAGCAATTGAAGATCCAATGTCACTAGAGTGAAGTACAATTCAATTGCTGATTTGGTGATCAATTCAATGATCCAAACCTTAATTGGTTGACTTTGATTTTGATGATATGATGGGCAAATGGTCTCAATACCGTTTGGTGGTCATCCAAATGACCTCAAGACCGTTTGGGGTTAGGTCATGTTCAATTTGGATGATGGTTCAATGGTTTCAAAGTAACTAATCTTGCATTGATTAGTGTTGAAGGATCATCGATTTCAAACCCTAATTCAATTGAATCAAACCCTAATTGATGACCAATTAAGGGTCAATTGAGGGTTAAATCAGTTGAAGGTTGACCTATTTAAATCAATTGAAGTATGATTATAGGTCCAATTGATGATTGGCTCCATGAATTCAATGATTGAAGGAATCAACATTGGAAACCCTAATTCAATTGGATACCTTATGTAATGGAGTTCCAATGTGATTAAATCTCTTGAGAATTAAGATGATGAATGATCCATTGATCCAATGTTGATTAGTAATGATAATCAATAAAGGTACAAAGGTTGAAAACCCTAATAGTACCTAAGTGATTTGTGCCAATTAAGGGATGAATACCTAATTGCTTATAGGATCAATGACTTGGTACACAATGTTAATCATAGTTGTATGAACTCGATTGAAGGGTTGATATGACCTAATCAAGTTGAGAAGTTGATAGCATGAATTCATATATGAATATGATTCATGTGGTGATTAAGGGTTATGATCCTTAAGTAAAGAGATCATGAAACCCTAATCATGAACATAAACCCTAATTGACAGGGTTATTGAACTCTAACCCTAGTTGAACGTTAGTCAACCTAATTGTAAGCAATGTCTTTAGCATTAGATAAGTCCATATCATTAAAGATAGTTGGACAATTTTAATGTGTGGCTTATGCATTATATGATAAAGGTGAGTGATTAGTGATGAAATGTATTAAGAAGGGAAATACCTTAATACAAGATAAGTTGGTAAACTCAAGAAAGTCTGAAATGATGAGAAAGTGATACATCAAGATATGATAGTATCACATTCAGTACTTCAGGGTTATATACCTTGATACACTTCAAATCCAATATAATTGGGTAAGAAACATATGAAGTGTGTTATGCAACTATTATAATGAAATGTAATGAGTTGTTGCACTTTGATGAGTGTTAATTAAAGTACCTCGAGAATGGGGTTAAGCCCAGATGTTGAGTATGATGTAGTCATACCATGATGAGGATGAGAAATGAACTCATACCTTGAATTGATGATCATTAATGCTATATGATGAGAGTAATGATCTTGAATAATCAATTATGATATCTTTGAATGCCCCAGAGGTATGGAATAATGAACTAAGGGTTGAACAGATAAATAATCATGAAACCCTAATTGATGAAAATGGGGAACCCTAACCCTAATTTTGGGTAAAGGGAGTGAAAAGCCCTATTTGATAGTAAACCCTAATTCCTGGTAATGGAATGATGGTTTTACTATGATATCACATAATGTGATGGATATCTTGTATGAATGTTATCATGCTTAATAACCATGTAGGTATGATGAGATGATGAATATAGCCAGGTTTGGGCTGTGACATTTATAAAATAAATGTTGGTTGGCCTTTTGTTCCTTGATGTTGCTGTTGCTTAATAAAAGTAGCAATGTGCATGGATTTTGTGAGCCATGTGAATAAGTTGTTGCCTAGTGAGAGGTGACAGGATGTGAATGGCCTTGTGAGCCATGTGAATAAGTTGTTGCCTAGTGAGAGGTGACAAGATGTGCAGTGGCCTGATGAGCCATGTGTGATGCTTGAGTAACAAGTATCATGTATACCTTGGTCAGATGACCTGAAGGTGATAGTTACCTAATAAGTGGTAACAATGCTCAGTGTTGAGCCAAGGGTTTGAATACCCAGAACCATATGAGTATTGTACTGAGATTGTGAAGGGATGAGAATTCCCAGTATTGAGTTGAGGGATTAAGATCCCAATACTTGGTGAAAAGAGTATGGCTACAGGCCATGACTCCCCAATGACAATGCCAGACATTAGATATATGATCTAAGCCTGATGAGAGTTAGTGTTGTGGTAATGATTCTATAGTGAATAAATGTGATACATGTTCTTCATATTCCTTAAAGGATAAGTGACATATTGTTCTATCAAGTTATAGTTGTAATGCTTTTGATAAGAATAATGTTCTAATCTGTTAGACATTAAAATATCTGCTGCTAAATAGATATGATTCCTCTATTCATATTTATCTTCTTAAGCTGCAATAATAATATTTTTGGTAGAGAGTTATATCTCTCACTGGGGCAATTTGCAATTATCTCACCCCCGTGGGAACCACATTTTTAGGTGGACGCAGACGAGCATGCAGAAATCATTCAATAGGTGAAGGACAGCAACAACAATAGTAGGAACAACAGTGAATTCTCAGGTGGAGACACTGGCTGTTATGCCTTGTTTAGATGTATATAGAGTCCTATGTGTCGTCTCTGTACTCTCAGATCCTCGGAGTTTATAGTCAGTGTTTTAATGAAATCGATCTGAGATTTTGGCTTGATGCCTCGAGATTCGTATGATGTCTGTATATAATGTTTATAAGGCAGCTTATGATGTAGTCTCTGGAAAGAGATGATACAGGTTATGTACGCTTGAACCAGAATGTAAATGTTATACATTGGTTCTTGATGGAAAGATTTCCTATGTGTGGATCTCTTTGCAAAAAGTTTTAATTTTTAGTGATTTTCAGTAATCTGCTGCTTAGTGAACGCTTCCGCATTAGTTAATCATGTTTTAAGAGTTGAATGCCACTGTAAAAGCTATTCCAATTTCGTAACCAGATAGAATAAAGTCATGGGCATAGTTATTTCTTGTCCCTAGTGTAAAGGATGGAAATAAATTAATGTCACCTTCAAAATATTGTCTTTCTATTCATCCAATCACTTGGTTCTTGGGAATGGATTTTGTTATTTCAATCACAAACTCATTAAACATGAGTTTGTTTATATATGTATGATAGAGGGTGAAAGTCCCACATTATTAAAATTGATATAATCCATTCTAATATGTAACAAAAAATTAAACTAGCCAACAATTTGCTTACACATGTGTGGTAGATATGCGGAAAACACCTATTATTATGTGAAGAAGTATGAGGCAAAAATTGCAAATCTTTTCCTAAAAGTGTAAAATCTTATAATTACATTTTTGTTCTTCTAAAGGAATATTTCAAGACTCACTAGGACACTACAATCACCCTATGAAGTATAATCAATGAATACTAATAGAAGATTTAAAGCCATTGAGGATGAGTTATCAGATCATCAGTCCAATGATTTATCTTTTGGTTAAGTATGACTTGTTATCGATATGTCATCAACTAGATAAATATGGATTCCAATGGAATATCTGGGAATATATTTAAATTGAAATTTTGAGGTTTAGCATTTCTGAGATTCTATAAAATGTGGTGCTCTTCTCTTTTTTGTAGTTTTATTTTATGAACATATTAGTTGTGACCCCCTGGTCTTCTTCAATAACAAGAAATGCTTGAGTTCACATTCATTAAGCTACACACTTCAATAGAGCATAGGGCTAGTTCAATTGAGTTGGTTGCAAAGTGTGAATCGTAATGCAAATAGATATAATTAATTTACACTTTTTTATTCGACTACACTCTACCAAACATCACCTGAGGATGATTCCATCAGAGATTATTTGTTTTTCAAGAGTCATTTTGAAATAATTTTTTCTTAGTATAATGTAGTCTTGCGATATTTGTTATTTTCAATTAGACAGCTTAACATAGAATCTACCAGTAATATGCCTAATATGGGCATGATTAGGTGTAAAAGGTGGCATGCCGACTTTATTCCCTCATTAATACTATTTGTCCTTGCTAGCTAAAAGTAACGGCCAATAGCATCAACACAAGGTATGCTTTTCTGCATTTGCGAGGTGCTAGGAACCACTTATGTAAGCATTTATACATTACCTAATGTGTTTATACAATGATTCAAATCCACATCTTGCCAAGCAATGGAAACAAGTTTCATGAATATAGTATAACCAACAAAGTGTTACAAATGCATTTTTTAAGATTACCTTCTATATCTAAAATTTCCAAATTGCATATTTCATTTTAACTATGCCCTACTAAACAATTCCTTAAATGCGTTCATTTAAGCAAGAAATCAATGTGGCACATAACCTATAATGTCCACAACCAACATCATACCATGAGCAATCTCCAATGACCAAACACTTATCGTGATTCTATTTAAGTGTCAACCAATTTTTGACCAGTCTCTTACATTGTTTTCTTCTTCCATTATTTCCACAGTGTATTTTCTATGCTTGTCTCTCATTTGTCCTAGTTATCAATATTTTATCAGACTAGTAAATGGCCACATGCATATGCACATAACACATAATATCTTATAAATTTATATTTGGAAAAAACTACAATAAAAAATTTAAATAATAATCTTTTTTTAAATGATTGGAATTCAACTAAAATTCTTAAAGATACTTGGTAAATTTACTTAAATTGGACACATTTGTTGTTCATGGAGTTGTTCATGATAAAATAACAAACTGTATTGGCATGGTAGTAAATGAGTTGGTGAAGGAATCGACTCCAAACGATTTTTAGTGAAGAGACGTAGGATCAAAACCCCATTTCGTGCCTCAGAATGAAGATGATGTTGTCATACATGTCATGTCATTGGGTGTTTTCAAACATTCCCTACTATATGGATAGTTGGGGGGCTAGAGATTTACATTGTCGATGTGGGTCACCATGATGGTTCTAACATCATCTAAAAACACATTCAAGGTAATTCATGGTGCATTTTTATTTCTGTTCAAAAGTTGAATTAGTTCACTTATTTAATAAATCATTTTTGGGTGGATATCTCTTAGACATAGTTATGTATTCACAAAATAATCTCATTTATGAAACAATTTGATTATAATGCCTTGAATATGTTAATTAATAGAGAAATGCCATGATATTTTACCTTCTTTTTATTCACATGCTCACACTTTGGTGGCTTAATCCTAAGTCTCTTTAAAATGTGATCCTTGTCTTCTTAAATGTGAATAGTACAATTACTAAAAATACCTATGACTATAAATGTACTACTATACACTTTTTTATTGTAAGTTCATAAACACAAAGATTGATAGAATAGTTTGAAAACAAAATTAAACTATCCCAGTCAAAGAAGATAAGAGTAATAAGGAGTAGGCTAAATAGAAAGTGAACTTAGACACTATTTTTAACGCCTGTAGAAGGAGATAACGAGAACCAAGTTGGTATGCACATATAAACCTTCATATTATTATCATTTCTGCAAAACGTAATGGAAATGTGTCCTTAAAATATAAGTGAACTCATGTACACTTTATTTTATATTTTAGATTAAATTGTTTATTAAAATTTAGAAATTACTTACACATGATTTGATTTGAACTAAAACTAATATTTATCAAGGACGTACATTGAACTTCAATATAACATAAAGTTGGAAGTCATTATTTTTTCTTCTAAAATAATAACACAATTGTAAATTTATTTTTAATGAAACAAAATAGCAATTTTATATTACTTAAAGTTATAATTTAAATCATTATATATTATACAATTATAAATTGAAATATTAAAAAATCTAACTCATAAAAAATAAAGTATAAATCATAATAATATATATAATAATTTGTAAATTTGAAAATGTAAAATCAAAAATTATAGTCTTAAATTATAAATCCTAAATTATAAAAGTTATAATGAAATTGATTTCATTTTCATTCACAATAACAACACGAGTTAAATTGTATTTGGTATTTTTGTGCACTACATCTACTATTGTCAACTCAAGTTATTCAACATTACTTAGACACATGACAACCACACCCTGGGTTGTGTAGGTAGCCAAGCATTTCCTAGGGAAGCCAAAAAACCTAGGTGCCAAGGTAGAGGCCTAGGCATTCCTAAGAATTTTTTTATTTATTTTCTCTTTTATCTTTTACATATATAAACATACATATACATACATACATATAATTATATATTAACTTATGAGAAATACTTGAATCCATAAAAATTACTAAGAGGAGGATAAAAAGGAAAAAATAAAATTGGTCTACTTGAGGAAGAATTAAAATTTTCAAAAATAAATCAATAAGCATGTTATGAAGATGATGAACAAAGAAAGAACGAAAAAAGAAAAGAAAAAGTAGAGCCTCATGCAGTAGTATGCATGGTGAAACCATGTAGATGCAACAAATGAGAAGATGTGCATTAGATTTAGCAAAATAGAAGGAGAAGGGAACTTCATCAAAGAATAAGGATATAATGAGATCATATAAACTGGTGAATAAGTTATACATAACACAATTCTTGAGGACTATAGGTGAGTGAATTTGACATTGGGAGAAGATTTTTCACTTGATGGAGTTATCGAAAGCTAAAAAGATCAACCATGTCATATATCTACTTGAAGGAGATGTCGAATTGTGTTACCAAGGAGTGGAATATAGGAGGAGAGGTAGTGTGATGACATGAACTTTTTTGTGAATCCCTACAATCATGAGTAGCAAGATCAAACAGTTGAGAATATATGACACAATAGCTTCTTCACATCGAGCCATAAGATGTGTAAATAAAATTGCTCTTAGCTTGTTCTTCACCATGTCATCTTCATGCCATCTGCATATCTATAGCATAAATCCTCTTCAGGTAATCATAAGAGGAAGTAATCCTCTTAAGGTAATCATAAGAGGAAGTAATTATTTTTTCTTCTAAAACAATAACCCTATTGTAAATTTTATTTTTAAATCAACACGACAGTAATTTTTTATATTACTTAAAATTATAATTTAAATCATTATATATTATACTATTATAAATAGAAATATTAAAAAAGCTAACTCATAAAAAATAAAGTATAAATCATAATAATATAAATTATAATTTGTAAATTCGAAAATATAAAATCAAAATTTATAGTATTAAATTATAAATCCTAAATTATCAAAGTTATAATGAAATGGATTTCATTTTCATTCACAATAACAACACAATTTAATATTTGACAATTTTTGTGCACTACCTCAACTATCGTCAACTCAAAAGTTATTCAACATTACTTAGACACATGACAACCACACCCTAGGTTGTGTAGGTGGCCAGATATTGCCTAGGAAAGCCAGAAAACCAAGGTGCCAAGGTAGAGGCCTAGGGATTCCTAGGATTTTTTTTTTATATTTTTCATTTTTATCTTTTACATATATAAACATACATATGCATACATACATATAATTATATATTAACTTATGAGAAATACTTGAATCCATAAAAATTACTAAGAGGAGGATAAAAAGGAAAAAATAAATTGGTCTACTTGAGGAAGAATTAAAAATTTCAAAAATAAATCAATAAGCACGTTATGAAGACGATGAACAAAGAAAGAACAAAAAAAGAAAAGAAAAAGTAGAGCCTTATGCAGTAGTATGCATGGTGAAACCATGTAGATGCAACAAATGAGATGATGTACATTAGATTTAGCAAACTAGAAGGAGAAGGGAACTTTATCAAAGAATAAGGATATGACGTGATCATATAAACTGGTGAAGAAGTTATACATAACACAATTCCTGGGGACTATAGATGAGTGAATTTGACATTGGGAAAAGATTTTTTGCTTGATGGAGTTATCAAAAGCTAAAAAGATCATCCATGTCATATATCTACTTGAAGTAGATGTCGAATTGTGTTACCAAGGAGTGGAATATAGGAGGAGAGGTAGTGTGATGACATAAACTTTTTTGTGAATCCCTACAATCATGACTAACAAGATCAAATAGTTGAGAATATACAACACAATAGCTTCTTCACATTGAGCCATAAGATGTGGAAATAAAATGGCTCTTAGTTTGTTCTTCATGCATTCTGCATATCTATGGCATAAATCATGTTAAGGTAATCACAGTTCAAAGAGGAAAATCATCCTAGTCCTATGTCTAGTTATTACCTTTATCTCAAACCTATGCTTAGATACCCAAAATCAATTACGAACCTAACTCAGTAACTAGGATTTAGAGCCTCACTATGGTGATGTGAATAACTAACCTCCTTTTTAACTCTAATTAAAATCATCTTTAGCTTTTTATTTTCATAATCATGAAGTCATTCTTATGTTATGTCACTTTTAATCTTACTACACATTTGAAAGAATAAACGAATAGTTATAAGACACTACTAACATTATTCGTTAATTTTAATTATTTATAGATAATTCAAAACTCCTCTCATCTTCATTTTGATGTCATGACCAAAGGAAGAATAAAGACACTCTAAAGTAACTCAAATACTCCTCATCCAAGAACCTCTACTCTCTTTCTCATGCTAGTAATTGGATTCTATTGCTAATAAGTATATTATGTAGAAATTCTTATGAAATGATTGTAAGCTATTGGCTTAACTTGTTTGGTTTTGTAACTGTCTATGATAATTCATATATACAAATTATTACGTAGGTTACATGCATATCCAAAACAAACATGGCAGTTATGCATCAAACTAACCAAATAGAAACTAGAAGATCATGCAAAATGGATAGTTACTAATATAATTTAAACAAGTAGATAACTAATATGAAATTATGAATTTTCATTAGATATATTATGACATGGACCCTAGTGAATTTCATCATAGTATGTTAAAGTACACATCAAGATATGATCTCACTATTTAACGTATAGTTAACATGAGACTCTTAATCTACTAAATTTTCTCTTCAACCTACAATGGGGGTTGCCATGTCTGGCCTTGAATCCATATTAGTTGGACATATAAAGCACAATCATCATCAAAACTTAGGTACTGAGATGGAGAGTCAAAGTAATATGCTTATATTGTCTGCATCACCAGTTCTACAATGGCCGAGTCTCTAAGTAGGAACCAATTTTACCGAAGTAAATGTAAACTAACTACCACCAAGAAAACTGGTTATTGTTATAAATAATACTATAATAAGACACCATCTTATTTCCTCATGACCCATTGATACACTCTGATTATGTCATCCTAAACTTTGCAAGTTGGTATGCGTATTTATTCCTTCACAATGTAGACCTATGTGATGTATTCTATCGTGTTTATAGTATCTAGAATCTAGTTGATTCTTTAATTTTAATAACTAGCCCTCTATTTATATTTATTTTTCAATATATGTATTTAGACCATCAATTTCCACTTTCTATGCCCTATACTCTAAAATGAACTAATGGGGTTCCACATTGTTTGTATACTACATGACTAACATATTCTATATGTTTGAATCTACTAAAATGAGTTACAGAATATCGTATTAGATTGATAACTATAATTTGACAAGAGTATAATCACACCATGTGAGATAAAGTTTGTTACTATCAAATTAGGGAACACATGAGTATATAGTACCTCCATGTTTTTGTATCACAATTGTGGCATTCAAATATAATCATTGTCAGATGCTAATAATCACATTTTAATCTCATGTGCTAATTAATCATGAAATAGGGTAAAACATGAAAAAAATCTAGTTCTTCATGTTACACATGAATTATATCCAATCGTGTCTATAAGGAAAATGTCCACTCCCATTGCTTAGATTCCTACTATTAATCATGGATCTAGTCTCTCAAAGTTTGGATTTATAAAAAGACATTCAAAATCACCTCTATTTAATATCCACATGTTCAGGTTAAACCTACATGAGCAAAGACGAGACTGGGGGATGGTATCCTATAATTAGAACATGGTAAATATTTTGTGCTTGAATTTGGTAGAGAAAGGAAGTCAAATGATTTCTAAATGATTACCTTAGCAGATCAAATTAGATTA
Source organism: Alisma plantago-aquatica (assembly GCA_963693085.1). Lineage (NCBI taxonomy): Eukaryota > Viridiplantae > Streptophyta > Magnoliopsida > Alismatales > Alismataceae > Alisma > Alisma plantago-aquatica. Next base: position 107,025,030 of record OY856415.1, on the reverse strand, counting down.
GTGTTGTTCTTAAACATGTTATTCATGTTTCTCCCATTTCTCCTCAAATTGTCTTGTAAATTGCTAGTTCTCAAAACAAGGATTCAGTATAGGTTTATAATGGTAAAACAATGTTAGCAACACATATATATACTTCTATATTTATTCAATGTTTCAATTTGTATTGAATTCTAGGGCCCAAGGTGCATACTTGCTTCCCTAAGGGTCCAAAATATTCCTCACTACAATATTAGGGCTTGATATGAAATACTATCTCAAAGGAAGCCTCATATTATCATATTTAAGCAATGCTACATCATTTAATTTTACTACAGACTTATCTAAGTCTATTAATTAGATTCATGATCTGAATTCAATGAGAGTTATTTTATTGATCTCATAATCCCCATTCATTCAGATTCATACAATTGATCTCATCATCTTAATATTACTCTGATCATGTTATAATGAATATCAATACATGATTACTGAATTCATAATCATAGAATCCAAATTTACAAATTTTGAGGATCTTACATTCACCCATTTGTAATTAGGAATTTTGTCCCCAAAATTCAAACCTAGTCAGGTTAAGGTGAATGATAACTCAAGCTATTCTTAGCATTAGGCTAGAAACCTTTCTTGTCTAGATTTTAGCCAGGTTATCTTTAACAAATTTTATTGATATAAAAAATTACTCATATTATTGTGATCGGAATTCGAATCCAAACCAAGGGTATCCCCACACCTTATTCATGTTATTTTATTATCACTTGGTGATTTCAGTTTTCACTTGGTGATTACATTTTCACCTAGGTTTTAATCCTATTATCATCTAATTTTGTCTAAGGTTGAGGTACCAACTCTTATACCCTAACACATGTCATTAATATCGACAGATGGTATTCTTCTGCATGTGTCAATTTCATGTATCACATGGTGACTACTCAATATTTGACACTCATAGTAAGATAAAATAAAATATTTGTCAACACTCTGAACAAAACATTCCTCATATTCTATGTGAAGAGATGATGTATACACACCTTATTTTAGTTCAAATTTGTTTTGGCTTGAATCATCCTTAACAATGACTCCAAACCATGAATGCATTTTAATTCTAAAAAAATTCATAAGTTTCTCAAAATCAAAGAATAGAGTTTTTTATAATTCTTGAGTTTGTGCTCAAATTCCCTCAAGATTCTATTTCAATAATTATTACATAAGTTCTTGCATTCTTTATATCCACATCTTATGTTTTGTTAGACTTTGCATTTCTGTCAAGGTCTCTATGGGTATAGGTACCTTTAGAGTGTATCCTCTTGACCCCCAAGGGTCTTATGTAATGGAGTGCCTTTCACATTGACCCCCCGGGTCCATGTACTTATGGAGGTGGAGATTCCCCTGAAGGAATGGGCCTTATGTACACATGGATGTATTTCTCCTGACCCCACAAGCCTTATGTACTTATGGAATGATCACCTCCTGACCATGTGGGTCGTATGAACCTTTACACATCCCTACTTCACTTTATGATTGACTTAGAGATCTAACATGCTTAGGTTTTATTGAAATGTAGCAACTAGATTTCATTTCTCTTATTAATTACACCTTGTCTCAAGACAAGGATCTCTATTATCATTATATTTATGTATCTCGTGGCTCATCCTTCTCAAAGAGAGTTTATAACTAGATATATTTCATATAGTCCCTCTCAATGTGTTTTCTTCTATGACAAACTTCACTTGAGATTACTCTAACTAAAGTATTTTTTTCTTTATATATTTATTCATCTCGGTCATTTGACACTACAGCCAAAATACCTATTAGTGGCATTTTATATGGAGGCATTTGTTAAAATTGCCACTAATCGTTCACTTATATTGGCTTTTTTAATTTAAAAGCCACTGTTGAACCCTTATACGTTCGGGAAAATAGAAGCACAAGTATTGGCGTTCATTAATAGCAACACTGGCGAGCTCTAAAGGCCACTACCGCTTTTGTTTAGTTCATTAATTCTTTTTCTAAGTCAAACAAAATGGGTGATTCCTTTTTCAAAACTAGTCATCTGCCCCTCTTTTGCTTAAAAATGAAAACCCTCATCCCAAAAAGTTTTCTGCGCCGCCGAACCTGCCATCCCATGCTCATCCGCAATACTCCGTAACCGTTCACCGCCCATCTTAGTCCCATCGCCAGATTCACTCAAGTTACTGCCCACCGCCCCATCCTACCCAGAGCCACCAACTCCGCATACCCCGCCCACCATCTTCCATGTACCACTGAATGTACTTGGCACGGAGCGGGTGTGAGTTTGTAAACACAGCGGCAACCGATGCAGATCTAGATATGTCTAGTGCTCAGGGACATGCAAATGCAACAGGGAGAGCCACTAGAAGTAGAGTCACGCTACACATAACAGGCCACACACCCGGCCATCTACCCGGACCTCGGGAATATCCATCCCACTACCTGTTGCGCCCCACTTCATATTTAAAGTCATTTCTGTACCAACAACAAATATTAATTCTGTATGTCTTTACATGCAAATACCATGCAAGAAATGATTATCTCCCCACCAAATACAAATGGACCACCTATTTTTCCCTCAAATTTCGACTTCCCTCTAATGATTCCCTCTATTTTATTTCGAATCTCATATATAGCTGCAAATCCCCTCACAATACCCCACTATGATTTTCATTTCAGTAAGAAGCAAAAGTACATTACCTAACAAGCCATTAATCACTTATACAATTCAACAATAAGTACAGTACTTCATTATTATTCTCATATCAGTAACAAACCTATTCATTTCCGCCAAGTACGGTACTCGCTCACCCTCTCTATTCATTTCCGTCAAGTACAGTACTCACTCTCTTACTCTTGATTTAAATTTGTCAAATTTACAGTACAATATCTACCAAATCATCTCAATAAGTACAATACCTCATTATGATTTTCATTTCTGTAAGAAGCAAAAGACCATTAATCACTTATACAATTCAACAATAAGTACAATACCTAATTATTATTCTCATATCAGTAACAAACATAATTACGCTACTCAACAATATATTAATCTCTCAAACATCCTCCTCCGTGTTTATTTCTGCCAAGTACAGTACTCACTCCCTTACTCTTGATTTATCACTCCCTTACTCTTGATTTAAGTTTGTCAAAATTACAGTACAATACCTACCAAATCATTTCTGCCAAGTACAGTACTCACTCCCCCTCCCTATTTATTTCTGCTAAGTACAATACTCACTCCCTTATTCTTGATTTAAATTTGTCAAACTTACATAACATTACCTACCAAATCATTTCACTAAGTACAGTACCTCATTCAGATTTCATTTCTGTAAGAAGCAAAAGTACAATACCCCATTATTTGCATCAGTGGGGCGGAACTGGTTCAACATGAACAAATAGTACGTACAGTACTTACTCAGTGTTGGGCGGAACAGATTCAACATGAACAAATGGTACATACAGTATTTACTCAGTGCTGGGCAAAAATGAATAAGGAGGGGATGATTGAGATGATTTGCAACTATATACGAGATTCGAAATAAACACTACTACAGAAAATATTTTTTACAATAGTTCCTTTTCTCAATTTACAACAGGTGTTAACCGTTGTATTAGATCGCGTGGTCTTATGGGGGGTGCTTTACACAACATGTGATCGCATGTTGTAATAGATGTATTTTATACAATAGTTGAAACATGTTGTCTTTTAAGGAATAGCATGTTGTAATATGGGTATTCTACACAACATGTGGTGCACCTGTTGTAATATATATTATACAACAGTTGAACGACGTTGTCTTTCGCTAAACACACCCATTGTAATAGGGGTATTTTTTACAACATGCGGTTCACCCGTTGTAATATATATTATACAACAGTCGAAGCATGTTGTCTTTCACTAAACACACCCGTTGTAATAGGTAGGTCTATTACAACATACAGTGCACCTGTTGTAATATACATGTTTATACAATAGTTGGAGTATGTTGTCTTTCCATACATTTAACCGTTGTAGTAAGATTGTTTAGACAACATGGTGTGTGACTGTTGTAATATACACAATTTATACAACAGGTTATGCATGTTGTAGTTCATTAGAAACACCTGTTGTAATAGGTATATTTTTTCCTGACAAATTTGTTGTAATATAGGTGTGGATAACACAACATGTGTTGTTTGTTGTAGAATCATACATTTTACAACATATTATTAACTGTTGTCTTTGATTAGTGTTTGAAAGGTCATATATCGCACCAATTGTATTGATCAAATTAACCATATTATTAATGAATTGTAATAAATATGCCATTATACTTTTTCATTTCACAAACAAACACATAGTTGAACAAAATTTCCATCAAACCTTGAAAGAAACTCGTACTAAATTTAATTAATATTAAATCATCCATACAACGATTCAATAATACAAAGTATTGAGTATCCACTCTAGAATCGAACTGAAAACTAACTTAAAAGGTTTCACACATTGATCTATGGTAAAGAACAAATGTCTCCCCCACATGTCACATAATCTTATGTGTGCTCAAGAACACATGTCGCCCACTCGTTTCGGACCTCATCGATTTCCTCTTGGTTGAAGCAACGACCAATATACTTCGAATAATACTGCAATCATATGACAAATATATCAACATATTAAGATTTTTTCAATTTATTTAGAAATTTAAACAAACTAAAAGAATATAATGTTAAGTAGCTTACACATTCAGGAATATTTCTATTTCTCGCATCAAAGATGTCTTTCATATACTTCAACACATAATACCCGCAATCTGTATTGTTTGGCTACTTTGGACACTATACAAAATAAATATTAATTTGTTATCCAAATAATTGTGAGAACTTGTTAGGTAAACATAATCAAAATTATTCATATCTTTGTGCAAAAAGAATAAAAAATGCTATTCCTGGAACATTTGCAAAGATTCAAACCCATGAAGAAGTCAAGCTTACAACAATTCCAACAGCGACTGAAACATGGCAAGTACTGATTTGTCAATATTTTCGATACAAGATTTATCATACAGAAAATATTCAAATCTGAAGTCAATTATCAGTTTACCAACAAAAAACATTTTTTTTATCTCCACAATCTAGATAAGTTGTTAATATCATAGTGGAAAATTCTACAAGAGTTGTTGGGAAATCATTAATGTGGATATTATTTTTTTTTTATTTTTCTAAATGTCACATTCTCAATTGAAAATGTGTATGGATTTTTTTACAGTCCATGGAGGCTTCAGAATTTCTACTATTGCAATAAAACGTTTCCTTTCCATACAATCATTTTTTTAATAAAAATCAGAGATTACATATAACATTCCCCACTCGCAGCATATCACTACTTGTACATAGTGAAAAATTTCAGTAGAAAGCATATTAGTCATTCATATACAAAACGTTCGTATTTATCTAACTAAACAAAAACAACACAATATCAATTACTTGTACCAAATTATTGTCGTCTTCTGTACCCGAATAAGCATTCAGCTCATGCTCGAATAACATTGTTTCTTATGGTCTATATATCCTAGCACAATATCAGCTTGAATTTTAAGACTGTTCTGACGGACAATAACCAAGGAAGGTGGACGGGCATATGTCTTTATATGGATAGTGACAAGCCACCAAAACCATGCCCAGCCACCGGATTATGTTACAAGGCTTGCCTTTCCGACCTAAGCTTGCTGCATTACGCAATAAATACTTGTGGTACAACACTAAACAGACTATGCTAAACTAGCCGAAAGTGGTGAGTACTTAAACAAGGATGGTTGGCTCAGGCAATCCACTGCTGCCGTTGAGGACAGTGACATTGCCATCTAAATCGACATCAACAATGGCAGAGTCCCCCTCCTTAATTTCACCAGCCAGCATCCTCTCAGCTAAGCTGTCCTCCAACAGCCTCATTATAGCTCTTCTTAGAGGCCTGGCTCCATAACTAGGATTGTATCCTTCATCAACAACTCTGTCCCTAAATCTCTCGGTTACTTGAAAGCCTAAATCTCTCGGTTACTCTTTCCATACAATCATGGAATTCTAATATCCAAAATTATCGCATGGTTGTGGGTGCAAAAAAGAGCATAGATATTTGTGAATTGGAAGCTGGGACTGTTGCAGTTGAAGAAGTTTTGGGTGACAGTGATCCTCAAGTTGAGATCTTAGGGCGCTCTTCTACTGGTTTATTTTCAAAGTCAAAACCGGCTATTGGTGATGGTACACTAGATGGTAAAATATCTTTGCGAAGGAAAAGAAAATTAAATGCAGAGGAAGCATAGGATAGAGAATTACATGAAGAAGCTTCTGAACTAGTCACATCTATTAAGAGTAACAGCCAGTGTGCCAATGGGAGAAAATTCAACAAAATTCACAATTTTTTGCCACTAGATTATGGTGTCGGTCGTGGTTCTTGTGAGAAGGCAGATAGGACAACAACTGGTGTTGTCTCTGAATATTGTAATGATCTTGTATGAGAGTGTGGCAAGTCTCAGAATAAAATTGATTCGAGAATAATGGAACCAACTGATGATCTCAAAATGGCCCTTTTGGATGCTCATAATGATCATGCAATCAAAACATCGACAATATTTACTTGTAAATATCCCATTCCAAAGGAGATGGAAGTAGCCAAGTATGTTGATCTACACAGAGAAAAGAAAGTACAAAATGCGAGAATGAGGTTACCCAATGGGGATTGCAATGGCTATTATGGTAGCAATGTTTGCAAGTACACTGGCAAAGGGAACAGCCATCAAACTTCTTTAACAGATAATGAACAGAAAGCTCCTAACTCAAATGTCGCTCAAGAGTACGATTCCAAACCAGATTCTTCACCAGAGAAAAATAAGGACATACATGGCACAAAAGTGGTGATTGATAAAAGTTCTGATGGTAATATTGTCTCCACTGACAAGGTAAGTGTGGTGCCTAGTGATCCACCAAATGCGCTAGTAGTAAAAATGGATGATTCTCAACTGTTACCAACAAACCCATCATTATAAATGTGTGGCACCCCTTTTTCATCCTGTTTGGGGGTACACAGTAAAATGTTGTAATAATTTCTATTTCTTCCGCAGTAAAATGTTATACTCAATCTGAAAGTGTAGTAACCGTTTTGAAATCTTTATGATCTTTAGAGTTGGTCCAGTTTATGACGAACTATTGATGAAAGCGGTTAAAAGAGATTGTATCTTTCACACCACTCTGGAAGCTGTTGAACTTCTATTAATTCCATCCCTACATTTACCCTAAGTGATTAGTTAGATTGCATAGCACTCTACTAGATTGTCTGGGTAACATGTCTTTTTCCCGGCAAGCCATTTTGAGTGAAAAATTTCTGACTGATGATTATCTTATCTGTTTGATTTTTGGCAATGCGTAGGGCTTCAAGGGAAATTTACCTATGGGGTCTTTTTAAGAGCAAGCAAATTCCTATCACAATCAATTGCTATGGAAAGGTGAGAAATGAGTCTCCAACATGGTAAAGATGAGTTGCTATTTTATTTACTCCATATAGTTATACTATACATTTATTCATTGCAACCCCTCCCCATTGAAATAAAAATGAGCTATTACCTAATATATTTGGACAAAAATATTTGAAAAATTATGGATGATCTCTTTCTATGTACAAGTCTGAAGATTAATGTTGACAAAAGCTTTGTCTTCTGCATTATTATAAGCAAGCATTTTGTTGCATATAGGAGTAAAAAACAGTCAGCAGTTGCTCGATCTAGTGTGGAAGCATAATACAGAGCTATAGTTCATGTGTACTGTGATCCTTAGTCGGTATGATCTATTCTCGCTGAGTTTGGGATCTCCGTCCAAACACCAACAATGCTTTATTGTGACAACCATACATAGTGTAAACAATGCAGTATTCTCTAAATGCATAATGCATATTGAAGTCAATTGTCATTTTGCAAAGGATCTTGTCAAAGGTAAGAAAATCGTAACACCACATGTACCGACTTCGGATCAAATTGCTGATATTCTCACAAAACCACTTACTCTAACCCTATTCCATCAAATGGATACTAGAGCTGGGAGTACACAACATCTACTCCCTAGCTTAGCATATTAGTATTTGGGCCTAGGCCCACTGTGTATCCTCTTTATCTATCCTACCAGATAAACTTAAGTGAGGATCCATTTGACACGAGCATATCCATATATCTCTTTGTACTCCTATACATAGGAGAGATGTTTTTATCTTATGGTTCTGTCATTTTTGTTTGTTGGATATTGAATGTTTTGTAAGGCCAGGTGGATTTTGGTTTTCTGCCATCAATTCCCCTACTCCAACTATGTGTAAGTATCAGTGGACTTGGGCTAGAGGGCCATCAGTCTCATATGGGGGCCTTGTTCACATCACTTATCATTTCCAATTTTTCTGTAATTCTGAATCCTCAATATTTTTCTTAAGGCATTGCTGAGTCTTAAATTTGTTGCTTGGTCACATTTTTTACTCTAGATGTCAGGATCTCATTTTTATTGGAGTCCTGGAGACCTTGAACCCTTTGTTAAGGCTGCATGAGTGAATCATTACCTTTTGCATCTGTAGAGAGAACCATAGAATGCGTATGTATGCAAGTTAGAAACTTTATATCATTATGGGATTTTTTTTCTTCTTAATTTCGCACACTGTTAAATTCCTTGATAAATGCATTATTTCTTAAAGTTCAGTTTAAATCCTTTGTGTGTGTCACACCGTTATGATTTCAGTTTTCCCAAAATAAGGTTCCAGCTGAGTTTCGGCCATACCTCCTCAACTTAATCTGTTCTCATTTTCGAAAACATCTTCAGCTAGGCACACATGTCAAATGCAACTTTTAAACTAGTTGATGTGTTGTGATTGTCAAGTTGTGCTTTAGTTTTATTGTTACAACTTCAGAATTGTGATTTTCAAATATAGCTTTCAAATTGGTTGCGTTGTGATTGTCAGGTTATGCTTTGATGGTTAACAACTTCAGAAATGATCGCATCACAGTAAATAATTGTCATCCCATGCAATAATTTTTGAGCAAAACGTGTTATTAAGATGCCAAGTTTTGTGTGTGAATTTTATTAGGATTTCAGTGTGCTATGATTATTAAGTTATGATTGATCTAATCAAATTTGATTTTAGAGAACTTTAAAAGTGACCACACTTCAGCAGTTATATAGTCCCCTCATTTAGAAAAGCATCATGAGAAGAACACCTTCTGAAGATGCCAAATCTGATGAGCGGATTTCAGACTGACCTTTCTCATTAGTTGATTTGCCGTGATTTCCAAGCTATGCTTTATGTATACAAAATCTTGATTGCTAAAGGTTTCAGAACTGATCTCACATGGTAGTCAAACAGTCACATATTTAACAATCTAGTTGCTGAAACCAAAATGTATCATGACACGAAATATTATGCATTTTTACTAGTGTAAATATTACGTAGTTCTGATAATAAAAAAATTGTGAAGGCTGATATCAGGAAAGAAAATCATGTATGTCACCTTTTGTATAGTTAGCATTATACACTTCAGAAGTTTAAAGGCCGAGCTCTCTACAATTTTCATGATGATCTGTTCATTGTGTAACGGTAGCTGGGAAAAATAAAGGTCATAGTGGTTTGGTACTCAGAGGTGCTTAGGTGTCTTAACTATTTTTGTGCACTTTTGAAAACAACCAATGATACCAGACACTCGTGAGTAGTCAGACTGAGTGATGGCACAGAAGTTGGGTTTATTAAAAAATTTCTAGCTGAAATTTTAGGCATAGTTGTTGGGAAAGCCAATTGTTATTTGCCAGTCTTAATAAAAAAGCTACTTTCTAGTCAAACCAACCAATTCATCACAGTTGCTCACTACTCCTAGTATCTTTGACCTCATCACAAATAGTCTTCGTGCCATTGTCTGAAAACCTGATATGGCTTTATATGGAGTATAATAGCCTTGTGCCAATGCCCCCCTTGACATGAAGTGGCTTAGTTTGGGAGAACACAATGTGAAAGTATGTCTGACCACCAGTAAGTGGAATCCCCCCCCATGTGAGTTTATGTAATAGCTGTTTTGAAAGGTGGCACATATGTGAGTTTATGTTTGTTGCTCCAACAGTTTATGTAAAAGCACCACCTTGTGTAATAGTTGTTTCCAACAAACATGAATGAAAGAGGACACCTGAGTTTATGTAATTGCATCTGTTTATGCAATTGTGATACCAGAAAAAAAACATAAAGAAGTGACAGGACACTTGATAATTTCCTGGTCGTCCTATGAAGTGAAGGAAGAAACACTTAAGAATATCACATACAACAATTAACAATTTCCCTTGGATGCCCTTGATGATATTGACCCGAAGAAGATCTAATCGATATATGTAAAAATAAGAGCATTTGTAAAAATAACACCATATCAAATGAAGTAGCAGAATCTGAAGAAACTAGAACAACACTTCTATTGGTGAATCAGAAAGTAGTATTTTTCTGAATCAAAATGGTAAATTACCTTGATAATTTCCCATTTCAAATTCTTCCTATATTGGACATCTCTCTTTTGATAAACTTTATGAGTCCTATTCAAATTCATATCAAGAATTCTATGCATTAGTAACTATATATGCAACTTTCAATACATATATTATGTAATTGAAATTGTTTTATGAAGTACTTACAACTCCATGAGTTTTTCCATGTTCCCACGTAACTTTCCTCGTAACGGATCAAGATAGTGGCACTTACCCCACATAGGGTCGAAGACGCAAAGTATCCAATGTCCCCTACGCATACATGAGTATTACATTTTAAGATTAATGTATTTTTAAGCAACATTTAAAGTAAACAAATAACAGACAATCGACAAAATGTATGCGTACCCCACATTATAAGGTATAAAGAACAATTCTAATCTTTGTTTCTTCCCTCTAATGAACTGATCTGCTATGTACTGTGCCCGAGTCTCCACTTTATCATTGTATAGCGGATCTATAAAATGTGGACATATAAATCCAAATATGTTAAATATATTTCCCGAGGTCACTTTGTTGAACAAATGCCTATAAAAAATCACATATTTAGTCTTTGTACTTGTATAGAAACACATAATTAGTCTTTGTACTTGTATAGAAACACATAATTAGTCTTTGTACTTGTATAGAAACTTGTATAGAAACACATATTACTCGTATAGAAACTTACTTTATGTACACTGATATGTGTGAGGCTTCTAGTTGGTCTTTATCATGGCATATTTTAACCAATTCCGGTGTGATAATTAGCTTATGTGTTTAACCTACTACATCTTCAGACATCTGAAGAGAGATGTTACGATTCTCATCATCTTCCACATACACCATCAACAATTTCAGCTTCGTTGGAGGCTTTTTGCATGTTGGCTTGACGGGACTTGAGACTTCATCACAATTTTTTCTAGTTTTTGAATTTCCTATTTGTGCGCTTATTGATTCCCTCACTTTTCTTTGAGACAATGAGTCTTGGGATTCCTTACATATGATTATAAAAATTAAAAATATAGTTTATTAATATACATGATAATTTCAATAAATTAATAAAAACACTGTCAAGTTATCACATATACCTTCATATTTATTTTGATCAATTCTGTAGGCCAAGGAAGGTAGGTGCCTATGCCTTGACAAACTTGATAAACTTCAGCCATATCTAAAGGTATTGGCACACTTTCTTCAGGCATCAACGGGGTATCAATTATCACTTTTTTGTGTTTTGGATCCAATGCCACATTGTGAAGGATAATTGGCTCATTTGCATGAGATATATACACCCTTCCATCAGCTACTAAACGTAATAGATTATCCAACATCAAAATACACTTGTGATAGCCCTACAAAAATCAAATATAGATATTGTCAACATGAGAAATGACTATCTCTAACATTTACTATATAACAGACTTGTTGATTACCTCAGGTAGATGTGAGAATTGTGCAAGTGGACAATTAGATTTGGAAGTAGGGTATTGGTCTGTATCCCCAACATTGTCGAGATCCTTGCCCGTATTCTTCCCTTCAAGATACTTAATCTTCATGGCCAAAGCTTTAATGGTCTATTGCATTTGTAACAGCATAGGGGATGGTTGATCATCTGTTCGAGCCACACTTTGACAATATTTTGTAATTGTTATTCCTGGTCCGGTTGCTCTCGCATGTCCTGGGTGATCTTTTTTTCCCAATTCTATTCTTAACACATCATTACATCCCTTCTCAGTAATGAGTCCCTCATAAACTTCTTGAGATAGAGCATCCTTGCAAAATATAAAACATACATATGTAAAAATAATAAAAACTATATATTGTGATGAAAAATCAACGAGATAAAAAATTAAACTTACAATCGTGTACACCACTTCCTTGACCTTGTCACTAGTAACAACACCAGTTTTGTCCATTCTAGCTCTTTTCCATAATTCTTCTCTAGAAATCTTTGAAATAACTGGATCTAAACTATTCTCACTGATCTGTTTATAATATGATAAAAGCACAATACTTTTATACCTCTATATGAAATTTCACAAATCTCTTTAAAATGAATCAAATCTTACAATTTCTTGCTCTAGGCCAACATATCCCTTACGAGAAATTCTAGGCCGATACTCATTCTTTGACGATAATTCTCTTCCAGCCTTACTTCTTCTCTGGTTATTTTTATGAACAATAAATATGAAAATATATTTAAATGTCTTACAAGAAAAACAAAAAAAGTACACTAGTTTATATTATCACCTTAAATTCTTCGGTCAATCGACTCATGACAAAATCCTCCCATTGATATGCAGATATAAAATCATATTCTTTGGGTGGGTGTTTGCATATGTTTCCATCTTCGTCCCTCATGAATTTTCTTGATAACCGAGATTTGAATTCCCTCCGTCTATCATTGGCTCTTTGTAATACCCACTGCTTTCTGACAGATCCAATCGAAAAAACACCCTACAAATTACAAAATCACATACACATAAAATATAATATAATATTTTCATACAAAAAATATACAAAAAATATTAACGTCTACATACTCACCTCAATCTCTTCCCAAATAAGGTCCTTGAGACCATCTCCCACATCACTCCAAGTATCGATGTTGATTGGAACTCGCTCTCGGGATGCGACTCCAATATAGCTGCTGAAAACGTTTCGGGTTTTCCCAATTGGTTGTCCTTCTGAATTCCATTCCAATTGAATTTTTTGTCCTTTACGTCTCTTTCTCAAAACTTTAGGCATTGTGGTACGGCCCCTACTAATTGTTGTGGTCATTGAGTCATCTTCATTGGAAGACATCTACAACAAAATTTGGTACAAAAAAATATTAGCAAACTGCATATAAAATAACATAATAAAATCTTACAAAATTTAAGACATATTTACATTCATTACAGAAAGATATTAGTGCACATCAAGAAAATGCTAATACTTACTATCACTTATGCGTACGCTGTTTCTTATTTTTATGCACACTGACATCATCAACAAATGTCCCGTCATTATGATCTTCTCGAGCACATATCTCTTCTTCTTCAACAACAAGATCATCATTTACAGACATATATGGAATGATTGAAGACAAAGAAGTTTCTTCTTCTAAAACGATGTCATCGTCATCATCATCTCCTTCATGGGGCCTTCTTCTGTGAGACAAGACTACAAACCAGCCCTTGTTAGCTGTGTCTATCACATAGACAACTTGTTTTGCCTGTAATGCCATTATAAATGGATCGTGTTTACATCCCTCCCTATCTAGGTTCACTAAGATCAATCCATCTTCTGTACGTACACCCTTATCATTTTCAGCCCACTTGCAATGAAAAATAGGAATTAGAAACGTGTTGTAGTCCAACTCATATATATCTTGGATCACACCATAATAGGACATGTCACACCAGACTGGATTTTTGTCTTTAGCACTAGCAATGTGCAAAGCTTCGGATACCAAAGACACACCACTATTTTGCATCGTGCTTTTGTCATCTTGAAATTTTGTATAGAAAGTGTATCTATTTATAAAATAACTAGAAAATGACAACACAGTTGATTTAGGCCCCACTGATAACCATTTCAAGGTCTTTGAAACAGAATTTGGTGAATGCTCAATCTGTTCACTAATACGATTCTTTAACCATTCAGTAAAACAATGGATGTGTAAGTTCATTATATCCTTCTCATTCTTAGATCGATAACGAGTTTGTAAATAATCAATGTGTTCTTTAACATATGGTTCAACCTCGGTTGTATTACGAAGGACATACACAAGTGTTGTGTGTAATTCATCAGCTAAAAGTCGTACAAACTTGCATCCTGTACTGCCTTGTCCATCAATTTTTCTGACATGCCATGATTTAGGAAGACCAATGGCTTCAACATTGGATAAATGTTGGACACAAAATTCAATAGCCTCTTCTACTATGTAGCTTTCCACCATACAACCCTCGGGTCGATATCTATTCTACACATACCCCTTTAATAGCTTCATATATCGCTCGAACGGATACATCCAACGTAAAAATACCAGACCACATAGTTTGACCTCTCTAACCAAGTGCACAGTCAAATGAACCATTACATCAAAGAATGAAGGAGGGAAGTACATCTCAAGTTGACACAAAGTGATGATGATATGATTTTGCAATGAGTCCAACGTCTCAGGGTCAATGACTTTTGCGCATAAAGCATTGAAGAACATACAAAGTTTAGTGATTGCATTTCTAACCCGCTTAGGCAAAATGGAACAGATAGCCAACGACAAAAATTGTTGCATTAAGATGTGGCAATCATGTGATTTCAAGCCCAACAGTTTCAAATCTTTCATATCCACAAATCTACTCATGTTTGAAGAATATCCCTCTGGAACCTTAACTCCTTTTAGGAACCCGCAAAATACAGCTTTCTCAGACTTTGAAAGTGTGTAACATGCTGGGGGCAAGTAGGTCTGACTTCTCCTCATTTGTGGAGCCAATCTATCTCGAATACCCATGTCAACCATGTCCAATCTTGCCTTGAGGCCATCTTTTGTCTTCCGTAGGATATTAAGTAATGTTCCAATCAGACTATAACATATGTTCTTCTCTATGTGCATCACATCTAAACAATGCCTCACATATAATGACTTCCAATAAGGAAGATCAAAGAATATAGACCTCTTCTTGTAGAGACCTTTGAGAATTGGAGATTTATTTTTTTTTTCAAATTTTACTTTCAACTGTTTCACCTTAGTGAAGATTTCTTGTCCAGTTAATGGTCGTGGAGCTCTTCATAGTTCTACTTTTCCATTAAAAGCTTTCTTCACTCTACGATAATGATGATCCTTAGGCAAGAACCTGTGATGGCCGAGATAAACAGTTTTCTTCCCATGTTTTAGTTGGCAGAAAGAGGTCTCGTCTTCACAGATAGGGCAACCAAGATGTCCTTTGATACTGTACCCAGATAGATTTCCATATGCCGGGTAATCATTAATCGTACAAAATAGCATCGCCCTCATATTAAAATTCTCTTTGCGGTATGCATCATACAACTCAACACCCTTGTCCCACAGAATCTTTAAATCTTGAACAAGTGGAGCCAAGTAAACGTCAATATCATTTCCAGACTGCTTTGGTCCTGAAATCAGCAAAGTCAAAAGCATATACTTGCATTTCATGGGTACATCTGGATCAAGATTATATATAACCAAAATTATAGGCCATGTACTATGACTTCCGGAATTATGGGGATTCATTCCATCTGCAGAAAGTGCCAGTCTTAAGTTTCTAGGATTACCACCAAATTCTGGAAATATATTATCGATTGTCATCCATTGCGGAGAATCTGCAGGGTGTCTAAGAAAACCATCTCTTTTTCTATCCTCAGCATGCCAAACCAACTTCTTCGCATCATCAACATTATTGAACAAGCGCCTAAATCTCGGTATTATTGGTAAATACCACAACACCTTACTAGGGCATCCATCCTTCTTGTATCGTGGTTCTCCACAGACTGGACAACTGTCCTTCAAAGCATGATCATTTCAATACAAAATGCAATCATTGGAGCATGCATGTATCTTTTCAGAATCAAGGCCCATGTATCCATCGTGTGTAAGTCGTATCAATGTCGTCTCGAAATAAGTGATGACACAATGCGTCTTTGTTAATCCGCTTATCGAAATCACACTTTGTGCAAGGAAAAAGAAGTCTAGTATCATTTCCTGCATGTTCAATTACACACCTTACAAATTCATCCACTCCTTTTTCATACTCTTCAGATAAGCGATTTGAAGACATCCACTTTCGATCCATTGCTGCACAACGATAAAAGGGGTGAGTAAGTTTATGTTATTATTGAGGTTAGCTCCAACATGTTTTTGATCTTATACGATGAACATAGCTAAGTATAACTATTTTCTATAAGATCCAATGCTAACTAATTATGTACAAGTTCCCCACCACTCCAACCAATGTCTTCCCTAAGATATCCTTCTTGCTCAATTTAAACACATGCTTGATCAGGTTAAGTAGTATCTATATACTTTGAGACTAAAACGGAAAAAAAGAAACTAGTAAAATAAATATGTTGATGGGAATGATGATGAGACCAATTACACTAGAGCTTAAGGCCACTACATAGGAAAAAAGGTACAAAAAGAGCTTCTAAAAGAAAATGAGGCAATTAAGCAGCTATTGTAGAGAATACTTATGCGGATTAAAAAAGGCTTCTACATAGCTTACTCTAGCAGACGACAAAAAGGTTGCATTAGGCTTACTCCTAGAGAAGATAAAAAGGATGCATAAGCTCTAGCTTTTAAAAAGGTGGTGAAGCCTACATGACTCATATTCATGTGTAATGCCAAGACAAAGGTTGATCGCTAAGTACTGAGTGTGTGGGTTTCCTAGGAGCAAGGACACTGTAGAGAAGATCTACAAAGGGATGGCTATCTTTTCTGTATGACTTTGATTTGAAGTTGCTTTATAGAATCTATAAAGCAGATCTATGGAATCTATCTATTTGACAAAGGGATGGCTATCTATTCTCAGATGATCATGGAGGTAATGTTGGAAATAGCTTTCAATAGGAAATGCCTCATACAAAAACTTTTTATAGATTCTTTACTTGGAGCATGGTAAAGGATGATACATTTTACAGAGTTGTCAACAAGAGTCCTACTTGCATGCCCCATCATCTGTAGTAGATCTGTAATTGGGTAGTCAGTATGAGAATTTCCACGACCATCATAATATTGATTTCCCATTACAAAAACCAAATGATCTATAAAGGTGTTCCATAACACATTGAGTTGTTGGAAGAAAGGTCCTAAATTGATATCCAGTAGTTGTTTGGAAGTGACTATTAGATGCTTTTCATCTTTTCATTCCTTTTTTCTGTGTGCATAGGAACTTAGAAGAACATGCAGGGGATAAGCAAGTTTTACTAATTTTCTTTTGAATAATTTGATGTATACATGGTATATTAGTAAAACTTATTCTAGACATTGCTACTTCTTTTATTGTCAATACGAGATATAGGGTTGATTAAATAAAATTTTGTTGAAGTAAACCAGGGCTCCAAGATGTCCAGCCCTGGCGCCTTAACAAGTATGGAAGGTATGTAAGAATTCTAATGGCATGTTTACTCTTTCACCATGAGGCTGTGATTATTCACTTCTCTCCTATTCTCTAATAATTACTGAGTAAAAATCAAGTTCAACACATAATAGAACTTGAATTTTGTACAAACTAATTGCCAGAAAATTAGAACAGTAGATAGTTTTTAAAAACTTAGTTTCAGAAATGCTTTTCCTCTAAGTGGATTGAACGTTTTTGCTTATTTCCCTGGCTCTCCTAGGAGAAGAAGAGTTTTTGTGTTAAAGGTTTTTGTTTCTCTACCATTCCATAAGTTTACCCTCTTTAAAAGGATTGTTTGACACAATCTCAGTATGGACAATGGATTGTGGCTATAACATACATTGTTTTAGTCATAACCAGTAATTATGATAAATATTAGTCTTACATCTTGCTAAACCACCATTTTGATTCCTTAAAGTATGTACATACTAGTATTCTGGATGGATTTCAGGTGTTTAACGAGTATGATTGGCTGATGTCCTAGACTTTTTTTACTTGGTGATGACTTCAACTTTTGGGCATGGTGTTGATATGTCATTCAGTAAGCTTTGAACACTGGTATCAATGCAGATTTGGTGAGAGATTTCAAACTATTCCATGTTGAATGCCATGAAAGTTGTGATGCAAGGAGCTAAGTCGTGCAGGCGCGAGGAGCCTGTTTAAGCCCATACAGAGACTTGCCACTGGTAACTAGATTTGTTCCTTATATAGAAATCTAATGGCACTCTTAGTTTCAATTTTTCTCCTTCAATTTCATTCATTCTTCCCATCTTGAGCTTGAGGTAGATCTTTATGTACTATTCTTCTCATGTTTTGGCTCAGTTGGCTATTTTACAGAGGAGATGTTGATATTTTTAGTCTTGTGTTCATCTGATTTATTTTCAACTACTGGTGTTTAGTGGTGTTTAGAACCATGATTTCAAGTTACATTATCTAGTATCCTGTACCTATTCAAGTGAGTAGTCTTCTAGTTCTGTTTCTTTTTTTCTATATGCTTGATTCAGCTGCTTTACAAAACTTCTCTGTGTGCTGAGTTCATGTTCATTATGATTAAGGGCACTTTCTCTTCTTTGCTTTAATCGTGCTCAACTTGTACTACAGATTTCATGGAATGGATGATCTTCAGTCCTTTTAGAAACAATTACTTGTTATTGACTTAAGTGTGCCCAAGATCTACTACCTAAGCATGTTTCTTTGGGATGAACATTCCCAACGAATAGTCCCTTGTTTTTTATTTATAGGCCATCAACTATTTTAGTATTTAGATCATCGTGAGCACCTGATTGCACCCTATTTATTGAGGGAGGTATTGGTCTTCCTCTCAATCTAATTAACTAGTTACATTCTCTGCCATTTTCTTCACAAAATATGCACCTCTTCAAAGAAGAGTAATCAGAGGTCATTCTCATGGAACCATGAAACTAGGATTCATAATAAAACTAAGATTTGGTAGTTACCAATACCTCATAACTAGTCATTTACTTAAACTAGTATTTCTCCCAAAAGGACCTACATGCGGTTGCAAGTCACTGGGTTTAGGGCACTTTGCTTATAGAGTCTCGACAAGGGCTAATTAAATACACTACTCATTCTAAGAAGTTTGTGATTGACTTGTTGCAATATTCATCATGAATTCAAATTGTTTGCAGGTTAGATACCAAAAAGAACATAATCTTTTTATATGCTTCAGGTAGGCAACAGAGAGCCATAGCTGCCAAACATGTATGGCTACATCTTTCATTTCAACTGCAGCATGGTTATCTGCATAAGACGATTTACAGAGTATGGCCTGATAAAGATTGGTTGTCTAACCATAGTTCTCACCCTCTTGGAAGAATCATTCTGGTTTAGGATAGCACTACTGTTAAGGTCGGCAAAATCCAGGAAAGTGACCAAATGAGTAAAGTGAAGGTAAAAGATATCGAGTTCTATGTACTGCTGTCGATGGGCATAATGATGACAGGAAGAGAACAGTTCTATTGGAAGCTCTACCGGATATTTGGAAAATTGTTGTTGACCCCTAGATTCTTACTAGAGATTTTAATGCTATAAGGTACTCTAGTGAAAGAAAAGGAAGAGGTTTCTACACTGTGCAAGCAATAACTGGCTTCAATTTCATATTATGAAAATAAGCTTTTTGAAATATGTTTACAGGTCAAAGAAATCGGTAGCGTCCGTTGGTATAAGGAGCATCCAGGTTTGTTTGTCTTCCGCACAGCCTCGTAGAGAACGAAGGATCATCTCCCTGCACGCCCCTTTTCCTGATGCTACTCCGTTACAATGACAAGATAGAGCTTGACAACAGTTGCGAAGATTCAACAATAAGATGCCATCCACATTCTACATGTTCCTTTAGGAGAAGACGAACTGGCTTGGAATAGATTCACAATTCATTTAGTTATCTAACACAATCTATTTCCCAAGAGATTGGCGATTTTAGTCAGGGCTATGAGTCCTTTCCGTGTAAGTAGAGGTTACCTTGGATTGAAGGGAGCTCAAAGCAGAGGGCAGAGGTGCTTTCCGGTCGTCTAGCGGTGAGCTCAAGGATTAAAGATCGCTGGCCCCTGGGAACATCGGCTTCGTCTATCTTGCGGGGGAAGTTGCCGCAAGTGAGCTCTGCTGGTCTCTAGCGGCGGCGGTGGTCTCTAGCAGTCGTCTGCGGTGCTCGATCTCTAGCAGTCGTCCTCTCTCGGACGGGGGGGGGGGGGGGGGCGCTCGGTCTCTAACAGTCGTCCGCTCTCGGACGCCGGGGGGGTGTTGCTTGTGTGAAACGAGGGGTTTGGGTTGCTGTGAAACTGCTCATCGCAGTTTTGGGGGAAACGACGGGCGGAGGAAAGACGAAGCGCGGGGAAATTTTTTTCCCTGACACCTATAAATTAGAGGGAAAAAATCAAAATAGACGGGTTAGCAGTAAATAATGACCAAAATGAACGAGTTTGGAACAAATTTATTCGAATAGACGAGTTTGGGAGAGAGAAAGGGTCGAAGACGCCGAACTGAATGGCGTCTTTACCCCTATTGGCTCAAAAAAAAGTAAATTCAGCTCCGCCCAACGGGTAGCTGGGGGTGTGGCGCCACGTGGCAGTTCCACGATGAAGACGCCGGTCTGACTGGCATCTTCATCGTAGGACTGCCACGTGGCGCCGCGCCCCCAGCTACCCGTTGGACGGGCCGATGTTTTTCTTTTTTAAATTTTTTTATTATGATACCATGCATATTTTTTTATTATGATATATATACATATATATGTTAAATTGCTAAATAAATATAATCTACATTAACTTATATGAAATTAGCCATATATATATATATATATATATATATATATATATATATATGTTTTATTTCTATAGTTTTAAACATCACTATATAATTTTAATATTGTATCCATTAATTTTAAATACTTCTATCTGCATTTATAAATATTATGTATTAATGAAATATAAATGCGGATAGAAGTATTTAAAATTAATGGATACAATATCAAAGTTATATAGTGATATTTAAACTATAGAATTAATATATATATATATATATATATATATTATTTCTATAGTTTTAAACATCACTATATAATTTTAATATTGTATCCATTAATTTTAAATACTTCTATCTGCATTTATAAATATTATGTATTAATGAAATATAAATGTAGATAGAAGTATTTAAAATTAATGGATACAATATCAAAATTATATAGTGATGTTTAAAACTATATATATATATATATATATACATATATATATACATATATATACATATATATATATATGTATATATATATGTATATATATATATATATGTGCTTTATTTCTATAGTTTTAAACATCACTATATAATTTTAATATTGTATCCATTAATTTTAAATACTTCTATATGCATTTATAAATATTATGTAGTAATAAAATATAAATGCAGAGAGAAGTATTTAAAATTAATGGATACAATATCAAAATTATATAGTGATGTTTAAAATTATAGAATATATATATATATATATATGTTTTATTTCTATTGTTTTAAACATCACTATATAATTTTAATATTGTATCCATTAATTTTAAATACTTCTATCTGCATTTATAAATATTATGTATTAATGAAATATAAATGCAGATAGAAGTATTTAAAATTAATGGATACAATATCAAAATTATATAGTGATGTTTAAAACTATAGAATTAATATATATATATATATATATATATGTATATGTTTTGATTTCTATAGTTTTAAACATCACTATATAATTTTAATATTATATCCATTAGTTTTTAATACTTCTATTTGCATTTATAAATATTATGAATTAATGAAATATAAATGCAGATAGAAGTATTTAAAATTAATGGATACAATATCAAAATTATTTAGTGATGTTTAAAACTATAGAATTAATATATATATATATATATATATATATGTATATATGTTTTATTTCTATAGTTTTAAACATCACTATATAATTTTAATATTGTATCCATTAATTTTAAATACTTTTATCTGCATTTATAAATATTATGTATTAATGAAATATAAATGCAGATAGAAGTATTTAAAATTAATGGATACAATATCAAAATTATATAGTGATGTTTAAAACTATAGAATTAATATATATATATATAAGTGAATATTATACGTGAATATTATAATGGATACACACACATATATTATACGCGAATAATTGAAAATTTCAGAGAATTATGTGAATATGATGTGTTGTTTAACTATGGTCTTTTATAATATGTAGCTATTACAACAGGTGATATCATGTTGTGTAATTATAGTATATTACAATGGTTTAGTTTACGTTGTGTAATGGAGGTCTATTACAACGATGTTTTATGTTTGGATATTACAGCAGGTTGCAACATATTGTGTAATTATAATATATAACAACAGGTTGGAGTCTGTTGTCTCATGTTGGGATATAATAATGAGTTTCAATATGTTGTATTATGGTGGTCTATTACAACATGTACCAAATACAACATGTAAAGACCTGTTGTATAATTAATACATACTACAACGGGTGAGTCTGCGTTGTGTAATGATGGCCTATTACAACATGTGACTATTACAACGGGTCAAAATATGTTGTGTAAATAACATCTTTTACAACGGTTTTGAATATGTTGTGATACTACAACCTATTACAACACTTTAGCAATTGTTGTAGTATCCTCCTATATTACAACAGGTTTGGCATGTTGTAAATGACTTGCATTATATAAAATATATAATATACAACACAAAAATGGGATTGTTGTGATAAGTATGCTAACTACAACACAATCATCAGAACTGTTGTCTATCTCCCATTGTAAAAAGTATTTTCTGTAGTAGTGAAAATAGCAGATAATCATCTCTGCTATGTCTTTTGCATGTAGAGACATGCAGAATAAGGTGGCTGCAGATATGCTTTAAATGGTAGTGCATGGCATTTGTATGTAGAGACATGCAGAATAAAGTGACTGCAGATATGTTTTAAATGGCAGTGGGGCGCAACATGTATTCCCGAGGTTCGGGTAGGCGCCCGGGTGGGGCAGCGGACATGTCTAGAATTATTCTAGAAGTATGGGAGGAAAGCGACGGGGACAAACAACGGAGAAAGCACAGTTAAGGGGACGATATGCCTTTTTGTCGACAAGCCAACCACTTCCCCCTCAGTTCATTCATTTTTTATACTTTTTTAATTGACTCACCATTCGTTATTGACTATGCAATACATGTAGTTGCATATTTGAGGTTCATTACTGATCTCATAGCAACGCCACAAACACAAACTAGTGGTATAATTTCCGACCTGTTAGTTCTTATCATATACGGTTTTTGTACAAACTAGGTATCATAGCCAGTCCGGCAAAGAGGCCCAAACTATATTTTGTCTTTCTCTTAATTTTATCCAACGAATATTGGTTTTATGATTTAATTGTCTTGTATTTGGAAAATTGCTGTAGGTATAGCACAGGTTTAGAAGATAAAAGGAGAGCATCTCGATGATGTAACATTCTTGTATGTTTGGTTAAGGAATCACTCAATGTGACTGGACATTATGGCGCTTGATTTCTAGAAAAAGATAAACTGTCCTGGTTTCATTATTTGTAGGTAATATAGGCTAGCATGATTGACCACTAAACGAAATCCATAATCATATAGTGTTGTCAAATTCTGTCATGTAAACTTGATTTCGTCTAATCTAGACAAAATCTTCGGCTTTGAATTTTATCAATTTAGTCAGTTGCAGAATTGGATTTTGATGGGGAATAATAACCGAGTAAGTGGTGATGTTCTCAATTCAGGTCGAGTCTTGTTCGACAAATTTTGACAATTCAAATTGAGGTTAGGGATAATTTAAATTACGATTATGTATAAATCATTATGTATTATGAATAATTAATGAAATTGTATACTCCAGATTCGGTTCACATTATTAAATACAAAACTAGGTCTGATTCTAAGTTTAAAAACTACTTCTGGTTCAATATTGTGTTAAGTTGTTCCCAGTTGTTGTCTACCCGAAACTGAAATCTGATTTTTTGACATCCCCTATAAAGAATGCGGAAAAATTAAATTAAGTGCTCCTAGAGTTCTCTACAAGTTAGTCAATTAACATTATATAAATAACGAGTGAGGTAGTATCTCAAGCGGTGAACGATCAGGCACCCGAATCAAAGAATTAGAGATCGAAACCCTTGTTGTTCCCCAGAATGAATATGGTCCCGATAAAACCGATCCATTGTTGACTTTAAATATTCGTTTCAACATGTGTAGCTTGGGGGGTCTACGCTGTACGGGTGGAGTCACTAGAGTAGTTCTTCCAGAGTAGTTTCACTATCAATATAAAACTTCACAAACAAAAACTCCATCTTAATCTAGATATAGATAAGCACACAAGTTATACAAAATAACTCGAAAAATATATTATCCATATCCCGACAGATGTGGAGACCCGCAAATTTTACTAGAGTTCTTTTGTTGAGAGATAAGTTAACACTAGGTGAATTGATCAAACAAATCTTATAATTTATATAACAATATAGATCAATATATATACATATAAAAAATGTGCATGTTTCATGTTATATTTTAGTTCTTTTTTCAATTAGTCAATACATTTGTCTCATCTATTTTTTCTAAAACAATATCATGATTTATTTATATATTGTTTATCCTTCTAAATTATAATACAACATGCATTACATAAAACAATAAGCAAACAAACTTCAATTTCGTGCATGATGGAATAAGACGTTTAGAGCAAAGTTGGTTAAAAAATGTACTTAATATATCCATTAAGCTTACCATATCATATATTAGGGATATACACCAGCACTATTGCACCTTATAGAGGAAGTCATGGTAGGCCAAAAAATTCTAGTGACTGGTTAGCATAGAGGATTAGTGACACAAGACAAATGACTTTGGAGTTGTAATGGATATATAGAGGCTTTCTTGACATTTTGGCCGTTGCTAACTTCAAAATCCTCATGAACAACTTGCTTGTTATGGATAACATATAACTGATTTGCAAAAGTAATTACAATGGACGTGTATGGGATATTGTTAGAGTTATGTACAAATTCAGCTTTATTCCCAGTTAACTAGAACTACTAGTTTTCTACATTAACTATGGTTCTACCAATTATAGATAGAGAAAAATAATGCCTCAAATAGTTTAATCTGAAAAACCACTAGAGGGGGGTGAATAGGGTTTTATAATTATTTTATGATAATTTAACTCAAATTAAGAAACCACAAATATTAATCAACTATAAATATATTAGACAAGGGGACAAAGATTTAGAGTGGTTCCAACCTTAGCAAATACTAAGGCAGTCAATCCACTACCTGGTTGCTTACCCAACCATGATTTTGAAAGTATTAAATTTTATTACCTCTCAAAGAATTTACATAAAATTACAATACTTTCACCAAACCCTCCAGACAGCCTTCACCTAGAAGTAGTCTCACCAACCTCGAAGTAGCCTTCCTTGAAGTAACCTCAAGCTCCCCTTAGCCTTCCTCTTGAAGTAGCTTTCCGTTGAGACAGCCTTCTTAAAGTAGTCTGAAGTCCTCCTTCTCCACCTGAGAAGTCAAGCCCTCTCCAATCCGCAGCCTCCAACCCTAGGAGTAGCAAGGAGAGTACAAGCAATAAGAAGGAACAAGAAAGCAAATGGAAATTATAATTACCACTTTAAGCAAAAGGCTTGATTTGCCTATATCAAGCGTATTGATCTCCTAACCAATGAGTATTGAAGTGTAGGTTTAGTGGATAGGAGATGCTAGCCTATAGGACACGAATTTGGAGTAAAGAAAAGAATAGCCAATGCTAGTGTTGCTCAATTGCTCAAAACAGATTGCCAATTGTAAGTGTGTAAGCTCAAGTATAGCACAATTGTACTTTAGGTGTCCTATGGCTTGTCCTATTTATAGGAATGGCCTATGGATGCTTAAGGACGTTCTAGACACTTTCTAGGGGGTTCTAAGTGCTCAACTAGCCGTTAGGTATCCACTAGTTGGTTTAACAACGACTAGTTAATTAACTCTGAAAAATGCAGACAGAGGCATTCTCGGTCGAGGAATTTTCGATCGAGATCCCTGTCAGTCGAAGTTTTGTCGACCGAGGGACTGTCTGGAGTCAAGTGTATATAACATTCTGATCCAACTCTCAACTACTTTGTCTGCTGTGTCTAACGACTACCTGGGTCATTCTCGGTTGAGGAAATTGTTGACCAAGAGTGTCTCGGTCGAGGAGTTTTTCGACCGAGATTAACCATGTTTCAATGTTTTAAATTAAGTACCAAGTGTGGGTATGAGTGTGCAGTTGTGACACTATTATAGGGGATGACCTATCTAAGTGTTGTGATTATCTAGGGAAGATCTAAACGCTTGATTTATATGATTTCTAAGTACTTGTACATTATATACTTGTATAAGTGTTTACATTTGATTACAATCATGAATTAAAGCAATTTTGAGTATATAGATCTTCCAAGTAGTTTGTCATCCACCTAATTCCTGCAATACTCAAGTAGCACATTAGATCCACAAGAATGAAATGTTTGTCATCATCGAAACAAAGGGATTATAATAATGTCTAATTTAGCCAACAATCTCCCCCTTTTTGAAGATGACAAACATTTCCTAAATATAAAATAAGAAAATATAAATCATATGAGTTTCATAGCTGAAGTTTACCTTTTGTAGTCATTCTCTTGTTTTGCAAGTGTGTACTAGCCTGAGATTTATGAAACTCATTTTACTTTATGTTTTCGGTTTATATTATATCTCCCCCTTTGTCATTTCAAAAAGATATCCAGGAAAATCATTTTGTATGACTTTTATATCTCCCCCTTAATTTTATGCTATGCTCCCCCTTACTATGATATTCAATTTTGAAAAATAGGGATTAATGTAAATGTAAACCGTTTATTGTCGAATTTAGCCACAATTTATTTGTCAATCATTTACAAAGGATGTTAAGCCTTGAAATGATTATGAGATCCTTATAGATCCATGGCATATGTATTTTGATTTCTCATCCATTTTACACGAGATGTTAAGCCCTAAAAATGAGATGAGATCCATTTAAGCTTATAGTAGAATGTATCTCTAATCAAATACATGGGATGTTAAGCCCTAATTTGTTTAGAGAATTCCATTAAGAACAAGATATATGGCATGTATATGAATATTGTAGATTTCTTTGTTTTCATAACAAAAATTACTTTCAAGGATACTAAGGTCATAACAAGCTTCAGATGATGTTTACAAAGTTTTGTAAGCTTCTTAATCTTATAATCAAACTAGTTTTTGTGAGCTCCCCCTTAATCTTATAATTAAGACTATTTAAGGATTCTAAGGTCACAAATGATTTTTAAGATTTGATTTTGGCCTTTCATTAGAGTTTTTTTATGTTTTCAATATGATGAACACATTTTGAATCAAGATACTAAGGTTAAGTGCAGTAAAAAGATGTACAAATATGCATTTTGTCAAGCTTATTTTAGGACAACCTTGACTTCGACCATAGCGCCCCTTGGTCAAACTTGATTTCAACCAAGAGGCAATTTCTACAGATTTCCAATTTGAACACTTATATGTGAAGTATAATTTCTACAAATTTTCAATTTAAAATGCATTTGTGCCATGAAGTTTTACTGTTTATGCAAAATGGCATCTTCATATGAGTTGAATCACAATGATCAAAAACAATATCTATTCATGGTTTGCATATATGGATCAAAGATTATTTTAGACAAACCAATGAAACAGAATGATCATGGCACAATAATTATGATAGAATAGTAGAAGCATATCCACAATACAATGATCACGATAGAAGCATGTAATTTCATGAAATACAATGATTATGACCATTTAAAATTTTAATACACATGGTCCCTATATAGATAGACCAAGAAATACTTAGGATAAACCATGTGGACTATGATAAAACAGTAATTTTCGTGATTAAACTAACATGGTTCATAATTTTTCAGTTTTAAGCCATACCATGTAGAGGATAGACCAAAATAATCTCATTTATGTTCATAATGTTATACCTTAATTCATGATGCAAAAAGATCAATATGTCTTGTTTCAAAGATGATCTCTATATTAAATCAATTATCAATAACAAATTTGACAGCAGACAAGATTAATTGAAAACAGGTTCAGTAGAACTTTATTTGGTCGAACTGTTTGTCGACCGAATTTATCTCGGTCAACGTTTTTCTCGACTGAGAATGCTGCTGTTTCTAAAGGTTTTATCAGATTTGTTGCAAACTTGAAAATAGTAACCTGCTCGGTCGACCATTTCTCGACCGACAATGTTCTCGGTCGAACAGTTTCTCGACCGAGAATGTTTCTGTACTATTTCAATACTATTTTCAGTAATTGTTTCCAAACAAGATACAATAATATGAAAGTTAAAACTCAATTGTGTTGAGATATGACAGTTGTATATCAAAATAACAGTTTAGATCAAATCTCAACTAGTCAAATTTAAACCTCTAAGTTTTAGGAACCCAAACTAGATCATCATTCCTTTTCTTATATGGGCATGGAAAAGAGTAGTGTCTAAGACGCAAGCAATAATGACAACTAATAGAGTCAGTCTCATTTCTCTTTCTAGGAGTTGAGTTGTTCTTGGGTACATACATGGATTGATTCTCTAGTACTTGTGTCTTTCTCCAACTAGGTTTTCGATAAGGTTTTCCTTTAGGATTATAACCTAGTCCTCTACTTCCAATTTGAAGATAAGAATCATTTATGATTTTATCAAGAGTGTCATTGTTACTCAAGCTACTAACTTTTTGTTGCAACTTAATAATCGCATCCATCTTCTTCTTGATATCTAACTTTGCTTGATCTAGATTAGATAATAAAGAATCTCTTTCTTTCACAATAATATCATAATCTAGATGTGTACACAAGATAGATTGTCTTTGAAGGTCATTTAATTGAGTTTGCAAGTTTAACTTTTCTAGGGAAAGAAGATTTCAATTTGCTTCTATAGATTTTAGCTTAACATCATGATCTTCAATAGCCTTTTTGAGATCTTTAGTTTCAAATGTGAGAGCAAGAAGTTTAGCATGTAACTCATCATTTACTTTATTTGATTTCTTAAATTTCTTCTTGCACTCAATATATTTCTCATGTGTATCTTGAAGACTAGCAATTGGATCTTCTTTTGGTAGATCAAAAAGACTTACCTCTTCTTCTTCTTCATTTGTTGTAGCAATAAGACATTCTACTTCTTTTCCATCATCACTATCATCACTTGAATCATCCCATGCAGCTTTATATGCTATTTCCTTCTTTTTGTGAGATGATTTCTTCCCTTTCTTGAGTTTTGGACAATCACCTTTCATATGTCCCTTTTTGCCACATTCAAAGCACTTGGAAGACAAAACACTAGAAGTTTTGTGAGTTTTAAAGCTTTTATACTGCTTACCATTTACAATGAGAGTTTCTTCTTCACTATTATCTTCACTTGTGTCATGAATAATCTTGGTTGATGCTTTGAATTCAATGTCCTTCTTTCTTCCTTGTTGAAGTTCACATTCTCATCTTTCTTCCTCGTCTAACGTTTCCTCATGTGCTTCTAGGTTGCCAATGAGTTGTTCCATTCTTAGCCAGGTGAGATCATTTGCTTCTTCAATAGCAGTCACCTTGGGCTTGTATTTGGGAGGAACAGTCCTAAGAATTTTTGAAACTTGATCTTCTTCACTGATTACTTTACCTAAAGCATTTAAACCATTCACAATAGAAGAGAATTTTGCATACATTTCACAAATAGACTCATTTTGATCCATACAAAACTGTTCAAATTTTTGCTTAAGCATTCTAATTTTAGAATTCTTAACTTGAACAGTTCCTTCATATGTTATAGAGAGTCTATGCCAAATTTCATATGTCATTTCACAATTTGATATTCTATTGAATTCACAAACGGAAATTGAACAATAGAGTATACTTACAACTTTTGCATTCATTTGGGCTGATCTTACTGTATTAACATCCCAATTTGCATACTCCGTTTGAGGAAATTCATATGGAGTCGATACCATCATCCATATGTCCCAGCTGATTCCTTGGAAGAAGAACTGCATCCTCCTTTTCCAGTAAGTGTAGTTTGTGTCATCAAAAGATGGTGGTCTAGCCATGATTGTTCCTTCCAAGTTGAGGTTGTTGAGTACCCCGTCACCCATTCTTCAAGACTTTGTTAGAGTTCCTTGAACCCTGCTCTGATACCAATTGAAAAACTACTAGAGTGGGGCTGAATAGGGTTTTATGATTATTTTATGATAATTTAACTCAAATTAAGCAACCACAAATATATTAGACAAGGGGACAAGGATTTAGAGTGGTTCCAACCTTAGCAAATACTAAGGCAGTCAATCCACTACCCGGTTTCTTACCCAACCGAGATTTTGAAAGTATTAAATTTTATTACCTCTCAAGGAATTTACATAAAATTACAATACTTTCACCAAACCCTCCGGACAGCCTTCACCTAGAAGTAGTCTCACCAACCTCGAAGCAGCCTTCCTTGAAGTAACCTCAAGCTCCCCTTGAAGTAGCCTTCCTCTTGAAGTAGCTTCCCGTTCAGACAACCTTTTTGAAGTAGTCTGAAGTCCTCCTTCTCCACCTGAGAAGTCAAGCCCTCTCCAATCCGCAGCCTCCAACCCTAGGAGTAGCAAGGAGAGTACAAGCAATAAGAAGGAACAAGAAAGGAAATGGAAATTACAATTACCACTTTAAGCACAAGGCTTGATTTGCCTATATCAAGCGTATTGATCTCCTAACCAATGAGTATTGAAGTGTAGGTTTAGTGGATAGGAGATGCTAGCCTATAGGACAAGAATTTGGAGCAAAGAAAAGGATAGCCAATGCTAGTGTTGCTCAATTGCTCAAAACAGATTGCCAATTGTAAGTGTGTAAGCTCAAGTATAGCATAAGTGTACTTTGGGTGTCCTATGGCTTGTCCTATTTATAGGAATGGCCTATGGATTCTTAAGGACGTTCTAGACACTTTCTAGGGGGTTCTAAGTGCTCAACTAGCCGTTAGGTATCCACTAGTTGGTTTAACAATGGCTAGTTAATTAACTCTGAAAAGTGCAGACAGAGGCATTCTTGATCGAGGAATTGTCGACCGAGATCCCTGTCGGTCGAAGTTTTATCGACTGAGGGACTGTCTGGAGTCAAGTGTATATAACATTCTGATCCAACTCCCAACTACTTTGTCTGCTGTGTCTAACGGCTACCTGGGTCATTCTCGGTCGAGGAAATTGTCGACTGGGAGTGTCTCGGTCGCGGAGTTTGTCGACCGAGATTAACCGTGTTTCAATGTTTTAAATTAAGTACCAAGTGTGTGTATGAGTGTGCAGTTGTGACACTATTGTAGGGGATGACCTATCTAAGTGTTGTGATTATCTAGGGAAGATCTAAACGCTTGATTTACATGATTTCTAAGTACTTGTACATTATATACTTGTATAAGTGTTTACATTTGATTACAATCATGAATTAAAGCAATTTTGAGTATATAGATCTTCCAAGTAGTTTATCATCCACCTTATTCTTGCAACACTCAAGTAGCACATTAGATCCACAAGAATGAAATGTTTGTCATCATCAAAACAAAGGGATTATAATAATGTCCAATTTAGCCAACAGAATCAAGGTATGATATAAGTACTTACTTTCCCCTTTTTGTTCTAGTGCAGGGGAATTGATATAAGTAGCCTTCTATTGTCTTCTTACAGTTCCTGGTATGGCATTAAAGTCATTTATGTATGACATGAGAAGTGAAAGGAATTAATGTTCAATTCTTATGTGGTACCTTGGCATGGCGTTGGATTCCTTGAACGTTACTGCACATCATTGGGATAGTTAGAACTTGCTCTTACTCATGAAACAAAATAAGTGGATTCCTCTACGGAGGCCTAGAATGCTTCAAAAAGTCTTCCCAATCAAGACCAACTCAGACATCTACAAAGGTATATGCAATATTTCTTAAGGCATCTAACCTTCTCATTAGTTGAATGCAGCATTACTTATTTTTTATACCAAATATAGTGCAACTCCCTTGTGTATTCTTTAGTTTCCAACACCCTCCCCTACTTAATTATGAGAAACTATGTTAACATCAATACATTATTTGGAAATCCATTGTTTATCAGATACACCAATATTAGTTTTTTTTTGTCCCATTTATTTGATTAATATGTTCTTCATGTATTCTCCTGATAGTGTTCCAAAAATTGTACTATGATGTTGCATATGTAGTTTGGCCATATGCGGCCTTTTTGGAATCACATACATTGCATATGAGCACATGTTTTATAAGAAACAAATGTTCTTATATGCCTCATACGAGGGTTCATTGATCAATATCTTCTTTTTTTTGTAGTCCAGATATTTCAAGATTGATGAATTCAAAATTATACATCTTGACTTCTTTCACTTTTGACTACCTCGCCATTGACCACAATTCTGTCAGATACTCCATTGTTGTAGGCCTTGAAACTTGGCATGTAGGAGTATTTGTTAGTGGAATTGTACTATAATTTCCAGATTCAACCATCACTAGGGAAACCATCATGCTCACTACAAATGTAATAAAGAGTATCCCCTATAGGCCTCATAAGTTTACTTAATGTATCGCCATCATTACATAAATGTTTCGCATATGTCACTTTTTTTTGTACAAGATCATCTTCAATTCTCTTTTTGAATGCTATCCACATTAGGTGCACAAGTCTTGGCTTCATAGATAATAGTATCACTAGAATCATGGCAACGAGTGTTACATACAAAGTTCTTTAGTCCCTTAAGATGTGTAGTTTTTGAATCATGAGAAGATGAGTATAAATTACTCGCCTCTATTTTAAAACTCTTCTGGCCCCTAAAATGATTTAATTTTATTGAGCATCTTAAATGAGACTTCAACATGATTATCCAATATCCCATACTACACATATAAAAAATTTCCAATTTCTGACTCAAACATAGAGTCCAACTTGGAATGAGAACATGAAATATTATGCTCAATTGGGATATTTGGCTTGGGATTATAGTTTCAAGTGACATGTGTGGGTATAAGATACTCCATGGGCTCCTTATTTTATACATCAGGACTACCATTAATCCTGACCCTTGGTCAACCATGCTTTTGAAGTTTGAAACTTATATATCCATTCTACCAAATCTCACTTTTGAAGATATAACGACCTTCTTAGAAAAATAATATCACACTAAACGTGAAAATTTTGTCTCCTCTTTAAAAAATACTAATTTATTCACTATAGGTGAAGTCATACCTTTTGTATCCTTGGCATTCGCCAAGAACATGTTTCTTTCAATTCCTCAGAATCAATCAATACTGTCTCATCCCATAACAATATGGCTTTTATTGGTGAGGTTTCATGTCTTCTTTCTTTCAAAACTAAAACTAAAAATGGTTTTGTGTCTATTGTGTAGCATATATAATATTTCATATGTAATTTATGACACTAAATCTTAGAACAAAAAAAATACATTTTTTCAGCTTCTAAAACAAAATTTCTTTTGTTTGGTTGCTCAACAACTAGATCCAAGATACAAAGACTAAGGAATATTGCATTCCAATATTGTCCTAGATTTATAAGAAAATATAAAATATTTGGAAAGAAAGTTGGTGTCAATAGGCAATCCAAGATATAATATTGTTTTCATTTCCTTCCATCATGTTGTGTCACATTGAGTCAGAGGATTATGATTTTATCTTGGACCATTTAGCATCAATAGCATCATGTATAAGTGATTCCTCTTCTATATAAAGAAATATAGGTTTGTAAATTTAATTACTTTTTGGATAATGATTCTCATATGCTTGATGTGGTGGAGCTACAACATCTATTGGTCCACTGGCCTAGTGAAATAACTCTACTTTCCATGTCAATTTTTTATCAAGTCATGTTCACTCTCATATTTTCATATTGACCTTATAACTTTGACAAACATCCTATATGATACACATCATGTGAGAAAATATTTTAGTCCTACTTGTAAGGCATATAAAGACTACTTCAAGACATAAATGGTCCTTTTAATATTGAAACTTTCATAATTCCTCTACATTGTCTCCATTAGGTGATTCATGTAACACCCCTCATTTATATCTCAAGTACTTGGTTGTGATGTTCTTAGTGATGGAAAAAATCATAAAACTAATTTCAAGTGATTTTTTTGTTGAAGGTATAATTTTAATTAGTTGTTGAGGAGATCTTATTCACTTTGTTTCTATCATTATCGTCAACTTTAGACATTGGAAATTAATTCATTTTACGACATGATGGCCACGAGTATGTAATTTACAAGTCATCCATTGGTTATGTTCTTAACAAAGCATTAGAAAACCATGAAGGTTCTATTTAAGATTTTTTAATGTGCATGTTTCTTTATTGACCTCTATTTATAGTCATTGTGACTTCATCTACTTACTCCTGCCTCATTATGGTCTCTTGGTTAAGGCATATTGTTTTGAGTTTTATAAGAAATGCAGGAACTCCATTCATTAAGCGTGTCCTTATGAAGGGGACAAAATTCCCTCAATAAGACAATTAGAGTGGTTGTCGACTACCTAATGATGCCAAGATACATTAATCTTTTGGGTGACTTAAGTTAGCATGTAAATATTTGAAATGAACATGCTTAGTCCTTGATCAGTTGTTGTCAAGTTCATTGAGATCCTCAACCAAGATAGAGAGACAGTCACATAAGGAGCTTGAGAAGAAGCCCATGTTCTTGAAGAATTGTATTGAAAGATTTGTGAAGATGATTCTCACCATGTCCAAGTTCTTAATGTCAAGTCAACACTCAATTACAATATATAAATCTGAGAGCATCCTGTTGACATGTGTACCTTGTTCTAAAATCAAGGAAGAGATTGCCAAAGGATGTAGAAGCTATTGTGCTTGTATGAAAGAATGCATCATTTGTTTTGTATATAATAAAAGGAGTAAGTGTAAGGAGTGTGAATGACATCACCCCCTTACTAAAATAAAAATCTGAAGAATTGATGTCCATTCCAAATACTCTTAGAGATATGATGGAATGGACATAAATTTTCCAAATTTATTAAACATTGGTATACAATAGACGATTGGAAAGCAGCAGAATAAAAGAAATAACTGACTATATTCAATTTCATAAAAGATTGTACAAAATACATCAAATTCTCCCATTAGGGTTTGCATCAAGACACACAATCAGGATCTAGATAGAGGGAAGTCTAGACTACTACAATCTTGTCTCTAAGAAACATCTCCATCAACTAAGTCCAAACCAAAAGCTATATACTCCTTGTCTTGTTCATCACCTTGCTCATCACCTGGGTGGTTGGAGAAGTACCCAGCCAAAGGGAGAGGAAAACAAGGTATGTGTCAAATAATGATAAGTACAAGAGAAAAGGAAATCATAGGAAATATAAATATATTGAATCATCATAAGATGAAAGGGCTAAGAGAATGAGGCACATAGTAAAATAAATTCTTTCCATTACAAAACATATAAGAAGTAGCATGTACATTAACTAAGTAGGGTTGAGGCACCTACCAGACCTCAACCTATAGGTGAGGGGTGAATTCATACATTCCCAGTCACCTATTAAATTTTATAGGGGAGAAATAACACATTCCCTAAGGGGAGAATAAGACGTTCCCCAGGGCGATTATTTACATGCCCTCTGTGGGTGATTGTACATAAGTACCACTACTATAATTAAATATCCAAATAAACTATCATGCTCAAGAAATAGTAAAGTGGCAAGATAAATCATCATACAATTACAACTTGGTGGTGGGGTTCCAAGAACCAAGAATAATATTTTGAAACTAATTTATGAGGCAAGTATAGCAAAAGATTCAAGAGTATATGAAATAGGGATTAATAAAGCCTCATTATAGAAAAGTAGGTCAAGGCACAATCATTCCCAACTTAAGATGTAAATGTACATACATAAATAGGGATTGCACATACCTCTCTTACTAATATCAATTACTAACTTTCACCACTTTAATTGAGTCTAAGTTCCATTTTGGCTCTAGGAAGGTAAGAAGGTTCAAACTGGAAGGATTCTGAGATTAGAAGGTCTGGTTGCTCCAATCCAAGCTCCTTCCTTGAGAAAAGATCACCTTCTCCACTTTAGAGGTGCAAACCTAGTTTTGGTCAAAATCACCAAGGAGGAGCTTAAGAAATCCAAAATAGAGAAATTTGGAACCCTAGGAGCCTTCTTTACCAAGGTAGGGACCTTCTTTTATCTTGGGATAGCACCTTCGTGGACAAACAAAGTATGAATGATGTTAAAACATGGAGGAAAGAAAAGATAGAAATGGTTTTCGAATTGAGAGTTGGAGAAGGGGTATGTATGGCTATATATAGAAAAAGGTCAAGCATGTGGTGTCCTATGGGACTTCCATGTGTCTTTAGCCTTATCTTTATCTTTATCTTTATCTTTATCTTTATCTTTATCTTTATATTTATCTTTACACTTATCCTTATCTTTATCCTTATCTTTATCTTTATCCTTATCTTTATATTTATCCTTATCTTTATCTTTATCTTTATCTTTATCTTTATCTTTATCTTTATCCTTATACTTATCCTTATCTTCATCCTTATCCTTATCCTTATCTTTATCTTTATCATTATCTTTATCTTTATCATTATCTTTATCTTTTAAAGAGGAAAAACCCAAAAATGTCCTTAAAGAGAAATACTTCCAAACCAAGTATGAATAGGAGCTCCAAAGCCCAAAAAATTAAAAAATGATAATGAAACTTATAAGGATCATACTAATTGTTATACTTTACAAATAAACCTCCCAATTGGGTAAATTGCAGAAAAGTCCAAAAAGTACCTAAAATTACATAACTTGCACAAACAACATCCAAATTAGATGAAATTTGACATGTAGGCTGATATTGATATGTAGAATTCGAATTTGAAGTTTGCTTCCTTTTTTGAGACTTCTTTTTATGAGACATGTCATATGACCCATTAACGGCCCATTATCTAAATTGTTCATCCAATTAAGTTTCTTATCTTCATATTATCACCAAAATGAGTTATGTGGTATATTTTATGCATCCATTATAAACTTAAGATTAATGTTAGAACATTAGGTTATATTAAGCTGATCTATAAATGCATTATCTCATTGGAATTATACTAAATATCTATTTAGGTCTAACCTTCAACAGTGTTTGGCTAAGTCCAAAGCATCAACTTCCAGGGTAGGGTCTGAGATCTAGTATGTTACAACACACCACCCCTTAAAGGAATTTCATCCTCGAAATCAAAACATCCATATATAAGTGATTATTATTCACCACTCCTTAAAGGATTCATCCTATTAAGTCAAAACTACTCTTTACCTATTAAAATGTCTAACCTATCAAGTCAAACTAATCTAGAGGTGAGCATGTTTCTTAAAGAAAACTATGCAAGTCTGAGGTTCTAACTAGGAAGACAAAATTGAAATAGTCAGATTCTGACTACCATGGGCTCTAATACCATGCTATAAGGAGTGTGAATGACATAACCCCCTTACTAAAATAAAAATTTGAAGAATTGACGTCCATTCCAAATACTCTCAAAGATATGATGGAATGGAGATAAATTTTCCAAATTTATTAAATATTGGTATACAATAGACCATTGGAAAGCAGCAGAATAAAAGAAATAACTTACTATATTCAATTTCATAAAAGAAAGTACAAAATACATCAAATTCTCCCATTAGGGTTTACATCAAGACACAGAATCATGATCTAGATAGAGGGAAGTCTATACTACTACAATCTTGTCTCTAAGAAACATCTCCATCAACTGAGTCCAAGCCAAAAGCTATATACTCCTTGTCTTGTTCATCACCTTGCTCATCACCTGGGTGGTTGGGAAAGCACCTAACAAAAGGGAGAGGAAAACAAGGTATGCGTCAAATAATGATAAGTACAAGAGAAAAGGAAATTATAGGAAACATAAATATATTGAATCATCATAAGATGAGAGGGCCAAGAGAATGAGGCACATAGTAAAATTGATCTTTCCATTACAAAACATATAAGAAGTAGCATGCATGATATTAATTGGACTACATTAACTATGTAGGGTTGAGGCACCTACCAGACCTCAACCTGTAGGTGACGGGAGAATTCATACATTCCCAGTCACCTATTAAATTTTATAGGGGAGAAATAACACATTCCCCAAGGGGAGAATAAGACGTTCTCCAGGGCGATTATTTACATGCCCTCTGTGGGTGGTTGTACATAAGTACCATTACTATAATTAAATAGCCAAATAAACTATCATGCTCAAGAAATAGTAAAGTGGCAAGATAAATCATCATACAATTACAACTTGGTGGTGGGGTTCCAAGAACCAAGAATAATGTTTTGAAACTAATTTATGGGGCAATTATAGCAAAAGATTCAAGAGTATATGAAATAGGGTTTAATAAAGCCTCATTATAGAAAAGTAGGTCAAGGAACAATTATTCCCAACTTAAGGTGTAAATGTACATACATAAATAGGGATTGCACATACCTCTCTTACTGATATCAATTACTAACTTTCACCACTTTAATTGAGTCTAAGTTCCATTTTGCCTCTAGGATGGTAAGAAGATTCAAACAGGAAGGATTCTGAGATTAGAAGGTATGGTTGCTCAAATCCAAGCTCCTTTCTTGAGCAAAGATCACATTCTCCACTTTAGAGGTGCAAACCTAGTTTTGGTCAAAATCACCATGGAGGAGCTTAAGAAATCCAAAATAGAGAAATTTGGAACCCTAGGAGCCTTCTTTACCAAGGTAGGGACCTTCTTTTATCTTGGGACAACACCTTCATGGAAAAACAGAGTATGAATAATGTTAAAAGATGGAGGAAAGAAAAGATAGCAATGCTTTTCGAATTGGGAGTTGGAGAAGGGGTATGTATCGCTATATATAGAAAAAGGTCAAGAATGTGGTGTCTTATGGGACTTCCATGTGTCTTTAGCCTTATCTTTATGTTTATCTTTATCTTTATCTTTATATTTATCTTTACCCTTATCCTTATCTTTATCCTTATCTTTATCTTTATCCTTATCTTTATCTTTATCTTTATCTTTATCTTTATCCTTATCCTTATCCTTATCTTTATCCTTATCCTTATCTTCATCCTTATCCTTATCCTTGTCTTTATCTTTATCATTATCTTCATCTTTATCATTATCTTTGTCTTTTAAAGGGAAAAAATCCTAAAATGCCCTTAAAGAGAAATACTTCCAAACCAAGTATGAATAGAAGGTCCAAAGCCCAAAATATTTGAAAATGATAATGAAACCTATAAGGATCGTAATGATTGCTATACTTTACAAATAAAACTCCCAATTGGGTAAATTACAGAAAAGTCCAGAAAGTACCTAAAATTGCATAACTTGCACAAACAACATCCAAATTAGATGAAATTTGACATGTAGGCTGATATTGATATGTAGAATTTGAATTTGAAGTTTGTTTTCTATTTTAAGACTTATTTTTATGAGATATGTCATATGGCCCATTAACGGCCCATTATCTAAATTGTTCATCCAATTAAGTTTCTGATCTTCATATTATCACCAAAATGAGTCATGTGGCATATTTTATGCATCCATTATAAACCTAAGATCAATGTTAGAACATTAGGATATATTGAGGTGATCTATAAATGCATTCTCTCATTGGGATTATACTAAACATCTATTTAGGTCTAACCTTCAACTGTGTTTGGCTAAGTCCAAAGAATCAACTTCCAAGGTAGGGTCTGAGATCTAGTATGTTACAACAAGGTAAAATGTCCTCCCCATGTAATTTTCATTTTGATTGAATACACAAAAGATCAATGTTAACAATATAAACTTTTGAAAATATGAGATCAAATTGCAAGTGTCATTCTTTCATAAATCTAGATAATGAACTAAAAATGAATCCATAAATGCCATGACAACCCCATCATACACTTACGCTACAATACTGGCATTTTTATATGCCATTATACAAATAAGTACATTTTTATGTAACATCCTAATTCACAATTGTGGCATTTGTACAAAATCCCACTGACTTTATAGTGGCATTTGTATAAAAGCCAATTGATGTTATAGTGGCATTTATTGAAAGCCACTAAAATCAATTTTTTTGTGGCATTTATAACTTATGCCACTATCTCTCCAGTGGCATTGGTACTAGAGGAATTTTTTAAAGTGTCAACAAATGCCACTAAATACTTTTAGTGGCATTTTTTTACCTGCATTTGTCAAATGCCACTACTGGCTGGATGTATTTGTTGTAGTGTAAGGAAACACACACCCTTATTTTTCCAAACTTCATGGCAACAAGGATTATATACCTAGGATGTAAGATTGTTTCATTTATTCAATGTTCTTCACATGACCATTACATATATACCTTGATATTTCTTTCACCAAGGTTTTCAAATAATGTCATGTCAAATTTAAATTTTCTTAATTAAGGACAACTCGTTATGTTAGTAGGGTTAAGGCCTTTCCCTCCCCACACCCATACCATCTGATCATATTCTATTTCTTATGGACATCCATGGTTACCCCAAATTTCAAGATGAGGTTGGTCAATTCACCCTCTAGGGAAGGTCCTAACCAAGGGTTCTTTCTTGGCTTTAAACATGAGGTTAGGCTTTATTGCCACAACCTTACCACAACCTAACCCCAAGACTTTAGGGTTATAACTCCCCTCATTGTTCCAATTATTTGTATTTATGCCCAGATAGCCAGTCATAATGTGGCACCAGGTACTTGATTTGATTAATAATAATGAATTCTTTTGGTCTATATGTTTTTTCAATTATGATATTATGGTATA
Source organism: Alisma plantago-aquatica (assembly GCA_963693085.1). Classification (NCBI taxonomy): domain Eukaryota; kingdom Viridiplantae; phylum Streptophyta; class Magnoliopsida; order Alismatales; family Alismataceae; genus Alisma; species Alisma plantago-aquatica. Next base: position 106,983,977 of record OY856415.1, on the reverse strand, counting down.
ACATGATAGATGTCTAAAAGAATGATATTTCTTAATGACTCGGTAAGTTGAGGACTTGAACAATGAGATCATATGTATGATAAGAGTATATACATTCTATTATGTCCCTAGTTAGATATTGTTGTTGAATGAATATAAATAATAATAATAATACATAAGATAAGAATGTGTGTTGACAGATGAGAGAATCTCATTTTTCATGGTATATGATATCAAGCAAGAAGATAGGTACTTGTTAGAGAACAATATACCAGCCATACTGACCTTGAGAGTGATACATGTTAACCATTGAATGGTAGTTAGAATTTGTTCTCATAGTGATAGTGGTGATTTTGGTTCTTAGACCTGAAGTCACTACATTAATCACATGTTGTTTGATGTACTTTGACACCATCAAACGTGATCTTGAATAAGGGTTACCATAAAGTTGGTACCAAAATACGTTGTAACATGTGAGAATTTACAGTGAGTGATATTAATGGGGTTTTACCCTCCTACCAAAGTTGATATCTTGGCCACTTGATAAGCGAGATAGAGAAATGTATGGCCATACTCATGTAAATAAATATGTGATATGTGAGCTCACATGTATCTCAAACATTTTGCACTAGTTCAGGGAACACAGATTGAATGTTAAGATGATGGTGCTTCGATGCCTCATGTTCAATCTAGATATCAGTGACAAAGGAACTATATGATCACGATAACATTGATCACAGATGTAGGTTAAAATTGTTCTCCAACTTTCCAATTACTTGTGATGTCATAATCTAGTTATGGACATTTGCTACCAAAAAAATTTAGGACCTATTAGATCACAAGAAAAGGATGCACAAGGATTGGGATTTTACTCATGAATAAGATTTAACTTGGTTATAAAAGTGTTAAGGCAATCAATTCAAACAACACTGACTTACAGTTGGCTAACTGTAGTGTCCAATTGACCAACAAGGAATGCAAGTCGATCGACTGGAGTGTTCAGTCAACCGACTGGATGATTAGTAGGACTGGATCAATGAATTGATGCTGACATTGTAGCATGCATTAATCATCACATTAAGAGGTAGTAATTTTGTGAATAGGAAATGTAGCCGATCGACTGATGGGCAGTTTGTAGCAACTAAAATTTCATGAAATTTGTCGCCTCATGTCCCTAGGTTTTTGTAAACCCTAACCAATCTAATCCTATATACATGGGGTGGTAAAAGTCACTCAACATAGAGACTCCCCAACTCAACTTTGTTGTAACGTGAGAGCCAAAGGCATCTTACCTATAAAATTGAGAGATAGCCAAATGGGAGAAAGTCAATGCAAGCACATTGACAACATAAAGGGACAACTTCTTCCCGCTAATTTTTGAAGAACAACATGGAGTTCATGGTGGTTCGTGTGGATTATGTATAGATGTGGAGGCCATGCTAGGAGGATGTTGTCAACCGCTGTATGTGGTGCTCCACCAGAAGGCTGCCACTGACTATTATCCAAGTGTTGCTTGAGAAAGAAGCACACCATTGTAAGGATTGTAGCTGGACTTGCTCCAACAATAGGTATATGTCTTGCAGCCTTCCTTCTCATTCATAGTTATTGATGCAATCATTGGTTTATGTGGGATATAGAAAGTTTTTATTATTTCCATTGTCATCTCTATTGCCATATTTCCCTATAGTGGTGTGAGAGCCACACTAATTTACTATGCTCTGAAATTAAATTGATAAGACTGATTTTTGGTTTTATCATTTATTTTATTTAATATGATGAAAATATTGAAATGATTAATGGGAATATTTAATTAAATACCATGTATGCCAAGGGATGTCCCACATATCCTATATATATATATATATATATATATATATATACACACACACACACACATAAAAGGGAGCCTATCCCTAAGGAATAGGAAATTTTCTATACTTGTTCCTTATTTGGTGTGTATCCCAAGACTTTTTGTGTGATCTGATTGTATGAATTTAAAGTATACCATGTAGATGAGTTGTGTATCAAAAATCACTCAAATCCAATATGTGTAGCACCTTCATCTTGAACTTTTGTGCTTAGTTAAATGAATGATAATTCTAAAAAACCGCTGAAATCAACAGTTACCACTCAAAGTTCATTTATATCTCCTAAAATAAAAATGGGGATCATCCTAAAATTTTTGTAGCATCTAATCCAAACTATATATTTTGCATGCATATAGTTGGATTTATTTAGTCACCATTGTAACCATGCTATATATATATATATATATATATATATATATATATATATACATACATATATATATATACATATATATAGACATACATATATATATGCATACATACATATATATATATACATATATATATACATATATATATACATATATATATACATATATATATATATGTATATATATACATACATATATATATATACATACATATATATACATACATATATATGTATCTATATATATATATATACATATATATATATATATACATACATATATATATATATATATATATATATATATATATATAGATATATATAAACACTAATGAATACACAAGTGCACATACATGTGGAAAATTAAAAATACTAAATTTTAGTTAGATAAATTGGAACACAATCAGATGCTAATTAGGTTCAATTGGTTATTATTATCAAATAAAACTAAATCAAATAAATTAAAGCATTGGTAAAAAAATATGTCTAAGTGACAAATTTTAATTTGTTTACGGAGATATTGTATGTTCAATTTGACATATGATTGAAAAATCCCTAGAATGAAAATTATATAAGTGTAAGAGTAATGATACTAATAGAAATATTATTTGAATTTTGAGAATTATATCCTCATTTAATAAGACTCTGGTGTAACTTGAATCTTCTACTATATTTACATTTCAATTATCATATATATTAAACAAGAGATGCCACCTTATGCTTATATATCTTATGCTTATATATGCAATGATATGTCATCAAATTCATGATTTTTGTTTTATGGAGTGAAGCAAGTATCTCGGATTTAGAATAATTGATTTGATGAAATAGTAACGAGTTTGGCTTTAGTCACAATGAAGATAAATTGTGCGCTTATGAGAAGGCGAGTGATAGCATAATTGTATTTCTCATATTGTATGTAGATGATGTACTATTGATGGGAATGACATCCCTACTATACAAATTGGTAAAAACTTGGATTTAAAGTACATTCTCTATGAAGGATTTAGGCAAAGCATGCTATATATTATGAATCATGATCTATAGAGATAGATATAGAAGGCTTCTTGGCTTAAGCAAGAGCACATACATTGACAAGGTGTTGAAAAGGCTCAGCATGAAGAATTTGAAGAGTGGAAACTTCACCATTTCTCATGGTGTTAGTATCTATAGAGATAAATGTCCTAGTTCTTATGAAGAATGAGAACACATGAGTAAGATTCCATATGAATATGAAATTGGATATATTATGTATGCAATGTTGTATACTTGTCCTAATGTGTCACATGTTGAGCATGATGAGTAGATATCAGTTAGATCTAGGAGAAGGTCACTAGATTGTCATGAAGAACATCCTTAAGTACTTGAGAAGAACTAAGGATCACTTTCTTATCTACATTGATAAGTAATAGTTGGTGGTAGACGGTTAAACCGATGCAAGCTTCCAAATTGAAAAGGTTGACTTTAGGCTGCAGTCTAGATTTTTGTTTTTCCCCAACAATGCAGTTGTAAGATGGAATATGTAACGAACCCACCCCTCATCAACCCCCATCTAAGGAAGTCTAAGAAGTTGGTGTCGTTATCCCAAAACAAGATCAACATGTTTTGCAAATAATAAAAAACAATTAATAAATTCTACCACAACTAAGCTTAAAACATGATAAAAAAATTCCATTCACATACCTTTCATAAAATAGGAGATTGGAACATTACCCAAAGTAGATTTCTATCTGTCTAAATCCTCCAATCTTTATTTAGATTTATTCCTCCAATGTCACTTTAAATATTCATCCACTTTCATGTATTCCCAAAACACCGACAAACAAAATGTCGGTCAGTATAATGAATTATACTGGTAAGTGGGGGAACCAAAATCTTGCATCTATTTATAACAACATTTTTCAACCAACTTATTGCTTAACAGATCAAAGTTTACGTCTTAAACATAACTACTCAATCCTAACATATCCTAGCCTCTATGTTGTCCCTGCAGTAGACATGGATACTACCTCTCTCACATGGTAGATCCTAAATAGCCCCTTATGAGCCTGCCCTACATGTAGACCAAGACATAGAGCAATATAGTCGTATGATCTTACCCAAAGGTAGACCAAACATCGACTCATGATAAACATATGATCCTACCCCAATGGTAGACCAATAGCTAGGTGATACATCTCTCATAAGTACTCAAAGCTACAAATAAGGACAAGGATCTGAGCTAGTCATGCACACAAATTTATGGTGATAGACATAGTCACTTTATAGTTTCATGAAATAAAAGTCAACCAAGCAATTAATTTCAAGAAACTAGTAAAACCTCAGAAATCACCATGAAACTATAGCAATTAGCCATAAGTGTAGCCACATACCTAATTTGAAGTCTCAAATATAAGTAAGATGTCCAATTAAATCAAGACATCCAATCAAGCAAGTCAAGCAATCAATCAAGCAAATCTTGATCCCGAAAAGCATGTGTGATGCCTAATCATCACGATCACATCCCAAACAACTCTGTATTGACTTGGGAATCCTTTCTAAGGTTTCTAGGCGTTATTAGGATTCATTAGGGTTTCTAAAATCTATTTCACATCATTTATCCTTTTTAGGTCAACAAACCCTGATACATCGTTTCTACTCATTAAAACCCCAATTACCTAAATTATCCACATTAATTGTCTTTATTTTAAAATTAGCTTTTGAACATCATATCTCTGTCTTACTTGTGGATTTTCCTAATTAAAACCATTAAAATTCATAATTACCAAAATTAGGGTTTCTAGGCCCACTTTCATATACATGAAACCCAAAATTAAGCCAATTATGCACAAAGATCATCCTTTTAGATCTAATCCATCCTTTTTATGTCAAAAGGTTAAACTTTTCTCATAAAGGTTTGGTAACATCAGTAGATCCATTAATCTTCAAAACTTAGGTTTTTAAATAAATTAAAGACATTAACGATAACATCTTTATGTACTTTACAAGTAGAAGCATGTTTTGATCCTAGTCATATTTTTATTGCATTCTACACATTTTGTTGATCAAAATTACATGTCTTGATACGAGTTACCAAACATCAGTCATTATTTTTGCAAGTTAATTACCTTTGCTCCAATGAGATACAACCACGTCAACAATTTGGCCCCTTTTTCCTTTTCCATGTGGATTAGGGATTCACGAATTGGCTTCTACCACATCTATATCTCACTCCACACAGGTGGGCATGACACAGTAAAACCATGCATATAAACGCAAGTGTACACATCAAGTAATATAAGTCTATGTGATGCCCGAGTCAAACTTAGGGAGACGTAGTCTCAGTGACTACAACTAACTACAGTACGATCAGCTAAGCCGATTGAAAAGTTGGATTTGAGTTTGAACAAAATAAAAGAAAATTAAAAGAAAATTTACTAACAGTTGATTCAAATGAAATGGATTCCTTAGGATTACCTATTTCACCACGGCGTCTCGTTATATCTTATTTCTACGAAATTAACATAAATTTTACTCCTACCCTAGATAGAAAGTCTGTAGTCAGAATTGCCCGCTTCCACAGAGCAATTCACTATCTAGATTTAAGCCAATTCCACATCTTTAGTAATTTATCTCTTAGTCTAGGTGCATTATCAATAACTCTGGGTTTTTTCCACTAACTGTACATTACCTTTTCCAAGGAACGCATAGGAAAGTGTATAGATTATGGTTTTCTAACCTTTAGTCCTCCTTCCAGAGTAATTATGAGTCTATAATCCTACCGATGGTGATTAAGCATAGATAGATCATTCAATTCCATAATTATATATCCAGGAATAAAGAGAAATTTATACTAAACCATGTAAAAAGGCGATACAACAATTCCCCGGGCTACTCTTGGGTCCTAAGGGAAGGAGAAGTTTAGCCCCGTATGTTTTTCAGTTGTGAATACATAGAGGGAGAGAAGAAAAATGTTGGAAACATGAAGGAAGTTCGTGTAACCCCTAGAGAGAAGGTGTTTCAGATGATCCTCCTCAAGAAATGCACGTTACACAGTCTTCTGACAACAAAATCGTCTGTCGGAGGTGCTCGGATCTCTCGGTTGACATCCTTCGGCTCCGTACTTCTCTCCCTCTCTTCTTTCGTTGTTGTGCGATTCAACTTGATGTCCCCCTTAGGTATGTCTGTCCTCCTGTTAGTCTTAGGTCAACTTATGGTACCACATAACGTGGGTCGTCAGATCGGGACGATCAGATTAGATTGCTAAAATCTGGCAAAGTCAGTGGCACTGACGGGGGTGTCAGTGGAACTGATGGGGGTGTCAATGACATCAATGGCATCGGGATGTGATCATGCTGTGGTAAAGTCAGTACCATCGACTCTTCATGTCGATGGCACCAATATGGTGCACATAATTTGATCTGCCTCTCTGATGCTATCTCGGTGGCACCAACTTCGATGGTCGGTGGCACTGAATATTTTGGTCTTCTATAGTCTGGCCCCTGATTCTATCTCGGTGGTACCGACTGTGATGGTCGGTGGCACCGACTCCTCATATACATGGAGAATCCTAAAAATCCATGAAAAGTATGTATGAAGCTGAGGAATGTATAAAATAATATAAATATGATAAAATGAGCACGGTTTGATGCAAATAGACTATACAAGCCAATTATAATAATTTATGCAAATATGATCAACTAATTGACTAACAAGTGCACAAAACAAATATAAAATTGGCCTATTAAAATGACTCAAAACCCATACATCAAACTTCCCTAAGTTGAAACCTTGCTCGTCCTCGAGCAACAACACCTTTGGATGTGATTGAGATAAGTCAACTGAAGGACATAAGTGCATAAGGTACATCTAAAAAGTCTCCTCCTTTCGGTCCTCCTTTCAGCCCTTACTGACCACTGAACAATAACTGCCATCTAGGCGACAAGAAACCTCTATCAAAGATGTTTGCCCCCCAATCAATGAAACACTATTAGTTACAGCAGTTAATATGATAGAATCGTTCTGTTCATACTTGATGCATCGTGTGATCACCTATCTACATTGTTATTTTCTCTATCTATCATCAACATGGAAGCAGTTCTCTTGATAATGTAATGAATGAGGAGAAAATCATCTAAGTGACCTACCAATAAGAGCAACAGGTAGTTGAAATAGGTGGCTGCAGAAGAATCATGAGCACATAAAATCATTCATGCAATCAAAAATCATGATGAACCTATGATGATGCATATTTATAGAATGCTCCTAATGCCTAATCATTGAGGTGTAATGATGCATGCAACTACCATTTCATCTCAATATAATATGAAATATCTAAGACTACATCATGTACTAATTCTTCCTTATGGTTAGGTAGAATTATTCCCTTTCTCTCTCACTTTCTAACATTATACTCAAGATATATTTTTTTCTTTTTTTTCTCACTTTTTTTATAAGCCCCTTTCCAACATGATCGACTTGCTTTGGGCTTCCGATTGCACTGCACATTTGATTTATGTCAATGCTACTATTCTTCTTCTTTTTTTTCTTTCTTTTTCTTTTTAGGGAATGGGCACAATCACTACCTCTTATATTAGATAAGAAACTAGACATGATCTTTGCAAGATGATATGTAATACATACGCAACTACAAATATAAGATGTTATTCAACTACAAGACATGCACCAAAATTCGGTTGTACATGTATGTTTTTCATATATTATTTTTTTATGCATGCAAAAACAAACAACTATCTACAAAATCTATTATGGCATACAAATGCAATCAAGAAAAAGAATAATACATGTGCTCAATCCACTTATGGTGGAGTGTGAAGTGAAAGTATGTGGTGGATGAGATCACACGACTAAGAGATAGAACCTTCAAAGAAAATCATATGTCCCTCTCTAATGACCTGTGTACAGGGTAGGCAAGGGGTTTTATCTTAAATTTTAGTTCAAGGTCACGTTAGTGTTTGATCAGTTTAGGCTCAACAAACCTTGTCAATCACTTTTCTTGAACAATTTAAATGGTCATTTATGTTCTCATGTCCTGGAGCTAACTTACCCAAGCACTTCCTGAGTTGTATGACTCGATTACTCACAAGATAAGCTCACAACCAATTTTAAAATTTTCTCATGAAAAAAAAATTCATATAATTTTTTCGTGCACTCAACCCAGAGATTGATATTCTCAAATGAAACCATGCATTTACTTCTCCACAGACTACACTAGATAGATTGTGTATCCTACATATCAGAAAAATTAACAAGTAAACCAACTAATTTTTCCAAAATAAAAAAAACAAAATGCTAAAATAAAATAATAATAAAAACTAAGATAGAATATGTTCCAGCACCCTCCCAAGCTTGAATATGACTATGACCTCATAGTTAAAATTCCAACTTTAGAGGTGGAACAGAGATACCCGACTAAAATGGTGGTGGTGGTGGCTGGCTGGGGTCCTGGGGAGGAAACAACCCCTAGAAGGTCAGATTAGACGTAGCCATATCCAGTTGCATCGGGTAGCCTCTAAAGTATCCCTGGCTCCAGTAGTGGTCAAAGAACGACTACCGGTAGTTTTCCATCCTTTGCAAGTGCCGATGAATGTTCTCTTGGTTGGCCAAGAGAAGAAGTTCTTTCTCATAGATCGCATGTTGGTTGGTGTACAGCCGGCCTTGCACATCTAGAATTCTGACCAAAGATTGGGTTTGCTGTTGTTGATGTGTATGTATATCCTACAACATAGAATACATGCCCGCCATAGAATAAGCATCCTCTTCTTCTTGAGAGGGTGGCAGGTCAGAAGATGTTGAGGCAATATAATGTTGTGGACACTTTCGTGGGGCAACTCTATGTGTCATAGGAATGGTGGGCTCCACCTCCACCACGTCGTCGCTTGACTCTTCCTCCTCAGCCTCATTTCCTTCTTGTTCTTCATTGTTGTCTTACACGTCCGGCCATCTATAGTTCTCAACTTGCCAAATGTTGAAGATAGGATCAGGGAGTTGGTGCTCATAGAAGGTTCCACTGACTGAACATATTGCATAGATTGTATTGTATTGGACAATGATAAGGCCAGCCTTCTTGAAATGGAGGCAGTCTACGTGAATCTTGGAAGCCTCTAAGAAAGATCCTGGCCTATGTGAAGAGAAATCGGGGTGATAAGTCCCCCAAAAAGTATAGGTGTGGTCCTCCTAACTTTTCTCTTTCCTGCCATCATATGTTGGAGGAAGAAAGCTCCCCAGTGGACCGACCTTCCCTCCAAAAGTTGATAGAGAAAATACAAGTCCAGCACTTGAACCTTCTCTTGCCCTTGAGTTTACTTGGCAAAGAGAGGGTTGGTGAGCATACGATGTAGCACCCGAATAAATGGGTGCTCAAGGTCTTCTAATGAACTATGGTGGAAATTCAACTCATAACCCTCTGACATTATCACAAGGTCCTTCCATATGGCGTCAAAGTCGACGTTCTTGAGCTGGCGGCAAGGAATATGTGGCCACCCATATATGTTGTTGAAGGCACAAAAAGTAAGGGAGTAGTTGGTGTTGTAAAGGCAGAAGTCCACCTTTCCTTATCTCCATTCGCCACTTGACAGGCATGCTCAATCAGGATTGGCATATATCTCGAGAGATGCCAAAAACTCGATCATAATTTCCTTATATGCTGGCCACCCACCAAAGATGGGATTCACCGACCTTCCATCAAACTCTTTTCGTTCAAGGATAGCCACCATGTTGTCATTGAAGCCCATGTCCTCCAACAGTTGTCGATCACCATATCTCGTTGGAGTGAACGGCCTCTTGGCAAGCTCCTCGTACACCTTCCGGACTTCCATCGAATGGTGGCTGAGTCGAGATCGTGGTGTCAGACCACCAGGGGGTCCTCCTCTCCTTGCCATGATGATGAAGTGATTGGGGAAGGAGATTGAGACAAGAAGAGCTCGATGAAGCTTTTGGATGCTCAAAATAGTCGCTTGTGCTAAGGGGAGTAATTGTTTTTCAAGTTGTGAGGAAAAATGAATCCACTACTTACCTTTTATAGACTTGGCGCTGCCCTACTGTGATGGAGTCATTGGCACCGTCTCTAGGGGAGGATTCGAAACCTCAGTGCATCGATGGTCGTCAGTGCACGATCTTGACTTGGTGGATTGTTGATGAGTCAGTGGCACTGAATTTTGGGCGGGGTCAGTGCTGCCAATCGTCAATATGGGATGAATCTGGGTCGTAGATGATGGCACCCATGGATATGTGTTTTCTCATGTCGGTGGTGCCGACGACCTCGTCAGTGGTACCAAATCGATCGATCATTTTTTATATATAAAGAGAAATTTCAGTGCACCGACACACCCACTAAGCCTGGGGCATGAGTCGAGTTGGTGCTGCCGACATGGGTGTGGGTGGTACCGATAGCCTATCAGTTAGTCGTGCCCATTTTTCAACACTTCCTTCAAACATGTCGGTGGCACCGAAATGGGTGTCGGTGGCACCGACTTGTGCCAATCAAATATCCCGTCTCTCTAACCTGATCTCAGTGTCATCGACATGGAAGTCGGTGGCACCGACTCTACCACAGCCTGCACATTTAACAAACAAATCAGTGTATCATTTTTACATAAAATTTACAAAATACATAGTACTACTAAACCAACATAATGTAAATGAATGAAATGAACATCCTAATGGCTGGGTTGCCTCCCAACAAGCGCCCTTGTTTAATGTCCTAGGCTAGACAAATCCATTTTGTTGAGATTAATTAGGGGCAATAACTTTCACCTCGTTCTCCTTCCTATTGAAATCTTCTCCAAAGTAGTGCTTCAGTCTTTGACCATTAACCAAGAAGGATATCTCTCCATCTTTGATTCTAACCGCTCCATGTGGAAACACTTCTTCTATGATAAATGGTCCACTCCATCTAGACCTCAATTTCCCAGGGTGTAATTTCATCCTAGAGTTAAAAAGCAACACATTCTCTCCTGGGTAAAAGACTCTCCTTGCTATATGACAGTCATGGATTTTCTTAGTCTTCTTCTTATACAATCTTGAATTCTCATAGGCATTCATCGTAATTTCATCAAGCTCATTCAACTCTAGATTCCTTGTCTTTCAGGCTTCATCAAGATCAAAATTGAGCCTTCTTAACGCCCAATGATCCTTATGTTATAACTCCACAGGGAGACAACAGGCCCGACCATAGACTAACCTAAAGGGTGTAGTTCCTATTGGTGTTTTGTAGGCAGTCCTATAGGTCCATAGTGCATCAACCAACAATTCACTCCAATTCTTTCTACTAGTCAACACTATCTTCTCAAGATTTCTTTTTATATCACGATTGGAAATCTCTACTTGCCCTTGAGTTTGTGGGTTATAGGGTGTACCCACATGGTGTTTTACTCCATATTTGTTCAAAAGTGCCCCAAATTCTGATTGGTGAAATGGGTTCCCCCATCACGTATAATCATCCTTGGCACTCCAAATTTGCAAAAAATGTGATCCTTAACAAATTTGCATACGACATTTGCATCATTGGTGTGGGTTGGAATTGCTTCCACCCATTTTGACACATAATCTACAGCCAGCAAGATGTAGAGGTTAGAGTTAAAGGACAAAACGGTCCCATGAAATCAATACCCCTTAAATCAAAAACCTCCACTTCTTGAAACACATTCAATGGCATTTCCTGCCTCTTTGATATGTTACCTGACCACTGACATGCAACACCTATGCACAAAGTCATATGCATCTATGAATAGAATCGGCCAGTATAACCCACACTCCAACACCTTTGCGGCTGTCCTAGAAGTGGCATGGTGTCCACCTATAGGTAGTGTGTGGAAATGTTTCAACACACTCTCATACTTGCATTCAGGTACACATCTTCTCAAAATTCCATCCCTGCACTATTTCAACAAAATAGGATCATCCCAAAAATAATAGTGCAAAGAATGAAAGAATATCTTCTTTTTTTTATACCCCCAATCAGCGGGTAATTCCTTGAAGCTAAATAATTCACAATGTTAGCAAACCAAGGGTCTTTTTGCTTAAGGGCGAACAATTGCTCATCAGGGAAAGTCTCTAGAATGGGTATATTACATCCTTATCATCTACCCTCTCCAGTCTAGATAGGTGGTCAGCCACCACATTCTCTATCCCTTCCTTGTCTTTGACCTCAATGTCAAATTCCTACAATAAAAGGATCCATCTAATCAATCTTGGTTTTGCATCCTTCTTTTGCAGCAATTATTTAATTGCCACATGATCTGCCCACATCACCACCTTAGCTCCCACAAGATATTGTCTAAATTTCTCAAAAGCAAAGACAACATCCAATAACTCTTTTTTAGTTGTGGTGTAATTAAGTTGAGCGTCATTAAGTGTTTTCGATGCATAACATATGATTGTAGAAACCTTATCTAGGCATTGCCCCAACACTGACTCCACGCATTATCTGATGCATCACACATCAGCTCAAACGGTTGGCTCCAATATGGAGCCTCACAACAAGTGCGGATAAGAGTTTTTCTTTCAAAATTTTAAAAGAATTCTTAACATCTCTCATCAAAATTGAATTCAACGTCCTTTTCCAAAATCTCAAACAAAGGCTTAGCAATTTTTGAAAAATCCTTAATAATCAGAGATAAAACCCAGCATGGCCTAGAAAACTCTTAACTACCTTCACCGATGTTGGTAGAGAAAGTTTTGAAATCACTTCTATTTTAATCGGATCCACCTCCAATCCCTTGCTAGATACCTTGTGGTCGAGCACTATGCCCTTGCTAATCATCATGTGACATTTTTCCCAATTAAGTACTAAGTGTGTGTCTTCACACCTCTGCAAAACCTTATCCAAAATTTTTAAACAATCATCAAAAGATGTCACATAAACAAAAAAATCATCCATGAAAACCTCGAGGCATTGTTCCACCATATCTGAGAAAATCGCCAACATACACTGCTGAAAAGTAGTGGGTGCATTACACAACCCGAATGGCATGCGGCGGTATGCACAGGTGCCATAAGGGCAGGTGAAGGTATACTTCTCCTGGTCCTTAGGCTCGATTGAAATCTGATTATAGCCCAAATATCTGTCAAGTAAACAAAAGTGGGAGCGATCGGCGAGTTGTTCCCAAATCTGATCAATGAACGACAATGGAAAATTGTCCTGAAGTGTGGAAGTGTTCAATCTATGATAATCATTGCAAACTCACCACCCTGTCACTAATCTAGTGGTTATTTGTTCATTAGATGAGTTGGTACCGATAGTGGTTCCGCCTTTATTAGGTACTACCTGTGTTGGACTAACCCACATGGAATCAGAAATATCATAGATTATACCTGCCGACAGTAGCTTGATTACCTCCTTCTTTACTACCTCTGTCATGATTGGATTTAAGCGATGTTGAGGTTGAATGACCGGCTTTACTCCTTTTTCTAGTCGAATCTTGTGTTGTCACAAAGTGGGGGAAATCCCCTTGATGTCAGCCACAAACCACCCGAATGCACCTCGGTGGTTCTTTAACATAGTAATCAATTGTTCTTCTTCTAAGTCACTTAGTTATGCAGATATAATGACCGATAGCTTCTCCTCTACATCTAGAAAAACATACTTTAGATATGGTGGTAGCAGCTTGAGCTCCAACTCGGGTGGGCTCAGGAGTGAAGAAACCAGTGGTGGTGGTAGCGGTCCCAAGTCCTCAAAGTGCCTTGTGTAATGGCATGGCAAAGCCTTTAGTAGCCTTGCACGTTCTTTCAATGACCGGTCCCAAAAAAAATCATCCATGAAGTTCAATATACATGCCTCTAGTGGGAGTAGTGGATGCATCTGTAGTTGGGAATCCTCTCCATCCTCACCCACAGTAGGCAAAGATAATTCCTCATCTTCGTCATGTAGATACCCTATTTCCTTGGCAAGTGAAACCACCTTAGTGTTCTCCATAATGTCCATAGATAATGTACCCTTGTCCACCTTTGTCATAACATGCTCCATGTCCAAAAATGGTTTTCACAAGAACAACAAGATATTTCTATTCATGTGCTTCATCATATTGCATTGTTGTTGAGCTTTGGATGACTTGGAATTATCCAGCATGGTTATTTCAAACCCGTCATCTTTAATTCCCATAGTCAAACGACCTCTTCCCATCTCCAAGATCATACCACTTGTTTCTTGGAAGGGTCTTCCTAATAGAAGCTCGTTGCCATGTTCATCTTGCATCTCCATCACCTCAAAGTCTATAGGAAAAACAAATCGGTCCACCTTGACAAGTGCATCCTCGCAAATGCCATACGGTGTCACCACAGAGTTGTTTGCCAATTGGATCGTCATGATGATCTTCCTACATGTTTTGAGACCAAGATTCTTAAAGGTAGATAAGGGCATCAAGTTGATACTTTCCCTTGAATCATAGAGTGCCTCACCAAACTTTATCTTCCTGATGTAACATGTAATGTTGAAACAATCGAGATCATGTCTCTTTGGTGGTAGTGTACCTAAAATGAAGGAACTGACTTGCTCTCTCAATACACTACTTCAAAATATGAGATCTTCCTCATCTTGTTAATGATATCCTTCAAAAATTTACCATATGAGGGTATTTGTTCAATTTCCTCAATCAGCGGTATGTTCACAGAAAGCTTCCTACATCTATCTAGAAACTTCTTGAATTGTTGATCCATCTTTGTTACCTTCAAGCTATTAGGTTATGGAACTGGTACCGTCTGTGTCCTCTAATGTGGAGGCACATATGATGTCCTCTTTTCCACCTCATATTCTTGATTTTGCTCTTCTCCTGTATTTCTTGCCTCAATTTCTACTTGTTCCGGCTCTACCACTGAGTCACCACTGTCAGTGGACTTGGTCACCTCAATCTCCATGGTCCTTAGAGTCAACGTCTTCTTCCCACTTCTTAGAAGTATGGCCTTGACCTACTGGTTTCCTGTTGGAGTGTTAGTGTTTCCTGGAAAACCTTATTGTGTAGGTTTTTTCAAAGCCACCACGTCTACTACTAGCTGATACAAAGTTGTCTCAAAACTCCTCATCTGGGCCCCTTGGTTCTAGAGATCACGTTGGAAGTTGTTGATCAGTTGCTCACACTACTACATTTTTGTCCAATAACGTCGCTGCCCGTTGCGTCATTTTTACTAGAATAACTGACCTAATACACTATTGCATTGGTTTTATCATAAAAAATGGCCCATTAGGTTTCCCACGGTGAAAATTTGCTCAATTTTGGCTTCACGCCTCTATCTATAGGGTTGGTTTTTCCAAATAACTGACCTTATATATCAACAAAAAATGCGGGCACTGCTTTGGACCTGTTGGGTCAGTTTTCTAAAAATAACTGACCTTGTAGCATAACTCTATAGGGTCGGTTTTTTAGGTTACCTGACCTTACAGGTGGTTTGGGCACCACTTCACCTGTTGGGTCAATTTTCACTGTTAACCAACGTTAGAGGCCACTCTATTGCATCAGTTTTCCCTACATAACTGACGCTATAGGTCGAGCAAGTTATTAGTAGGGGATGACCTACAACAAGCCCATCAGTTGGCCATTCTTCTTCCTGATGCGCCCTCGTGCTGCTGCTATGCCCAAACTGTTACCGCGCCCAAGCCCGAGGAAGAGGCAAACCGCCAGAGAGAAGAGTCATCGTCGTGTGAGCAAGTGATAAAATAGTCTCCGGAGGTATCTCCAAGGTGATCGATCTGTTCTCAGAGCTGTAGTTCCTCCACCTATTCCCTCGACTGGATCTTTACCTGGTTCGGCTGGGTGCCCGAGCTAAGGTTCTGGTCACAGGTCCCAACTATAAGACAAGGTGGGTCTTCTTCCATTTCCCTTTTATGCCCATACTTGTTGATTTCCATGGGGCAAAGTGAGGGATTTAGGTGTTCTCGTATCTCCCAAGCTGAGACTTCAGGTGCCGACATTGCCTTTAGGAGGGGACGACCTGCAATGACAGCCCTAGCTGTACAAACTGTCTCTTATTCTATCTCTGATCCATCCTAGTTACTCTAGTTTTCATTGTCTTGTTTGGGATTGAATGTGCTATTCAAGATGCTGACCTTATTAACTCCATTGGTCAATTACAACCCACATTATATAAGAATATTTACTTTCTGAGTTCGTAGTTGCCGAGTTGGGGTGGCAACTATAATAGATTCCTTAAGGTCATTTAGAATTTAGAATTTATTGGTGTTGATACTCTATTTATGAAGTTGCAGAGGTTTTAAATATCTAGTCTTTATTGTTCTATCATCCTGATGCAGAGGAATATGCATGTCTTCCTTATTAATGTATGTCTCTAATATAAATAGTAGTAAGTCATTTATTACGATAATCACTCCAATCTTTTCTAACTCCAAAATTGTAAGTCTTAGCTTGATGATAATTTAACTATTTGACTAGTGAATTCAAGCAAGGAAAGTATTAAATTCTCTATTCATCTCCCATCTTGGCTATTAAAAATTTTGCATGAAATACTCAAATCATTAATATATGACATTCTAAGTAACATTATCATTTGATTCCACTACAATTATTTGTAAAACTAAGGGTGTTAGATCAATTGAAGGTCAAAGCAAGGCACTTAATCACAAACACATTGAATTTCACAAAATGATACGAAGATGACTCTCTATGTAATATGGAAGGGCATACAATTCAATATTTTTTTACAAACAACAATCAATTCATTAATGTGAAATAAATGCAAGAGAATAATAATAATATCAAAGAATATGACAACTGGATCCAAATTCAGAACATATAATGCATGTTTATCTATGGAAGTGCTCTTGGTTTTCCCAATATTATTCACAACAATCATCATTTTGCTTGTAGAAGCTCTGGTGTTCGGCGGTCATCCTCTTACTCTTTGGCACCTGCACGCCTTCCACATCCCACAGTCTTCTCTCATTTTTATCTCGATGGATTAGGTATACATTTCTTTTCCATTTTATTTTACTAGTAACCCAACCAATAATAAAAATATGTATTCATTCATATCTACATTTTATTATCTGTCACATATGTAATCATTGTATGCATTCTAGAAATATAAGGATATGAATTGTGTAGTCCTAGATTGACACTTTAGGGTTTATAGATGAGATCATCAATGCATGATGTTTAAACTAATATATAAATATGACAATAATACAGTTATACATTAATTTAGAAACTCGTTCAAAATATACTCATTAGGAGTAAATTTTGGATAGTCCCAAGTCTGGGATATTTTTGGATATTTAATCTCACTTAGGATGTAAGTGTATTTGTATGTTTAGTTTTGAAGAAAATTTTAGTAGTATTTCCTCATTTGTTCTCAGGGTACATATGTGGGTGGTTATTTTCCATTTACATCGATGTACTTGGAGAACTTAGGGGAAATGTTGTTGAAATTGTCTTTAAAACTAAACATACATTATACAGTTACTAGTGAGATTAAATATTCAAATATGGAATAGGTGGTACACTTTAGTATAAAAGTAATTAATTTCCTATCAATAAAAACTTACATCTTATCATATCAATATTAAATACTCAATTTTATAATTAATTTTAATGTGATCAAGAAAATGGATCAAAGTTGGATGTCTATCAAGAACCATTGCAGTCCATAGTTTGACAAAGGTCTTGATGAATTTATCATATTAGCTGAGGAACATAGGAAACTACCCACAGATAGGTTATATTATCCATGTAGAAATTGTGGTAACAATTTGAAGGTTGATACTGTTGAGAAAATTAAGAATCATGTCATATGCAATGGGATCATAAAAGGTTATAATGAATGGTATTGGCATGGAGAGACATTTAATTATGGATCAAAAAATGTCGATACTAATAGTTGTGGCATAGAAGATATAGATAATGATGACAATGTCAATGATGAGTTGATTCAGGATGACCTAATTTAGGATGATATGGTTGATGACATGCTACATAGTTGTCGGGACAATGTCATTGATCCACCTTCTTTATTTGCAAACATTATCCATTATGCTGAAAAACCATTATATAAGGGTTGTACTAAGTTCACGATGTTGAGTGTTGTGATGCGATTATATACTCTTAAAGCTCAAAACTGGTGGAATGATAAGAGTTTCACTTCAATGTTTTCTTTGTTAAAGGAAATTCTTCCTAAAGGCAACGAGCTTCCAATTTCAACATATCAAGCAAAGAAGATAATGTTCCCAATGGGAATGGAGGCTAAGAAGATTCATGCATGTCCAAATGATTGTGTGTTATTTCAGAAGGACTATAGTAATTTGATAAATTGTCCAAAATGTGGTACGTCAAGGTATAAGACCACAAATTCAGCTAAGGCTAAAAATGGCTCTCCTTCCAAGGTGATGTGGTATCTACCAATAATACCACAATTTCAACGCTTATTTGCTAATACAGAAGATGCGCAAAATTTGTCTTGGCATGGGGAGTTAAAGTTCAATGATGATGGCATCCTACGACATGCATCTGATTCACCACAATGGAAGAAAATTGATTTATTATACCCTCAATTTGGTAAAGAACCAAGAAACTTAAGACTTGGACTCTGTACAGATGGAATGAATCCCTATGGTACATTAAGCAACCAAAATAGCACGTGGCCTGTTATGATTATTATATACAATCTTCCTCCTTGGTTGTGTATGAAAACTAAGTATGTCATGTTGTCAATATTGATACCAGGGCCCAAGCAACCTGGAAATGATATTGATGTTTACCTTCAACCTATAATTGATGACCCCATGAAACTATGGGAAGAAGGTGTTATGATATATGATGCATCACGTAAAGAGATCTTTAGTTTGCGTGCTATGTTGTTTTGCACGATTAATGGCTTTCCAGCTTATGAAAATTTGTCTGGATATAGAATAAAAGGATACAAATAATGTCCTGTTTGTGAGGAACATATTGATTCAATCTGACTAAAATATGGTGGTAAAATCGTATATCTTGGTCATCGGAGATTTCTCCCACCAGTGTATCCTTATCGAAGGAAACACAAAACCTTTAATGGGTCAACTGAGGAATGAAGTGGTCATAAAACTATACCAGGAAATGTTGTATATGATAGGGTGAAACATATTGTTAATGAATTTGGAAAGAGTTCAAGTAGTCGTACTCTCGCATGTGAAAAAACTCTATACAAGAAGAGGTAAATATTCTGGGAACTTCCTTATTGGAGATCTTTGGCAATTAGACACTGAATTGACATCATGCATGTTGAAAAAAATGTTTGTGATAACATCATTGGCATGCTATTGAACATACCAGGAAAGACTAAAGATGGCATAAAATCTAGAAAAGATTTAGAATTTAATGGGTATAAGAAATGAATTATCAGTGGAGATCAGGGGTCGCTGCACATATTTACCACCAGCTTGTCACACTTTGTCAAAGTAGGAGAAAAAGACTTTCTGTGAGTGCATGTATAATATTAAGGTTCCACAAAGATACTCTTCTAATATTCGTAGATTGGTATCAAAGAAGGATCTGAAGTTGATAGGTCTCAAACCTCACGACTATCACACCTTAATTCAACAATTTTTTCCTATGGCTATTCGGTCTATATTACCGAAGCATGTAAGGTTTGCAATCACAAGATTCTATTTCTTCTTCAATGAAATATGCAACAAAGTGATACATCCTGATACTCTCGATAAATTACAGAAAGATGTAATTGTTACCATGTGTCAGCTTGAAATGTACTTTCCTCCTTCATTTTTTGATATAATGGTTCATCTTGTAGTACATATAACAAGGGAGGTGAAGATGTTGGGTCTAATTTTCTTACACTGGATGTATCCATTTGAATGCTACATGAGTGTTTTTAAAGGTGATGTTCGGAATCGTTATTGTCCTAAAGGGAGTATTATTGAGGGTTATGTGGCTAGGGAGGTGATGGATTTTTGCAATGATTTTTGAATTACAATGAAACTTCTAGCGATCTAAAAAATTCCCATCACACTGAATCTTATTGTAGTATAGGAACTCTGAGAGGACGAGTGAAAGGAATCAATCGTGAGTTGTGGGAACAAGCACATTTATATATTTTATAGAATATCGATGAAGTTAGTAGCTACATCATAGAATACAATGATCTTATCAAGAGAAATCATCTACAATCTAGTTCAATGTGGCTTGCAAGAGAGCATAATCGAACATTTATTAGGTGGTTTGAAGAGAAAGTCTTTAATAACCTATCTGAATCACCGAATAATGTTGCTGAGAACATAAAATGGCTCGCCTTTAAGCCAAAAATGGATGTCATGTCATATGAAGGTTATGACATAAACGTGTTTTCATACTACACAAAGCGTCAAGATGACAGTAGTGTAGTCCAAAATAGTGGGGTCACTGTTCAAGCTTGTTCGTTGTATTTTGCTAGTGCCAAAGATAAAAAACCATGTGAAGCTGAGATGTCATATTACGGCGTCATTGAGGACATATGGGAATTGGACTATAAAAATTTAAGAGTTACTATCTTTAGGTGTAATTGGGTTGACAACAACAAAGAAGTTTTAGTGGATGAGTTGGGTTTCAAATTGGTGAATTTTGAAAAGATTGGTGAGAAAGATGATCCATTCATCATGGCAGACCAAGAAAAACAAGTATTCTATATTGATGACCCAGCAAATAAAATTTGGTTTGTTGTTCTTCATGGAAAAAGACAGTTTATTGTGGATCCTATAAATGAAGAAGAATACTATGAAAAGTATGATGATTCCAGCCCATTCTCAATTGGTTTGCCAAGTGTAAATGTTGATGATAGCACTGATGAATACTATAAACGTCAAGACCATGCTGAAGGAATTTTACTTGACTAAAAACTCAACCAATAGTAGAGGCATGTATTCTTTGAATTATTTATTTTATTATCATTCAAGAGTGTAATCTTTTAAATATACATCACATATCATTCAACCACTTGTGCTTTTATTATCACTTATGTTTATTTTATCATGTATACTTGCAGGTTCTAAAGTGGCAAGTTAAGATGAACATTCTGAGCATGAGCACCATGAGGATGGTAGTGGTGATGCTAAGAAAAGTAGAGGTCCCACACTAATGTGTAGGCTGCAGGAGGTCAGGGCCAAAGGGGAGAAATTGG
Source organism: Alisma plantago-aquatica (assembly GCA_963693085.1). Lineage (NCBI taxonomy): Eukaryota > Viridiplantae > Streptophyta > Magnoliopsida > Alismatales > Alismataceae > Alisma > Alisma plantago-aquatica. The sequence goes on along the minus strand of OY856415.1, from coordinate 106,962,668 downwards.
CAGTCCAGTTTGATGTCACAGAAGTACATATTGGGGAACATGCTGGTGCTTTCAAGCATTACGTAGGGGCGATCACGCGCAGTAAGGTGGCAATAGATATAGAAAATTGGCATGATGTTTCTAATGCCTTAAAAGACCTCCTATGGAAAGATATATCTGTGAGTGGAAGTGATATTATTTTAAAATGTTTTTTGTTTATTGATTCTAATTTAGTTTTCTTGGAAAGTCATATCCTTTTTAAGACAACATTATTACTTCTTTTGTATGTATAGGGTGTTTTTTTTATCTAAATGAAAAAGATCACAGGAAAAAAGTGCTACAACATTGTGGTGTACTATGGAGGGCTTTTAAGACATATCTCAAAAGGGAATTTATAGATAATTCTAAACAAAAGAAGAAAGCAATATATATATATATATATATATATATATATATATATATATATATTTTATAGATCTTGAAGTGTGGGAAAGATTTGTTGCAGCTAGGAAATCAGAAGAGTTTCAGGTAATAAAGATTGTGATGTATTGTATGAATCTTTAATTTTATACAATTAAGGCGGTGAATCTTTTTATATATGTTTGCCAAGTCTAAATTGCAATACCTCATTTTAAATGATCAGGCTATTCACGAGGCCCAAAAGGAAAGATGGGCCAAAAATGTGCATGACCATCGCTTGGGGCCCGATGGTTATGCCTTCCACCACCAACTACAAGAGAAGCAACTCTCTTCTGGAGAAGAGTCTAATACAACTCAAGCTGAGTGTCCACCCTGACACTTGCAGTGGATTGATGCTAGAAAGAATCAAGTAGGTGAAATTGTCAACCCTACAACTAAGGAGGTGGTACAAAAGATGGTAGGTTTATGCCAACTAAGTAAAGAGTAACTCCCACAAACTTAGATTTATTTATATCTAATTGATATTGTGATTTAATATTTTTATTAACTATGAATAGATTGATCTCCATGAGCAAAGGAAGAAAGGAAAGTTCATCCCAACTGGCCGCATGGATGAACTATCAGTTGCTCTTGGTACAAAGGACCATCCTGGCCATGTTAGGTGATTAGGAGCTGGCATCAGATTCAAGTCTTATTTTGTCCCTTTGCAATCTAAAAGAGGTCGTGCAGGAGGTCTTACACAAGAGGAAGTTGAAGCATTAGTACAGAAAGTAAAAGAAATAATGTCTTCATTTCAGCCTACTCAACCTTCTCAGCCTATTCAAACTGTGTGTCTCTCAGATGATGAGGTACAAGTCCATGCTCTAGCAGTAGAAGGTCATGGGAGCACTCCCAATGACCCACTACAACAATCTACAGTAAGTTTTTATTATGTATGTTGTGTTATTAGTATGATATATATATATATATATATATATATATATATATATATATATATATATATATTTATATATATGGGCCCATCTTTATTGCCCGCGCGGGTAGCTACCCACCCACCCTTCCAATCATTTTTTTTCAAATTTTTTTTCTCGCAATTGTTGAGGACTATTTTTTCAAGCTCTCCAAAAAATTTTAGCCAAAAATAATATCATTTGCCCCTCCAAAATCAAAAAACCCGTCCTTATATATATATCTGCTGTATATTTTGTACAGAGTTACTTTTTTGGCCAGCAGAGTTACTTTTTTGACACCATAGTTACTTTTTTTACAGCATAGTTACTTTCTTAGCCAGGAGAGTTACTTTTTGGGCTGCCGGGTAGCCAAAATCCAGGCTACCCACGCGGACAATGAATGAATAGCATATATATATATATATATATATATATATATATATATATATATATATATATATATATATATATATATATATAGTTGTAGTAGGTATCTAGTTTACCACTTTGTATATAACTTATAGTATTTCAATTCTAGGTTGGTATGAACTATAAACTTGTAGTGGAGGTTCCAAAATATAATGTTGTGGCAACGGGCAAGGTATACAACCTTGGTGGTACATTGCATTGCCAAAAAAATACTGATGACATTTGTCGTGTGTCCATCCATCTTGTGGTTGATGAAATGGGGGACAATCCACTACCCATACCTAATCCTGAATATAGTACAGTTGAAGAAGAAGAGGGTGCTATAGTGGGTTGGCCTAGAAAATTGGTTATAAATGACAAGGTATACCTGAATTCTACCATGTTTTTCATATTTGATTGCATATATGAACTCATGTAATATAAGTATGTAATTTAACTAACAGGTTTGCAAACCAAAAAGTAAAAATTCTACTAGTCGTCCTCCTATGCCCAAGCCATCTTTTATTCCAGTATCCACATTCAACGAGTTGGGAAGTAAATGTAAATGTTTGTGTCGACACTTAGCCAACTAAAGCTCTTGATTACAAATGTTGGTCAATTTAATTGAAGATGCAACTGGGAGGGACTTTGACAATTACATTTTCTTGATGATAATATAGAGTTGTTTTGGTATGATTGGCTAAATACTTCGATATTATATGTATGGATAAGGTTAGGATCTATCAATATAGAAAATTCCAATACACATTTTTAACTTATTTTTATATATGAAAATAATTACAAATGTTATACAGCCACTTATATACCGAGGCTATAAATTTTGGTATAAAGAATGTTAGATTCTTAGTTCCTTTAGTCACTAGTTAGGTGGAGACACATATTGAGGATGTGAATGAGTACTTCTCTACTGCATTCAAATATTTTTCTAGTGTGGGAAAGTAAATTATTCTAATTCCTTTTAATGTCAAGTAAGTATTATTATTCAATATAATTTTAATAATGAATAAATTTCTTTATTTGAATGTTTGTTTTATTCTTATTCAGAGATAGACAGTGGGAATTATTGGTGGTTGTCCCAAAATTGATGACTCTTTATTATCTTAACCCAATGGGAATAACAGCAAGGGGCCACAAATTGAAATTGCCAACTATGGAGTAAGCATAAATTTAGTGAATGCTTCAACATGATATTTCTATTCAGAATTTCTATTTTACCAACTATCGTTTAATTGATAGGGGTATAAAGGCTTTTCGTGAAGGTGGAGGACAAATACCCAAAAAATTAAAGACATTGACTTTGAAAAATGTCAAGGTAGCTACTTTGACAACTGCTTAGTGTTATATGTATTAATTTTCAACTCTTATATGTCAACTCTTATAGTCTTATCTCAACTCTGTTTACAGTAGTTTACTAACATTAAGTATAATTAGTTATTTGTAGTGTCCTATACAAAATAATGACTGGGCTTGTGGCTACTATGTAATGAAATATATGCAAACTATTTTCAAACAAGCATCACATGACATTCAGACTACAGATCAGGTAATAAAGAATAACATCATAAATTTACAAGTGAGTTGTAGTTGTTTTATAAAATATTAGCATGTGCATTTTCTATTATAGATCTTTATAACTCATCCTTACACACCTGAGTACTTAAATGAATTCCGAGAAGAGTGGTAAGATGCTTTTATAAATGAAGTCAATATAGCATTGGATTGAATATGTCAGCTCCATTTATGTATGTGGTTTTGGAACACTTTCATATTTAATTTTGTATCTGAGATTTAATATCATCTCAGACTTGCAATCTATAATTTTGTAAATTATGATGTGATTATGTGTAACTCAACTGAATATATGAATCATTTTTCTTATGAATGTGTTGTTTGGAATGGTGACGGTTGAGCATCAATGCTCCCCTCTCTCAATCTTGGTTCTTCTTATTCTTCTGTTCTGTTCTGTTTCTGTAGAATTTTTTTAAAAGAAAATTGTACCCTATAGGGTCAGTTATTTTAGAAAATCGACCTTATAGGTATCTCAGCTGTGCCGTGTAGCATGGCTGTGTTGGCTTCTGGTAGCACAGCCGTGCCACGTAGCACGGTCGTGTTGGATTCTAATAGCACGGTTGTGCCGCGTAGCACGACCGTGTTGGGATATGGTAGCACGGCCGTGCCGCGTAGCACGGTCGTGTCTGGTTTCAATCTGTAGACTCTATTGAGTCAGTTTTCTTCATATAACCATCCTTATAGAGCATCTCTAGGATCTGTTATTAAGAAAAACTGACCTTATAGGGTCTGTCTGTAGACTCTATTGAGTCGGTTTTCTTCATATAACCATCCTTATAGAGCATCTCTAGGGTGGTTAATTAAGAAAAACTGACCTTATAGGGTCTGGTTATCAGTAAGCTCAATCTATAGACTCTATTGAGTCAGTTTTCATCATATAACCGTCCTTACAGAGGATCTCTAGGGTCAGTTATTTAGAAAAACTGACCTTATAGGATTCAGGTACAATTTCTTTTCTCATTTGGGGTTAGTTTTTGACAACCTCTTGGGTCGGTTTTTACTATATAAGGTCAATTTTCTTTGGTTAAAAAACCCCACCCTATAGAGCAATTTCTCTAGCAATGACCACTTAGGTGTCAGTTGAAAAGTGACCCTATAGGCTTTAAAAAATTGGCCCTATAGACCATTACTGTACTAATGTCATTTTGCTTCACTATCCGGTTGAGAATTTCATTCATGCTATCCTCTATTGCAGGTCGCCGCTGTTGATTATTCCTATGTTGGTTTTATTGATCAAGATCATGTAGGAAGTTGCTTGGATCTTTCCAAGAGAGCTTGGGATCCTTTCTCCATGCATAATCATTGTTCTTGTAGCCTTGCTGCCGCATATACTTCACCTATCCTTTAGATTCCCCTATGCTTTTTTTCTATCAAGTATAACTTCTCATTCAAAGAGGTGATAACTTTAGATTCCCCTATGCTTTTGATTTACTCTGGATTGTCTCTATCATTACCCCATGCCTGAGGGTGGGTTGTTGAGAAAGAACCCCGATCCTGCACTATCCAAAGTGGTCCTTTCACCTGTACAGAGTCCAAAGTAGAACATCTTTACTTGGTTCTCCAAATCTATCCCATGGTGTGGGACCTTCCGGAGCATGATTTGAAAAAACTCCCAAGCTTCAGAATAAGATTCAGCTGCATGTTGCTTGAAATTGTGAATATTTCTAATCAGCTCGTTTTTCTTCTTTGGAGGAAAATATCTTTCAAAGAATGCCTCTACCATTTGATCCCATGTCTCGATCAACTCTTTCGACAGATTGTGCAACCATTGTTTTGCATTATCTGCCAGTGATGATGGAAACAATTTTAGATAAATGGTTGTCTGTGGAAACCTATCTACTTTCACCATATCATTGATCTCCATAAAATTGATGCTATGTGCCACCGGGTCTTCATGAGTGTTCCCATAAAATTATTGTGACTTGATGAGTGCAATCAAACCTGGATCAATCTTATATTGAGATACATTCACGTTTTTCTTTTTGATGGGACCTGTCTGCATAGTTGAAGAGGATGCCTTTATCCTCTCCCATATTGTCCTCTCTACTCCTGGATTACCGTCCCCCATTTCTTATAGCCTGGGTTTCAACAGTATACCTTCTGGTACAATTGTTTGAACTGGAAGCTCGAAAGTGACTGGGACCTCTGGTGTAGCTTGTCTGTAGTCTATGCTCTGTGTTGTCACCATGCACTAGTACTTGAAAATTTGAAATTAGTTAGTCATGGTACTTATTAGAGAAAGTTTTGTGCATGAATACGCAATGAATTTTTAAAGATTAAAATAAGGTTGCATGAAATAAAAATTGACCTAGAGTGGCCGCGTGTAGCACTCGTAGTGATGAAACGTCACCGTCTCCCCAGAAGCGGTGCCAAAACGTTTACACGCTAAAACCATACTTATAAATGCAAGTGTACGCATCTAGTAATATAGGCCTATGTGAGGTCTGAGTCAAACTCAGGGAGACGTAGTCTCAGTGACTACTACTAACTACGGTACGATCAGCTAAGCCGAATAAAAAGTTGGATTTGAGTTTGAACAAAATCAAAGAAAATTAAAAGAAAATTTACTAACAGTTGATTCGAATGAAATGGATTCCTTAGGATTACTGATTTCACCACAGGGTCTCATAATATCTTATTTCTATCGAATTAACATAATTTTTACTCCAAACCTGGATAGAAAACCTGTAATCAGAATTGCCCTCTTCCATAGAGCAATTTACTATCTAGATCTAAGCCAATTCCACATCTGTAGTAATTTATCTTTTAGTCTGGGTGCATTATCAAAAACTCAGGGTTTCTTTCCACTAATTGTATGTTACCTTTTCCAAGGAACGCGTAGGAAATTGTATAGATTATGGTTTTCTAACCTTTAATCCTCCTTCCAGAGTAATTATCGGTTTGTAATCCCGGCGATGCTGATCAAGCATAGAATTCTATAATTATATATCCAGGAATAAAGAGAAATTTATACTAAATCATGTAAAAAGGTCATACAATGATTCCCCATGCTACTCCCGGGTCCTAAGAAAAGGAGGAGTTTAGCCCCACATGGTTTTTAGTTGTGAATACATAGAGGGAGAGAAGAAAATTGTAGGAAACATGAAGGAAGTTCATGTAACCCCTAGAGAGAAGGTGTTCCAGATGATCCTCCTCGAGAAACGCACATTCTGCAATCTTCCGGCAACAAAATTATTTGTTGAAGGTGCTCAGATATCCTAGTTGACGTCCTTTGGCTCGGTGCTACTCTCTCTCTCTTATCTGGCTATCATGCGGTGCAACATGATGTCCCCCTTTGGTCTGGTTGTCCTCCTTTTAGTCTTAGGTCAACTTATGGTACCACATTATGTGGACCGTCAGATCGGGACGATCAGATTAGATTGCTGAAATTTGACAAAGTCGGTGGCACCGACGGGGGTGTCGGTGGCACTGACGGCATCGAGATGTGATCTTGCTGTGGTAAAGTTGGTACCACCGACTCTTCATGTTGATGGCACTGAGCTGGTGTGCATAATTTGCTCTGCCTCTCTTATGCTATCTCGATGGCACCGACTTCGATGGTCGGTGGCACCGACTCTTTTGGTCCTCTGTAGTCTGGCCTCTGATGCTATCTCGGTGGCACCGACTGTGATGGTCGGTGGCTTAGACTCCTCTTATACATGGAGAATCCTAAAAATCCATAAAAACAATGTATGAGGCTGAGGAATGTATAAAATAATATAAATATGATAAAATGAGCACACTTTGATGCAAACAGAATATACAAGCCAATTATAATGATTTATGCCAATATGATCAACTAATTGACTAATAAGTGAACAAAATGAATATAAAATAGGCCTATAAAAATGACTCAAAACCGGTATATCAGGGCGTCAAGCCTAGGAGAATTCTACTCTTCGCCCTCTAGTCCCTAGGTTAGGTCTTTGTGCGCCATGGGGGAAGGTTGGTAAATTGGCATGTCCCCCCTTCTGCAGTGTCAAGACAGCCCAAACATGCATATGCGTGAGTCAACATAGGTATTGACTCAACAACCTGGGGTGCCGAAGAGAAAGTAACTGGTGCACGATCCTTGACAGGGTTCCTCCAAACTCGATGGAGGCCTCATGCCTGATCGAGGGGGTGAAAAACCCAAGGACGATCCTCACCTTTATTGTACAGGAACTGAAAACATGGGAGCTTAAAGGGGGAGAATATGGGTGAAGGAGAGGGATCCTGAAGCGTCTATTTGATTTGTAATCATGGCCATAGATTTCCTGGCTTCAAAGCCAAGGATTAATGACTCTATTTATAGAGTACATGCACCGGACATCAATGGAGTCTGTCTACAGTCCAATTTTGGGAAAAATGTTTAAAGGTTCCAAATAGGTCCTATCTAGGGATGATTTGGTCTGGAATCTCCTCATGATCCCAACAAGCAACTTTCAAGATCCTTTCATAGACCGGGGAGAGAAAGAAGTGTGAAAGGAGGAAAAGAGTAATTGTTCCTGGCTTTCCCAATCCAACAAACATAGGTGATAACCACATCACTGTTGGATCTTAGATCCAATAGCCCTCATCGCACACACCAAGAAAACTGAATTAAATCAATTCTAATTAGATTGGAAAAATTGTGACATTAAAGAATATCCCTCTCACTTTAGGAAATATTCCAAAATTCATAACTCTCAAACTATGCCATCTTTTAATCTCAAATTTTTAGGGAAACTGAGTAATGACATAATCTACTTGCATGCCCAATTTAAAGTCATAATTCAAATTTAAAATAGACTTTTCTTCATGTGAAAGTTATAACCTATAAGGCATATTTTATTCATATTTCCTCTCTCTTACTCTCCTATTTTCCTTTATTTGGATTACTTTTACCATTAGAAACCATGTGGATTTGAAATATCATCCATGATGATCAATCTTACATCTTTTCACATATTTCTCATATTTTCATCATTATCTCAATTTCTTTTCTTATTTATGCATTATTTGATGTCCTTCAACTTTCTTTCTCTTTTTATCATATTGGACTCACTAATACATTAGGATGCACGAAATCACATGCATAAGGGGAATATTCTAAAAGAAACCCTTATATTAATCATAAATCATATAATTTACAGACAAGTATATTTCTTTGGAAAAATTCTATTTACAACTATACAAGCAAAATCAAGGTTGTTACAGAAGAGTTCTAAGTAAGAAATAGTTGTTGATTCTACAATAGAGGTTGAGTACATTGCTTCCTTTAATGTAGAAAAGGAAGTTATTTGGATCAAGAAGTTTGTCACTGAACTTGGGGTGGTTCCAAGAACATACAATGGTGGTTCCATCTCATACAAGAGATTGTACAACTAGGAGATGTAAATGTGTGCAGATTACCAACCAAGAGAAATCTTGTTGACCCCTTAACAAAAGCTTTTTCACAGCAAAAGTATATAGGTCATGTTAGATCACTTGGGATTAAATGCATGGGTGATTGTCTCTGAGTGCAAGTGGGAGTATGTTGGTATGTATGCCTAGAAAACCAATCATATGGTAATTGTAATGTGGAATCATGTACTTGATTTAATAAATAATAAAGGCAATTTCGTCCATATGCTTGTTCAATTATAAGATACTGGTATATAATGATAGATGCCTAAAATAATTATATTACTTGAGGACATATGCCTTCATGTTGAGGACCTGAACAATGAGATCATATGTATGATAAGAGTATACACATTCTTGTTATGTCCCTAGTCATATAATATTGTGGACAACATATAGAAAACAATAATACATTAGAATAGAATGTGTATTGACTAATGATAGAATCTCATTTATCATGATATATGATATCAAGACAAACACATAGGTACTTTTTAGAGAATAGTACACCGGATAGACCCACCTTGAGAGTAAAACATGGAAACCATTGAATGGTATTCAGAATCAATTATCATAGTGATAGTAGTGATTGTGGTTCTTATCCCTAAAATCACTACACTCATCACATGTTGTTCAATGTACTTTGACACCATCCAACGTGACCTTGAGTACGGGTTACCATAGACGTTATGCTCAAATACATTGTGACATATGGGGATTGATTATGACTAACGTAGATGGATTTGTCCCTCCCTCTAGAGTTGATATCCTGGCCACTCGATAAGCAAGATTGAGAAACATATGGCCATACTCATGTGTGTTGGCTAGAGAGCCAATCATGTGATGATTGTAATGGTATATCATGTAAAAATGATTTTATTATTAATAAAAGGAAAGATTCCGATTTATTCTATTTAATTCAGTTATGAGATAATGATGTAACATTATAAATGTCTAGATAATTATATTACTCAATGATGTATGTCTTTAAGTATTAGACTTGAGAAATGAGATCATACAGATGTTAAGAGTACATATACATATTCTCATTATGTCCCTGGTCCGTTGTTATTGTGGAAGGTTGATAGATAGACATCCATAACACATAAGATCAGAGTGTGAGTTGGTTGATGACTGAGTCTCATTGGTCATGATATGGCTATATCAAACCAAGAACACATATACATGTAAGATAACAGTGTATCGGACAGACCCACAGTGAGACTAATACATTGAAGCCATCATCATGGAAGTCATAGTCAGTTCTCATAGTGATGGTGGTGGTTGTGATTCGTAGACCTAAAATCACTATACTAAACACTTGTCGTTGGGTACACTTTGATATCATTAAACGTAGTCATGAAACATGGGTGTTATAATGGTGACGATTGGGTGTCTTTGACACATGGGGGGTTGACTGTGTGTGATAGACATGGGATTTTTCCCTCCTACTGGAGTGTGATGTCCAGGGTCTCTTGATAGGCAAGGCTGAGAAAAGCATGGCCATGTGCATGTGAGTCAATACGTGATGTTGAGCTTACATATATCTTTGACAGCCTACTTTTGGTTCAAGAAAAGGATCGAATAATAATGAGGGTGACTGTTCCATAACTTGAGTTCAATATGGAATTAGCGACAAAGAAACTATACAAACACTACAACACCATACACAGATTGTAGGCTTATGTTGTTCTCCAACTTTTCCATTTACTTGGGTAGCAATAATGTGCGGCTAGGCACCACTCTTTGCTTGTGATGTCATAAGTTGTTATGGACATTCACTGCCAATGTGATATGGGACCTATAGGGTCACACACATAGGAACTCATGTAGAAGAGGAGTTTGATCTTGAATGATAATTGAATGAAGTACTAGTGTTTAGATACTCAATTCACACAACAGATCGACAGATTGGCTGACTGAACTGCCAACTGATCATCTCATTGTGTGAGGCAGCCGTTTGGGCAGCCAGATGGGCGTCTCAAGTGTTGAACTAACTATTTGGGTTGTTAGGAAGATTAAAACTTGAATTGTCTTAGTTATGCCCTATGAACCGACCAGTTCAAGCTGTTGAACCAATCAGCTCAACTCGAACTCACCAGACAGCCATCTCGGTGAGTGGGACGGGCATGTCGCTTGTGTGAGACGGGCTATTTGGGACAAATGAAAGTTTTGGAGTTTTCCCAAACTCATTTCAATTGCACATACATGAGGTGCAAGTAAATTAATGAATGACATTAATTAGGAAATGATTTGCAAATTCATATCTGACTAAGAAAGTGCAAAATGACCATTTCAATTAGCGAGACGACCATCTCCCATCCTAGACGACCATTTCACTTAGCGAAACAACCGTCTTACGTGTGAGAATATTGTCTCACTTGGAGATACGACTGTTTCATCACACGCAGGTTGTGATACTTCCACTAAAGTTACAAAAATTCAAGATCTACTTGTCCTTTACACTCCCACTTTAGTCCCATTAGGGACTGGGAACCCTGACCCTAACCCCTCCTATATATAGAGGGGTATTGGGTACTTCCCAAAGTACAAATACAACACAGATAATTGAGAATTAATTCCTTTGACAACTGTTGTCCTCTCTAGTTGTGGTAACCATGAGAGCCCAAGAAATTCCTACCTGAGAAGGGATGGATAGCCACGGAAGAGAACAAGTGAGAGTTATCATTGTAGAAGAGCAAGTCAATGACTAATACATTAACAGAGAGGGACAACTCCTTCATGTCTGGTCCAATAGGACGATAGGAGTTCTAGGCAGTCCATGTGGACTACCATAGAGGCAGGAAGTTGTTGTTTGCCGCTTGGAAGACAATGTCAACCATCACTCTGTGATAAGAGGATATGTTGAAGAAGACGACATTGTGAATGTATTCCATGGTGCAGACCAAGGAGGTGTAATAGTCAAATGTGTCCTAGTACAACTAGGATTCAGAGTTGTGCACATACAACAACGATGATTGTTACGGGACTTGCTCCAGGACTAGGTATATCCCATAAACCATCCTTCCTACATTATAGTTATTGAAGGGATCTACTAATTATGGGGAATATGGTAATAAAAATTTAAATGCCACCGCCTGCTCTGTAACATATTTCCCAACAATGTGAATCAATATGTGATATGTGATCTCACATGCATCTCAGACAATCTTCTCTAGTTCAAGGACATGGATTGAATGTTTAGAGGATGACGATTCCATGCCTCATGTTCAATCTGGATATAAGTTACAAAGGAACTATATGATCACAATAACACTAGTCACATGTATACGTTGAATTTGGTCTTCAACTTTCCAATTACTTGGGTAGCAATAATCTCTTTCTATATACCACTCATTGCTTGATGCTATAATCTAGTTATGGGCATTCACTGTCAATGTAATTTAGGACCTATAGGGTCACATAAATAGGAGCACCTAGAGTAGGAGTCTACTCATGAATAAGTATTGTATTGGTTACTAAAGTGTTCAAATAATCAAATTAAACAACACCCGCTAATAGTTGGCTGGATGGATTGTCCAGTCGGCCGACTGGGAATGATAGTCAATTGACTGAAGTGTCCAATAGAATGACTAATAAAAGTCTACTTGACTGATTGGATGATCAGTAGGATTGGATTAAGCAATTGATGCTGACACCATATCATGCATTAATCGTTGCAATAAAAGCCAGTAATTTTACAAATAGGATACATAGACATGGACTGATTGGGAGTCCAGTCAATCACAAGGTGGTTCTCAACAACTAAAAATTCATGAAATTTGTATTCTCGTGTCCTCAAGTTTGTGGAAACCCTAACTGATGCATGGGTTTTGAGTCACTTTTATAGGCTTATTTTATATCCGTTTTATGCATGTATTTGTCATTTTCTTGATTATATTTGTATAATTCACTATAGTTGGCCTTTAAACTCTTTTTGCATCAAATTATACTTCTTTTATCATATTTATATGATTTTATATAATCCCCGGACTTATACACATGTTTCGGCACTTTTTGAGGCACTTTTGCATTGTCCAGAGTCGATACTATCGACCCTGGTGTCGATACTATCGACATTTCATCAGAGAGAAACCCAAAACGTGATTTTGGAAGGAAAAACCTGCTCCATGGTCGATACTATCGACCTGGGGTCGATACTATCGACAGCGTCGGGATCTGGCGATTTTCAGCACTAAAACGGAGCGTTTTTAATCTGACGGTTGGGCTTTTTCAGAGCCGTAAAGTGGCCCTATGACCTAAGAAGAGCACGGCCGACCCGAAGGGGATCTCATATCGTGTTGCACAAAATCCAAGAAGGATAGAGAGAGAGAGGAGACAAGAGACAAAGGCCGTCAACTGAGCGATCCGGGCACCTCTGACGGGCGATTTTGCTGCCGAAAGACTACAAAACGCACGTTTCTCGAGGAGGATCTCCAGGAACACCTTCGTATCAGGGGTTACACGAGTTTTATCAATGTTTCCCACGTTTTTCTTCTCTACTCCTATGTATTCTCCATTGTCAACCATGCGGGGCTAATCCCCGTTGTTCCTTAGGACCCGAGAGTAGCTCGGGGAACCGTTATATTGAATTTTTGCATGAATTGATATAGAATTCTCGTTTCTTGGATATATAATTGTGGAGATTACTTGATTTACTTATGCTTCATGACCATAGGTAAAGAATTAGACTAATAATTACTCTGGAAAGGGGATTAAAGGTCAGAAAACCCACTTTTATACACCATCTTATGCGTTCCTTAGACTAGGCGACGTACGGATAGTGGAGAGATACCCAGAGTCATCGTTAATGCGCCTAATCTAAGATATAAATTGCTACGAAAGTAGAATTGGCTTAGATTTGGGTAGTGGATTGTACCGTGAAAGCGGGAAATCTTGATTACAGGCTCTTTATCCAAGATTCGATAAAATCTACGTTATTTATGTAAGATATTCGGTATAACGAGACCCTATGGTGAAATCGGCAATCCTAAGGAATCCCATTCTCATTTGATTAAACCAACATTTAATCATCGCTCTCTTTGTTTTCACTTTATTTTATTTTCTTTTTCAAACCAATCAACTCTTTTAATCGGTTTAGTTGATCGCAACCAGTTAGTAGTAGTCTACTAAAATTCACATTTCTCTGAGTTCGACTCGGGCCTCACAAGGCCTATATTACATTGATATGTATACTTGCGTTTGCACACACGGTTTACGCGTGTCAAGTTTTTGGTGCCGTTGCCGGGGAAACGGTGAATTTTAGCACTACGAGTGCTGCGAGCGGCCACACTAGGCCACTTTTAATTCCTTTATTTTTTTTTCTTTTAATCTGTTGAACTGAATTGCAAATCTTATTCATTGTTTTAATTATTAGGATCGATTCATACACTTCCATTTGAAATTTCAGGTACTAGTAAAGTAATAATGGGTGACGAAGCAGTAAATGAGGAGCAGACGATATGGGAGAAGATCAAAGTTTCTTCCTCCTCTGCATCTAAGGGGCCAATTAAGAAGCAAGCCATCAATATTCCCAACTACAAAATTGACCCAGGCCTAATCAATTTGGTCAAGTCCAATGCATTTCACGGGCTGAAGAATGAAGACCCGGTGGCCCACATTAGCCAGTTTGTGGAGAATTGTGACATGGTAAAAATCGACAGGTTTCCACAGGAGGCGCTCTATTTGAAATTATTTCCTAGTTCTCTAGCAGGAAATGCCTGAGAATGGCTGCATTACTTGGACGATGAATATGTGGAATCCTGGGACCACATGGTGGAGGTTTTCTTTGAAAGGTTCTTCCCACCCGAGAAGACCAATGACATGATCAGGAAGATCCACAACTTCACCCAGAAGGCAGGAGAGACCTACTCTGAGACCTGGGAAAGGCTTCAGATTATGCTACGAAGGTGCCCGCATCACGGGCTGGACAAGGAGACATAGGTGAAGATCTTCTATTTTGCTCTCTCTGAGCATGATAGAAGCAACCTTGATTCCGCAGGCTCAGGATTCTTTCTGAACAACACAGATGAAAGGTGTTGGGAAATCCTCAAGCATATGTCCAGGAAGCAATCATGGGGTGAAAGAGACACTATTGAGCATGTTCGAGTTGCAGGCGAATCTAAGGCAATCAAGGAGCTGAACGACAAGCTAGATCTTCTAGCCAAGAAATTGCTAGCCAAGGATGATGCATCAGAGGATGAGGAAGCCCAAGTCAAATTCATGCAACAACAGGGCTACATAAATAATGACTATTCATGGAGGAAAGACAAAAAGTTCTCCTGGAAGGATCCTAATAATTTCCTTCAAGATCCGGAGGTAAAGCCACAACCTAGAGCTGAAGATAAGAGCACCGAATTGCTTAGTCAAATGGTGCAGTAGAATCAGGAAATGATGGCTATGTTCGGTAAACAACTTCAATCTCAGGGTTATATCTTAACCAAATTTGGGCAGACGCTTCAAAGCCATGGAGCGCAGATGCGGGCGTTAGAAACCACCGTGACCCAGATTTCCAATGAAGTGGCGGCCATCAAGCACGCCAATCAGCAGAAATAGGCTGGGAATGCATATGTGGTCCTAGCACACCATCAAGTTAAATACATGTCCGCGATCAATGAGGAAGAACCCCAGGTGGCAGAGATAAAGGATCAAAGCAAAATGATGTTTTATACGGAGGCGACACCAACAATACCGTATCCTCGTACTTATTATGGACTGCCAGGCGGATACACTTCTTTTAGGAAATCCCGCCAAGAGCCCATGATGGTTGCGGCCCCACCTAGGCAAGAAGAGCAAGTGAAGGCCGTCTGTCAATGTGTGAATACATCTATTCGAGAGAGGAGCCACATCAAATTATATATGTTGATTAGATTCTGACAAAGCCCACGCCAGGGGGAGTCATTGAAGCAAGCTTAGGGGAGTTGGCCCCAAAAAGCTCATATGTGCTACCTCATAAGCGTGTCAATGCGACAGATGTGTCAAGTGTGGACAACCCAAAGCCGAAGAAAGAGCACCGGCATTATAGAAAATTCTTGGAGATGTTCAGAAAACTACATATCAACATTTCGTTGGTGGAAATGATTGAGAAGGTTCCCGCCTATGGGAGGTTTATCAAAGAAATAATCAACAAAAAGCGGCGGATTAAAGACACCGATGTATGCCGGATGAATGATATGGTGAGCTCAATCATCCTTGGGAGTTTACCGGAGAAGAAGAAAGATCCGGGGAGTTTTTATATTCCATGTTCAATAGGTGATCAACACTTCCCACGAGCTCAGTGTGACTCAGGGGCAAGCATTAATCTTATGCCACTTGCCACTTTTCAAAAGCTGGGATTGAAGAAGCCAACACAAACATCTATGACAATTGAGTTGGTGGATGGATCCATTGTGAAGCCACAAGGTATATGCAAGGACGTGTTAGTCAAGGTCGACAAATTCATCTTCCCTGTTGACTTTGTGGTCATGGACATGCATGAGTTGGAAGGAGGTGAGATGTTATTAGGGAGGCCATTCCAAGCTACGGCTGATGTAATCACTGCAATTGGGCGAGGTTACTTGACACTTGGGATTGGTGATGATAGAGTTAAATTCAAATTACCACATGAATCATTGGAGACATCTCTTGACAACCCAGGTTAAAGGTATCTTTATGTCAAGCCTAGGACATTAAACAAGGGCGCTTGTTGGGAGGCAACCCAACTTTCGGTTCATTTTTATGTTTGGTTATGTTCTTTTATGTTTATGTACTTAGTTTTTTCTTAGGTTTTGATAATTTTTGTAAAAATTGTACCCTAACTCGTGTTTTGAAGTGTGCAGAACTTTAAGGTCGATACCATCGACATCCATGTCGATAGTATCGAGTTTGGAGCAGTAAACGCTGAGTAAAAGTCGATACTATCGACCCTAGGGTCGATAGTATCGAGATTCCTGAAGATTTGCAGAAATTGTTTATCAGTAAAGTCGATACCATCGACCCTAGGGTCGATAGTATCGACACTTTTGAGTTCCCAGGCTTTTAGATGCGTCGATTCAACAAAATCACTGAGTCTGGTTCGATACCATCGACCATGTGTCGATAGTATCGACACCTGCAGGACAGCTACATAAAACAGGCCGTAAAAGGTATCGAAATGAGATTTTTTTGAACCGTTTTTGCAGAGGAAAGATGGATGAAGCAAGTCACGTCTTAGAACCACTAAGACACAAAAATGGGCCACAAAAAGGAGGAAGATAGCAAGCATCACTTGGTCCACTTGAGCATCCAACCATCCATCTTCACCACACTTCAAAGCGAATGGTACCACTGTTCCACCTCTTAAGTGAGAATGTTGACTATGAGGCCATATTCGTATTCAAGCTTGGGGGTGTTGGAATAGCCCTCTATCTTAGTTTTTACTTACTTATTCATGTTGCTTTTACTTTTGAAATATTAGTTGCATTTATTTCTAGATTTACCGCTTTTGTAGGATCCACATCTATCTAGTGTAATATGTGGAGCAATAAATGCATGGTTTCAATTGGGAGTATTACTCTTGGGTTGTGTGAACATAAAAAAATGAGCATTTTGAAAACTTTTTGAAAACTTTTTGAGCTTATTCTTGTGAGTAATTGAGTTGCATAACTGAGTAAGTGCTTGGGTTAGTCATCTTCAGGACATGGGGACATGAATGACTATCTTTATTGTCCAAGGAAAAGTGATTAACGAGGGTTGTTGAGCCTGAACTGACCAAACGCTAATGTGACCTTAGACTAAAGTTTAAGAGATAAATCCTTCAGTTACCCTGTACACAGGTCTTTAGAGAGGGACATATGATATTTTCAGAAGGTTCTGTCAATTAGTCTTGTGATCTGATTCCACCGCAATTTCATTCACACTCCACCATAAGAAATGG
Organism: Alisma plantago-aquatica; assembly: GCA_963693085.1. Lineage (NCBI taxonomy): Eukaryota > Viridiplantae > Streptophyta > Magnoliopsida > Alismatales > Alismataceae > Alisma > Alisma plantago-aquatica. The sequence goes on along the minus strand of OY856415.1, from coordinate 106,945,064 downwards.
GAGCACATTATTGTCTTTCACTTTTTGATTGCATCAAATGTAGATAGGTCTTGCATGATAGATAGTTTTACATATTTTTGCATGAAAACAAAAAAAAGGATAGAGTAGATATACATGCACATTATCCTTAGGTGTGTGTCATTTAATTGCATAACTATCATTTTGTAGCTGCATTCACATCTTTTGAGCATATAGTACATCATGTGTTTTATGTCTTCTAAAAACATTAAAGGTGGTGAACTTTATCCATACCCTCTGAATAGAATGCATTAAATGCATAAGTTATGTAACAAGAAGTGAGCCCGACAAATAATTCATTGTCATGTATGAAAATAAGGGCTTGAAGAAAAAATTGAAAAAATTGAAAAAAAAAGAGAAGAAAAGAAAAATAAAAAAAGAGAGTTGAGAAGTAATAAAGAAGAAGAGGGAGAAAGGAACATGTTCTCACCTGAGAATTAAGAAGAATAAGCACATGGTGTAGTTTTCTTAGATATTCCATCTCACCTTGAGACGGAATGATAGTGCATGCATCATTCCACCCAAAATGTAGCATTAGGACATTTTCACTTATATTTTGCATCATGATAGGTCATTAATTTTTGTATTGCATGATTGACTGTTATGTGCTTCCATCTCTTCCACAGCCACCTATCCCATCCACCCGTTGCTCTAATCGGTAGGCCACCTATGATATTCTCCTCATTCATTAATATCAGGAGATCTGCTTCCATTTAGATGGTAGTTAGGAAATGAGAAACGTAGATAGGAGATCACAAGATGCATCAAGTATGGACCAGATGAGTTTATCATATTAACTTCTTTAATTGATAGTGTTTCACTGATTGGGGGACGGACATCTTTTACATAGGTCTTTGGTCGCCTGGATGGTAGTTAGTGTTCAGTGGTCAATGAGGGCCGGTTTGTGGAAAGAAAGTGGGGATGATGTAGATGCATTTCATGTATTTATGTCCTGTTGCTGACTTATCTCAATCAGATCCAAAGTTTTGTTTCTCAAGGACTAGCAAGGTTTAAGCTTAGGGGAGTTTGATGCATGGGTTTTGAGTCACTTTTATATGCTTATTTTATATATGTTTTATGCATGCATTTGTCATTTTCTTGATTATATTTGAATAATACACTATAGTTGGCCTTTAAACTCTTTTTGCATCAAATTATACTTCTTTTATCATATTTATATGATTTTATATAATCTCCGGACTTATACACATGTTTCGGCACTTTTTCAGGCACTTTTGCATTGTCCAGAGTCGATACTATCGACCCTAGTGTCGATACTATCGACATTTCATCAGAGAACAACCCCAAAACGTGATTTTGGAAGGAAAACCTGTGCCATGGTCGATACTATCGACCTGGGGTCGATACTATCGACAGCGTCGGGATCTGGCGATTTTCAGCACTAAAACAGAGCGTTTTTAATCCGACGGTTGGGCTTTTTCAGAGCTGTAAAGTGGCCCTATGACCTAAGAAGAGCACGGCCGACCCAAAGGGGATCTCATATCGTGTTGCACAACATCCAAGAAGGATAGAGAGAGAGAGGAGACAAGAGACAAAGGCCGTCAACTCAGCGATCCGGGCACCTCTGACGGGCGATTTTGCTGTCGGAAGACTGCAAAACACACGTTTCTCGAGGAGGATCTCCAGGAACACCTTCGTATCCGGGGTTACACGAGTTTTCTCAATGTTTCCCACGTTTTTCTTCTCTACTCCTATGTATTCTCCATTGTCAACCATGCGGGGCTAATCCCCATTGTTCCTTAGGACCCGAGAGTAGCCCGGGGAACCGTTATATTGAATTTTTGCATGAATTGATATAGAATTCTCATTTCTTGGATATATAATTATGGAGATTTCTTGATTTACTTATTCTTCATGACCATAGGTAAAGAATTAGACTAATAATTACTCTGGAAAGGGGATTAAAGGTTAGAAAACCCACTTTTATACACCATCTTATGCGTTCCTTAGACTAGGCGACGTACGAATAGTGGAGAGTTACCCAGAGTCAACGTTAATGCGCCTAATCTAAGATATAAATTGCTACGAAAATAGAATTGGCTTAGATTTGGGTAGTGGATTGTACCATGAAAGCGGGCAATCTTGATTACAGGCTCTTTATCCAAGATTCGATAAAATCTACGTTATTTATGCAAGATATTCGGTATAACAAGACCCTGTGGTGAAATCGGCAATCCTAAGGAATCCCATTCTCATTTGATTAAACCAAAATTTAATCATCGCTCTCTTTGTTTTCACTTTATTTTATTTTATTTTTCAAACCAATCAACTCTTTTAATCGGTTTAGCTGATCGCAACCAGTTAGTAGTAGTCTATTAAAATTCACATTTCCCTGAGTTTGACTCGGGCCTCACAAGGCCTATATTACATTGATACGTATACTTGCGTTTGAACGCACGGTTTACGCGTGTCAAGTTAGTTTCATGCATGGGTTTTAAGTCACTTTTATAAGCTTATTTTATATCTGCTTTATGCATATATTTGTCATTTTCTTGATTATATTTACATAATTCACTATAGTTGGCCTTTAAACTCTTTTTGCATCAAATTATACTTTTTTATCATATTTATATGATTTTATATAATCTCTGGACTTATACACATATTTCGGCACTTTTTCAGGCACTTTTGCATTGTCCAGAGTCGATACTATCGACCCTGGTGTCGATACTATCGACATTTCATCAGAGAGAAACCCCAAAATGTGATTTTGGAAGGAAAAACCTGTGCCATGGTCGATACTATCGACCTGGGGTCGATACTATCGACAGCGTCGGGATCTGACGATTTTCAGCACTAAAATGGAACGTTTTTAATCTGACGGTTGGGCTATTTCAGAGCCGTAAAGTGGCCCTATGACCTAAGAAGAGAACGATCGACCCGAAGGGGATCTCATATCGTGTTGTACAACATCTAAGAAGGATAGAGAGAGAGAGGAGACAAGAGACGAAGGCCGTCAACTGAGCGATCCGGGCACCTCCGACGGGCGATTTTGCTGCCGGAAGACTACAAAACGCATGTATCTCGAGGAGGATCTCCAGGAACACCTTCGTATCAGGGGTTACACGAGTTTTCTCAATGTTTCCCACGTTTTTCTTCTCTACTCCTATGTATTCTCCATTGTCAACCATGTGGGGCTAATCCCCATTGTTCCTTAGGACCTGAGAGTAGCCCGGGGAACCGTTATATTAAATTTGTGCATGAATTGATATAGAATTCTCGTTTCTTGAATATATAATTGTGGAGATTGCTTGATTTACTTATGCTTCATTACCATAGGTAAAGAATTAGACTAATAATTACTCTGGAAAGGGGATTAAAGGTCAGAAAACCCACTTTTATACACCATCTTATGTGTTCCTTAGACTAGGCGACGTACAGATAGTGGAGAGATACCCAGAGTCATCGTTAATGTGCCTAATCTAAGATATAAATTGCTACGAAAGTAGAATTGGCTTAGATTTGGGTAGTGGATTGTACCGTGAAAGCGGGCAATCTTGATTACAGGCTCTTTATCTAAGATTCAATAAAATCTACGTTATTTATGCAAGATATTCGGTATAACGAGACCCTGTGGTGAAATCGGCAATCCTAAGGAATCCCATTCTCATTTGATTAAACCAACATTTAATCATCACTCTCTTTGTTTTCACTTTATTTTATTTTCTTTTTCAAATCAATCAACTCTTTCAATCGGTTTAGATGATCGCAACCAGTTAGTAGTAGTCTACTAAAATTCACGTTTCCCTGAGTTCGACTCAGGCCTCACAAGGCCTATATTACATTGATACGTATACTTACGTTTGCACGCACGGTTTATGCGTGTCACTAACCCATCCACTCCTATATAAGGGGGTCAGGGATCTACACACAAATACTCCTCATCTCTACATTGTGATAACATGAGATCCAAAGGCATCTTACCCATAAAAGGGAGAGATTACCAAAGGGGTGAAAGTAGACACTAGCACATTGTCAACATGAAGGGACAACTCCTTCCTACTCGTTCTATAAGAATGAAGAGGAGTTCCCCATGGTCTATGTGGACAATACGTAAAGGAGTGGAGGTTGTTCTAATCACTCTAGGAGGACATCATCACCTTTGTCTGTGGTTCTACACTAGGAAGCTGACACTAACTGTTGTTTGGGTGCTGCTTGAGAAAGAAACACAACATATCAAGGATTGTTGGTAGACTTGCTCCAAGATCAAGTATATGCCCTACTACCTTCCTTCATATTCATAGTTATTGATGTGATCAATTGGTTTATTGGGGATATGGAAACTTTTTTTCTACTGCCACCTCTATTTCCATATTTTCCTACACTTTTCCCAATCTGGGGTCGACCAACCCTAGGCAGAGACGCCACCCGTAAAAGGTGAATTGAGGCTATAATATTTTCTAAGGTTATTAAGCAACAAGACAAGAAGACGACAACACTAGAGATGAGGAGGGAAGTGTATTCTAAGGTTTATTAAGCAAAGAGATGAGAAGAGGATGAAATTAGACATGAGAAGATTTAAGGAAATATTATTTCAGACAACCCCTAGATTCTAGTCAGGTGGGTATCACATTGTGTTAGGGAGTCCTTGCATAGTAGGTTATTGTTGTCGAGGAATTTCTTTCCAGCCCTCTTAGTCAATATTCTTTCTAGAGACAATTACATTTAGATAATTCCCTAAGAACATTTCTTATGATTCTATAAATTATTTGAAATTGTCAACTATTATACAATATTTTAAAATTTTGGGATCTAATATTAACTGATAAGACCCCAACTTTCGAGTGACCCCCAATTAAGAGAAATAATAAAGTTGAGAACCAATACCTAAATTTCTAGGTTACAAGTTTAACAAATAAAAAATATTATTCAATTATTTCCATTAGTCGAACAATGACCAATTATTCGATGTACAATGAGGCTCCTCTTGTGAGTTAAATTAATCTTCAAAGGAAAATAGCATATACATGTGAAGAAGTACTAAAGTTTCTAACTAATCCTCCTAGGTATTAAAATATAATATGTTCAATTAATGTCATCTGAATCTCTATCTATAACTTTATTCATGGCAGTTACCTAAAACTTCAACAAATTAAAGCACATGCCAATATATTACTATACTTTGTACATGGGTGCATACAAAATTACGCACGTATAGTAAAACATATAATGTTCACAATGAAGTATTTGCAACTATAAAATTCTTTTTTACTAAATATTCTAACCAATTCTTGGTATGCTATCCGAAGTGTAATCATTGTCCATCCTTTAACCAATGTTGTTGGCCCTTGATAAATGTAATCCATGGTTTAGAATATCATAATTACTTTATGTGATAATTATTGGAATTATAATTGGATAAGAAGTAAATAAACATCCCAGTGTTTATTTCATCGAACTTTGAGAAATCCTCGACAAACTTCAAATTTGATATATGTGATTATCCATAAATGACACCATACCTTATTATTGCGTATCACATGCAGTCATAACTCAAGTACATCATCCAACAAATCAAAATCCAAGTGATCAATCAATCACTAGATTTTCATGTATGATTAACCCTAGAGTGTTATCATGTATTCACATTGTTCATATTAAATCTAACTTTGGTCCTGACTAGGGTTTAGGATCATCTCAAGTTTGGATTAGTAATAAGGGTATCAAACTCTAATTCCATCATATCATTATTTCTAAGGGTTTGAAACCCTAACAAAGCATCAAATGTATCCTTAATTCTAAGATTGCTCATAACATCCAATTAAAATTTGATTAGATAAAGATCAAATGAACATGATACAAACATCAGTTTCACAAAACTAGGGTTTCATATAATCTTCACATCGCTATTATACTACAAACACACATTCGAAAAAGAAGCATAATTAGGAAGATTAATTTGTGACCCTACCTCTTAGATCATAAGTATACTATTTCATTATAGGTATTATGTTACACAAACCAAGAGAAATTATTCATCATATAATATATTAGGGGAACAATATTTCAATATATTCAACCTTTTATTCATTAACATTAGGCTTCATACTCATACATCAGAGTAACCTTTTAATCTACAAAATACACTATGAAAGCCTCATATTACTAAGAAATACATATCAATCTATATTAATTCACATTGTAATAATTCTCAATCAAGATTACAATTTACTTAACACATGTAGGGTATTTTATATTACTTTATCATATTCATCAATATCGAAAGGCACTTTTTGAGCTAGAAGACTAATTAGGCTTTCAACATATTTTATTTGTAATCTACTCATTAAACTGAGAAAAATGATACATAATATAATCACTCAAGCTACAAATGATCTACTCAAATAAAAAATAATATTATGTTGACCAATGGTGAGGTGCCATGTCAATATAGAATCCTTATCCTGATCACACTTTAGAGACAAGCCAGAATCAAGGAAATATCCTAGAGCCTCCTATAGTTAGAATACACATCCAGTGACCCCATGATCCCTAAGTCATCTTCTTTGTCGCGATACAATCCGATCCCATACATGGGAAAGTTGACTGCAGTTTGACTTCCTACTCCGATGATCCAAAATCCAAGTGGAGATATAGGCGCTCCAGCATAGCCTCTCTCGACATGGTTTGATGCTTACCGGTTTTGGTGGTCGAGATTAGGGAAGACATGGTCACAACTTATCTTATTGTAATTAAGAAACCAAAGATCTATTAGTGGATGTAGGTGTTACCTCGATGCATCAGAGGCATTGGTGAATCATCAAAAATTCCTTCTAAGAACATCTCAAGATCCTCACCACATCCTGGGATGGTCCGCCACCTTTGATTTGTTTCTCATCTTGATAGTTGAAGCAAACTATTGAGTGTCAGAGATTAGTCAATGTTTGAGAGTGATGGAGGTTGGATAGGTTTTAGTCTTACTTCATGAGTGTAGAGGAGGCTATATATATAGGTGCTTGGATAGAGTTTGTGTTTTGTCAAATTGCTTTAGTTTGTTGAGTGGATAACACCAATATCAGATGTTATCTCCAAGATAATTGTTGACCACCCTTCTGGAATGAATTCATTGAAACAAGAACGGGGTTTAGTAGAGTTTGATGAAGGTTAGGAGGTTGAATGAGGGATATGTCGAGACTATTAGAGGGGAGAGTCATACAGTTATCAAGGTTTTGCATGTGAGTTCCGGAAGAAGGGATAACCCTCCATACATGATTTTCCCAAGATCTATGACCCGGATCTTGGGGACTCTGTCCCCATATTTTTCGGTCTTTTGTTTCCATTTAGATAAAAGGTCATATCAAACAAGTAATTATCTAGGGCACAAGACAACCCCGTCTAATAGAAATTTTGGATATTATCTTCATATTTCCATTATCCTCCTTTGGATAAGGGAATATATATGTGCCAATCAGATAATCACCCTAAACTTGTGTTACAAGCTAGATAATTACATAATTATTTACCTAGGTTAGGAAATATCATAGATTATTCTGGATTTTCTTCCATAATCTTATACTTTTATTATCTCTCTCTTAAAATTATCATGAGCACTTTTCATGAACATGGACTACTTATTTTTCTATTTTGTTTCTTACAGACCCATATGTAAACCATAATCAGCCCAATTGAGCTTTTATTGGGCTCTAGGGTCCAAAGCCCATACGAGTCTTCTAAAAGGGTCCATAATGATTAATATCTTTTTCATTTTGAAATTAGGGCTTGATATGAAATACTATCTCAAAGGAAGCCTCATTTTAGCATATTTACCCTAGCAAAAGATTGGAATGCATGTATATGACACTTGAAAGTTTTGGTTTTCATGTCAGTAAACAACCTAACGCGACTGAGGTAAAAGACTCCAAAGGAACAAAAGCATTTTGAATACATACATGTACATGATACAACTAATGTGTTGATCATTGATTTATTATGAATAGACCACTTATTACAAAACAAATCCTTCAATGATACTTCCTTTTATGATGTATAATCAACAATCTTCTAACCACTTCACAGTAGAATGGGCAATTATTTCAGTTCAAGACAATAAGTTCTAATACATGATGTCATAATCTGGTAAAAGTTCTAGTAACTAAATAATATCCAATTAACTTGTAGTATTTTACCAAAAAACACTAAGCATGTATAATTAGAAAAATGTCGATGGATATACTAAAGTTGACATGGCCACCTACATTGGTGATAGTTGTAGCACATAAATTTGGAACCAACTTTTAGACTCTTGGCATCATAAATTGCTTGCTTTTTAAGCCATAAATGAGAAGCTTGAGGTATCCATTTATTTTCTCAGTAACTAAAAGCAGTTCATCAAGGATGTCAGAGACAATTACATGGATAATGTAAAACCTCAAACATTTACCCCTACACATGTCATCCAATGACCCTGATATATGCTTAACCATGGTGACGCAATGCCTTGGCTACTGGTTTTGTTGCGATCAAAAACCCAAACCTCAAGGTCTAGTTTTACATAATCCCACCTGCAACAACATAGTGTCCTATTTTCTAGAACACCCAGTCAGTATGGATATGGACATGAAACAAATGGCAGCAAAGGAAACACATTGAGTTCCTGGCTGTTGGATCATACGACAAGCAATCAAGACATTAATTCCCTACCCAATTAAAGAAACCCTTTGCGAACATCGATGTAGCCACATCATCAGATCTAGGTAAGGAATGCAATTTCGATGGACGAGGCACTCTGTCATCCGACTACTGAAAGGTTTTGGAGAATGGCTTTGACACACTGGAGGTGCAAGACAATAAGAAGGTTATTTTTGCCACCCACCTTCTCAAACGAGTTTCCAAACTATGGTTGGAAAATTACGTCATAGGATAAGACTTGACCGAGGAACCTATGGTATGGGTGGACTTCTGCACCAGTTATACTGCAAGATTGATATCCAGCTCTACCAAGAAGGAGAAGGAAAAGCAATTCATTCTCCTCTACTAGGGCAACATGAAAGTGGAAGGATATGCCAAAAAGTTCTATCTCTTGGAATGCTTCACCTACATGATGAATGAAGAGTGATAGAGGAAGCATTTTGCAGAGCGCCTGCACCCCCTAATAAAACCCCATGTGATGGTAAACAAACCCCCAAACTTCATTGAGGTCGTCAATTTCTCCATAGACATAGAAAATACTATTATTCCTACTCACCGCCTAAAGGGTATCTCGGTTTCACCAAAGGTAGTTCTGGCCCAAGAAATGATAATAGGAAAGCCCATGGCGGTCACCATGGAAAAGGTAGGAATGGAGGAAAGGGAAAACATTGCAATGATAATCACCAGCATGGACACCCTCACAGTGCCACAATTATGGGAGGATACAACACGGCAAGTGTCCTTTTGAGAAGAAGGTGTGCTTTTGTTTCCAACAAGAGGGACACTTTCATACCACTGTCCTCTCACTGAACCTCAAGGTCTAGGCCCAATAGCAACCCAACCAATAGTTGCAAAACCTCGAGAGATGCCCCAACTGCTGGAGAGTGGAAACATGCCAGAGTCTTTTCCATTAACAATAATGAAGCTTAGGCTAATGTAAACTATCTCATAGAGTGTAATCACCCCTACAACATTGATTCATATGATTTACCATGTTCTTCTTACTTTGATCGTCATAATTCGATGTAGGATTGCTTGATATAATGAGCCATAATGTTAAAGCCTAGTTTGACTTGGTTTCTACTAATACTTTCACTTCAAGAAATCTCAAAACTATGCTTTATTTGGACTTCAAGGACTTAGGATATGTGTTAAAAGTCACTACCCCTAGTGTTCGGATGTTTTCATCCCTCCTTAAGACACTAATCTTACCCATTAAAAATATGAACCATGAAATTCCTACTAATTTCATCTTGCTTAATATGAATGATTTTGATGTCATTATTGGAATGGATTGTCTTATAGCTATAAAGAAAAAATAGATTGTAGGAAAAGAAAATAAGGATAGAGACACCAGGTCACCCACCCTTTACCACTAAAGGTAGAAAGTATGTCACCATTATCCTGTATGTGTCGGCTGTGAAAGTGGAATGGATGGTGGCTAAAGGTTGTGTAGCATTCCTAATTGTAGTTATCGATACAAAGTTGAAGTTGCGGTCCTTACATGATATAGTGGCAGTCTGGGAGTTTATTAATGTGTTCCTAGATGATCTACCATGCATATTCTAGAGAGAGAAGTGGACTTCTCAATAGAGCTATCTCATGGGACAAACCTGATTTCTAGGGCACCTTACAGGATGGCTCTTGCTTAGTTGCTTGAGTCAAAGAAGCAATTGCAGGAACTCCTAGATAAGGACTTCATCTGACCCAACATGTCCCTATGGGGACCATCAGTCCTCTTTGTAAAGATGAAGGAAGAAGCACTCCACTTGTGCTACCTTTAAGAACAAGTATCCTCTACCCGCATAGATGACCTATTTGATCAGCTCAAAACCTCATGTGTCTTTTTGAAGGTCGACTTGAGATTCGGTTACCACCAATTGTGAGTTAAAAGTGAGGACATCCCGAAAATAACTTTTCAAACCTAGTATGGCCACTATGAGTTTTTGGTTATGCCGTTTGGGTTCTCCAATGCTCTAAGTGTATTCATGAACCTCATGAATAGTGTGTTATAGCCTTTCCTTGATACTTTTTTAATATTGTTCATAGATGACATCTTGGTTTATATGACATCTTGGTTTACTTTGATTACTTAGAACAATAATGTTAACACCTACCTAAGGTCCTTGATATCCTGAGAATGCAGAATTTTTATAGGAAATTTTTGAAGTGCATGTTTTGGATAGACTGAGTTATGTTCCTTGTGCATATTATATATGAACCATTTTGGTTGACCCTGCCAAAGGGGTGACCATTCGAGAGTGGCCAGCCCCAAAGAACAGATTTGAGATTAATAGATTCTTGGGATTGGATAGGTATTACTAAAGATACATCAAGGATTTCTCCAAGACCGCTCTGCCCTTAACCAAGCTCACTCAAAACTATGAGAGATTCATCTGGTCCAAAGTGTGTGAATCATGATTCTAGGAGTTGAAGGAAAAGGTTACTTTTGCCCCCCATTTTGACCATACCTTCGGGTAATGCATGTTTTATCATCTTCGTTGACGCATCAAAGATGGGCTTAGGATGCATACTAGAGAAAAACAAACATGTGGTCACCTTTGCATCCAGACAACTCAAGCCCAATGAGTTGAATTATCCAACACATGATTTGGAACTTGCAGGTATTGTCTATGCCTTGAAGATTTGGTGACATTACCTGTATGGGGCTACCTTTGACATCCTCACCAATCATTAGAGCTTGAAGTAACTGTTGACTCAGAAGGATCTAAACTTACTACAAAGACGAAGGATGGAGTATCTAAAATATTTTGACTTTAGCATAGCCTACCATCCCAGAAAGGCCAACATGGTTGTCGATATCCTTGATAGAAAATGTCTCAACTGTGCAACTGGTTTGGTTAACCAGTGGAAGAAAATGGAAGACTATGCTCAATGGGCTCCATAGCCTTTGGTGTAAGATCCCTGACCTTGATTTTTAGTTGAACATCTTTTCTTATCATAATTACATGTGGCAAGCTTAAGTTTCATGTTTAGTCCAAGTTGGATATTGTTTGAGAAAGTTATGCAAATATGTGCTTGTTTTGGAATTTTATGCAATTTACCCATATCTAGGGTTTTACTTACAATTTGCCACATGCTTTTTGTGCATCAAATGTTTTCATGTTATGTTGATATAGTTTTTCTTTGGGGTGCCTTGTTACACCCCTATTTGTGTGATGACACCTAGCCTTGTGTTGAGATTAGGGTTTTGCTATCATGGATGCCCTAACTCAATGGTTGACCTTGGGTGTTGACTCACCTGATGTTGTCAGTCATTAAGTTTTCTTGAGCCACCTAAGGTTGGTGGTTGATGAGACTTCTGACTCACCTTATTCGTCGACATTTCTAGGGTTGGCAGTCAATGTGTTTTCTAATCATCTTGGTCGCCAAGATTTCTAGGTGGTCGCCAAGTTCTCTAACCCTTAGTGGTTGATTGGTTTTCTAATAATATTGGCCGCAAAGTTTCCTTGTTGTGGTCATTGTGTTCTGATCAACATAGTACACCTATTTTCATGAATGAGATGCTTGCATGGACGAGGTGTTTTGACCTCAGACACATGGAATGGCATGGCTAGACACCTCTCCCTTCCTCTCTCTCTCCAACCCTAAGCCGTATATACCTCCCTTCTTGCATGCAAACAATCTCATTACACATCTAGCTCTCTCTCACTCTCTCTTCTTCCCTTGCTTCTTGGAGCTCGTCCCCCTTGTGTGGTGGAAAATAAGGAGCCAAGGTAGGAGAAGCTTAGCCCATCTTGCTTGCATGTGCACCTAGGGTTGGACCTACCCTTGTTTAGGTCATTTGGTGCTCCCTTTATTTATTCCTTGGTCTTGGTAAGTGAGATATCCCTCTTTGATTTCATTTTATTATTTCCCCATCTTCTTCTCTCTTCCTTCTTGGTCAGAGACATGGTGGAGCTTTGAGCTAGAGGTTGAAGACACCTTCCTTCTTGCTTCCTTGACCTAGAGTTTGCTTATTCTTGGAGAAGAAACTAGCTTGGCAGAGTGGAGTGCTCAAGCTAGGGTATCCTCCTGCTTTATTCAATCTATCTTGCTATTTGGAGCTTCTTCTTCATCCCTAAGGAGATTTATATAACTTTATCCATGTTTATTGGTTACTATTATCATACATGTACACAATCTTCCCCAAAAATGTTGTTCCAAGTAGAAAGAGACTATCTTTGCCTAGGGTTGATCTTAGATGGTAAATCTTGATTAGATAATCCTTCTTTATGTACCTCTAAACATGTTGCACGTTTCTTCCTTGAAGATCAGAAAACCTAGGCCTTGCATATGTGTGTGACACTATGTAATTTATGAGATTTTGAATCTGTGTTGGTCTCCAAGTTTTGATTTCCATGTTGGTAGACAAGGTTTGATTCTATATGGTTGATAGGAATTTGATTCATGATGGTTGCCAAGTTTTGAACCTCATGATAGTTGACAAGAATTTTAAACTATGTTGGCCGCCAATGATTTTGAACTCGTATTAGTCGCCATGATTTTGACTCCATCATTGGCTGATGAGTTTATTGGTGGTCGCTAAGGTACTTAACCCTAGCGGTAGCCAAGATGCTTCCAACCTTAGTGGTTGCTCAGGTACCTAATCCTAGAGGTCGTCGAGATGTTTCTAACCCTAGCAGTCACCAAGGTACCTAACCCTAATGGTCGCCAAGATGTTTCCAACCCTAGTGGTTACCAAGGTACCTAACCCTAGCGGTCTCCAAGATGTTTCCAACCCTAGTGGTTTTTAAGATACCTAATCTTATTCATCACCAAGATGTTTCTAACCCTAATGGTCACCAAGAGTTCTGAATCTATGGTCTCCAAGGGTTTTGACTTCATGGTCGATGAGGTTTATGATACTATGGTTGGTAGGTTTTCTAATCCTATGAGTATGAGTTAAGAGTCTTGGTTGTATGGAAACTGATTGCTAGTTAAGTTGCTAATTAGTAACATGTAACTTAACCTATTCTTGATAAACCTAACCCTAATTCTAGTTAGTGATGATGGTTAATCATACTTAGCTTCCTTGTATGATTGGTATGATGAGGAGTATTCTATCTCTGTGTTGTTGTTACCCTAATTGGTTTCCATATGGACATCATGGCTTATTAATGCAATGTTATGGTGAACTTGTATATCACCTATACAATAATTGTTTGTTGAACCTTTAGTAAGGCATGGAAAGATAATTATGTCCTTGTAGGATATGATGTTATGGTCTTAATAACCTTTGGACATGGTTGAGGCCTACTGGAGGTGTAATTTTGTTCTTCATGTGACATGGATTGGTATCATGTGATGATGTGATAAGAAATGTACCTCATACAGTTTGTATCTTTTAAAGTTGCAATGTACTCATGTTTTTGTAGTATTCAATGTTTAAACAACACTTGATTGATGCAGCCCTAACTCACCTATTTGGCATTGAATAATCATGTAAAACCCTAATCATGTAGTGCACTATGTCGTAGACCCATTCCAATATTAGGACTTGCTGGATGGTGAAACAAGTATCCCTCAAATCAAAGCTCAGATTTATATATATATATATATATATATATATATATATATATATATATATATATGAATAATCATGTAAAACCCTAATCATGTAGTGCACTATGTCGTAGACCCATTCCAATATTAGGACTTGCTGGATGGTGAAACAAGTATCCCTCAAATCAAAGCTCAGAGTAATATATATATATATATATACATATATATATATATATATATGTATATATATATATATATTATATATGTATATATGTATATATATATATAAATATATATATATATATATATATTGTTGAGTATATGCATGTATTTGAGGATGGTTGCGATCATACCTTGGAAGGACAACGATCAAGGTTGTATCTCCAATGATTATGATTCATTATATGTGTTGTGATTTAGGACAACTATGGTTGTGCCTCAGATGATAGTGTTTTGCATACCCTAGTTACTAGTGTTGTGACCTATGTACAAAGGGCAGACTAGGATGTTTTGTACATTGGCTATATATGGCACTGCGGATGACTCGTACTGACCGAGAAGGATGAGATCTTTGGATTATAACTCTCCTAAATCTTATATAAAACTAATTTCAACTTAGTAGTGGTCAGTTGGAGTTTGATTAGTATATATCAAACTCTCTAGGGCTTAATAAAAGATGTAATCCAGTTGTGTAGTATATTTGTTTCGGGTTAAATACGTTTCACATGGTTTATAACCCTACCTTGCTTCTTATTCTTTTAGATGTTGTTTATGTAATAAGAAGAAATCTACTATTTCAAAAAAGTGATAACTCATTCTGTTCCTTAAAGTTATCACGCTAATCATGTTGGTTATATACTATATGCTTATCCTGGTTAATTTGCCTAAACTATTTAATTAAATATCCTACTATAATAAAAAATCATTGTTGAGATTTATATCTCTTGTGAGGACATGGATTTCATTCTCATGTGTCACCATATCCTTTTAGGTGATCGTCAACAACTCTGTCAGGTTTGAGGTGGGGAGGAAGAGTAGCTTTAATGGCTATAGGAGCAGAAGGTTGGCTAGTAGTTAGTATGTCCTATAGTCATCCCTATACTCTTAGCTTTGGCCATGGGATGTTTTGTAGATGATATGTATATCAAATTGAGTTTTTGGTTGTATGACAATGTTGTAAATGACATGTGTATGTGGAACAATATGTTTTCTGTACATGTTGTGGTTGAGACCACTGGGCATACATATATGTTGATATGCAAGTTGTTGGACCTTTATGTAAAAATCTCTAAACATGATGGTAATGTATAATCAGTTTTAATTACCCCTCTTTTTGTCTATGTGGTTAATAAGTAATCGATCGTGCATTTTGTTTTGAGAAATCTCCTTTAGCATGATGGGGTGCCATAGTTTTGTTTGGTATAAGAGCTTTAGGTTCGTGAATCTACAGGGATACAAGACTTAGGTTTGTGTATATTCTTACGTAATCCAACATACGTAATCATATTTTATGCTCATGTAGATATGTCCAGATAACATGAAGAGAATGTGGATAGTAGCTATGTCACACCAGGAGATGGTAGTAGGAGGCTGGAATATGATGGAAGAGTGCTTGCGATGGGCCCATAAAAGCCGGCAATGCCTTAGTTTGACCCTACAACCATGTAAAATACTGCCTTTTAGTCCATGTTTGGATAGCTCATGGAAACAATTATACACATGGAATAGAGCACTTGTACATTAAGATAGGGCAGTTGTCCCTAATGCGGAATCTCAGGGTTTTGGGAAGACGTTTGAGAGGTTTCTATGTGTTGGAGATATTGATTACTCGGATAAAGCATACCCGACTAAAGTCAACATGTGGTTGATGGAGCTTGAGAAGGCTTTCAAGATCCTCAGTAATTCATAAGAAGACAAGGTGAAGCATCTTGTTTACCTATTGAATGGCAGTGGTTGTCCACTGGTGGGACATAGAAGAGGAGAAGAGACCAAGAGTTATTTTAAGTTGGGAAGCGTTTAGGCGGGAGTTCGTGAGCCGTTACTTCCCAAAGACATATTTGGATGAGAGGAAAACATAGTTTGAGAGGTTGCACCATGGTTCGATGTCCATCAATGAGTACAAGGCAAAGTTTATGGAGCTTTTAAGGTTCTATCCTCATATGGTAGCGACAAAGAAGGAGAGGATTCAGAGGTTTGAGAAGGGTCTGAGTTCTAAGTTGTCTACGATAGCATCTTCTTTAGAGAATGAAGAGAGGTTATCTACCTTTTTGGAGTCTGTGAGAGGTCTTCTCTCAAGAAGTGTGAAACCAATGCCAAGAAGAGGCTATCTCAGTTTCTAGGACAACCATCTGGTGGCTTTAAGAAATTGAGGTTTTATTCACCATAATCACATCAGAGATCAACTTCTTGTGAGTTGAGATCAGGAGTACCTTCACAATGGTTCCCAAATAAGGGTAGGGGTCACAGCTTATTGCCAGCAGGAAAGCACAGTGCAACATCATTATCAATGAAAGGGTCGTCGAGGCCGTAGTATGATATAAGGATTTGTCCCAAGTGTGGACAAGTAGTGCATATAACGTGGGTGTGCACTACGAAGGATGAAGAAGTGACACAATAGCTGAGGCAGAGTCGGTGAGGTTAACAACAATAATAGTTCAACAATGGTGGTGGTAGAGAACGTGATCAGGCATCATAGGCAAGATTTCCCAGACCAGTTGGCAGAGGACGTGGAAGGCAATAGATGACGACTAGATTCTACACTATGAGGCAACAAAAGGGAGTGGTCAATCCATGAGTTATGATGGGTCAAATGGAACTTTTTCATTCTGACTTGTCCGCTTCTTCTTTCATATCTATTTTGGTTGACCCCGGTGTGACATAATCATTATCACCATAGAGGTGATAAGTAGTTTTTATCTATCCTATTTGTCATAGATCTAATAGTCTCTTGCTTGAAACACTTTTAGTTGGTTCCACTAAGTTGCGGTAGGCATGTCTATCTTGTGTTCTTTCTTTCTTGGGGTGCAACATTCAAGTGAACCTTATTCCACTTGACATGTATGAATTTGATGTGATCCTAGGGATGGATACCTTGGAGAAGTATAAGGTTGTTTAGGATTATAGTTCCAAGGTGGATACATTCTATGATGGAGATGTCTCTTGGACTTTCCAAGGAGATAGGAAGATCCTTCCTACATGTTTGGTGCCGGCTATGACAATAGAGAGGTTGATGAGATAAGGGTGTGAGGTATTACTGGAACATGTTTTGGATACCTAGAGGAGGAGTCATTGTATCCAGGAAGTACCTATAGTGCATGAGTCTGAAGATGCCTTCTCAAAAGAGTCTCCAGGTGATCTAACTCCTAGAGAGATTGATTTTAAAATCAATCTCATATCTGGAACACAACCCATAACTCAAGAATCTTATAGGATGGCACTAGAAGAGAAGCATGAGTTGAAGAAGCAATTTTAAGAGTTACTTGAGAAGGGTTTTATTAGACTGAGCACTTCCCCTTGGGGTGCTCCTATGTTGTTTGTGAAGAACATGAATGGTTCTATGAGGCTATGCATAGATTATCGGCAGTTGAACAAGGTTAATATGAAAAACAAGTACCTATTGCTGAGGATCGATGATCTGTTTGACCAGTTGAGAGGTGCTACAGTATTCTCAAAGATAGATATGAGGTCAAGATATTGCCAGTTAAGGATCAAATCTGATGACATACCTAAAGTTACTTTTAGCACTAGGTATGGTCATTACGAGTTTGTGGTTATGTCATTTGGGTTAACCAACATGCCAAAAACTTTCATGGATCTAATAAACAAGGTGTTTAGAGTACATATGGATCAGTTTTTGGTCATGTTTATTTATGATATCTTGATATACTCCAGGAATAGTCAGTAGCACAACCAGCTTCTACGCCAGGCGTTGATGTTGTTGAGGCGGCACATGTTGTATGTCAAGTTCAGTAAGTGTGAGTTCTGGTTGACTGAGGTGTCTTTTCTTGGTCATGTCATATCTTCTAGGGGTGTTTGTGTAGATTCGAAGAAGGTGAGTCAATGTTGGAATGGGAGCATTCTAAGACACTGACCAAGGCTTGAAGTTTCCTAGGTCTAGCATGACACTATAGGAGTTTCATAAGGAATTTTAGTGTTGTAGTGTTACCCCTAACCAAGCTGACTAGGAAAGGTGTTCCTTTTGTTTGGGATGACAAGTGTCAACATTCCTTCCTACTGTTGAAGGAGAAGTTGACCAGTGCTCTGGTTTTAGTACTACTAAAGCAAGGGAAAGGATACATTATCTTTTGTGATGTTTTGAAAAATATCTTGGGATGTGTGTTGATGCAGGACAAGAACGTGATTTCTTTTACTTCATGATATCTTAAGAAACATGAGAATAACTACCCGACACATGACCTAGAGCTAGCATTTTTGGTTCATGCCATGAATATTTAGAGGCACAATATATATGGGGATAAGTGTAGATCTTCATTGTTTACAAGTACCTTTAGTACATATTCTTAAAGTAGGAGTTGAATATGAGGCAAAGAAGATGGATGGAGTTGATCAAGGACTATGACTGCATGATAGACTACCATCCAAGGAAGGAGGATGTGGTGGTTGATTCCCTAAGTAGGAAGTAATCTTCATCATCATCTGCTAATAAGGCACAATTACCCTCCATGGTGTGACACAAATGCGACATGTTGGTATCTCTTCGCTAGATGAACATACAGTTGGAGGTTTCCTTGTTGGTAGTATTGCTAGAATAGTTGATGTTAAGCTTACCTTTATGCAACAGATTAGAGATGCTCAGAAAATTGATACTGTGATACATAATATTAGGTTAGAGTTTGGCAGCATGAAGTATGAGGGCTTCCATGATTCAGATGATGGGATAGTTTGCTTTCACAACAAGATAGTGGTTACAGATGTTGAGGGCTTCATGGAGATGGTACTTGAGGAGGTTCGTTCCTCTATGTACACGATACACCCTGGAAATACCAATATGTATCTTAATTTGAAGGATTTCAATTTGTGTCCAGGTCGGAAGTGTGATGTGGTAAAGTTCATTGCTAAGTGACCAGTTTTTCAGTAGGTCAAAGCAAAACATCAGAAATCTACAAGAACATTACGACCTCTACCAATACCATTGTGGAAATGGGATCATATTACTTAGAAATTTGTGGTTTGTCTTCCTAGGACATCCAAAGGTCATGATTCCATTAGGGTGATAGTTAATAGGTTAACCAAGTCAACTCACTTCCTTCTAGTCATGATGACATATACAGTAGAGAAGTTGGCACAAATCTATGTGGATGAGATGGTTTGTCTGCATGGTATTCCAGTTACCATAGTATCTAATAGAGGTATACAATTTACTAGTAGGTTTCTAGAACATTTACATACAACTATGGGGGCACAATTGAGGTTTAGCACAACTTTTCACCCACAGACATATGGTCAGTCAGAAAGGACCATTTAGATGTTGAAAGACTTGTTGAGAGCATGTGTCTTACAGTTTCTTGATAGTTGGGATGTACATTTGAGTTTGATAGAGTTAGCCTACAACAATAGCTACCAGAGGAGTATATACATGGCACTTCATGAAGTTTTCTATAGGATACATTGTCGGTCACCTCTTTGTCAGTATGAGATAGGGGAGTATCAGCTTTTGGGTCCTAAGATGGTACAACAGACTACAGAGAAGATCATGATCATATAACAATAATTAAAAGCAACCCAGGACAAACAGAAGTTCTATACCAATAACCATCACAAACTGATTGACTTCCAAGTTGGAGGTCGATGTATCTTAAGGTTTTCCCTCAAAAAGGTGTGTTGAGGTTTGGAAAGAAGGGTCAGTTGTCTCCTAGGTTTATTGAACCATACCCTTCTTTGGCATGTGTTGTAAAGGTGGCATACAAGTTGGAGTTACCGATGGAGTTACATCGGTTGCACAATGTCATTCATGTCTCCATGTTGAGGAAGTGTTATCCAGATACATGGCATACGTCATAGTCAGTGGAGGTTGATTTGGACGAGGACGTGTCTTATGTTGATGGTCATGTGTTGATCTTGGATAGGAGAGTAAATAATACGAAGAAGAAGGACATATCCTTAGTTAAGGTTTTGTGGCATAAAACTGTGTAGAGGAGGCCACATGTGAGTTATAGTATGAGATGCATAGGAAGTACCCATCTCTATTTGCATAGGATTTCTAGGGGAAATTTTGTTTTAGGGGTTTATGGTTGTTGTAAGGCCCCTAAACTTGCTTAATGAGTTGAATAAGCTTAATTACCATAATTGAATGCTTATAACCCTAATATAACCTTGTGATATTCTTTGAAATCATAAGACAAACTTAAGTTTCAAATTTGGTCCAATTTGGACACTGATTGAGCAAGTTATGCAATTTTAAGCACATTTTGGACTTTTCTACAATTTACCCAATTAAGAGGTTTTATTTGCAATTTATCACTTGAATTATGTTCCTTGGATATTCTATCATCATTCTTGATATTTTTGAGAAATGGGGCACCTATTTTGTTGGGTTTCAAGGGAGATAGAGAAGGTAGCGGAAACAAAAATTTTCTTCTCCCCCAAACCCAAAACCAAGGAATCACGTCAACGTCTATACATTAGGAAAGATGGTTTGCAGAATCATACCTTGTCCTGAGGCCTGCTCAGAGACAATACCTCACGGCTTGCACAGTCTTTGCCTCCGGTCTTGGACGGTGTCTGTGCAGCTCCTGGTCTGACCGGTACTGACGACTCCTGGTCTCACCGGGACTGTCAGAATTGACAGTTGCCCTCTGAGCGGAAGAAATCTCCCACCTCTGAAGTAGTCCACATGGACCACTTGGAACTCTGATCTCCTTGTCCCACAAGGAATCAGAAGGAGTCACACCCTCCTGCCAGCGTACTAGTCACTGACACACTCTCCTGCCACCAGTCGCTTTTCTACAGTTGTCTTTCCCTTGTTGTGCCTCCCTTATCGGGTAGCACTTGCTCGGGCTTTCTCGGTTACCAAAACTAGAGAGAACGACAACTTTACAGATCAGCTGGTGCTCTGAGTTGTACTGTTAGAGAACCCCCAATACCCCTAAATATATAGAAGGGTCATGGGACAGGCTTCTTTATCTCGGGCAATGCGGGATTAAAGCAGGAGTAGAAGGGTTCGAGATTTTCCACAAATCTGACATATTGCAGCAGCTAAACCGATCATTTCACTAACTGAACCGATCATTTCGGCCCCTTAGTCGATCGGCTGGGACATGAACCGATCGTTTGGCGCTCTCAACTGATCGGTTGGTGCCCTGAACTGATCGGTTGATGGTCCTGATCCAACTCAAATTGACTTTCATATTTGTTTCCAACTAATCCAATATTAGTCCTTATCCAAATTAAATTTGTACAAGTGAAACAAATATATATTTGCAAAATAGTCTTCTTATTTTCTAAACGATCTCAGTTGGTCACACCAGCCAATCAGTTCAACGATTGAGCTGATCATTTGGTGACACATGAGCCGATCATCTCACTGGGTGAGCTGATCGATTCAACAACCTGAGCTGATCGGTTCATCGCATGAGCCGATCAGTTGGAGCAGAAGACTGTGCAAATCAATCAATTGTAGTTTCAATCAATTCGATACTCTTAATCAACTGGTCTAACACCTTGAACACTATGATATTGAACTATCAATTAATTGAGTGTTTAATTGAACTACTAAACTCGTTTAGTAAACAATCTAAACATCATTTGTGGATAAAACTCCTCTTCTAGATTAAATCCTATGTGTGTGACCCTGCAGGTCCATTTCACACTAGCAACGAAAGTCCTTAACACTTATGGCTTCACAAGCAAAGTGCGGTGCGTAGTCACACATCAGTGCTACCCAAGTGAAATAGAAAGTTGGAGAACAACTTTCAATCCTACAATCTGTGAATGGTGTTACAGTGAATGTATAATTCCTTTATCACTAATATCCCGAATGAACTTGAGGCATGGAACAATCATCCTGTCAATGTTCATTCACTTTCTTGATCTCAGAGTAGATTGGAGGAGATATGTATGACATCAATATCACGTATTGATTCACACATGCATGCATGCCTATCTCAATCCTACTCATCAAGTGGCCATAGATATCAAACTCCCTCAGGAGGGACAAATCCCATATCTATCACTCACCCTTCAAAAGCCCCATGTGTCAAAGCCACCCAATCATCACCTTTATAACAACCCATGTTTCAGGACTGCGTTTGATGATGTCAAAGTGTACCCAATGACATGTGTTAAGTGTAGTGATTTCAGGTCAAAGAATCACACTCACCACCATCACTTTGAGACTGACTGTGACTACCATGTCATGGTAACATGTGTCAAACTCACAGTGGGTCTGTCTGGTACACTTTTTCTCTAACAAGTACCTATGTGTTTGGTTTGATATCACCATATCATGACTAATGAGATTCCGTCATCAACCAACACCACAATCTAGTCTTGTGTGTCATTGTTGTCTATCTACCTTCCACAATGACATCCGACTAGGGACATAATAAGAATGTACAAACTCTTAACATTCGTATGATCTCATCGTTTAGGTCTTGAAGCTGAAGGCATACGTCATTGAGTACTGTCATTCTTTAGACATTAAATGTGTTCTATCATTATCTCATATGACTGAACCAGAAAGAATTGGAAACTTGCCTTTGATGTTTATCAAATCAATCTTAATGTATCCCACCAATCATCCCATGATTAGCTCTCAGGTCATACATACAAACAGACTCCCACTTACACTGTGAGCCAATCACCCTTGAATCATATTCATGGTGATCTTCAAACATGTCCCACATGTTACATTGCTCTAGTGCTTACGCAGTGAGTATGGAAACACCTTGCCAAAGCCGGTATTTACTGCATGTCTCACATCTCTTCATTGTACATCACACGTATGAGATGTAGTCGTCGTAATATGCGATCTAGTATTTCTTTGATAACCTTTAGCCAAATTGCATGGTCAAGCATTCCTTACTTGTCATCAATGACCGAAATATCTATAAGTTCATCTCATGAACTTCCTGATCCATATAGTATCCACTAGTGTTCTCTAACACACGGATGCTCAGCATTTCCTTTTAAATGGTTTTATTGGAACATTTCCAATTATCAACAAGCATTCACTTTTATATATCCCATATATAATTTGTGATTAATTTTCTATCCTTTTCAGAAGTTCGCATCATTGTAACTCTTTACAGTGAACTCTTCATTATTTCCATAGAACTAGTACTTCTCAAGTACTTATCAAGTTCTTATGGCATTACAGCAACCCTTATTGGAACCAGACAGACATCCACTCGTCATGTCCCACATACGAGTTATCAGGATGAGCACATCATATTGTCATGTCCTACATACAAGATGATGAATGCATTTTGTTCTTACCATATCCATACATGCAAGATAATGGGATGATTACATACGTGATAGATGCATATCTATTCTTAGTGTTCCCATTCTTCATAAGAATTGGACACTTGGCCTTGGGATACTATCTCCATGTAACATGGACCAGTTTTCTCCCACTGAAATCTGTGTACACTGAACGCTTCAATATAGATTGCCAATGCATGCTCTCCTTTTCAGGTCAAGAGTTTTTCGAGAACTATCTCTATAGATATATATTCCTATCTCATAGGAAACATCTCTATCTTCCTTAAAGATAATTTCCACTTTGGATTTCCATTCTAAAACATTTCCATTTCACATCAACATGTGGAATGTGAATAAGCTCCCACTAAATCACAGATCCCTTCTTTATCTTTGTCATATCAGTCAAACCCTTTGACCATATTATCAAAGTAAAGATCCAGTTTTGAGTTGCTTGTCCTTAATCAATCACATTGATTAGTCCATTGTAACTTATAGACGTCATTTGCATTAATGGATTCATAAACCTTATAGGTTGTGTCACATACACATCCTTGTTTTATTCCTCATAGGAATGCAGTTTTAGTATCCATATGCCAAATCTCTTAGTCACTAAGTTGCAATCAACAAGCATCATCCTTCTCAAAATGGTATTAATGTGTCTTAACTCTTAAGACTCATTTGCACTTATGGATTTCATCCCAATGAGTGCTACCATCAAGGTCATACCTTATGGTTTACATGGAAGTCATTTTGGTTGTAATGGTTATAAACCATAACTCAAAATCCGATTCATCATATTCATCTAGATAGTTGACTCATCACATGAACAACTTATCATATGGATAATCAAGGTGTATCTATCAAGGATATAAGGACTCACAACCCTTTGTGATTCCTAATGTCCTTTATTAGTGTGGGGTATTCTTTATTTAAGAAGAATTTAGTTATATGATAAGCATTCTCTAACTCCTTAGAGTATGACTCCCTTTTTATTTAGACATCACCATGCCTTAATCATGAGTTCACTATGATACACAATCATAATCACTCATAAGGATCTCAAAATTTTGGTCCAAGTATTTCATTTGTTGATCTCATCAAGAATTAAGACTTTACCAAATTCGTACTTCGTCTATGATATTCTTGAACACTTCAAGATATTCATTTTGGTATTTCTCTAAAACACCATTTGAAGTATTCGCATTTGCTCCAATAGGTATGCAAATACATCACATGTATCATACCTAATAGGATAGTCATTCTCCCACTACCATTAGTGAAGATGGATTTATCATGTTCAAGAGATTCATGTCTCTTACTGGTTCTTTAACCAAGAGAGTCTAGATCTATCCATCACATGGAAACTAGAAATGAATTTCTCATGATTTATGCCAATTTGATTGTTTGAGTTATCAACAACTTTAGGTATCATTTTATCTTATGCATATCAAATACCACAAGATAAACAAGCCATTTCTACAAAGATCATATCTTTGAGATTGAAACATCAACTTTATTAATTGCTATCATTATCATACAATATGCAAAAAAAAAGTGTTTCTATCTATTGGAAAATATGAAATAGCAGTTCATAACTGTATTACATGCCTTTATGGCTGAAAATACACTAAAGTACTCCTATCTATGGTGGCAACACTTGCCCCATTTGTTGAGTGCTTTACACTTTATATCTTGGTATCATATACCGCAAAAAGTGTTACAAGTTTATTTCATGACACCTTTAGGTGGAGACGTCTGTTGCCACCTTCTTCTTTTGTTCTTCTAGATATAGAGGACAATTCCTTTTCCAATGTCTTGGATTTTGGAAATGGTGGAAATTGCCTTTCTTGGTCACGCCTCCCTTGGCCTTGAGAGCTGAAGACGACTTGGGCTGTTGGCTAGCATCAGAACCTTTCTTAGCTTTACCTTTTCCCTTGCGCTTAGACTTGCCTTTCTTGCTGCTGATCATCATCACAGACTTAGGCTTTTCCTTCTTCGTATGTGCCTTGGCTGTCCTCAACATGCCCAACAACTCTGATAGAGGCCTGTCAGAGTTGTTCATGTTGTAGTTCATCACAAACTGACTGTAGGATTCTGGAAATGGTTGCAGTATCACGTCAGTAGCCAACTCTTGGCTCAGGGAAAATCCCAGTCTTGTCAGGTTCATCACATACCCAATCATCTTGAGCGTGTGAGGACCAACTGGATCTCCTTCTATCATGACGCACTTGAACAATGCCCTAGAGACATCATATCTCTCTTGCCGTGCTTGATCTTCATACATGTTCCTGAGATGCTAAATCATCTCAATGACACACATGTTCTCATGTTGTCTCTGCAACTCATGGTTCATGGAGCACAACATCAAGCACTTTGCATCAATGGCATCATCAGAATGCTTCTTGTAAGCATCCCTTTCTACCTTTGGTGCGGTAGGAGCACGTTCCTCTAGAATTGGAGTATCCAGGACATAGAGCTTTCGCTCTTCAGTGAGAACAATTCTCAATGTCCTAAACCAGTTGTGGAAGTTAGTCCCATTCAACTTGTCCTTTTAAAGGACTGATCACAAAGAGAAGTGATTATTATTTGTTGCCCTTTGTACTACAAAAGGAAAATATGCAATTTTAGTCCAAAACTCAATTTTGACTTATTTGATTGATTTGAGAAGTTGATGATATAATTAGGCCTTTAATTAATTATCGCTCCCACTATTTTAGTTCAAATTGATAGCCCTCACCATAAATTTGGAAGATTGTAGCGTACAATCTTCTAGTGGGTCAAGATCCTGAAATCCTCTAAGTCATGGACCAGCTAGGGCTATAACCCACAACTTAGAACTTCTAGGTAGGCAACCTTTGCCAATTGCATCATATGCAACTCTTGATGAATGAACATTTGAAACACCCTACCATGAACATTATGTGCCTCTAGGCTTAGACTCTCTAAGAATCACCAGTTAAGTCTGACCCAAAGCCAACACGATGGACATGCACCCTGCTAGGGCAGACCCACATATCCATCCTTCACGCTTCCACGAGATAGACAGTGCACCACACTAGGACGTGCCCACACTTGGACGATCAACCTTTTCACGTGTGTTGCATTTGGAAGGCGTATAAGACTTAATATTTAATTAGGGATTTGGTTTTTATAGGTACATATACATATCCAATCACCACAATATATAGTACGTATCATATACATGCTATATCCCATAGAAAACATGTGAAATGATAAAAGCAATGATTATTGCCATCCTAATATGATTCCTCGAGCCAAGAGGAATCACGGTCATCTAGGTCTACATCACATGCAACCTGTACAAGATGAACTCGGTGTCTTGCCGTCTGAGTAGATCAACTCATCACATGAATGACCTGCTTGCTCTGGCCGGTTGAATGGGTGCCACCAACTGATTGATTTGCTCCTCCAACCGATCAGTTTGCCTGGTCGTTGTACATCTCCTCATGGCAGCCACCAGCTCATCTCTCTCCTCTAACCGGTCATCCGGAACACCAACCGATTGGTTCACACCTTGAACCAATCCTCTCAGCTGTCGTCAAGATGTCTACCGTTCTTCGACATAAAATCTATCATATTTTACATTTGATTGGGAAACCCCGAGTTACATTCGGGGGGAGTAAAGGTAGGAAAGAAATCTCAAGTTATCTCGAGTTACATCAAGAAAAGGAGGTAGGGAATTGGTGTGTAGACTGAGATGCAAGCAACCAAATTCAACCACACCCAGATATAGGGTTTATTGGCCATAACCACACTATACATCCACCACAAAACTCGTTTAAGGGCGAAGTGTATCGAGTGCATTCATATTACATATCATATATATATATTGGGATTTGTGGATTTAGGATTGGACATTCATAAAGCCAATTTTATTCACATCGTATGCAATAAATAAAGGCAACAAACCAAAATCGATCACATCGATAATCCTAAAGTATAGAGCAGTTGACGTGGCTCGATACCAC
Source organism: Alisma plantago-aquatica (assembly GCA_963693085.1). Classification (NCBI taxonomy): domain Eukaryota; kingdom Viridiplantae; phylum Streptophyta; class Magnoliopsida; order Alismatales; family Alismataceae; genus Alisma; species Alisma plantago-aquatica. The sequence continues at coordinate 106,917,459 of OY856415.1, read as the reverse complement.
TGTTGAGTTTTAGGGGAGGCGGAGAAGGTAGCGGAAACAAAAAAATTTCTTCCCCCCAAACCCAGAACGAAGGAATTGCGTCAATGTCTATACAATAGGAAAGGATGGCTTGTGGAATCATACCTTGTCCCGAGGCTTTCTCGGCAACAATACCTCGCACCTTGCGTGGTCTTCACCTCCGGTCTTGGACAGTGTCTATGCAGCTCCTGGTCGCACCGGGACTGACGACTCCTGGTCTCACCGGGACTGTCGAGATTGACAGTTGTCCTCTGAGCGGCAGAAGTATCCCGCATCTAAAGTAGTCCACACAGACCACCTGGAACTATGATCTCCTTGTCCTACAAAGAATCAGAAGGAGTCGCACCCTCCTATCGGCGTACTAGTCACTGACACACTCTCCTACCACTAGTCGCTTTTCTACAGTTGTCTTTCCCTTGCTGTGCCTCCCTTATCAGGTAGCACTTGCTCGGGCTCTCTCGGTTACCAAAACCAGAGAGAACGACAACTTTACAGAGCAACTAATGTTCTGAGTTGTACTGTCAGAGAAGCCCCCAATACCCCTATATAGGAGGGTCATGGGATAGGGTTCTCTATCCCGGGCAATGCGGGACTAAAGCAGGAGTAGAAGGGTTCGACATTTTCCACAAATCTGACATATTGCGGCAACTGAACTGATCGTTTCGGCCCCTGAGTCGATCGACTGGGACCTGAACCGATCATTTGGGGCTCTCAACCGATCGGTTGGTTCCCTGAACCGACTGGTTCACGGTCCTGATCCAACTCAAATTGACTTTAATATTCATTTCCAACTAATCCAATAGTAGTCCTTGTCCAAATCGAATTTGTACAAGTGAAACAAATATATATTTGCAAAATAGTCTTCTTATTTTCCAAACAATCTCGGTTGGTCACACCAGACGATCGGTTCAACAATTGAGCCGATCATTTGGTGACACATGAGGCAATTGTCTCACTGGGTGAGTCGGTCGGTTCAACAACCTGATCTGATAGGTTCATCGCATGAGCCGATCGGTTGGAGCAGAAGACTGTGCAAATCAATCAATTACAATTTCAATTAATCCAATACTCTTAATCAACTAGTCCAACACCTTGAACACTATGATATTGAGTTATCAATTAATTGAGTGTTTAATTGAACTACTAAACTTCTTTAGTAATCAATCTAAACATCATTTGTGGATAAAACTCCTCTTCTAGATTAAATCCTATGTGTGTGACCTTGTAGGTCCAATTCACGTTGGCAGTGAAAGTCCATAACACTTATGACTTCACAAGCAAAGAGTGGTTCCTAGTCACACATCAGTGCTACCCAAGTGAAATAGAAAGTTGGAGAATAACTTTCAATCCTACAATCCGTGAATGGTGTTATAGTGAATGTATAACTCCTTTGTCTCTGATATCCCGAATGAACTCGAGGCATGGAACAGTCATCCTGTCAACGTTCATTCACTTTCTTGATCTCAGAGTAGATTGGAGGAGATATCTATGACATCAATATCACATACTGATTCACACATGCGTGCACGCCTATCTCAATCCTACTCATCATGTGGCCATGGATATCAAACTCCCTACGGAGGTACAAATCCCATATCTATCACTCACCCTTCAAAAGCCCCATGTGTCAAAGCCACCCAATCATCACCTTTATAACAACCCATGTTTTAAGACTGTGTTTGATGATGTCAAAGTGTACCCAATGACATGTGTTGAGTGCAGTGATTTCAGGTCAAAGAATCACACTCACCACCATCACTGTGAGAACTGACTATGACTACCATGTCATGGTTCCATGTGTCAAACTCACGGTGGGTCTGTCTGGTACACTTGTTCTCTGACAAGTACATATGTGTTTGGTTTGATATCACCATATCATGACTAATGAGATTCTATCATCAACCAACACCACAATCTAGTCTTGTGTGTCATTGTTGTCTATCTACCTTCCACAATGACATCCGACAAGGGACTTAATAAGAATGTACAAACTCTTAACATATGTATGATCTCATCGTTCAGGTCCTGAACCTGAAGGCATACGTCATTGAGTATTGTCATTCTTTAGACATTCAATATGTTCGATCATTATCTCATATGACTGAACCAGAAAGAATTGGAAGCTTGCCTTTGATTTTTATCAAATCAATCTTAATATATCCCACCAATCATCCCATGATTGGCTCTCAGGGCATACATACCAACATATTTAAACCTTGGTTTGACAGTGTTTTCTCCAAGGATATTTTAGAGTTTACCCCTTCACGGAAGAGCTACCTTTAGTAGCTATCAACTAATGAATTATTTGATTGGCTGGGAAATTCGACAAAGGAAAGATAAGCAGGTCTATACACTTGGTGGGGGAGATTCTTGTGTGTGTTCTTGTATATTCTTAATAAATTAAGGCCATGGACACGTGGATAGGTAATAGAACTTCAACTTTTTCTTTTTATTTATCTTAAAGTTTCATATACTTATCCCCAAGCACCAAAATGAGCCATTTTCTCTCCAACACTTCCCTCCTTCTCCCAACCTCATTCTACCTATGTGCTTCTGTGAATTGTTTTGTCCAGGGAAGAAGAAAGTGGGGATCTTCTTGGAAAAAGGATCTAGGATTGCAATTGACTTCATTTTAGGGTTGAAAAAGCTATCTACAAGTGATCTTGACCTAAAAGAGTAAGAATTTCCTTCTTTCCTCTATTTATTTCTTTGTTATCCTTCCTCCTAGATTTCTCCAGGTTGGAACCTTTCTGTTCCATGGTAGAAATTGCTCTAAAGCTATAAAACCCTACCTTTCTTGCTCCTTATGCTTAGGGTTTTCTCATTTGACGAAGAAAGGTGATAGATGGACGAGCTCATAGATTATGCTTGGATTTTATACCCTACCTACTCGAGTTTTCTACTGTGTGTGGTTTCATCTTCTCATTAGAGGCAAGTTTTATAACTTGCTCCACATTTATTGCTTACCATAAGCTTTCTAGACATGTTCTTGCTTGAAAATGATGATCCATGCACTAAAAAGCTATGCTTGACTTGGTGTTCGATTTTTATAATGTTCCCTATTCTCATTTCAGTTCTAGATGAACCTGTGATCATGTGTATGTTATTCCCAAGGTATAAAATGACTTGGATCATGTTTTTTTGACAATCTATAGTGCTAAACAGCTATCAACCAATGGTCAATTTTAGGGTTTAAAATTGATTTCTTATATAAACCCATGACCCGATGATGGTACCGTTGCAACAACCCTATGGTGTTTTCTTCATGACAACTAATGGTCATGATCAAAGATGTCAAATGATGGTGACAACCTATGGTCACCCCCTTAGGTCAGGTTTTGGATCAATTAGAAGTTTAATGATCAACCATTAAGTACTCTACTGATTTTATCAATCAATGATGACATTAGCTTAATATTTGATGTTGATTAATGAATATAGCATTGATCTAACAACCTGTAGTGACTTAATGGTCACTAATGATGGTGGATCAGGTCTCTACAACCTATGGTGATTTAATCATTGTAGTTGTAGCATCAATTAAACCTTAGACCAATGGTTTCTTGGGTCACTTGATGTAATGGTCGGACCTATACTATAATTGATGGTTTTAGCATAATAACTTGACCCAATGGTCAAGATCTAATGTTTATTCCTCCAATAAAGTGGAAAGATAGATAATCTAATACGTTATTCCTAATAATGTGATTTATATGGTTCCCTTTATATGATCAACTTAAGGAGCTTACTTGTTGACAATGGATAGCTTATTTTAACTGAACAGTCGATTGTGGGTTTTACCCTACTCTCATTGGAACTTTTTGTGTTGTTAATCAAGGGATGTCTAGGATTAGATGGTGATTCTTTATAGATCATAAATCAATGACTTCATAGGTAGTTTATCCAAAGTGTTTACTTATGTAAACAACCAATGGTCTTATCTTTTAAACATCCAATGGTTCTGGGTGACATTGTGGTATGGTGATATGGGTTGAATGATGATGGAACAAATGGAGGGTTACCCTTAATAAGGTAGTCTTACCTATTCACTCATATGAATAGAAGGGATGATAATCATATTGTGTTGATATATAACCCAAATGAGGTATATCTTGTTATACCAAGCTTTATTATAACTAAATGATGGTAATTGGGTGTGAATAGTCCTTGAATGATTAATAAAAATCATGGAGTACTCTCTTATTGTTATTGAAACCCTAGTATGTCATAACCCGATGGTTACACCTTGATTTATGTTTGGGTTCATACTTGATAATAGTATGGAATGTGATGGTGATGCTTCACTTTATGCATCCATGATCCAATGGGGATGTCGTGAGTTAGGGTTTGGGTATAAGTCTCATTAGTAACACTAATATAATTTATCTTGCTGAACCCAACTCTAATTAAAATAGATAAAGATGAGTATTCATGTTTAACCTTCTTATATGATGGCATGATGGTGAAATAACCTCCTTAATATGATCATAACCTTAATGTGTTAATTAGTGGTTGTCATAGCCACATGGTTGATATTTTCTTATGCTAAACATGTGCATTATGAATATGATGAGGGTTAATCATATCTAGATTCCTTACATGTTGATGTAATAAAGGAATTTTCTTAATGTTAATATAAACCTACTATGATTGTTTATGAATATCTCCTAGCTCATGAATGCAATATTGTGCTGATCTGGTGTATTATATGTAAGTGGTGTTATTGAGCCTTGTTATAAGGAACGGAAAGATAATGATGATCTTGTAGGGAATAGTATGATGGTGTTAATGACCTTTGGACATGGTTGATCCCTGAATGAGGTGTAATCCTCTTATGTTGATAAGGGTTGATACCCTGTGATATTGTGAAAAGGATTTATATCTTGTAATAATATGATGACTGGTGTGGTATCATGAATGGCAAGTGAATAGTACCATGTGATGATGAGATGAGAAATTATGTTTCACACATTTTATATATTTTGTAGTTGTGATATTTATATGCTTTCTAGAAGTGAATTAGGGCTTATATGTCCACTTGTTTGAAGCAGCCTTAATTCACCCAATTGGCATAACTAATCAAGTGCAACTCTAATAATGTAGTGCCCTATACTATAGAGTCATCTTCAGTGTCAAAACTTGTTGGATGGTGAAATGAGTATTCCTAAGGGAAACGTAGAGTGCATACTATTGAGTATGTGGGGGTGGTAGGTTGATGATATATCCTTGTCATCGACAATGTAGATTGTGGAGGTTGGCTATGGTCATGCCTCATACATCTGATGTGATTGAGAACGACTATGGTCGTGTCTCGGTGATTATAACATGATGTGATTGAGGACAACTGTGGTTGTACCTCGGATTAGAGGGTTTTGTATACCCTAGTTTCTAGTATCGTGACCTATACCGAGGTCGTACTAGTGGTTATCAGTTTGACTATATGTCACTGTTGTAACACCCCTGACCTGAATTATGACCTAACCCTAGATGTTTTTCTTAAGTAAGTTTCTTACAAACTTGTTGTTATCTTTTAGAAAGTAATTAAGTCCTTTGTGATGTATTATTTTAAAATTTTAGCTTATATACAAACTATGTGTGCATTATATGATAATCTATGTGAGAAGTGTAATTTACCCAAGATGAGGGGTTATGTTTTATATATTACATGTTGTATGTATTCTAAGTGTTTTGTATATCATGAAAGAGAATATAATGCTAAGTGGTGGCTTGTCCAAAGCCTAAATTCTAAGTGATAACTTGTGTAAATAATGAAAAGTGCTTAGTGTATCAATTATGGTACAATTTGTAGTTATACAAAATGAAGGGTTAATGTGTAAATTACCATCTCTAGATTGTTTTTACTCTTATCTAGTGTTATCTAGAGGAGAGAGAAAGAAGGAGATAATATGTTTGAAGCATCTTGAAGTGTTAGCACTCTTAATAATGAAGAAACTAAGAAAATGCATAAGTTGAGACCATCATACAGAGATATAGTGGGGAAGAGTACCTCTGAAGATCATGGGTATATCCGTATCGACGCCGATGATTGCGGTATTAACCTGAGATGTGAAGATATGATCGTTTCATCAAATGGAGGTCTCCCGACATTTGAATTGATGAAGGATGCGAGGGATAGCTTGCTTAACCCATGGCAATACACGATAATCGTGAAGCTTCTATCTAAGGAGATCGGATACCTAACCCTAAGGGACAAGATCAAGATTATGTGGAAACCAATCGGAGGGTTTAAATTGATAGACCTGGCCAACAACTATTTCATAGTCTAACTCCAAAGAGAGGATGATTGCATGCACGCATTAACTGGAGGCCCTTGGTCGCTTTTCGGGTCCTACTTGGCTGTTCAGAGATGGCAACCAGATTTCTCTTTGGAGGCAACACCAATGCCAAAGGTGGTCGCTTGGCTCCATATTCCTAATCTTCCTATACATCTGTATAGGGAAGCACTGCTTACAGAAATAGGGGACCACATTGGGAAGACGATCATGGTCGATCTCAATACTATCACTCAATGTCGGGACCACTTTTCCAGAATAGCAGTAGAATTGGACATGGCCAAACCCCTCACACCCCAAATCATGATTGAAGGAAACCGCTACCTCATTGAATATGAGAATATCCCCTTCATATGCTTGTACTATGAAAGAGCGGGACACCTTGACAAGGACTTCTCAAGATAGATTATGGAAGAGAACAAGGCAAGGAAACATGCTACAGCAGATGGAACGACACCCCCACCCAAACCAACTCATGCCGAAGGCTTCACAAAACACATCCATGTGAAGCCAATTCAACGTAGGAACAGGCATGCTTAATCCAACAATTCTAGAATCCCGCTGAGACATGCTAATAGATTACACGACCTTGATAACCAAGAATAGGATGGCGAGGTCATGGAGGTCATCAATGTAGATGGAGTCACCGACAGAGTTGTGGATGGAAATGACTGAAGTCAACAGAAAAAATCCTACAAGCAAACTAGGGAATTCCTCAAACAAACCAAGGAGGTCAGCAATGTTTCCCAAGAAACACCCTCACAAATCCAGAACAAAGAAGCACAGGCAACAACAGAGATAACACAACCACATATAGTCTACTCAACAGTGAACCCAACAGGAGACTCTATAGTTCAAGGCAGAAACAACACATCTCATCCCTTCATCCCAACTCCTTTTATCTTCGAAGGCTTGACGGGAGCCTTCGTTCCACCATCACCCTATAGGAGTCCAGGCAGGAATTCAGTAGGGATACATCTACACAATCACAAGATAGTTAATGCAGGGGAGGGCGGCAAATCTTCTAGCCGAAAATGCAGAAAAACCTCATTGCTCCAAGACCTAGAGAAGGAGGCGAAGGAAATGGGAAATTCCACCCTTAATGACTCATGCCAATGACAGTAATCACCTGGAACATTCAAGGTGTCTATGAGAAAGATACCCAAAATACTGTCAAGGACCTGTCTATATGGTGTCTCGATCTTCTTTCTAGTAGAAACAAGGTGCAGTGGTGAGAGAGCCCTGAACATCATCAAGAATTTGGGGTATGAACAATCCCATAGGTTTGAAGTTGTGGGTTTCTCGGGTGGGATATGGATCCTCTGGAAGAGTGGCATTGATCTGGAGATCATCTTGTCACATAAATAATTCATTCATTGCAAGATTCAGAGCTCATTCTACACTTTTGTTTACGCAACAACACGAGAAGTGGAAGGAAATTACTATGGAACCAAATCACCACTCTAGCTTGCTCCATCAATGAGCCTTGGGTTGTGATGGGAGACTTTAACATTGTAATGTATCCCTCTAAAAAGTTTGGTAGCAACTCTTTTGATAGGGCTAATAGCCTGGACTTCATAGATGTCGTCGAAGCCTGCTCTCTATGCGACCTGGGAGTGAGTGGCACCCACACGACCTTTCGTAGAGGCCTCCTACATGAGAGGTTGGATAGGGTGTTGGGAAATCGTCAATGGATTGATCAAGTAGATAATAGCTAGGTACAGGTCCTAGAGAAAAATCATTCGGACCATGCACCAATCATGGTGATATCTAGGCCACCTTACAAAGTGAGAAGGAGGTCGATCATGCGTACATATACGAGATGGTTCTCGATGCCTGGATACAAAAGCTTCTTCTACGCCATGCGGCCAGGACCTCATGGTCACCAACTCCAATTTTCTAGAGGTGGCCGCCACTTGGGACGCTGTACGATGAAAAGCGGATAGAAGGACCAAAGATTAGATTACTAACAAGATCAGATGGAACCAGCTGAACTTAGCCATTAGCTTCAACCAGGAGATTGTGAAAGAAACAATTACTTTACAAGCGAGCCTGGACACCATTCTTCGAAGAGAGGAGGCTGAAAGTCAGCAAAAAGCCCGATGCAACTGGATAAAACTAGGGGAAAAAACACTAGCTACTTCCATTCCCTCACAAAATCTTGAAGATGGCGCAACAAAATATCATGTTTGAAGGATGACGAAGGTATTTGGCACGAGGAAGAGCAGGAGGTTTGGCTCCTTATTCCAAACTTCTTTGCTAATGTTTATCAGGAATCCAATGCAGAGCTTAGAAGGGCTAAAAGTGCGACATTTGTTGGTGCATTCTAGCCTTTATCAATAAAGCAATCATCAAGGATGACGGAAACCCTGGACGAAGACAAAATCAGACAAGCACTCCATACCATGTCACCGGTCAAGGCGTCGGGACCCGACGGGGTCGATCTTGGCTTCTATCAAACAAACTGGAACCGCATGAAATCCAACTATGTAGCTTCATTTAGAAGACGTTTGAGGGAGCCCCCTTATCCGCTTCATCAATAGACACAACAATCATCCTCATTCCAAACACCAATGCACCGAAGAAATGTTCTCAGTTCAGACTGATCTCTTTGAACAATGTTTGCATGAAACTACTCTCAAAAGTGATTGCAACACGCATCAAACTGTATTTGGAAGAATGGATCTCTCCCTTCCAATCTAGCTTCATGTCGGGAAGGAGGATAGGGGACAACATCACCCGTGTGTAAGAAGTCATTCATTCTATGGAATCATGTACGGCCGCCAAGAGGTACCTTGCCCTCAAGCTTGACCTCGTTAAGGCATTCGACAAACTAAGCTGGCACTTCATCCATGACACTCTGGTTAGAACTTCAATTCCAAGGAATATCATCAACACCGTCATGGAGATTATCAGTTCAGGAAAATCTTCTATCCTTTGGAATGGAGAGATCACTGGCTCCTTCCACCCTTCTTATGGAGTAAAGCAAGGAGACCCTTTATCACCATACATCTTCATTCTTTCCTGGAGAGATTCAGCCAATCCATTGCCCACGAGGTTGCAGAAGGAAATTGGAAACCGATAATTATCTCTAAAGCTAAGGTGCCAATTACACATGCGAGCTTTGCGGATGACATCATTCTATTTGAAGAGGCTTCCCTTCACCAGGCTAAGATGATACGTAAATTCTTGAGAAGATTCAATGAAGCTTCAGGCCTATTCCTCTCTTATGAAAAATATTTTGTCTTCTTCTCACACAACACAACCAGGAGTGCTCGAAACCAGATATGTAGAAGATTGGGAATAAAAGAAACTAGCAACCTGGGCCGCCACTTGGGAGTTCCTATCATCCACAAGAGGAAAAGCAAAGAACTCTTCAGGTCCCTACTGGAGAAATTTCACAAAAACATCAACTCTTGGCAAAACAACCTCCTCTCTCTAGCCAATAGGATCACATTGGTAAGGTCGGTCCTTCAATCTTAGGACAACTACATTATGCAATCAATCCAACTCCCGATAGCAACAAGTGATAAGATTGACCAAGTGGTGAGAAATTTCATCTAGAATGGAAGTAATCTGGCTCACAGACTCAATCTGGTTGCCTGGAAGTGAGTCACTTTACCAAAAAAGCAAGGTGGACTGGGGATGAAAAAAGTGAGGCATTTTAACATAGCTCTAATCATGAAGTTGGCTTGGGATTTCATCTAGAAATGGGAAATTCCCTAGGTGGAGGTAATGTATATAAAATACCAATTCAGAGGAAAAGACACATCAACTGGTTCCCATCTATGGAGAAGTATCAAAAGCCATACACCCTTCTTGTTGTAGTAGTCCTACCGCACTACAATCTCTGGTCATGAGACACTGGTCTGGACTGATGAGCCCCTTCTAAAGCCAGGTCTGTCTCCACCAAATGATCTGTTGGATCTAAAAGTATCTAGCCTTGTCAAAGAGGATGGATCCAGGGACATGGACTTCATTAACCACTAGTTCACTACTGAATCTGCAAACACAATTGAGGCAATGCCTACACCACGAACTAGCTATGGAGAGGATGCCTGCATATGGAAACTTGATGCTGATGGGAACTTCACTGTTCACTCATCATATGTGATAATTAACCAAAGCCTAATGACTGTGAATGTGACGCCCCGACCCCCAAGCCATCTCTAATGATCCTGAGGACCCGGGGAATCACACTCGGTAAAATCGCTCTTAACTTTTTCTTTTCTTGATCACTTAGATGAACTTAACTGAAAACCATAAAATTTGAATAGCATCAAATTATAATAAAACTGCGGAAGCGACTTTCATTAATCTTACTAAGAAGAAAAATAAGTTCACTCGACATATTACATTTCTCAAGCGGAATATAAAGCACAGCAGATAATTGAAAACTAACTACATATTTCACCACATTCTCTATCTAACCCACCACATGCCCAAGGACTGAGGGGAAAGGACTAAGAGACCTCTAACTAACTACTAACTACCTTCTATGTACTCGATGTGATACATCCTTCAGTTTCCACGTACTGACGCTAACCTGAAAAATGTTTCAGTAGGTTGGTGAGCTACTGTCTCAGTGAGTAGAATATCACCCAACCATCACAGATAACTCATTTACATTTATTAATTGAAATAAATACAAGAAATACCATACTGAGCAAATCTAAACAATTTAACTTAAATAACAGGAAATAGCAACATTTCATCAAGTAACAATTACTGCAAAGCTATTGATACAATTAAATAAAAGGGAATATCAACATTCTATTTAAAGACAATTGATGCAAATCTAAACTCAAAACCTTTCTAACTCTTTAACTTATCAGAAACTCTGTGAACCTATATGAATGTATTTTATCTTATGCCCTGATCATATGCAGTGTACTCTACATGTGAATACTCGTAGCAAACTACGATCCCAACGTACAAGACTTAGCGACACACCCGGGAAATGCTAAGTTTGACTTTTCGTCCTGGTCTGCTACAGGACCCACAGGCTCTCTGGCCTCGCGGCACTCACAAATGGGTGCACGCTAGACTCCTCCTTCTACCTAAGTATACAGGCGGAGGGTCTCTATGTCTCTGACCACCTAGGCGTATCCCCAGGGTTGAGCCGGGACATGTCTCCGACCACCTGGGCGTATCCCCAGGGTTGAGCCGGGACACTACCTTGAGTCTCCGACCACCTGGGCGTATCCCCAGGGTTGAGCTGGGACCCTACCTCTCAGCCCTCGTGTCACCGAGACATTCGGTAAGTGTTGGACACGACTCTCCGACCACCAGGGCATATCCCCAGGGTTGGGTCATTTCACCCCTATGGCACAGACCTCTCAAAGGGGTTCTACGGTGTCAAGGCCCTTATTCTAATATTTTATTAAATCTAGAAACCTCTTACTACATTGTATTTCTCTCTCTCTCTTTCTCATTTATACTTGACTTTGGTATTTCTATGATACAGAGTCTATTTACTTGAACTTTACAACACAACATGAATATCATTCTAAATTTGACAGAGTTGTATATTCAAAACGCTATAGTATATTGAGAAATCATCATACTATACATGCAGGCAAACTAAAATTCTTAAATAGGCAGAATGCATGTCAATTTGGCACTTTATACACTAAAATCATGCAATTGAACTGTTAAGCATCACACATCTCATTCTGAGAATTTTGATATCAAAATATTTGATTCATTGAACACCCTACCCTTAGGGTTTCATTCACCTCATTCACTTAGCACATGGTAACACCCTATTCTTAGGGTTTTAGTTACCTCATTCACTTATAACATGGCAACACCCTATTCTTAGGGTTTCATATATCTTATCTATTTGATTGCAGTTCAAATCACAATATGATATCATTCTAGAACTGATAGAATAGTATACTCAAAATCATTGTGAATACTAAATAATTTCTATATCATGCATTCAGGCAGATTTAAAATTCATGAATAACCCAAACTCTTGTCAAATTGTCACATACATACTGAATTTATGCAATTGAACATCTTATTGCACTGATAAGAGTAATTAACTTCACATATAAGAAATCATCTGTAGTATTTATCAATTATCTAGAATTTCTCGAAGAATGTGCACATTAACTCTAATCCTGGTTTGTTCATCACATAACTTAATTAAGAGTTACTTACGTATCATAATACGAATTATTATTAATAATTAGGAATTTTTACTGATATCCTTGAGAAGCGTTTCAATTTGATAAATTATTAAATCATTTAAATTAAAAAAGACCTAGAACGTGCATCTAGGTTTTCTTTGATATTTTTCACATCGTTGCCATTTCTTTGAAATCGTGCATCATTTAATTTATAAAATCATTCAGTCCGGGCTTGTACCCGAACTTCCCAGTTTTGATCGTATGCTGTTGTTTGACAATTTAACTGAGTAAATTAAGTTTTGATCAATCTTGTAATTTCCCTAATTCACGTCGCACCTATCAGTCAACTACTTAGCGTCGTGCCAACATTACTAACCTAAATGTGTAAATTCAGAAATCGAGCGGTGTCGGTACTGCCTGGCACCTGGGTACACGTTGTTACCCGCAAATAACGCCGATTCAACCAAAAACATTCTTATTTGAGTTAAACATGATAAATGAGTGAGATTCTACTCACCGCGCGTGGGGTGACCGCAATTCAACTGAAACTGCATCTCGAGCCTATTTTTGGGAGTCAGCGGGGTCGTCTTCTTTCTTAGTTCAGCTTGAATTTCGGACCTGCTCCACGTACAGGTTGGAAAGGGGACTCGATTGGTTGCTGATTTCGGATGGGAGGTGGTAGATTCATACTTAGGCACCAAGACCGAGTTGAAGGCATTGTTTTAGGGGTGCTACTCACGCCAGCTGCTCCAAGTTACTGTTGCAATCATCAAACTACCTCATGTACAGGCTAAAAGGGGAGTTGGACCAGCTACTAGCGGTAGCTATTGACCGTTGATTCAAGCTCTAGGCTCTTGACCGTGCCCAAGGGCTTTGAATCATGCTACTCCTCACGCCCTAGGTGGCACAAAGCCATGGCAGCAGCTACTGTTGCTCGGACTAACTGGGGCACTGCCCCTTGCTGCTTGGCATCACGGCTAGGGCTAGGATGAAGGGGAGGATGGAGGCGTCGTCGTGGAGGTGTGAGGGTGCTACGGAGCCGCCCCTCGTCTTCCCTTGGCGGTTGGCTATGTGTTGCAGGTTGGGGCGCCGCGCAGCAGATCAAGGTGCAGGTCGGCCGGCGCTAGGGCGCTCTACTGCTGTTGGTTGAGGTCGGGTTGGGTGAGGAAGAAGGAAGATGATAGAGGAAGGAGAAGGTAGAAGGGAAGGGCGTTGCTGGTCGGAGCTACCAAGCCCAAATCGTCCTCCGTTTCTCCTCAGTTGCAGATTGAGGAACCTGCTCGAGCGCCGCTTGGGCGGTTTCTTCTCTGGTTCTATTTTATCGAGACAGATAAAGGAGAAGAGGGGGTAGCCGACCCTCTTAAAGAAAATAAAATAAAAAAAAAAACAAAATCAATTACTTTGAAAATTTGCAACCAGGTCCAAAATCCTTGAAACAATCATAACATTTGACTCGAATGTCTGATTCAACTGATTTTTCTTGCAAAATGCCAAGCACGGAATCCACTACAATCTCAAAGCAAATAATCATGCCAATTAGACTGTCTCACTTGATCAAAGAACTAAACGCATCAGTGAGTATTTAATTCAAATTAATTAACTTAACGATCCACATTGCTATTATCATTAATTGCCTCAGGTGATTCAATCTCAACTATTGATTCGCATCTTAGCTTATCTTGATTATTAACTAGTCACAACTGGTCAATGAACTAATTACATCTTAAGTACTTTATTCAACTTGATTAAATTAATGATGCACTAAGCGATGTTCTTACTAGTTAATCATGGAGTGGGTCATAACAATCTCCCTCCCTTATAAGAATTTCGTCCGGAAATTCCTAAAAGAGAAAAAGAACTTGTTACGCATCTCAGACTCAAGCTCCCACGTGACTTCCTCTAGGTTATGGTTCCTCCACAGAACTTTCACTAACAGTATCTCTCGATTCTTGAGTTTCTTGATCCTACGATCAAAAATCTGTATTGATCCTTCAACATAGGACACATCCTATCTGAGTTGTGCGGGTTCTGGGTCCACTATCTTTTCTGTACTAGGGTATCACTTCTTCAACATCGATACATGAAACACATCATGTAGATTAGCCAAGTCGGATGGAAATTCCAACCTATAGGCTACAGGTCCAATCCTCTCAATGATAGGATATGAGCCCATAAACCTAAGAGTCAGTTTGCCTCTCTTACCAAACCTCAGCACTCCCTTCCATGGTGAAACTTTCAGGTACACTTCATTACCAACTTCAAACTCAAGACATCTACATCTCTTCTCAACATAACTCTTATGTCTGTCCTGTGCAGCTTTTAACTGTTCTCTAATCACTACAATCTTCTCAGTAGTCACATCCACTATCTCTGGTCCAAGAATCCACTTTTCACCCACCTCATACCAACAATATGGGTGATCTACACTTCCGGCCATACAGAGCTTCATACGGAGCCATACCAAGACTACAATGGTGACTATTATTGTATGCAAACTCTATAAGGCTTAAATGTTCTTCCCAACTTCCACTAAAATGCAAGACACATGCTCTCAACATGTCCTCAAGAGTCTGAATGGTTCTCTCTGACTGACCATCCGTCTGTGCATGGAAAGTTGTACAGAATCTCAACTTTGTGCCTGAAGCACGATGCAACTAATTCCAAATCCTGGATGTGAACTTAGGATACCGTGCAACCTGACTATCTCATCCATGTATATCTTAGCCAACTTCAGAACATCAAAGGTTGACTTAATATGAAGAAAGTGAGCAGACTTAATTAGTCTATCCACAATTATTCATATAGAGTCACAACCTCTAGGTACCCTGGGCAACCCTATCACAAAATCCATTGTGATATGTTCCCACTTCCATTCAAGCTTAGGAAGAGATTGCAAGGTACCTACAGGTTTCTAATTCTCAGCCTTAACATGCTAGCACACACTACATCTAGCCACGTACTCAGCTACATCCTTTTTCATATTAGGCCGCCAATACAACTCCTTGATATTCATGTACATGTTAGTGTTACCTGGATGCATGGCATACATCGATGCATGCGCTTCCTCAAGAATCTATTCTTTCAAATCACTGTCTCTAGGTGCACATAACATGTCATGTTGATACAACACCCCATCATCTGAAACCTAAACTCTAGTCTCTTTCCCTTTGTCATATCATGCATGATCTGTTGTAACTCACTATCATTCTGTTGAAACTCCTTGATCTAATCATAAAAAGTAGGCTTGACTTGCATCTGTGCAATCAAACCACTCTACTTTGTCACCCCTAAGTCTAAGTTCAACTTCTGCATTTCTACTAGCAGGTCTCTCTTGAAACATGCCATAGAGAATGCATCAGTTGTTGAACTAGACTTTTTGCTGAGGGCATCTGCTACTACATTAGCCTTTCCAAGGTGATAATCTATCGTCACATCATAAAGATAGTGACGCCGTGTCTTAAGAGCATGAACTATAGCAGCTAACTCAAAATCATGTATCAAATAATACTCCTCATTCTATGCTACTCACTTCTTGTTATTACTGCAAGAATTTATTTCATAACACGCTTTACTTATTTTGTATTTCTCCTTTTACTCAAAACACACTTGTTAAATTTTCAAATTTATATCTTACTCTTTTCTCCGAATCATTTTCATGTTATTTATCTACCTTCAAACCTTGAATTTTATCAGCACTAGCTTACCAATCATAGTGCAAATCTCATGATTTTGTTTTATAGAGATGCTAGTATTCAAGGTCAAATCACTAGCGACATCCCTTGAACTTCTTCAACTCTAAACATTCTAGGGTTTGATCATTATCGGTAACATAGCGTTATTATGATGTGACTTTGCTCCCTTTGCTTTGAAGTACATTAAAGTATTTTACTCTATTACATGATCCATTCCAGGGTTGAATCTTACTATCTTAGACCTTACATACTTTTCTCATATCTTTTTCCATATTCTCATATTTTGAGTTCATATAATACAAATCATTAAATTGAATCTGAACCTTGTATCATGTTCCTTTATTTCCAATTAAGGATTGCTCATATGAGACCTCAACGTTAGGTCTCCGATATCAGTTCCCACTAATTCTTAGTTGTTCAAATCTTTCCCTAATATCTCAACATCTTAACGTATGTACATTCTCACTATGAGGCAGATCTAAATTATCCAGAGTCTACTCTTATTATACTGTTAATATGAGTCATTAGATCCCAGTAACACATCCTGCCAGCCGGACCAGGCCAAACCTGTAGTCCTGAAGCCAAAAGCTACTCAGGATTAACCAACTCCTATTAATCTCAAACATGTGGAAAGAATATCCACTTAGGGCAAACTCATTTAAACATAATTTTTGGTCTACTTAATACAAAGAATATAAACAATAAATAAATCACTTCATGAAACACAACAATATAAAAGAATCATATTTATTCTACAAATTGAAAATCTAAATTCATACATATAAGAGCATTTCTAGTGATATGCAATCAAATAAGAAATATATAGTAAGAGTTATATCACATCCTATATTTAATCTCTTACTCCTACATTAATTTTTTGATTTTTTAACCCTAAGATTTCTAGGGTTTCTCTCTGGCCTATCCTTCCTATGCATACCTGGCCAGGGCATCTACAGAAGAATAGACAGAGTAGCTTGATACTGGTCAATCTAAGTACTCAGACACCTGGCCAGGGTATCTAAACACTCAGACCTCCCAGAGCTAAAAACATGTCACTTTTTTATGTACCTCACTTATAACTCTATCTTTCTACCCTAATGGTTCTTAACAACTCAACCTAAGCTCTCAACTTGATCCTCGTGACCACATCATCTTCCTGCCATCTGCAATATTATAATAGAACACTTCCTGTTAGAAAATTGCAGTTAGAAGGAAAACACTTAAGTCCTAATCCTATTGGTCTCTTATCGTCCCCTGACCTTGACTTAGAGTAACTATGTACTCAACCTATGCTCTGATACCAAAGATGTTGTGACGCCCCGATCTCCGAGCCATCTCTAATGATCCCGAGGACCCAGGGAATCACACTCGGTTAAACCGCTCTTAACTTTTTCTTTTCTTGATCACTTAGATGAACTTAACTGAAAACCATAAAATTTGAATAGCATCGAATTATAATAAAACTGTGGAAGCGACTTTCCATTAATCTTACTAAGAAGAAAAAGAAGTTTACTCGACATA
The DNA here is from genome assembly GCA_963693085.1 of Alisma plantago-aquatica. Taxonomy (NCBI): domain Eukaryota; kingdom Viridiplantae; phylum Streptophyta; class Magnoliopsida; order Alismatales; family Alismataceae; genus Alisma; species Alisma plantago-aquatica. The sequence goes on along the minus strand of OY856415.1, from coordinate 106,899,798 downwards.
TTACATTTCTCATGCGGAATATAAAGCACAGTAGATAATTGAAAACTAACTACATATTTCACCACATTCTCTATCTAACCCACCACATGCCCAAGGACCGAGGGGAAAGGACTAAGAGACCTCTAACTAACTACTAACTAACTTCTATGTACTTGAGGTGATACATCCTTCAGTTTACACGTACTCACACTAACCTAAAAATTGTTTCAGTAGGTTGGTGAGCTACTGTCTCAGTGAGTAGAATTTCACCCAACCATCACAGATAACTTATTTACGTTTATTAATTGAAATAAATACAAGAAATACCATACTGAGTAAATCTAAACAATTTAACTTAAATAACAGGAAATATCAAAATTTCATCAAGTAACAATTACTGCAAAGCTATTGATACAATTAAATAAGAGGGAATATCAACATTCTATTTAAAGAACAACTGATGCAAATCTGAACTCAAAACCTTTCTAACTCTTTAACTTATCAGAAACTCTGTGAACCTATATGAACGTATTTTATCTTATGCCCTGATCATATGCAGTGTACTCTACATATGAAGACTCTTAGCGAACTACGATCCCACCGTATAAGACTTAGCGACACACCCGGAAAATGCTAAGTCTGACTTTCCATCCTGGTCTGCTACAGGACCCACAGGCTCTCTGGCCTCGCGGCACTGGTAAATGGTTGCACGCTAGACTCCTCCTTCTACCTAAGTACACAGGAGGAGGGTCTCTAAGTCTCCGACCACCTGGGCATATCCCCAGGGTTGAGCCAGGACATGTCTCCGACCACCTAGGCGCATCCCCAGGGTTGAGCCGGGACACTACCTCGAGTCTCCGACCACCTGGGTGTATCCCTAGGGTTGAGCCGGGACCCTACCTCTCAGCCCTCGTGTCACCGAGACATTCAGTAAGTGTTGGACATGAGTCTCCGACCATTAGGGAGTATTCCTAGGTTGGGTCGTTTCACCCCTAAGGCACAGACCTCTCAAAGGGGTTCTACGGTGTCAGTGCCCTTATTCTAATATTTTTTAAATCTAGAAACCTCTTAATACATTGTATTTCTCTCTCTCTCTTTCTCATTTATACTTGACTTTGGTATTTCTATGATACCGAGTCTATTTACTTGAACTTTACAACACGACATGAATATCATTCTAAATTTGACAGAGTTGTATATTCAAAATGCTATAGTATACTGAGAAATCATCATACTATACATGTAGTCAAACTAAAATACTTAAATAGGCAGAATGCATGTCAATTTGGCACTTTATACACTAAAATCATGCAATTGAACTGTTAAGCATCACACATCTCATTCTGAGAATTTTGTATCAAAATACTTGATTCATTGAACACCCTACCCTTAGGGGTTCATTCACCTCATTCACTTAGCACATGGTAACACCCTATTCTTAAGGTTTTCGTTACCTCATTCACTTATAACATGGGAACACCCTATTCTTAGGGTTTCATTTATCTTATCTATTTGATTGTATTTCAAATCACAATACGATATCATTCTAGAACTGACTGAACAGTATACTCAAAATCATTGTGAATACTAAATAATTTCTATATCATGCATACAGGCAGATTTAAAATTCATGAATAACCCAAACTCATGTCAAATTGGCACATACATACTAAATTCATGCAATTGAACATCTTATTGCACTGATAAGAGTAATTAACTTCACATATAAGAAATCATCTGTAGTATTTATCAATTATCCAGACTTTCTCAAAGAACGTGCACATTAACTCTAATTATGGTTTGTGCATCACATAACTTAATTAAGAGTTACTTACGTATCATAATACGAATTATTATTAATAATTAGGAATTTTTACCGATATCCTTGAGAAGCGTGTCAATTTTAGAAAATATTAAATCATTTAAATTAAATACGAACAAGAACGTGCATCTAGGTTTTCTTTGATATTTTTCACATCGTTGCCATTTCTTTGAAATCATGCATCATTTAATTTATAAAATCATTCAGTCCGGGCTTGTACCCGAACTTTCCAGTTTTGATCGTATGCTACTGTTTGACAATTTAACCGAGTAAATTAAGTTTTGATCAATCTTGTAATTTTGCTAATTCACGTCGCACCTATCAGTCAACTACTTAGCATCGTGCCAACATTAATAACCTAAACGTGTAAATTCAGAAATCGAGCGATGTCGGTACTGCCCGACACCTGGGTACACGCTGTTACCCGCAAATAATGCCGATTCAACCAAAAACATTTTTATTTGAGTTAAACGTGATAAATGAGTGAGATTATACTCACCGCGCGTGGGGTGACCACAATTCAACTGAAAATGCATCTCGAGCCTATTTTCGAGAGTCAGCGGGTCGTCTTCTTTCTTAGTTCAGCCTGAATTTCAGACCTGCTCCACGTACAGGTTGGAAAGGGGACTCGATTGGTTGCTGATTTTGGATGGGAGGTGGCGGATTCATACTTAGGCACCAAGACCGAGTTGAAGGCATTGTTTTAGGGGTGCTACTCACGCCAGCTGCTCCAAGTTGCTGTTACAATCATCAAACTACCTCACATACAGGCTGAAAGGGGAGCTGGACCAGCTACTAGCGGTAGCTATTGACCATCGATTCGAGCTCTAGGCTCTTGACTGAGCCCAAGGGCTTTGAATCGTGCTACTCCTCACGCCCTAGGTGGCACAAAGCCATGGCAGCAGCTACCGTTGCTCGGACTAACTGGGGTACTGCCCCTTGCTGCATGGCATCACGGCTAGGGCTACGATGAAGGGGAGGACGCAGGCATCATCGTGGAGGTGTGAGGGTGCTGCGGAGCCGCCCCTCGTCTTCCCTTGGCGGTTGGCTACGTGTTGCAGGTTGGGGCACCGCGCAGTAGATCAAGGTGCAGGTCGGCTGGCGCTAGGGCACTCTACTGCTGCTGGTTGAGGTTGGTTGGGCGAGGAAGAAGGAAGAGGATAGAGGAAGGAGAAGGTAGAAGGGAAGGGCGCTGCTGGTCGGATTTGCAATTCTACAATTGCCCAGACATAGTCAGCTGGATGGACTATACCTGTCACAACTCGGGGTGGAGGACTGGAAGACAACTTTTGCTATTACTTGCTGGAGACTATAGAAGAACCAGAATGCAGCCATCTTTGAGCACAAAGCGATCCCACATCGTGTCCATGTGATGATGTGTAAAGCAGAAGCAGGTGTTATTGTACAAGTGCTAACCACCAATTCTTCATCAGTTGCAGAGGCCAGAGAAATGAGAAAGAAGTTAATGATTCCTAAGGAATCCACTATCATTCATGTTGATGTAGCCACATCGTCAACCACAAACTAATCGTGCATCAGTGCGATTATAAGGAACGCGGAAGGGGACTGGATCAAAGGCGAAGCCGAGAAGTACACAGGCACTTATGCGATGGAAGGGGAGCTGAGAGCTATTATCCAAGGAGCAAATCTGGCATTGCATAACTCTCTGCCAATGGCAACCATCATAAGTGATTCACGAAATGTTGTACTGTGGGTTAAAGACTCAGTCAAGCCACCGAGGAAGTACCTGCTACTAATAGGGAGGATACGGGAGCTACTCCAGCGATCAAGGATTCAAGATCTGGTGCACCAGAAAAGAGACCAGAATAAGCTTATTGACATGCTTGCTAAGCTATGCCTCAAGCAACCTTCTATGCCAACTAAATGGTTCGCGTGCCCTGCTCGAGCTGCTGCAACCCTCTCTATAGACAAGGCACAATTTTCCCTTTCTTTAGATTTCATTTAGTCTCTTATTGTAACCGGTATCCGGTATGAAAAAAAAAGCTATATATATGAACATATCGAGTTGTGGACTTATAAGGAAGTCCCTATCGGCCATAGAGCCATAAGAGAGCCTCCTATCAGTTTGTGGAGCATTGGTTTGGCCCATGATGGGTAAGGCACTTCAAGGACAACTAAAGCATCGATTTGCAACTTGTCTTGGAAAAGATGGAGATGAATATTATAATATAGTTAGTAGAAGAGACTTGGCCTAGAAGATAACTCAAGAGTCGACCCTTGTTTTCTATATTATCCTTGGACTTTTATTTTTTCAGTGAAAGATAATGGTGGCATGCATGCAAGAGCATGTGTCGACCTTGCATGGCTAGGTGGCATGAAGTAACTTAATCAAATGACACCTATTACACTCTTTTCTATCAACCTCAAGTATAAATGCCTTGACCATCACTTGTTAGTGACATTTTTCGGATCTTGGAAAGTGACCTTCCCTCTTGTATCATGCAATACCCTCTATTGTGTCGCCATAGTGAAGAAAGTTGAGAGATAGAGCTTGATATCGGCCAAGAAGAAGAGATATCGGCCAAAGTGGGTTGAAGCAACCAAGTAAGGTGATATCGCCCAAAGTGATTGGAGATATCGTGCAAGAGCTTGGAGCTCAAGTCTTGGAGCTTGGAGAAGACTCATCTTCAACTTTGGAATGTGTGGAGTTGAAACTTGAAGCTTGGTAGCTCTTTGAGAGGCGGGTTGTATAACTTAAACCCTTCAATATTCTTATCTTTTCTTTAATATTGATCAACTTGTTGATTACTTGCAATTTCATATTTCCCTTGACCAATTGATATAATTATGAGTTCCAATAAGTAATTAGGACTGTTTTACATGATTTAGAATAGTTAAATAATGATCTCAATGTTGATGATGATGACATCATCAATGGTTAAATCGATATGGGTTGAGAACCCATGAAACCCAATATGGGTTGAAGGCTTATGAAAACCGATATGGAACCCGACATAGAGGCTTGCCCGATATGAAGTTAGGTCATAATAAGCCCTATGAACGATATGGAGGATTCCTAACAATCACCTTATACACGATATAAAGGTAAAACAATACCCTTGTCCAATATGAGTAAAATCCTAGAGTAAGGAATGGGAACTTGATATGCTTTTGTCCTTTAAAACTCGATATACCTCCCTTTACTTTGTGTCAGGTTAAAGAAAAACTTGGTATCCACCTTGTTATGATTTGAGTTAAAGGTTCTTATCTAACATGGGAACACAGCATGGTAGACAATAAGGGTACATGATATGGTAACAAGATATCACTTCACATGGGTACCCAGTATGGTGAACCCAAGAGGTAAAATGATATGATGTCTGAAGGTGTAACCCGATATGAACCCTGGGATAGGTAAACTGATATGTTGGTTAACATAGAATCACGATATGGCAACTTGATGCCATCTAATGTAGGAACACCATATGGTGAAATCCAAGATATCCAAGAGGATAAACTGATATGTCAGCCCAACATGAAACCCGATATGGTAACCCAAGAGGCAACCCGATATGATGGGAAACTGATATGGAAATTTGGAATGAAAACTAATATGGAAAACTAAGGTAGAGAACTAATATAATATTATCTTGAAAGATATATGGAAAATCCATAATGGCATGCCCGATATGGTTTACTCTAGTATCCAGTACCCCCCTATACCTGATATGAGAATAATGGTCTAATCCATACATAGTATGAAGTTGATTTAAGATGAGAAAAGTTAAAGTGATACTTAACCCTACATGGTTACACGATATGGGGTTAAGGGATATGCCATATACCCGATATGAGGATGTGATTTCACTGTATGATTGAAATCGATACTTGTTAAGATGATATATGCATCTTCAAATACAATAGAATAATGTTATCAATCATGCTACTTGATATGGTAGATATTATCTTATTAATTAAGCTTGTCTATGTGATGAAAAGAATTGATGCAATATTGAGATACAATAAGTTTCATTCAATTTGATAACGATAAGCTGGTAGACCTTAAAGAAGGTGAAATAAGTAACATACACCTTAGGAGGGATGAAAGAGAAACTAAGAATGGAAAGATGATTATATGATTAACCTTTGATAATACTCTGAGATGAGTGGAGTATGAGTTCGGTCTTAATCTTACTAATGAGATATTGAAACCCTAATTGGTTGATTATAACCCTAATTCACAAGAGAGGATGTGTTCCTTAGTATTTTACAGACATGTGTTTCAAATTGTTGGTAATATGATATAATAATCATGCAAGTATCTTAAGGAAATGATCATGGCCAAGTAAGATCTACAGTGTTATATGATACAGATTCAATGAACTATGTGGACTATGTGAATAAATATATGGGTCTGATGACCTAGAGGTAATGATCATCTACTAAGTGGTGACAATACTCAGTGATGAATGAAGGGTTTAAATACCCAAGTTTGATTATAAGAGATTGAGATTCTAAGTGATCTATGTGATTTAGTGAATATGAAAGTATTTGATAAATGCAATTATACTTTCCTTTATAGCATTTGATGTAAAACCTTTTTGTACCTTGATTGATGCTAAAAGATACAGTAATGCACTTAATTAAGCAAGATGAATATTATCATGTAGTTGCCCAGACCATAGATCCATTCAATGTCAGCATTTGCTGAATGGTGAAATGAGTTTTTACTCAAAACGCATATTTGTGAATATGTGATAATATAAGGGTGCTCAGTGGACTCCCAAACTAAATAAGGGTGCTCAGTGGACTCCCTAATTACATCAGGATGCTCAGTGTACTTCTCGATAAAATCAAAATAGGATCGCTTAGTGGTCATCCTGATAATCTGAGAAAGCTAAGTGGTCTTCTCCCAAAGAGAGTACATTCTATGACAGTTACTCTATAGCGAGGATGTCTCTATACCCCAGCATAGCTAATTACAACAGACACAAGATGTCATGCTAAACCAAAGTGTTCTCGTACTGATCGAGAAAGGAGAGGTCTTGATAGCCGGCTCTGCCATTGACCTTGTATGGTACCGATTTTGACTTACTAGTGGTCGGTTGGAGTATGAGCGGTATATCTCGTCTCCTCGGGGCATAAGTATGGACGTGAACATGTAATCAACCGTGTAGTGTATTTGTTTAAGGACCAAATATGAAAACATCGGTTGATGCCTTATTACTTTTATACATCTTAATATATAGATGTTATACTTCTTCATATTCCTTTTTAAGAAAAAGATGACTTATAGATATGTTATCAATATCCTTGCTTTGCACTTAAAGATATACCTATTAAACAAATGGAATACCTGAAATTTAGTTAAATATTATATTCTGTGATAATAATATTGTTGGTAGAGAGTTATATCTCTCACTGGGATAATAGTCTCACCCCGTGGAATCCACAATTGTTTTAGGTGGATGCGGACGAGGGACTAGGAACTGGACTATAGAAGAAGAATCATATTAGCAAGAACCACAGTAGTATTTTAGGTTGAGTACACTGTCTATCAGGGTTTTGTAGATAGATGTCTATGTGTCGTCTCTGTACTCTCAGGTCCTTGGGAGACAGTTCTTAGTGGATTTCACGAACGACTTGAGATTCTGGTTTGCTTATCTTGAGGTTTTTATATTGCTATTGTATATATCAGAGTAACGCAACTGATACTTGTTATCCTTGAGAAGAGACGGCATACTGAATGTATGACATGAACTATGTGTATGTAAGGCTTTGGTACTTTGTGTAAGAATTTACTGGACAAGGATCTATGTACCAAATGGTTTTAATTTTTAGTGGTTTTTGTTAATTTTTTTGTTTATGATAATTCTGTGTTTTTACTGGTGATGGCTTGATTTGTAATCGGGTCATCATAGGTGTGGTGGAAGCTTTGACTGATATGCCGCTACTTTTTTACTCATACTGACCGAGGGAAAGAGATCTTAGGATACCGGCACTCCTAGATCTTGTACGGAACCGAATAGCCCTTCACAGGGGTGGTTGGACTTTGAATGGTACGATTTAAATTCCCCAGGGTGTAATAAAAGATGTAACATATCAGTGTAGTGCATTTGTTTCGGGTTATACACAACGTTTCACATTGGATGATAACCCTTGTTTGTTATCTTTACATAAAGATGATGCTTAGTGCGATTAAGAGATAGTAGATATACTTATTTGTGGATATGCTTAAGATTGTAGATGCGTACATATAATAGACATGGTTATGTTGATAACTACAGTTCTACTGCAGATTATAATCATGATGGTAGCTATCTCATGTTATTAGTTATGTTTAGCATGCTAGCCATGCCTGTGACTGGAGATGCATATATAGCTAATCATTCTTATGCATATATAGTTGTGCTTATGTTGTTATCTCTTCTTATGATGTTGATATGCTCAACCAATTAGACATGCTCATGTTGTTAGCTATGCTATGTTATTAGACTTGTTCATAATTCTAGATATGCAATGCTACTAAATTTCTTATAGTGTTAACAAGATAAAGGATGATAGTCTAGCTAATGACGATAGTTAATATCTAGTCCTTTATGCATTTTGTTAATCATCAGTACTGCTGAGCTTATTTGTTATATCTGATTAAACTTCTTAACTATTTAATTACTTAAAAATGTTGTAATCAGTAAACGTTGTTGGAGGTTATATCTCTTGCTGGGACAAGGGCCTCACCCTTGTGGTTCGCCACATTTTTTTAGGTAATCAAAAGTGACAAAAACAAAGATGTGGAAACAAAGAAGAGCTATAATAATGAATCTTTGAGAAAGTTGATTAGATGTCAAGTGTGTCCTAGAGTCGTCCCTATACTCTCAGGTCTGGGCAGGAAAAGTTTGTATATGGTGTTTCAAACAAATCAGAATTTTGTTAGCATGTTAATGTTTGTTGTGTAGCATATACATATATTATTCTCATGCGTATATATGTTGTGGCTAAGGCGATAGAACAATTTGTATCAAATTCTTGGCATAGTATGGATATAAGAAAGATGTTGGGCTCTTATGCAAATATTTTTGAGTCGGTGCTGACGTTGAAATTGGTTTTAATTTACCCATATTTTTGGGTATGTGATTAATTAGTGATCGATTGTGCTTTATGTTTTGAGTAATCTCATTTAGTGTAACGGGTTCTCACAAGTTGGTATCAGAGGTTTAGGTTCACTAAGTCTACAGGGACACTCAGACTTAGGACTAGGATGATGTTAAAATTAGGAATATGACATAAAAATATGGTGCATACTGCCTAATCTCAGTATTTGGGTGCCCTGGCCAGGTATTCAATTATTAAAGAAAAGGTAAGTATGGAACTCTTAGATTGTTATCTTTCTGATTACTCTAATCAAGTAGTCATTTTGAGACAATCTAAAGAACATGATGAATAAGAAATCATGGTGTGAATATCTCAATCCTACCTTAAAGAAAATGACAATTGCATCATAATCTATCAAACCTAGAATGTTTGGTAACTATAAGAGAAAGATACAACACCATAAAATCTAAATCTGAATACAAATAAGAAAAAGTGGAGTTCTTAAAGATGTGACTCAAGAAGATAATAAAATAAAAGACAGATAATTCTATGCTTATAAAGTGATTCAAGGTATGAAATCCACACAAGATGGAGAGAACTCCAATGATAAGTATAAAATGAGAAGATAAATAAGAACAATGAAAAAGGAATAAGGTGGAACGTGAGTTAATATCAGACCAACCTATGTGTGTAAGAAAGTATTAATGTAAAATAAGTACGGTTATTGAAAGAAATTAAGGCAGATGATCCATGTTTAATGAAGAAAATGTGGAATATGATCATTTACATGTTGATAAGTTGCTGAAAAACATAATAAAATAAGAGAACATACCCAAGTGTGATAAACAGTCATCAAAGAAGGAGTAATGAGATTTGTTAATCATGATGATTCCTATACTTATATGATGTGGGAAGTGTGTTTCCCTTTGTGTCTTTCCTTTCTAGGGCACAACTTTCAAGTGGATCATTGCCAATTGGTACGTGTGGATTCGCTATAAACATGAGGGTGAATAGCTTATTATAGCATATGGTTTCTTGGACTATGGTTCCAAGATCATAACATTTGTGATGATTTTGCTTTTGATCCTTCCAATAATTAGTAAGACTCCTCTTATATGTCTTGAGATTTGTTATCTTGGTAAAAGTAGATGAGAGAAGGATGTGAGTTCCTTATGGCACATGAGGTGGATGCCAAGGTAATGAATCCTAGTATCCAAGATTTATTAATAATATGAGAAATATGTGAAGGTTGGAGATGTTCATTAAATGAACATTCCAAGTATTCCTCTCCCATAGAGAGAGAGGGAGAGAGAGAGAGAGAGTTGATGATGATCCTATAAATGTTGTTTGGAAGGAAAAGCAAAAGTGATTCTATAATGTTGTGTATGGTACAGTGATAGTTGGGCAAGATCACTATCAAGGATAGATGGTTTGTTGGTCAATAGATATGCGATATGTGTTCCTTTAAATTTAACCTATGATCAAATATCAATGGATAAGATTTATATTGGATGACATAATTCACATGACCATGATGAGTTTAGAGCTATGTTCTTTAGACTAACCAATGTACGAATAGAATTTATGAAAAGGAGGAACAGAGTGTTCCAGTCATGTCATACAAGTTATATCAAGCTTTGAATGATGAAATGTCAAAGTATTTCAAATATGGTTAAAAATATGATCAATATTTCTTCAAAAACCTTAGGGTTTCCAAAGAAGCAATACCTATGAGACAAGTCGAACAAGAGTGAGATGGGGTTGATTAAATGTCTATATGGGATCATGATATATCTTCTAAGTAGGTTGTAAATCCTAGTAAGGTGAAGATGGTGTTGTTGTTTCACCCCTAACATGGTTGACTAGTAATGATGTTTCCTTGTATGGAATGATAGGTGACAGCGTTAGCATTTCTTTTGATGCTGAAAAAGAACTGACAAGAGCTCTAGTGTTAGTGTATCAAAAAAAGGATACATTGCCTAGTTTTATGCTCCAAGGAATGGTATGGGAAACATGGCACGATTGGTAAAAAGATAGCAAGTATGAATTTTGAGTAATGTTTTAATACACTAGATATAATTTTAGGATGATAGCTAGAATTTAAAGTTGAACATTACCACTAGAGTTGTACAGATGACACAACAAGTTTCTACAATCCATACTGAGAATGTCTTCTCAGATGGGGGGTTTTGTGCTAACCCAAGATGAGATATGTATGAATGATGTGACATCACCATGATATGTAAGTAACCATGTGAAGGTAATAGTATGAGGTGCAAAGGAAGTACCCATCTTTGTTTACCTTGGATTTTGGGGGAAAAATCCCTGTTAGAGGTTTATAGTTGTAAGGCCCCTAAACTTGCTTAACGAGTTGAATAAGCTTAATTACCATAATTTAATGCTTATAACCCTAATATAACCTTTTTATATGTTTTTAAATCATAATACAAGAATAAGTTTCAAATTTGGTCCAATTTGGACACTGGTTGAGCAAGTTATGCAATTTTATGCACATTTTGGACTAATCTACAATTTACCCAATTGAGAGGCTTTCATTGCAATTTCTCACTTGAATTATGTTCATTGGATATTCTATCATTATTCTTTAGTTTTTTGAGACATTAGGCACCTATTTAAACCTTGGTTTGAAGGTGTTTTCTACAAGGGTATTTTAGGGTTTACCCCTTCACGGATGAGCTACCTTTAGTAGCTATCAACTAATGAATTATTTGATTGGCTGGAAAATTCGACAAAGGAAAGATAAGTGGGTCTATACACATGGTAAGGGAGATTATTTTGTGTGTGCTTATATATTCTTAATAAATTAAGGCCATGGACACTTGCATAGATACTAGAACTTCAACTTTTTCTTTTTCTTTATCTTAAAGTTTCATATACTTATCCCCAAGCACCAAAATGAGCTATTTTCTCTCCACCACTTCCCTCCTTTTCCCAACCCCGTTCTCCCTCTATGCTTCTACAAATTTTTCTATCAAAGGAAGAAGAAAGTGGGGATCTTCTTGGAAAAAGGATCTAGGGTTGCAATTGACTTCATTTTAGGGTTAAAAAAGCTTCCTTTTAGTGATCTTGACCTAAAAGAGTAATAATTCCCTTCTTTCCTCCATTTATTTCTTTGTTATCATTCCTCCCATCTTTCTCCATGTCGGAACCTTGTTGTTCCATTGTAGAATTTCTCTAAAGCTCTAAAACCCTACCTTTCTTGCTCCTTATGCTTATGGTTTGCTCATTTGATGAAGAAAGGTGCTAGATGGACGAGTTCATAGCTTATGGTTGGATTTTACCCTACCTTCTCGAGTTTTATTATGCGTGGGGTTTCATCTTCTCATTATAGGCAAGTTTTATAACTTGCTCCACATTTATTGCTTACCATAAGCTTTCTAGATCACGTTCATGCGTGAAAATGATGATCAATGCACTAAAAAGCTATGCTTAACTTGGATTTCAATTTTTATAATGTTCCCTATTCTCATTTCAGTTGTAGATGAACCTATGATCATGGGTATGTTATTCCTAAGGTATAATATGACTTGTATCAGGTTGGTTTGACAATTTATGGTGCTAAGCACCAATAAACCAATGGTCAATTTTTGGGTTTAAAGCTGATTTCTCATATAAATCCATGACCCTATGATGGTACCATTGCAAGAACCCTATGGTGTTGTCTTCATGAAAACTGATGGTCCTAATCAAAGATGTCAAATGATAGTGACAACCTATGGTCACCCCCTTAGGTCAAGTTTTGGATCAATTAGATGTTTAATGATCAACCATTAAGTACTCTACTGATGTTATCAATCAATGATGACATTAGCATAATATTTAATGAATATAGTGTTGATCTAACAACGTATGGTGACTTAATGTTCACTAATTATGGTGGATCAGGTCTCTACAACCTATTGTGAGTTAAGCATTGTAGTTGTACCATCAATTAAGCCTTATACCAATGGTTTCTTGGGTCACTTGATGTAATGGTTAAACCTATACTATAATTGATATTTTAACATATGAACTTGACCCAATGGTCAACATCTAATGTTTATTCCTCCAATAAAGTGGAATGATGGCTAATGTAATATTTTAGTCCTAATAATGTTATTTATATGGTTTCCTTTATATGATCAACTTAAGGAGCTTACTTGTTAGCAATGGATGGCTTGTTTTAACTGAACAATTGATTGTGGGTTTTACCCTACTCTCAATGGAAATTTTTGTGTTGTTAATCAAGGGATGTCTAGGGTTATATGGTGACTCTTTCTAGAGAACAAATCAAGGACTTCATAGGTGTTTTATCCAAGGTGTTTACTTATGCAAACAACCAATGGTCTTACCTTTCAAATATCAAATGGTTTTGGGTGACATTGTGGTATGGTGATATGGGTTGAATGATGATGGAACAAATGGAGTGTTACCCTTAATAAGGTAGTCTTACCTATTCACTCATATGAATAGAAGGGATGATAATCATATTGTGTTGATATATAACCCTAATGAGGTATAGCTTGTTATACCTAGCTTTGATATAACTAAAAATGATGGTAATTGGGTATGCATTGTCCTTGAATGATTAATACAATCATGGAGTACTCTCTTATTGTTGTTGAAAACCTAGTATGTTATAACATGATGGTTACACCTTGATTTATGTTTGGGTTCATACTTAAGAATAGTATGGAATGTGATGGTGACGCTTCACTTTATGCATCCATAATCCAATGGAAAGTCATACATTTGGGTTTGGGTATAAGTCTGATTAGTAACACTGATATAATTTATCTTGTTGAACCCAACTGTAATTAAAATAGATAAAGATGAATATTCATGTTTAACCTTCTTATATGATGGAATTATGGTGAAATAACCTCCTTAATATGATGATAACCTTAATGTGTTAATTGGTGGTTATCATAGCCACATGGTTGATACTTTCTTATGTTAAACATGTGCATTATGAATATGGTGAGGGTTAATCATATCTAGATTTTTTACATGTTTATGTAATAAAGGAATGTTCTTAATGTTAATATAACCCTACTATGATTGTTTATGAATATCTCCTAGCTCATGAATGTAATTTTGTGCTAATCTAGTGTATTATATGTAAGTAATGTTGTTGAGCCTTGTTATAAGTCATACAAAGATAATGATGATCTTGTAGGGAATAGTATGATCGTCTTAGTGACCTTTGGCATAATTTATCCCTGAATGATATGTAATCCTCTTATGTTGATAAGGGTTGATACCCTGTGATATTGTGAAAAGGATTTATATCTTTTAATAGTCTGATGAGTGTGGTATCATGAATGGCAACTAAATAGTACAATGTGATGATGAGATGAGAAATTATGTTTCACACATTTTATATATTTTGTAGTTATGATATGTATATTCTTGCTAGAAGTGAATTAGGGTTTGTATGTCTACTTGTTTGATGCAGCCTTAATTCACCCAATTGGCATAAGTAATCAATTACAACTCTAATCATGTAATGCCTTTTACTGTAGAGCTATCTTTAGTGTAAGAACTTGTTGTATGGTGAAATGAGTATTCCTAAGGGAAACTCAAATCATATATTGTTGAGTATGTGGGGGTGGTAGGTTGAGGATATATCCTTGTCATCCATAATGCAGATCGTAGAGGTTGGCTATGGTCATGCCTTATACATCTAATGTGATTGAGAACGGCTGCGGTCGTGTCACGGTGATTATAACATGATGTGATTGAGGGCAATTGTGGTTGTACCTCAGATTAGAGGGTTTTGTATACCCTAGTTTCTAGTGTTGTGACCTATACCAAGGGTGGACTAGTGGTTATCAGCTTGACTATATGTCACTGTGGTGGCAGCTTTGACTGATATGTCACTGCCTTTTTACTTATATTGACCGAAGGGAAGAGATCTTAGGATACCGACACTCCTAGATCTTATATGGAACAGAATAGTACAGGGGTCGGTTGGACTTTGAATGGTATGATTAATTCCCCAGGGCGTAATAAAAGATGTAATACAGTAGTGTAGCATATTTGTTTAGGGTTATACACAAAGTTTCACATTGGATGATAACTACTTGGATATTTAACCCTACATGGTTACACGATATGGGGTTAAGGGATATACCCTATTCCTTATATGAGGATGTGATTTCACTACTTTATTGAAATGGGTACTTGTTAAGATGATATATGCATCTTCAAATACTATAGAATAATGTTATCAATCATGCTACTTGATATGGTAGGTATGCTCTTATTAATTAAGCTTGTCTATGTGATGAATAAAATTGATGCAATATTGAGATATAATAAGTTTAATTCAATTTGATAATGATAAGCTGGTTGACCTTAAAGAAGGTGAAATAAGTAACCTACATCTTATTAGGGATGAAAGAGAAATTAAGAATGTAAAGATGATTATATGATTAACCTTTGATAATACTCTGAGCTGAGTGGAGTATGAGTTCGGTCTTAATCTTAATAATGAGATCTTGAAACCCCAATTGGTTTATTACAACCCTAATTCATAAGAGATAGTATTTTACAGACATGTGTTTGAAATTGTTGATAATATGATATAATAATCATGCAAGTATCTTAAGGCAATGATCATGGCCAAGTAAGATCTATGTTGTTATATGATACATATTTAATGAACTATGTGGACTGTGTGAATAAATATATGGGTCTGATGACCTCGAGGTAATGATCATCTACTAAGTGGTGACAATACTCAATAATGAATGAAGGGTTTGAATACCCAAGTTTGATGATGACAAGAGATTGAGATTCTAAGTGATCTATGTGCTTCAGTGAATATGAAAGTATTTGATAAATGCAATTATACATTCCTTTGTAGCATTTGATGTAAATCTTTTTTGTAACTTGATTGATGTTAAAAGATACAGTAATTCACTTAATTAAGAAAGATGAATATTATCATGTAGTTGCCCAGACCATTGATCCATTCAGTGTTAGTATTTGATGAAATGTGAAACGAGTTTTTACTCAGAATACATATATTTGTATATGTGATAATATAAGGGTGCTCGGTGGACTCAAAAACTAAATAAGGGTGCTCAGTGGACTCCCTAATTAGATCAGGTTGCTCAGTGTACTTCATGATAAAATCAAAACAGGATCGCTCAGTAGTCATCCTGATAATTCGGGAAAGCTAAGTGGCCTTCTCTCTAAGAGAGTACATGCTACGATAGTAACTCTATAGCGAGGATGCCGCTATACCCCAGCATAGCTAATTCCAGCAGACACAAGATGTCATGCTAAACCTAAGTGTTCTCGTTCTGACCAAGAAAGGAGAGGTCTTAACAGCCAGCTCTGCCATTGACCTTGTATGGTATCGATTTCGACTTACTAGTGGTCGGTTGGATTATGAGCGGTATATCTCATCTCCTCTGGGCATAAGTATGGATGTGAACATGTAATCAATCGTGTAGTGTATTTGTTTAAGGACCAAATATGAAAATATTGGTTGATGCCTTATTAATTTTATACATCTTAATAGATAGATGTTATACATGTTCTTCATATTCCTTTTTAAGAAAAATATGACTTATAGATCTGTTATCAATATCCTTGCTTTGCACTTAAATATATATCGATTAAACAAATGGAAGACTCGCAGTTTAGTTTTATATTATATTATGTGATAATAATATTATTGGCAGAGAGTCATATCTCTCGTTGGGATAATAGTCTCACCCTGTGGGATCCACAATTGTTTTAGATGGACGCAGACGAGGGACTACGAACCGGATTGCAGAAGAAGGATCGTATCAGCAAGAACAGCAAGAGTATTACAGGTTGAGTACGTTGTCTATCAGGGTTTTCTAGATAGATGTCTATGTGTTGTCTATGTACTCTCAGGTCCTTGAGAGATAGTTCTTAGTGGTTTTCACGAACAACTTAAGATTTTAGTTTGCTTATCTTGAGGTTTTTATATTGTTGTTGTAAATATCAAAGTAAAGCAACTGATATTTGTTATCCTCGAGAAGAGACGACATACTGAATGTATGACATGAAATATGTGTATGTACAGCTTTGGTCCTTTGTGTAAGAATTTACTAGATAGGGATCTATGTGCAAAATGGTTTTAATTTTTAGTGGTTTTTGTTAATTCTGTTGTTTATGATAATTCTGTGTTTTTAATGGTGATGGCTTGATTTATAATTGGGTCGTTACAGCTGTGGTTGAAGCTTTGACTGATATGCCACTACCTTTTTACTCGTACTAACCAAGGGGAAGAGATATTAGGATACTGACACTCCTAGATCTTATACGGAACCGAATAGCCCTTCACAGGGGTGGTTGGACTTTGAATGGTATGATTCAAATTCCTCAGGGTGTAATAAAAGATGTAATACATCCGTGTAGCGTATTTGTTTCAATTTATACACAACGTTTCACATTGGATGATAACCCTTGTTTGTTATCTTTACATAAAGATGATGCTTAATGCGATTAAGAGATAGTAGATATACTTATGTTGTGGATATGCTTAAGATTGTTGATGCGTACATACAGTAGCCATGGTTATGTTGATAACTACAATGCTACTGCATATTATAATCATGATGGTAGCTATCTCATGTTGTTAGTTATGTTTAGCATGCTAGCCATGCCTGTGACTTTTTTTTTTTGGTGCACGTAGGTGTTGCCTCTTTACTATTTCAAAAAAACACGGGTACAAGACTGTAGCCAAAAGGGAAAAAGAAAACAAGCTGTACAGAAAGCAGAAAAAACTAGCTACTCAAAGCTTTAATGTCGTCTAAACAGACCTCCCAGAGTTTCCAACTATCTGTGCAAATACCCCTGAAAGTCCTCGTATTCCTTTCTTTCCAGATCACATGTATAATGACACAGGCCGCAATCTTTTCATTTCCTTTAAGGTTAAGTAAATCTGTAAAGGATTCAAGGACCAACGGTCTGCTACTATACCTCCTCCAGTGCGCCCAAAAAACAGCCGCAAAACTACAACCAAAGAAAAGATGAGCTGCATCCTCTTCACAAGCACAGCAAAGAACACATCTGGATGCCAGCTGAAAGCCTAATCTTTTAAGGTAATCAGTAGTCGAGATCCTCCCAAGGAAGCATTTCCACAACAACATAGAGAATCTTCTCGGCATATTTCTCCAAATCCAATGCCCCCACTGAACCTTTTGATGTTTCTTTCGAACCATACTCCAACAATCTTTCAGCTTGCACGACTTCTGTAACCCAAACAGAATTTGGTCATCCTCACCATCATGAATAGGCATATCCTTCACTAAGTCATTCAACAGAAAGGAACCACGAAAAGACGGTATGTTCCACCTTCCATCTTTCAGATAGGCTTCAACTTTGCAATTTAAACCAAGCCCCATTCTAAACATAATATCAGGATTAACCAACTCAATGATCTTCTTTTTGCCCCTAAGCCACGGATCTCTCCAAAACAGAAACTTCTTTCCATTACCCAAGCTAAAAACGATTTCTTCTAAAAGAACATTTCTTAGCTCAAGCATCCTCCTCCACAGCCATGCATTAGAGGCTCTAGAGCTTACAGACCAAATCGATTCCTCCTTGATGTATCTACCATTAATCCATCTTACCCATAAACTCTCCTTCTCCGTAGCAATGTCCCAAAGATTCCTTATCAGACCAACTTTAGACCATTCATCAATGCGTCTTATACCTAGGCCACCCTCGTCTTTAGGCCTACAAATAGAATCCCAAGCCACAGTATGCAAATGTTTCTTTTCATCCGTATCTCTCCATAGAAAATCTCTCATAATCTTCTCAAGATGATTAACAACAGACTTCGGAAGGGGGAAAGCAGAAGTCCAAAAGATACTGTAGGAAGATAAAGTTGAAATAATCAGCTCCACTCTACCGGCTTGAGAGAGCAGCTTTCCTTTCCAAGCGTCCAGCTTTGAAAGGAATTTATCAACAATAGGCCTGCACATCTCCTTCGTAAGCCTCCCAGTAAACAATGGCACTCCCAAATAACGGACAGGCAGAACACCAATCTCCATGTTTAGAATACTACTCAACTCCTCATTAGTAGCATGCTTGCTTGTAAAAATATGGCTTTTCTTATTGTTCAAACGCAAACCAGAAACACTGAAGAAAGTATCAAGAATATCTTTCACACACAAAGCATTCCTTCTATCAGCTCGAGCAAACAATAATAAATCATCAGCAAAGATAATATGGGACACATCCACAGTACCAGCAGAAATAGGACACCACCTATCCTTCCTCAATTCAGAGTTAATAATAGACGTCAACCCCTGCATAGCAATGACAAAAAGCATGGGAGAGAGGGGGTCGCCCTGTCTCACTCCATTAGTAGCCATAAACTCCTCAGTAGGAACCCCATTCACCATAACTCTATAAGTAGCAGTAGCAAAGGACTCCTGAATCCAATACAGCCAGCACACAGGAAAACCCATTTTACTCATCAAGAAGAGGATATAATCTCTCCTCACAGAATCATATGCTTTGGCAAGATCAGCTTTCACACACATAAGACTTTGAGAGCCTCCAAAGGTACTAAGAACTTCATTCGCCAATAAAATCGCATCACCAATATTCCTACCCTTCACAAACGCCACTTGGTTAACATCAATAATCTTGGGCAGGACCAAGGCAAGACGATTAGCCAGAATCTTAGCAATAACTTTGTAAATCGTATTACATAAAGAAATCGGTCGAAAATCCTTGAGATTGATAGCACCCTGAATCTTAGGAATCAAAGTAATGATCGTACTATTGCATTCCTTGAGAAGTCTACCAGACTTGAAGAAATAAAGGATAGCACTAACAATCTCATCCCCCACCACACTCCACATCTCCTTAAAAAAGAGTGCGTTAAAGCCATCAAGCCCTGGGGCTTTATCATTACTCAAATTCAAAAACACCTCTTCAACCTCCTTTCTCTTCACTTCCCCACACAGGAGATTAAAGCTATCATCATCAATCTTCGGCAGCACCCATTCCTCTCTCCAATCAACAATGTCCATAGTTGTTCCATTATAGAGGCTATAATAGAAATTCTTGATATTTCGCCTAATATCATCAGACTCGTAAGTCTTGTTGCCCACATCATCAATGAGAACATTTATATTATTACAGATTCTTCTAGTTTTCATCGAGGCATAAAAGAAGGCAGAGTTTTTATCACCTTCCTTTAGCCATTGGACCCTGCTTTTCTGACGTAACAAGCTTTCTTCATCGCATAGAGCCTTAACAGTATCGTCCCTTAAACCAACCAGCTTTCTTTGTAAAACAGCATTACTCGGATCAGCATCAACAGCCCTTTGTAACTCAAACAGCTCGCTTTCCAGCTCTCTAGCCTTAGAGAAGAAATTACCAACAACTTCTTTATTCCATTTCCTCAAAGCACATGCCACACCAAACAACTTCCTGTAAACAACATACATAGGAGTCCCAACCACATCAACATTTCGCCAGGCCTCAGTAACCACTTTCTTAAAAGAGTCTTGCTTCGTCCACGCATTAATAAAGAGAAAATTGGAACCTCCTTTCTTCTTTGTCCCTAGTCTGAGCATGAGAATTTTATGATCACTAACCACAGCAGGGACCACTTCACCCCAACAGCAAGGAAAGGCAGAAAGAAAATTAATATTAGTAAAGATACGATCAATCTTGGAGAAAGTGCTCACACCTCTTCTGCTATGACTATCCCAAGTGAAATAGAAGCCTTTGGTTTGCATCTCAATTAAGTCCACATCAGCAATAGCTTTATTGAAGTCCATCATGCTTCGAGAAGAAGGTGGTTGTTTACCGGACTTTTCCCTAGAAAGCCTAACGGCATTAAAATCACCAACAACACACCAAAGAACAGGATTCTTGTTCTTAATACAACCAAGAGACTTCCATAATAAGGTACGATCAGCATCAGGATTAGCACCATAAACAGCAGTTAAATCAAACTTCAGGAGGTCCTTAGATAATCTACAATGGATGCACTGCTCATTACACAGAATCACCTCAATATCCATATCCATGTCTTCCCAAACAATAAGAATGCGGGTATACAGGTACAAGTCAGAGTTATCCAGAAACTTAGCATTGGACCAAATACTATCAACAAAATCTTTCACATCTTTCTTTTGGAGCCTGGATTCAAGGATAATATAGACATTCGCCTTATTCCTCCTCACTTCTTCCCGAATGCGGGGTACTTTATTCCCTCCCCCCCTCACATTCCAGGAACAGATCGTAAGAGACTCAACCATTAGGGGGCAAGAGAGGAGAAACAACAATCATCTCAGCCGCAGCCACAGATGTAGGAACAAACTCATTCAGAATTTTCCCCTCATCGAAATTTGAAAGAGGGGAGAACTTGTTCAACGATTCTGGAATGGATCTAACTGAACTCTTACCAATACCTCTCGGAGCCGACTTAGTTTTCTTCTTGGCAGCCACCCATTCTGCTCCTAAGGTCGCTTCTGGTGTAACCTTCTCCCTGGAACTGATCGACGGTTCTGAAACACCCTCAGCAGCAGTCACAATAATATCGCCAGCAGCCTCTGACACCTGAGGAACAAGAGCAATTGAGGGATCTGGAATACCCTCCATGGCATCGCTGAAAATATCCAACTCATCTTCTTCAGCATCAACCTTCGGAACCCATTTTTTAACCACTTTCTTTCTAAGGGAGTTTCCATCCTTCTTCACAGCATCCTGACACATAGACTGTTCATGTCCGAAGAGACCACACGTCGAACATTTGGCAGGCTCCCACTCATATTCAAAGGAGATAGAATCAATTTGACCATCATCGCTTTCTATCTGGAGCTCCTTAGGATATGAGAAGTTTGAAGAGATAATCACTTGAATCCGAGCAGACTCCAGTCTAAGGAATTCAGAAGTTAGTCTATCCGGTCGCAACGGAGTACCCAAAAATGAGCCAATCTTACTGAACATTTCCGAGTCCCAGAGCTCAAGCGGAAGATTGTAGATCTTAATCCAGATCGGGATTTCGTTGAGCTTTACCTTCTCAAGGGGTTCACCTCGCTCCCACTTCTTAATGATAAGAGGCCTACCCGCTACAAACCATGGACCTCCATCAATAGCCGTCTTCATATCCTCATCATTATCGAACATAACTATGAACAGACCCTTGCCACGCGATCTGACTTCAATCGACCCTTTTGCCTTCCAGATTTGAGCCAGGTGCTTCACCAGAGTAGGCCAGTGCGGCTTTAGACCCACTACGTACCCAGCTGCCGTTCTTCTCCACCTAGAGATATTTCTCTCAGCGATCATTTTAGGATAAAGCAGCTTCCCCTCCGATAGACGGAACTCAGTCTTCTTCAGAACAACAGGATTATTCACCATCTTCTCCTTAAACAGGATTGCCCAGCTAAGCGGCGCTTTCGGATCAGGCTCACCGGTCCCAGAGGCCAACCCAGGATCAGGAGGGTTCGACGCCGCCGTCTCCTTTGCGAGTGCCGCCGCCGTCGCCCCCGCAGTCGCCCCCTCAGTCACCCCCGCAATCGCCTCAGCGCTCATTTCTCTCCAACCATAGCCATGCTTGTGACTAGAGATACATATATAGCTAATCATGCTTATGCATATATAGTTGTGCTTATGTTGTTATCTCTTCTTATGATGTTGATATGTTCAACCAATTAGACATGCTCATTTTGTTAGCTATGCTATGTTATTAGACTTGTTCATGATTCTAGATGAGAATATGCTACTGAATTGCTTATAGTGTTAACAAGATAAAGGATGATAGTCTGGCTAATGATGATAGTTAATATCTACTCCTTAATGCATTTTGTTAATCATCAGAACTGCTGAGCTTATTTGTTATATCTGATTAAACTTCTTAACTGTTTAATTACTTTAAAATGTTGTAATCAATAAACTTTGTTGGAGGTTATATCTCTTGCTGGGACAAGGGCCTCACCCTTGTGGTTCGCCACATTTTTTTAGGTAATCAGAAGTGACAAAAACAAACATGTGGCAACAAAGAAGAGTTATAGTAATGAATCTTTGAGAAAGTTGATTAGATGTCAAGTGTGTCCTAGATTCGTCCCTTTACTGTCAGGTCTGGGTAGGAAATGTTTGTATATGGTGTTTCAAATGAATCAAAATTTTATTACCATATTAATGTTTGTTGTGTGGCATATACAAATATTATTCTCCTGTGTATATATGTTGTGGCTAAGGCGATAGAACAATTTGTATCAAATTCTTGGCATAGTATGGATATAAGAAAGATGTTGGGCTCTTATGCAAATGTTTCTGAGTCGGTGCTAATGTTGAAATTGGTTTTAATTTACCCATATTTTTGTGTATGTGATTAATTAGTGATTGATTGTGCTTTATGTTTTGAGTAATCTCATTTAGTGTAACGGGTTCTCACAAGATGGTATCAGAGGTTTAGGTTCACTGAGTCTACAGGGACACTAGGACTTAGGACTAGGATGATGTTAAAATTAGGAATATGACATAAAAATATGGCGCATACTGCCTAATCTCAGTATTTGGTTGCCCTGGCCAGGTATTCAAATATTAAAGAAAAGGTAAGTATGGAACTCTTAGATTGTTATCTTTCTTATTACTCTGATCAAGTAGTCATTATGAGACAATCTAAAGAACATAATGAATAAGAAATGATGGTGTGAATATCTCAGTCCTACCTGAAAGAAGATGAGAATTGCATCATAATCTATCAAAACTAGAATGTTTGTTAACTATAAGAGAAAGATACAACACCATAAAATCTAAATCTGAATACAAATAAGAAAAAGAGGAGTTCTTAAAGATGTGATTCAAGAAGATAATAAAATAAAAGATAGATAAGTCTATGCTTATAGAGTGATTCAAGGTATGAAATCCACACAAGATGGAGAGAACTCCAATGATAAGTATAAAATGAGAAGATAAATGAGAACAATGACAAAGGAATAAGGTGGAACTTGAGTTAATCTCAGACCAACCTATGTGTGTAATAAAGTATTAATGTAAAATAAGCATGGTGTTTGAAAGAAATTAAGGCAGATGATCCATGTTTAATGAAGAAAATGTGGAATATGATGATTTACCAGTTGATAAGTTGTTGGAAAACATAATAAAATAAGAGAACATACCCAAGTGTGATAAATAGTCATCAAAGAAGGAGTGATGAGATATGTTAATCATGATGATTCCTATGCTAATGGAAAGGAACCCAGAATGAAAAGGGTAAAATGATACATAAGAAGATGTAACTTGCATAATGAAAATAGAATTGGTTACCTTTTTGCTAGTGACCCTCGAACAATGCTTCTATGATGTGGGAAGTGTGTTTCCCTTTGTGTCTTTCCATTCTAGGGCACAACTTTCAAGTGGATCATTTCCACTTGGTATGTGTGGATTCACTACAAACATGACGGTGGATAGCTTATTATAGCATAAGGTTGCTTGGACTATGGTTCTAAGATCATAACATTTGTGATGATTTTGAGTTTGATTCTTCCAATAATTAGGAATACTCCTCTTATATGTCTTGAGATTTGTTATGTTGGTAAAAGTATATGAGATATGGATGTGAGTTCCGTATAGCACATGAGGTGGATGCCAAGGTAATGAATCCTAGTATCCAAGATGTATCAATAATATGAGACATGTGTGAAGGTTGGAGATGTTTATTAAATGAATATTCCAAGTATTCCTCTCCCATAGAGAGATAAAGAGAGAGAGTTGATGATGATCCTATAAATGTTGTTTGGAAGGAAAAACAAAAGTGATTCTATAATGTTGTGTATGGTACATTGATAATTAGGCAATATCACTATCAAGGATAGATGGTTAGTTGGTCAATAGATATGTGATACGTATTCCTTTAAATTTAACCTATGATCAAATATCAATGCATAAGATTTATATTGGATGACATAATTCACATGACGATGATGAGTTTAGAGTTATGTCCTTTAGACTAACCAATGTACAAATAGAATTTATCAATAGGAGGAACAGAGCGTTCCAGTCATGTCATACAAGTTATATCAAGCTTTGAATGATGACATGTCAAAGCATTTCAAATATGATAAAAAATATGATCAATATTTCTTCAAAAACTTTAGGGTTTCCAAAGCAGCAATAGCTATGAGACAAGTTGAACAAGGGTGAGATGGGGTTGATTAAATGTCTATATGGGATAATGATATATCTTCTAAGTAGGTTGTAAATCCTAGTAAGATGAAGATAGTGTTGTTGTTTCACCCCTAACAAGGTTGACTAGGAATGATGTTTCCTTGTATGGAATGACTGGTGCCAGCGTGGGCATTTCTTTTGATGCTGAAAAAGAACTGACAAGAGCTCTAGTGTCAGTGTATCAAAAAAAAAGATGGATACATTGCCTTTTTTATGATCCAAGGAATGGTATCGGACACATAGCATGATTGGTAAAAAGATAGCAAGTATGACTGTTGAGTAATGTGTTAATACAATAGATATAATTTTAGGATGATAGCTAGAATTTGAAGTTGAACATTACTACTAGAGTTGTAAAGATGACACAACAAGTTTCTACATTCAATATTGAGAATGTTTTCTCAGGTGGTGTTTTTTGTGCTAACCCAAGATGAGATATGTATGAATGATGTGACATCACCATGATATGTAAGTAACCATGTGAAGGTAATAGTATGGTGTGCAACGGAAGTACCCATCTTTGTTTACTTGGAATTTCAGGGGCAAATCTTTGTTAGGGGTTTATAGTTGTAAGGCCCCTAAACTTTCTTAACGAGATAAATAAGCTTAATTACCATAATTTAATATGTAGAACACAAATTTAACCTTGAGATATGTTTTAAAATCAAATGACAATCTTAAGTTTCAAATTTGATCCAATTTGGACACTGGTTGAGCAAGTTCTGCAATTTTATGCACATTTTGGACTAATCTACAATTTACCCAATTGAGAGGTTTTCTTTGCAATTTATCACTTGCATTACGTTCATTGGATATTGTGTCATTATTATTGAGTTTTGTGGGACATGGGGCACCTATTTAAACCTTGGTTTGAAGGTGTTTTCTTCAAGGGTATTTTAGAGTTTACCCCTTCACAGATGAGCTACCTTTAGTAGCTATCAACTAATGAATTATTTGATTGGCTGGGAAATTCGACAAAGGAAAGATAAGTAGGTCTATACACATGGTGGTGGAGATTCTTTTGTGTGTGCTTGTATATTATTAATAAATTAAGGCCACAGACACTTGCATAGATACTAGAACTTCAACTTTTTCTTTTTCTTTATCTTAAAGTTTCATATACTTATCCCCAAGTACCAAAACGAGCCATTTTTTCTCCACCACTTCCCTCCATTTCCCAACCTCATTCTCCCTCTGTGCTTCTGCAAATTTTTCTATCCAAGGAAGAAGAAAGTGGGGATCTTCTTGGAAAAAGAATCTAGGGTTGCAATTTACTTCATTTTAGGGTTGAAAAAGATTCCTTTTAGTGATCTTGACCTAAAAGAGTAATAATTGCCTTCTTTCCTCCATTTATTTCTTTGTTATCATTCCTCCCAGCTTTCTCCAGGTCGGAACCTTGTTGTTCCATGGTAGAAATTGCTCTAAAGCTCTAAAACCCTACCTTTCTTGCTCCTTATGCTTATGGTTTGCTCATTTGATGAAGAAAGGTGCTAGATGGATGAGTTCATAGCTTATGCTTGGATTTTTTACCCTACCTTCTCGAGTTTTCTTCTTTTTAGGGTTTCATCTTTTCATTAGAGGCAAGTTTTATAACTTGCTCCACGTTTATTGCTTGCCATAAGCTTTCTAGATCATGTTCATGCTTGAAAATGATGATCAATGCACTAAAAAGCTATGCTTAACTTGGATTTCAATTTTTATAATGTTCCCTATTCTCATTTTAGTTCTTTATGAACCTATGATCATGGGTATGTTATTCCTAAGGTATAATATTGTTGGTATGTATGCCCTGAGAGCCAATTATGGGATGATTGGTGGGATACATTAAGATTGATTTGATAAACATCAAAGGCAAGCTTTCAATTCTTTCTGGTTTAGTCATATGAGATAGTGATAGAACAGATTGAATCACTAGAGGATGACAGTACTCAATGACGTATGCTTTCAGGTTGAGGACCTAAATGATGAGATCATATGGATGCTAAGAGTTTGTACATTCTTATTATGTCCCTAGTCAGATTTCATTATGGAAGGTAGATAGACAGAAATGACACACAAGACTAGATTGTGGTGTTGGTTGATGGCAGAATCTCATTAGTCATGATATAGAGATATCAAACCAAACACATAGGTACTTGTTAGAGAACAAGTGTACCGGACAGACCCACTGTGAGTTTGACACATGGAACCATGACATGGTAGTCACAGTCAGTACTCACAGTGATGGTGGTGAGTGTGATTCTTTGACCTAAAATCACTACACTCAACACATGTCGTTGGGTACACTTTGACATCATCAAACGCAGTCCTGAAACATGGGTTTTTATAAAGGTGATGATTGGGTGGCTTTGACACATGGGGATTTTGATGGGTGAGTGATAGATATGGGATTTGTCCCTCCTGAGGGAGTTTGATATCCATGGCCGCTGGATGAGTAGGATTGAGAAAGGCGTGCACACATCTGTGAATCAGTATGTGATATTAATGTCATAACATATCTCTTCCAATCCACTCTGAGATCAAGAAATTGAATGAACGTTGACAGGATGACTTTTCCATGCCTCGAGTTCATTCGGGATATCAGTGACAAAGGAATTATACATTCATTGTAACAGCATACACAGATTGTAGGATTGAAAGTTGTTCTCCAACTTTTGATTTCACTTGGGTAGCACTGATGTGTGACTAGGCACCTCTCTTTGCTTGTGAAGTCGTAAGTGTTATGGACTTTCACTGCCAATGTGAAATGGACCTGCAGGGTCACACACATAGGATTTAACCTGGAAGTGGAGTTTGTCCACAAACAATGTTTAGATTGATTACTAAAGGAGTTTAGTAGTTCAATTAAACACTCAATCAATTGATAGCTCAATATCATAGTGTTCAAGGTGTTGGAACGATTGATTAGAGTATCGGATTGATTGAAACTACAATTGACTGTTTCTGTACAATCTGCACTCCCAATCGATCGGCTCATGTGATGAACCGATTGGCTGAGCTTGGTAAACTGATTGGCTCAGATGGTGAGTCGATCGGCTCAGGACATGTGAAATGATAGGTTCAAGTCTTGAAACAATCGGTTCAAGTGCTCCAAATGAGCGAGTTGGGAAAGTAAGATTGGTGAGAAATTTCCTTTCGTTTCACTTGTCCAATTTGATTGGAACAAGGATTGGTACTTGGATCAATTAGAAACAAAAGAGGAAAAGTCAATCAAGAACTGACCAGGGCCGCGAACCGATCGGTTCAGAAGTGAACTGACCATTTTAGGTGTCCCAACCGATCGGTTGAGGTGTTAAGCGATCGGCTCAGTTCCCCAACTGACCGTTTCAGAAATGAAACGATCGGTTCAGGTTGCACAGTTGGTTGTTTTTGTGGAAAATCTCGAACCCTTCTACTCCTGCTTTAGTCCCGCATTGCCCGGGATAGAGAACCCTATCCCATGACCCTCATATATATACGGGTATTGGGGGCTTCTCTGAAAACAACTCAGTGCAACCAGTTGCTATGTGAAGTTATCGTTCTCTCTGGTTTTGGTAACCGAGAGAGCCCGAGCAAGTGCTACCTGATAAGGGAGGCACAGCAAGGGAAAGACAACTATAGAAAAGTGACTGGTGGCAGGAGAGTGTGTCAGTGACTAGTATGCCGATAGGAGGGTGCAACTCCTTTCGATTCCTTATGGGACAAGGAGATCGGAGTTCCAGGTGGTCTGTGTGGACTACTTTAGAGGCGGGAGACTTCTGCCGCTCGGAGGACAGCTGTCAATCCTGACAGTCCCGGTGAGACCAGGAGTCGTCAGTCCTGGTGCGACCAGGAGCTGCAAAGACACCTTCCAAGACCGGAGGTGAAGACCGCACAAGGTGTGAGGTATTGTTGCCGAGCAAGCCTCGGGATAAGGTATGATTCCACAAGCCATCCTTTCCTATTATATAGACATTGATGTGATTCCTTCATTCTGGGTTTGGTGGGAAGAAATTTTTTTATTTCCGCTACCTTCTCTGCCTCCCCTAAAACCCAACAGTGGTATCAGAGCCACGTCAACTGCTCTATATTTTAGGATTATCAATATGATCAATTTTGGTTTGTCGCCTTTATTTATTGCATACGATGCGAATAAAATTGGCTTTATGCATGTCAAATCCTAAATCCACAAATCCAAATATACATATATGATGTATGAATGCACTCGATACGTGTCGCCTTAAACAAGTTTTGTGGTGGATGTATAGAGTGGTTATGGATAATAAACCCTATATGTGTATGGTTGTATGTGGTTGCTTGCATCTCGGTTTGCGCACTAATCTTCCTTCTCCTATTCCTAATGTAACTCAAAATAATTCGAAATTTCTTTCCTACCTTTGCTCCCCCTAAATGTAACTCGGGGTTTCTCTTTTTACAATGTAAAATAGGATAGATTTTATTTCCTATTATGTCAAAGAACAGCGGACATCCTGACGACAGCTGAGACGATCGGTTCAAGGAGTGAACCAATCGGTTGACGTTCCATACGATCGATTCAAGGAGTGAACTGATCGGTTGATGATCGGTTCGAGGAGTGAGATGAGCGTGTGGTGGCCATGAGGATATACACGACGACCGGGCGAACCGATCAGTTGGAGGAGCCAACCGATTGGCTGGTGGCACCCAGATGACCGGGCCAGAATGAGCAAGTCATTCATGTGATGAGTTGATCTACTCGAATGGCTATAGCATAGAGTTCATCTTGTACAGTTTGCATGTGATGTAGACCTAGATGACTGTGATTCCTCTTGGCTCGAGGAATCACATTAGGATGGCCATAATCATCACTTTTATTGTTTCCTATGTTTTCTGTGGGATATAGCATGTATATGATACGTACTATATATTGTGGTGATTGGATATGTATATGTATATAAAACCAAATCCCTCATTAAATATTAAGTTTTAGATTCCTTCCAAATGCAACACGCATGAAAAGCTTGATCAACCAAGTGTGGGCACGCCCTAGCGTGGTGCACCGTCTATCTCGTGGAAGTATGAAGGATGGATATGTGGGTCTGCCCTAGCAGGGTGCATATTCATCGTGTTGGCTTTGGGTCGGACTTAACAAGGTGACCTAGATAGGATCTAGAACCTTGAGGCATGGAGATGCTCATGGCAAGGAGTTGCATATGACATCTTATCAAGAGTTGCATATGATGTAATTGGCAAGAGTTGCCTACCTGGAAGATCTAAGTTGTGGGTGACAGCCCTAGCTGGTCCATGACTTAGAGGATTTCAGGATCTTGCCCACTAGAAGATTGTACGCTGCAATCTTCTGAATTGATGGTGAGGGCTATCAATTTGAACTAAAATAGTGGGAGTGATAATTAATTAAAGGCATAATTATATCGTCAACCATTCAAATCAATCAAATAAGTCAAAATGAGTTTTGGACTAAAATTGCATATTTTCCTTTTTGTAGTACAAATGACAACAAACAACAATCACTTTTCTTTGTGATCGGTCCTTGAAAAGGACAAGCTGAATGGAACAAACTTCCACGACTGGTTTAGGACATTGAGAATTGTTCTCACTCAAGAGCAAAAGCTCTTTGTCCTGGATACTCCAATTCCAGAGGAACCTGCTCCTACTGCACCAAAGGTAGAAAGGGATGCTTACAAGAAGCATTCTGATGATGCCATTGATGCAAAGTGCTTGATGTTGTGCTCTACGAACCACGAGTTGCAGAGACAACATGAGAACATGGGTGTGATTGAGATGATTTAGCATCTTAGGAACATGTATGAAGATCAAGCACGGCAAGAGAGATATGATGTCTCTAGGGAACTGTTCAAGTGTGTCATGACAGAAGGAGATCCAGTTCATCCTCACACACTCAAGATGATTGGGTATGTGGAGAACCTAAAAAGACTGGGATTTCCACTGAGCCAAGAGTTGGCTACTGATGTGATACTGCAATCGTTGCCAGAATCCTACAGTCAGTTTGTGATGAACTACAACATGAACAACTTTGATAGGCCACTGTCAGAGTTGTTGGGCATGTTGAGGACAGCCGAGACACAGATGAAGAAGGACAAGCCTAAGTCTATGACGATGATCAACAGCAAGAAAGGCAAGTCCTAGCACAAGGGCAAGGGCAAAGCTAAGGAAGGTTCTGATGCTAGCCAGCAGCCCAAGTCGTCTTCAGCTCTCAAGGCCAAGGGAGGCGTGACCAAGAAAGGAAATTGCCAACATTGTCAAAAGCCAGGGCATTGGAAAAGGAATTGTCCTCTCTATTTGGAAGAACAAAAGAAGAAGGAGGCGACAGATGTCTCCACTTAAAGGTGTCATGAAATAAACTTGTAACAATTTTTGAGGTATATGATACCAAGATGTAAAGTGTAAAGCACTCAATAAATGGGGCAAGTGTTTCCACCATGGATAGGAGTACTTTAGTTTATTTTCAACCATAAAGGAATGTAATAGAGTTATGAACTGCTATTTCATATTTTCCAATTGATAGAAACACTTTATTTTTGCATATTGTATGACAATGATAGTAATTAATAAAGTTGATGTTTCATTCTTTCTAAGATATGATCTTTGTGGCAATACCTTGTTTATCTTGTGGTATTTGATATACATAAGATAAAATGATACCCAAAAGTTATAGATAACTCAAACAATCAAGTTAGCATAAATCATGAAAAATTCATTTCTAGTTTCCATGTGATGGATAAATCTAGACTCTTTTGGTTAGAGAACCAGTAAGAGACATGAATATCTTGGATATGATTAATCAATCTTCACTAATGTTAGTGGGAGAATTATTATCCTTTTAGGTATAATACATGTGATGTATTTACATACCTATTGGAGCAAATGCTAAATACTTCAAATGGTGTTTAGAGAAATACCAATATGAATATCTTGAAGTGTTCAAGAATATCATAAATGAAGTACGAATTTGGTAAAGTGATTAATTCTTGATGAGATCAATGAATGAAATACTTAGACCAAATGTTTGAGAACCATATGAGTGATTATGATAGTGTATCATAGTGAACTCATGATTAAGGCATGGTGATGTCTAAATCAAGAAGGAGTCATACTCTAAGGAGTTATAGAATGATTATCAAATAACAAAATCTTCTTAAATAAAGAATACCCCACACTAATAAAGGACATTAAGAATCACAAGGGTTGTGAGTTCTCAAATTCCTTGACTGATACACCTCGATTATCTATGAGATGAGTTGGTCATGTGATGAGTCAACTATCTAGATGAATATGAGGAACCAAATTTTGGGTTATGGTTTATGACCATTACTTCCTAAATGACTTCCATGTGAACCATAAGGTATGACCTTGATGGTAGCACTCATTGGGATGAAATCCATAAGTGCAAATAAGTCTTAAGCATTACGACACATGGATGACATTTTGAGAAGGATGATGCTTGTTAATTACAACTTAATGACTAAGAGATTTGGCATATGGATACTAAAATCGCATTCCTATGAAGAATAAAACAAGGATGTGTACGTGACACAACCTGTAAGGTTTATGAATCCTCTAATGCAAATGAAGTCTATAAGTTACAATGGACTAATCAATGTGATTGATTACAAGCAACTCAGAATTGGATCTTTACTTTGATGATATAGTCAAAGGGTTTGACTGATATGTCGAAGATAAAGAAGGGATATGTAATTTAGTGGGAGAGTATTCACATTCCACATGTTGATGTGAAATGGAAATGTTCTAAAATGGAAATGTTCTAAAATGGAAATCCAAAGTGGAAATTATCTTTCAGGAATATAGAGAAGTTTCCTATGAGATAGGAATAGAGATCTATAGAGATAGTTCTCGAAAAACCTCTTGACCTAAAAGAGGAGAAAACATACATTGGCAATCTATACTGAAGGGTTCAATGTGCACAGATTCAGTGGGAGAAAATGTGTCCATGTTACATGGAGTTAGTATCCCAAGGCCAAGTGTCCAATTCTTATGAAGAATGGGAACACTAAGAATAGATATAGATCTATCATGTATGTAATCATCCCATCATCTTGCATGTATGGACATGGCAAGAGCAAAATGCATTCATCATCTTATATGTAGTACACGACAATATGATGTGCTCATCCTGATAACTCGTATGTGGGACATGACGAGTGGATGTCTGTCTAGCTCCAGTAAGGGTTACTTGAATACCATGAGAACTTGATAAGTACTTGGGAAGTACTAGTTCTATGGAAATAAGGGAGAGTTCACTGTAAAGAGTTACATTGATGCAAACTTTTGAAAAGGACAGAAAATTAAATCGCAAAATATATATGGGATATATAAAGTGAATGTTTGTTGATAATTAGAAATGTTCCAATAAAACCGTTTAAAAGGAAATGTCGAGTATCCGTGTGTTAGAGAACAGCAGTGGATACGATATGGATCTAGGAGTTCATAGAGATGAACTTATAGATATTCCGCTCATTGATGACAAGTATGGAATCCTTGGTCATGCAATGTGGTTAAAGGTTAGCAAAAGAATACTAGATCACATATTACAGCAGCTCCATCTCATACGTATGACGTACAACGAAGAGATGTGAGACATGCAATTAATACTGACTTTGGCAAGGTATTGCCATAACTCAATGTGTAAGCACTGGAGCATAGTAACATGTGGGACATGTTTGAAGATCACTATGAATATGATTCAAGGGTGATTGGCTCACAGTGCAAGTGGGAGTCTGTTGGTATGTATGCCCTAAGATCCAATCATGGGATGATTGGTGGGATACATTAAGATTGATTTGATAAACATCAAAGGCAAGCTTCCAATTCTTTCTGGTTCAGTCATATGAGATAGTGATAGAACAAATTGAATGTCTAGAGGATGACAATACTCAATGATGTATGCTTTTAGGTTGAGAACCTGAACGATGAGATCATACAGATGCTAAGAGTTTGTACATTCTTATTATGTCCCTAGTCGGATGCCATTATGGAAGGTAGATAGACAGCAACGACACATAAGACTAGATTGTGGTGTTGGTTGATGACAGAATCTCATTAGTCATGATATAGAGATATCAAACCAAACACATTGGTAGTTGTTAGAGAACAAGTGTACCGGACAGACCCACCGTGAGTTTCACACATGGAACCATGACATGGTAGTCACAGTCAGTACTCACAGTGATGGTGGTGAGTGTGATTCTTTGACCTGAAATCACTACACTCAACACATGTCGTGGGGTACACTTTGACATCATCAAACGCAGTCCTGAAACATGGGTTGTTATAAAGGTAACGATTGGGTGGCTTTAACACATGGGGCTTTTGAGGGGTGAGTGACAGATATGGGATTTTTCCCTCCTGAGGGAGTTTAATATCCATGGTCACTTGAGGAGTAGGATTGAGAAAGGTGTGCACGCATGTGTGAATCAGTATGTGATATTGATGTCATAACATATCTCTTCCAATCTACTTTCAGATCAAGAATGTGAATGAACGTTGACAGGATGACTGTTCCATGCCTCGAGTTCATTCGGGATATCAATGACAAAGGAATTATACATTCAATGTAACACCATACATAGATTGTAGGATTGAAAGTTGCTATCCAACTTTCTATTTCACTTGGGTAGCACTGATGTGTGACTAGGCACCGCTCTTTGCTTGTGAAGTCATAAGTGTTATGGACTTTCACTGCCAACGTGAAATGGACCTATAGGTTCACACACATAGGATTTAACCTGAAAGAGGAGTTTGTCCACAAATAATGTTTAGATTGATTGCTAAAGGAGTTTAGTAGTTCAATTAAACACTCAATCAATTGATAGCTCAATATCATAGTGTTCAAGGTGTTGGACCGATTGATTAGAGTATCGGATTGATTGAATGCAATTGACTGTTTCTACACAATCCACACTCCCAACCGATTGACTCGTGTGATGAACCGATCGGCTCAGATGATGATTCGATCGGCTCGGGACATGTGAAATGACCGGTTCAAGTCTTGAAATGATTGGTTCAAGTGCTCCAAACGAGCGAGTTGGGAAAGTAAGATTGGTGAGAAATTTCCTTTCGTTTCACTTGTCCAATTTGATTGGAACAAGGATTGGTACTTGGATCAATTAGAAACAAAAGAGGAAAAGTCAATTGAGAACTGACCAGGGCCGTGAACCGACTGTTTCAGGTGTCCCAACCGATCGGTTGAGGTGTCAACCGATCGGCTTAGGTCCCCAACTGACCGTTTCAGAAATGAAATGATCGGTTCAGATTGTGCAGTTGGTTGTTTTTGAGGAAAATCTTGAACCCTTCTACTCCTGCTTTAGTCCCGCATTTCCATGACCCTCATATATAGGGGTATTGGGGGATTATCTAACAACAACTCAGTGCAACCAGTTGCTCTGTAAAATTATTGTTCTCTCTGGTTTTGGTAACAAAGAGAGCCCGAGCAAGTGCTACCTGATAAGGGAGGCACAACAAGGGAAAGACAACTGCAGAAAAGCGACTGGTGGCAGGAGAGTGTGTCGGTGACTAGTACGCCAATAGGAGGGTGAGACTCCTTCCGATTCCCTGTGGGACAAGGAGATCGGAGTTCCAGGTGGTCTGTGTGGACTACTTCAGAGGCAGGAGACTTCTGCCACTTAGAGGACAGTTGTCAATCCCGACAGTCCCGGTGAGACCAGGAGTCGTCAGTCTCGGTGCGACCAGGAGCTGCACAGACACCATCCAAGACTGGAGGTGAAGACCGCACAAGGCATGAGGTATTGTCTCCGAGCAAGACTCGGGACAAGGTATGATTCCACAAACCATCATTTTCTATTGTATAGACGTTGATGTGATTCCTTCATTCTGGGTTTGGGGGGAAGATAATTTTTTGTTTCCGCTGCCTTCTCTGCCTCCCCTAAAACCCAACAAATATGACTTGGATCAGGTTGGTTTGACAATCTATGGTGCTAAGCACCTATCAACCAATGGTCAATTTTAGGGCTTAAAGTTGATTTCTTATATAGACCCAAGACCCGATGATGGTACCTGTTACAACTTCAATTTTGCATATGTTTTCATAATTGAAATATTATGATTTTATAAATTTGGACTTAATTGAAAAGATTGTATGCTTTGCTTCAAAGAAGGGATTTCTTTGCAAATCTCCCTTTCTTTGCAAAGAGGGAAAACGAGATAAAAGATAAAGAGAAATTCTTGAAACGAAATCTTATAATAAAAGAATAAATAAGATAATGTGAAATAATGGATGTAGATGCATCTAGAAGGATAATAAGAATCCTTAAAAAGGAATTTTGAAATCTTAGGATTTCTTGGGGTTCAAGGAGTCCCAATGGATAAGAATAAAGAGAAAATGTAAATAATAAAAAATAAGAGGATAATGTGATACATAATTAATGAATTGTTGGTATTATTAAAAAAAGAGGTATTTTCTTCTATAAGGGAGTATAATTTCGTGGCCAATGAATTAAAAGCCAAGCACAAAGGGAATATACGTGATGATTTTCAGATTTGTCTTTATATAGGTGTGATAATGTACGATTCCTTAATAAACAAGGAATGTGGTTTAATAAGGAAGAAACCTAAGGAGTAAGTGCATGATGTTAAGGAAAGTATTCTTTTACAATTTGAGAGACTGGTTTCCTTATGGGTAAAAGCATTGAGACGTAGCTATTCCCCCTATATAAGGGTGAACTCATAATCTCAAGTTTAAGAAAGATCTCGGGCATCTCATGATGGTGTCCGTTCAACCCTATTTTAGGGGTGGTGTGACACCTGGAGCAATGCATAGCAATGGAGCAAAAGTATAAACAGAGTATGATGCTGCTACGACGTCAGAGAGAAGAACGGCCCAGCACCTGCATGACGCAGCAGGTTGGCTGTAGGATGACCTTGTTTGCAGGCCTTGCGGGCTTGAACCAGCCATCTTGGCTACGATCCAGAGGTTCCCCACGTGCGTAGGAGCGCAGAAGAGGCAAAGGATCTCCCTCCGATGGCTGTCAGGTCTGGGGAAGGGGAAGCAGTCCGCTCCCAACCCCTTCTGTAGCGGCATCATTAGGTTTCGTAAGGAGAGGGATGATCAGGCTGCTTTGGACAGTTATACCCCTCCCGGGTATGAAGAACCAGCCGCTTAAGTGAGGGCAAAAGGGTAATTCCATTATAATTCAGCCGCAACTACATGATGCATGGAAAGACTGACGTGGCAGCCTGCCTTTGGTCCAAGTAAGTAATTTTTGTAAAAATCATATCTAATTAATGGTAGCTTGGATGGATGCATATAATATATGTATTTTGCTCAAAAAAATGTGAGGAATCCATTAAAAATATATTTAGATCCTAATTCGGCTTTCAATTCAAAAAGTACGTAAATATGCTAGCTTTAATGGTTTAATTCATGAGAAACCCTAATCAATAATGATTAATGAATTAGGAAGGGTTATTTGAATGTTTAAGTTGATATTAACCTATTGATTACAAAAGGACACATTAGATCTGAAAGGATGATCTTTATGCATAGATTGATTAATTTAATGTTCTATGTACACAAATAAGCTTTAATGGGCCTTGAAACCCTAATGTTAGTAATTATGTTTTGTAATGGCTTTAATTGTTCAAATCTATAAATTGAACTGAGATTTGATGATTCTAAGCTATTTTAAGTATAAAAGTTCCTAATTGTGGATAAATACCCTTAATTTGGTAATTAGGGTTTCCTAATGGATAATTGTGGAATTAGTAATAAATAGAGTTCATATGTAAATTAGACCATAATGAATTATGAGTTGTTAATCCAGAAGAAACCAAAGATGATAATTAGCCTTAATGATCTGGATATGACTTTTTTTGGTCGGATGATCTGGATATGACTTAAAAGGATAAAGATAGTAGTTTTAGTGTAAAAGAAACATATTAGACTTAAATTACATTCAATTGTGCCTATGATGTTGAAATTAGGGTTTGTCAACTAAAAGGGCATTAAAAGTGATAAAAGCTTTATGGAGGCTAAAACCCTAATAAAACCCTAAAGTTGGCCTAGAAATCCAAAGGTGGAATCCAAGTCGATCTTGAGAATGTTTTGGATAAAACAATGACATTTGTATGTTATGTTTTAATTTCAGGATATTGTTGATTACTTGTATGATTGTTCTTGAATATTATTGCTTGGACATCAAGTTGCTCTAGATCAGGTATGTGGTTATGCATATGGTTAATCGCTTTAGTTTCACGGCGATTCTCAGATGTTTTATCGGTCGCCTGAAAATAACTTCTTTGGATGACTTTTATTTCATGCAACTATAAAGTGACTATGACTATCATCCAAAATATGTATACCTAACTGACTCAGATCATGTTCCTCCTCTATGGCTTTGCTAATGATGAAAAGGGTAACCTAATTTATGATCTACCTGTTAGGTAGGACCATCAGGTTATCAAGAGTTAGTGATTGGGCTACTTATAGGTAGTGCCATGCAACTCTTTAGCATATCATGAGTTAGGGATTGGGCTGCCCATGGGTAGTGCCATGCGACTCATCAACCCTATGTATTGATCTACATGTTAGGTAGGATCATGGGGGTTAATTGGGATCTACCATATGAGAGGTAGTATCCAAGTCCACTGCAGGGACAGCACAGAGGCTAGGGTATGTATGGATTGAGTAGTTATTCTTAAAACGTAAACTTGTTTGTTAAATCATAATTGCTTGCAATATGTTGTTATAACTAATTGCACAATTATTGTTTCCCCCACATATCGGTATATTCATTTATGCTGACCGAAATTTTGTTTGTCGGCATTTTAGGTACAAATTGAAAAAAACACACAGTAAAGTGGCATATTGTGAAAATAAGAAATAAAGTGCAAGGAGGATTAGTTAGAATAGAATCTAGATGTGGATAGGAGTTAGATATCCAAGTTTTTGAATAAGGCATGCAAAGTTTTATTTTATTCCAGCTTTCAGTATAGTCATGGTAGAATTTAATAATTAATATTGATTATTTGTCGAACCATTGATTTGGAAAATTAGGATAATGACTCTGACCTCTTGGTCTCCCTTAATTGGGGGTTACCGGGAGGCGGGGTCATTACATTTGGTATCAGGTCCTTGGTTCCTCATTTAATCTTTAGTAATTATTAAATTTTACAAATTCCATAGAACCGAGGGAGTTATTAGAGGATTTTCTGAAAGATGGTGGTGTCTAGAAAAGGATCACGTCTGGGGGCTAGAAATATTTTCCTATGCATTGCTAGTCAAAATACGAGGACTCCCAGATTTTTGTGACTGCCTGGCCAATGTCTTAGGATCTGACTCGAAATAAGATACTTTTAGGACTCTCTCATCTATTTTTGTCCCTTCTCAACCCTAATTCTGTTAAGATTCTAAGGTTTAGGGATTTTCTCTCTCTTCCTCACCCTCTTGAGGTCAGGGTATGTATAATAAGGTTCAGGAATCCTCTGAAAAATTAATGAAAAGCATGTCAATAAGATGTCATGGACATAAGCTTAATAGTTTAAGCATAAATTAAAGAATAGTTGCATGCTTAGGTCATATGACATGTGTTGTCATGCCCTCAGGAGAGACCTGAGGTTAGACCTTCTTGTCAGGAGGATGAAGTAGAGTTGATTTTAGAGGAAGAGACCTCCATTAAAGGTAGAGACCTAGCACATCCTCTGAGGATGAGGCTAACCCTAACCCTAAGTGGAGGTTAGAGAGAGAGATGGCATGATGAGATGGATGTCATGGTCGACCATGTGTGTGGGTTGACATGATTTTGGTTTTGGATACCTATGATAGTATGATCCATGTTAGGTTGGCTGACCTAGTACCTTTGGCGACTCAACCCTGTGAAGGGTCATGCACATTAGAGTGAAGGGTAACTCCTTCATTCATGAGGTTAGTAAAGAACCTATAGAAACCCTATGGGCTTATATGAGCATGGCATAGTATGCAGCCTGAGTACGTTAATAGTTATCAACCCAGACCTGAAGGGCATGATGGATAGCTTATGAGATAAGCATGAAGAGCTCTGGATAATCTTGAGAGTACATACATTTCACCCATGTAAGTGTATGCATGTGAGCTTGGTCCACCTTAGAGAAAGAACCTATAGTAGTAGGGTTGTTTGTAGGGTTAGCTCTGGAGAGAGAGCAAGACCCGAGCTAGAAGGATGGAAGCCTAGACTACGAGATATGAGGAACCCTGAGAAGTTGAGTATGTTTTGACCTAAGTGGATGGTTGTGGTTGCCTTGTGTAAGGTCCTTGTGGTTTCTTGGTTGCCTTTATAATAACTAAACCCTAGATAAAGGATGAGGCAGTTGGTACCTATGTGCAGATGATATAGGTTCTTATCTTCTAAGGATAGGAAGAAGAGTTCCTTAGACCCTGAGGAGGTTTAGTAATAAGTTGTGAGGCCTTATACCTAGTTGGTTGTACTTGAGGAGGACTCAACTCTGAGGTGTTTCTCGAGTAGAAGTGCATGCCATACCTCATACATGTTTGGTTCATGGTTGGAATGTTGAGCATGCAATTGGATAGCTCTTGCAGAAAAGTGAACCTAGGGTTCTTGGACCTAAGAGGGGAAGTAGTATACCTGATGCTCATGACGAGATTTGAGTTTCTATAGATTCAGGTTTGGCACTCCTCATG
This sequence comes from Alisma plantago-aquatica, assembly GCA_963693085.1. Lineage (NCBI taxonomy): Eukaryota > Viridiplantae > Streptophyta > Magnoliopsida > Alismatales > Alismataceae > Alisma > Alisma plantago-aquatica. Next base: position 106,859,128 of record OY856415.1, on the reverse strand, counting down.
TTTAGAGGAATGGGAACCCCTGATATTAAGGTACATGTTTGATGAACCCCTAACATCTAGGTTGGTAACATGGGTATGTATGATGTTGGTCTGATGTTAGGGAATGAGAACAAGTATGACCTATCATGGAGACCTAGAATGGTTTAGAAGGTGGTCTGTTTGTTAGCTATGTGCCTTAGTGGCTTGCTATGGCTAAGCATGCTCATGTGAATGTAAACCCTAGACATAGGGATGTTTGTGACCTTGGTTGCTACCAAGAGATAGTTCCCTCCCATCCTGGGAAGGGACCCTTCTGTAGGGTATGGATCAGTTTTTATTAGGTTTGAGGTAACCTAAAGAGGTCTCATAGAATCTTGAGAAGCTAAGTGGAGAGTACATAGTATAAGAATGAACTTGTAGACCCATAGATAACCATCTCTAAGTGCATGTGGATGTGTTACCATGGAGGTAACCAGTATGGGGCCTGACTGAGGTTGAAAGGTCGCCATGATCAATACGCAAGGATGTATGTCAGACCACGAATGGCGAGAGACATGATGGAGACTTGGGTAAGGTTTCAAGTTGGATATGTACGATGTTAGCATCCTAAGTCTATCCTAGGGTCAGGTGGGGATAAGACCGATGGGAGAAGGAGTTGCCTAATTCCCTAGTTGCACAAGACCATAGGGTCGGGAGGTAACAATTATCATTGTCTGAGGGTCATGGGTTAGGAGATTGATCACCGTCATGAACGCATGGGACCCAAAGGTCAGATGAGGAGGGCACTCTCTGGATGCATAAGGGAAGAGGGATGACCCCAAAAGTGTCGGCACCCTACAGACCTAGAGGAGATGATCAAGGATGGTACATTGACCCAAGTGTGTTTGAGACCAGTTCTCCATGAAAGAAAACTTGATATCGATATGTTCATGATGTAGAGACATGTGATGAATGTTTCAATTTAAATTTGAAGGTGTAATGGCAATGTGGGATGTACCATCTCTACTCTTAGAACGGGAATAACTCTGTGTTTGGACGGCCGCCAAATGCTTATTTCCTCTCATTATGGGGGTGAGAGATTGGGCAGTATGCATGCCATACACTAAGGATAAAGATGATGTGGTTTGAAACGTTGCTATGATATATGATGATAGAGATAATAGTGTACCCTTGTGGAGTGTACGATGTGTGGGAGGTTTACAAACACCAAGATAACTAAGGTAGTCATCTTATGAGTATGTTCTTGTCATGATCTATGTGGAATTTATGAGTTATATAAGTTTGAGCTTGATAACCAAGAAGATGAGCTCTGAGTTTTCTTGATGAAGATAGACCTAAAGTCCAAGATGTAGGTGTATGTCTTCACTATTACCCATCACATTAAGATGAAAGGAGGTAATGGATTCTCTTGTTGAGATGCAACAATCTTGTTTGGCCCATGGAAAGGCTAGAAGAGGTGGCTAGGTGAACCCTAAGTTGTGAGATATGTTTGGCTAACACTCTGATGTAACAAGATCCGTTGATCGAGTTAGTGGTTGCTTGGTTAGCCAGCCAAGGGCTTGTTGTGATAGAAGGATGGTTGTAGAACCTCAGATGCACTTCTATGGAAAGGAAGGTGATGAAACCCATGACTAGAGTGTTTTAGGGTTTCTTAGGAACCAACCTTGAGGAATCATGACATTCATGAGATCATGATTTTAAGTTCACCATACACCATGGTACTACTAAGATAATAAGTGGTAGTAGTACTTTGGATGCCTAAGAAGTGTATGGAGTTTCATGTTTCTTGTTTCCATGCATGTCAGAAGGTGAAGGACGAACACCAATAACCCATTGAGTTGATATAGAGGATAAAAGTCCCTAAGTGGGAATGGGAGTGGGAATGGGAGTTCATCACTATAGATGTCGTGGTAAGTCTCCAATGGACCGAAGAAGGTCAAGGTTCAATATGGGTTATGGTAGATCGCCTTACCTAGATGACATAGTCTAAGAGAAAGAGAGAGTATTGTCAAGAGATAGATTCGGTTGAACTACATGTAAGAGAGATGGTTCAATTACACAATGATACAAGTTCAAAGGTTCTTGAGTAGGACCTAAAGATTTACTTCCATGCAATGGAAGTAGGTACCAGAAGAACTCGATGCTAGTATGGCTTATCACCCCTAACTGATGGTTAGTATGATCTAGACTAGAAGGTCTGATGAGAGCATGTGTGCTCATTCAGGGTGATACATGGAGATAGTTCTTGTCCTATGTAAGATGTGATGATATCCACCATAGCTAGTATCGGGATGTAAAGAAGCTCTGTAAGGGAGGTTGTGTCGGTCACCACTTCATTAAGATGATGTTGGTGAAGGGATCTCATGAAGGTTAGAAAAAGGCCACAGTGTGTTCAGATGAAGTCTCTTTGATCATGCGATGGCTGAAAGAGAGCCCAAGGGCGACATGAGTCGTGAGCTGATGCAAAGTAGACTGACATGCAGTTCGCTGTGGGAGAATATGTGATATGAAAATCTGACCCCTCTAAGCTATAGCTAAAAAAGTTGATTCCCGACTACATGGGTCCATTTGAGATGGATTGGTGGAGATGGTTATGTTTAGCCTTACCCGTCAAGATAACGTAATGTATGATGTGTTCCACAAGTCCGATCTAGTGCACTATATGAGGTACCCAAGCCATGTGCTAAGCCATGAACCTAATTAGCTTTGAGAGAAGCTGAAATGACCTGAGTCACCTATAAGGGTACAACATACCAAGGTGAGAAAGAACTCAGATATAAGAATATAAGATGATGAAGGTTCTTGGGAAGCACCATGGAAAGGGTAAAGCCACATGGGAGTCATGATGGACATGGGGAAGTCTTATCCTTCTTGTTTATATGTTTGATGGAATTTTGAGGGCAAAATTCCTATAAGAGGGGAAGGATGTTACAACCTCAATTTTGCATATGTTTTCGTAATTGAAATATTATGATTTTATGAATTTGGACTTAATTGAAAAGATTGTATGCTTTTCTTCAAAGAAGGGATTTCTTTGTAAATCTCCCTTTTATAGGAATTTCGTGATTCCTATTATTATATTAATCCAATAATGGATATAAAAGAGAAGAAAAGAAGAAAAGTTCTAATAATAGGAAAAGATACAAGATAATGGATATTAAGCAAATTATTTATGAAAAAAATTGGAAATCTCAAGAAAGTGGCATCAATGGCCACAATTGAGTAAATTTCGTTTACATGTGATTTCTAATGAAAGAAATAGGAAAAGAGGAAAAAAGAGATAAAAGATAAAGAGAAACTCTTGAAAATAAATCTTTTAATAAAAGAATAAGTAAGATAATGTGAAATAATGGATGACATGCATCTAGAAAGATAATAAGCACCCTTAAAAAGGAATTTCAAAATCTTAGGATTTCTTGGGGTCTAAGGAATCCCAATGGATAAGAAGAAAGAGAAAATGCAAATAATACAAAATAAGAGGATAATGTGATACATAATCAATGAATTGTTGGTATTATAAAAAAAGAGGTACTTTCTTCTATAAGGGAGTATAATTTCGTGGCCAATGAATTAAAAACCAAGCACAAAGGGAATATACATGTTGATTCTTGGATTTGTCTTTATATATGTATGATAATGTACGATTCCTTGATAAACAAGGAACGTGGTTTAATAAGGAAGAAACCTAAGGAGTAAGTGCACGATGTTAAGGAAAGTATTCTTTTTCAATTTGAGAGACTAGTTTCCTTATGGGTAAGGGTGTTGAGATGTGGCTACTCCCCCTATATAAGGGTGAACCAATAACCTCAAGTTCAAGAAAGATCTCGGGCATCTCACGCTGGTGTCCGTCCAACCCTATCTAAGGGGTGGTGTGACCCCTGGAGCAATGTGGAGTGATGGAGCGAAAGTATAAACAGAGTATGACGCTCCTACGACGCCGGAGAGAAGCATGACCCAGCACCTACGCGACATAGCAGGTTGGCTGTAGGCCAACCTTGTTTACAGGCCTGACAGGCTTGAACCAACCATCTTGGCTGTGATCCAAAGGCGCCCCACGTGCGTAGGAGTGCGGCGGAGGCAAAGGATCTCCCTCTGATGGTTTTTAGGTCCGGAAAGGGAAGGCAGCCTGCTCCCAACCCCTGCCGCAGCGGCATCATTAGGTTTCGTGAGGAGAGGGATGATCAGGTTGTTTTGGACGGTTATACCCCTCCTGGGTTTGAAGAACCGGTTGCTTTAGTGAGTGCAAAAGGGTAATCCACTTATAAATCAGCCGCAGCTACGTGATGCATGGAAAGGCTGTCGTGGCAGCCTGCCATTGATCCAAGTAAGTAATTTTTGTAAAAATCATATCTAATTAATGGTAGCTCGGATGAATGCATATAATATATGTATTTTGCTCAGAAAAATGTGGAGGAATCTATTAAAAATAGATTTAGATCCTAATTCTGCTTGCAATTAAAAAAGTACGTAAAGATGCTAGCTTTAATGGTTTAATTCATGAGAAACCCTAATCAATAATGATTAATGAATTAGGAAGGGTTATTCGAATGTTTAAAGTTGATATTAACCAGTTGATTACAAAAGGACACATTAGATCTGAAAGGATGATCTTCATGCATAGTTTGATTAATTTAAGGTTCTATGTACATAAATAAGCTTTAATGGGCGTTGAAACCCTAATGTTAGTAATTATGTTTTGTAATGGCTTTAATTGTTCGAATCCATAAATAGAACTGAGATTTGATGGTTCTAAGCTATTTTAAGTATAAAAGTTCCTAATTGTGGATAAATACTCTTAATTTGGTAATTACGTTTCCTAATGGATAAATGTGGAATTAGTGATAAATAAAGTTCATATGTGAATTAGACCATAATGAATTATGAGTTGTCAATCCGGAAGAAACCAAAGATGATAATTTGCATTAATGATATGGATATGACTTAAAAGGATAAAGATAGTAGTTTTAGTGTAAAAGAAACATGTTAGACTTAATTGACATTCAATTGTGCCTATGATGTTGAAATTAGGGTTTGCGAACTAAAAGGGCATTAAAAGTGATAAAATCTTTATGGAGGCTAAAACCCTAATAAAACCCTAAAGTTGGCCTAGAAATCCTAAGGTGGAATCCAATTCGATCTTGAGAATGTTTTGGATAAAACAATGACACTTGGATGTTATGTATTAATTTCAGGATATTGTTGATTGCTTGTTTTAATGTTCTTGAATATTATTGCTTGGACATCATGTTGCTCTGGATCAGGTATGTGGTTACGCTTATGGTTAATCTATTTAGTTTCACAGCAAATCCTGGATGTTTTATCGGTTGCCTGAAAATAACTGCTTGGATGACTTTTATTTCATGCAATTATAAAGTGACTATGACTATCATCCTAAATATTAATACCTAACAGACTCAGATCCTGGTCCTCCTCTGTGTTTTTGCTAATGATGAAAAGGGTAACCTAATTTATGGTCTATTTGTTAGGTAGGACCATCGGGTTATCAAGAGTTAGTGATTGGGCTACTTATGGGTAGTGCCATGCAACTCTTTAGCATATCATGAGTTAGGGATTGGGTTGCCCATGAGTAGTGCCATGTGACTCATCAACCCTATGTACTGATCTACCAATTAGGTAGGATTATGGGGGTTAATTGGGATCTACCATATGAGAGGTTGTATCCAGGTCCACTGTAGGGACAGCGCAGAGGCTAGGGTATGTATGGATTGAGCAGTTATGCTTAAAATGTAAAGTTGTTTATTGAATCATAATTGCTTGCAATATGTTGTTATGGTTAATTGCATGATTATTGTTCCCCACACACCGGCATATTCATTTATGTTGACCGACATTTTGTTTGACGGCATTTTAGATACAAATTGAAAAGACACACTGTAAAGTGGCATATTGTGAAATTAATAAATAAAGTGCAAGGATGATTAGTTAGAATAGAGTCCAGATGTGGATAGAAGTTAGAATCCAAGTTTTTGAAAAAGTTATGGAAAGTTTTATTTTATTCCAACTTTCAGTATAGTCATGGTAGAATTTAATAATTAATATTGATTATTTGTCGAACCATTGATCCAGAGAATTAAGATAATGGCTCTGACCTTTTGGTCTCCCTTAATTGGGGGTTACCGGGAGGCGGGGTCATTACAGTACCATTGCAACAACCCTATGGTGTTGTCTTCATGACAACTGATGGTCCTAATCAAAGATTTCAAATGATGGTGACAACCTATGGTCACCCCCTTAGGTTAGGTTTTGGATCAATTAGAAGTTTAATGATCAACCATTAAGTACTCTACTGATGTTATCAATCAATGATGACATTAGCTTATTATTTGATACTAATTAATGAATATAGTGTTGATCTAACAACCTATGGTGACTTCATGTTCACTAATTATGGTGGATCAGGTCTCTACAACCTATTGTCAGTTAAGCATTGTATTTGTAGCATCAATTAAGCCTTAGACCAATGGTTTCTTGGGTCACTTGATGTAATGGCCGGACCTATACAGTAATTGATATTTTAACATATGAACTTGACCTAATGGTCAACATCTAATGTTTATTCCTCCAATAAAGTGGAATGATGGATAATGTAATATGTTAGTCCTAATAATGTGATTTAGATGGTTTCCTTTATATGATCAACTTAAGGAGCTTACTTGTTGACAATGGATGGCTTGTTTTAACTAAATAGTCGATTGTGGGTTTTACCCTACTCTCAATGGAACTTTTTGTCTTGTTAATCAAGGGATGTCTAGGGTTATATGGTGACTCATTCTAGAGAAACAATCAAGGACTTCATAGGTGGTTTATCTAAGGTGTTTACTTATGTAAACAACCAATGGTCTCACCTTTTAAATATCCAATGGTTCTGGGTGACATTGTGGTATGGTGATATGGGTTGAATGATGATGGAACAAATGGATGGTTACCCTTAATAAGGTAGTCTTACCTATTCACTCATATGAATAGAAGGGATGATAATCATATTATTTTGATATATAACCCTAATGAGGTATAGCTTGTTATACCAAGCTTTAATATAACTAAAAATGATGGTAATTGGGTATGAATAAACCTTGAATGATTAATACAATCATGGAGTACTCTCTTATTGTTGTTGAAACCCTAGTATGTTATAACCCGATGGTTACACCTTGATTTATTTTTGGGTTCATACTTGAGTATAGTATGGAATGTGATGGTGACGCTTCACTTTATGCATCCATGATCCAATGGGGATGTCGTGCGTTAGGGTTTGGGTATAAGTCTGATTAGTAACACTGATATAATTTATCTTGTTAAACCCAACTGTAATTCAAATAGATAAAGATGAGTATTCATGTTTAACCCTTCTTATATGATGGAATGATGGTAAAATAACCTCCTTAATATGATGATAACCTTAATGTGTTAATTGGTGGTTATCATAGCCACATGGTTGATACTTTCTTATGCTAAACATGTGCATTATGAATATGATGAGGGTTAATCATATCTAGATTCCTTGCATGTTGATGTAATAAAGGAGTGTTCTTAATGTTAATATAGCCTTACTATGATTGTTTAAGAATATCTCCTAGCTCATGAATGCAATATTGTGCTAATCTGGTGTATTATATGTAAGTGATGTTGTTGAGCCTTGTTATAAGGCATACAAAGATAGTGATGATCTTACAGGGAATAGTATGGTGGTCTTAATGACCTTTGACATGGTTGATCCCTGAATGAGGTGTAATCCTCTTATGTTGATAAGGGTTGATACCCTGTGATATTGTGAAAAGGATTTAATTATATCTTATAATAGTATGATGACTAGTGTGGTCTCATGAATGGCAAGTGAATAGTACCATGCGATGATGAGATGAGAAATTATATTTCATACATTTTATATCCTTTGTAGTTATGGTATTTAAATGCTTGCTAGAAGTGAATTAGGGTTTGTATGTCCACATGTTTGATGCAGCCTTAATTCACCCAATTGGCATCACTAATCAAGTGCAACTCTAATCATGTAGTGCCATGTACTGTAGAGCCATCTTCAGTGTCAGAATTTGTTGTATGATGAAATGAGTTTTCCTAAGGGAAACTCAGAGCATTTATTGTTGAGTATGTGGGGGTGGTAGGTTGAGGATATATCCTTGTCATCCACAATGCAGATTGTAGAGGTCGGCTATGGTCATGCCTCATACATCTAATGTGATTGAGAACGGCTGCGGTCGTGTCTCAGTGATTAAAACATGATGTGATTGAGGACAACTTCAGTTGTACCTCAGATTAGAGGGTTTTATATACCCTAGTTTCTACTGTCGTGACCTATACCAAGGGCGGACTAGTGGTTATCAGCTTGACTATATGTCATTGTGGTGGCAGCTTTGACTGATATGTCACTGTCGTTTTACTCGTAATGATCGAAGGGAAGAGATCTTAGGATACTGGCACTCCTATATCTTGTACAGAACTGAATAGCCCTTTGCAGGGGTCAGTTGGACTTTGAATGGTATGATTCAAATTCCCCAAGGCGTAATAAAAGATGTAATATAGTCGTGTAGCATACTTGTTTAGGGTTATACACAATGTTTCACATTGGATGATAACCCTTGTTTGTTATCTTTACATAAAGATGATACTTAGTGCAATTAAGAGATAGTAGATATACTTATGTTGTGGATATGCTTAAGATTGTAGATGCGTACATACAATAGTCGTGATTATGTTGATAACTATTCTGCTACTACTTATTATAATCATGATGCTAGCTATCTCATATTGTTAGTTATGTTTAGCATGCTCGCCATGTGTTTGTAACTAGAGATGCATATACTTCTAATCATGCTTATCTAGATAGTTGTGCTTATGTTTTTATCTCTTCTTATGATGTTGATGTGTTCAACCAATTAGACATGCTCATGCTGTTAGCTATGCTATGTTATTAGACTTGCTCATGATGCTAGATATGCATATGCTACTGAATTGCTTATAGTGTCAACAAGATAAAGGATGATAGTGTGGATAATGATGATAGTTATTATCTGCTCCTTTATGAATTTTGTTAATCATCAGTACTGCTGAGCTTATCTGTTATATCTAATTAAACTGCTTAACTATTTAATTACTTTAAAATGTTTTAATCAATAAATGTTTTTGGAGGTTATATCTCTTGTTGGGATATGGGTCTCACCCTTGTGATTTTCCACATTTTTTTATGTAATCGGAAGTGGCAAAAAAAACATGCAGCAACAAAGAGGAGCTATAGTGATGAATCTTTGAGAAAGTTGATTAGATGTCTAGTGTGTCCTAGAGTCATCCTTGTACTCTCAGGTATGGGTAGGAAAAGTTTGTATATTGTGTTTCAAACAAATCGAAATTTTGTTAGCATGTTAATGTTTGTTGTGTGTCATATACAAATATCGTTCTCCTGTGTATATATGTTGTGGCTAAGGGGATAGAACAATTTGTATCAAATTCTTAGCATAGTATGGATATAAGAAAGATGTTGGGCTCTTATGCGAATGTTTTGGAGTTGGTGCTGACGTTGAAATTAGTTTTAATTTACCCAAATTTTTGGGTATGTGATTAATTAGTGATTGATTGTACTTTATGTTTTGAGTAATCTCATTTAGTGTAACAGGTTCTCACAATTGTAAGACCCCTGACCTTGCTTTTTGGTTGAACATGTTTACCTATCGTAATTACCTACTTATAACTTTAACAAAACCCTAATATGTGCCTTGATATCATGTGACAAGCTTAAGTTTCATGTTTGGTCCAGTTTGGACATTGTTTGAGCAAGTTATGCAAATATGTGCTTGTTTTTAATTTTTACGCAATTTACCCATATCTAGGGTTTTTCTTGCAATTTGTCACATTCTTGTTGTGCCTCACATGTTTCATGACATGTTGATATAGTTGTGTTTTGGGTTGCCTTGTTACACCTTGATTTGAGTGATGACAACTCGCCTTATGTTGAGAATAGGGTTTGCTCTCATGGATGTCCTAACTCATTAGTTGACCTTGGGTGTTGACTTATCGGGTGTTGGTAGTCACCAAGTTTTTTTCAGCCACCTAGGGTTGGTGGTCGATAAGACTTCTGACTCATCTTGGTCACCAACATTTATAGGTTTGGCAGTCGATAAGTTTTTTGATCATATTGGTTGCCAAGATTTCTTGGTGGTCGCCAAGTTCTCTAACCCTTAGCGGTCGATTGGTTTCCTAATCATCTTGGCCTCTAAGTTTTCTTATTGTGGTTGTTGGGTTCTAATCAACATAGTCCACCTGGTTGCATGGATGAGATGCTTTCATGGACAAGGTGTTTTAACCTTGGACACATGGCATACATGGATAGACACTTCTCCCTTCTTTCTCTCTCCAACCCAAAGCCTTATATACCATTCTCCTTGCATGCAAACAATCTCTTTGCACATATATCTCTCTCTCTTGCTTATTCCCTTTCTTCAGGGAGCTTGTCCCCCTAGTCTGGTGGAAAAGAAGGGGCCAAGGTAGGAGAAGCTTAGCCGATCTTGCTTGCATGTGCACCTAGGGTTTGGACCTACCCTTGTTGAGGTCATTTTGTGTTTTCATGTTTTGTTCCTTGGTCTTAGTAAGTGAGATATCCCTATTTGCCTTCATTTTATTATTTCATCATCTTCTTTTCTCTTCCTTCTTGGTCAGATCCATGGTGAATCTTTGAGCTAGAGGTTGAAGACACCTTCCTTCTTGTTGCCTTGATCTAGGGTTTGCTTGTTCTTGGAGAAAAAAACTAGCTTGGTCGAGTGGAATGATTAAGCTAGGGTTAGTTCCTTCTTTTTTTGAGCTACGTTGTTGTTTGGAGCTTCTTCTAAGGTGAGTTATATAACTTTATTTGTGTTTATTTCTTTCTCTTATCTTACATGTACATGATCTTGCCCTAAAATGTTTTTCCAAGTAGAAAGAGGCTATCTTTGCCTAGGGTTGAGCTAAGATGGTATATTTTACGTAGATAATCCTTCTTGATGTACCTATAATTCTTCCTTCATGATAGGAAACTTAGACCTTGCATATGTGTGTGACTCTATGTGGTCGACGAGATATTGAATCCATGTTGGTCGTCGAGTTTTGAATTTCATGTTGGTCGATAAGATTTGTATCTCATGTTTGGTCACTAAGTTTTGATTCTATATGATCGATGGGATTTTGATTCATGATGGTTGCCAAGTTTTAAACCTCATGACAGTCTTCAAGAATTTTAAACTATGTTGGGCACGAAGGATTTTGAACTCTTGTTGGTCGCCAAGATTTATACTCCATGATTGGTCGATGAGTTTTTGAGTGGTCGCTAAGGTACCTAACCCCAGTAGTCTCCAAGATGTTTCCAACCCTAGTGGTCGCTAAGGTACCAAATGCTAGCGGTCTCTAATATGTTTCTAACCCTAGTGGTCACCAAGGTACCTAACCCTAGTGGTCACCAAGATGTTTCCAACCCTAGTGTTCGCCGAGATACCTAACCGTAGTGGTCGCCAAGATGCTTCCAACCCTAGTGGTCGCTAAGGTACCTAACCTTAACAGTCGTCAAGATGTTTCTAGCCCTAGTGATCGCCAAGATTTATGACTCTATGGTCACCAAGGGTTCTGACTTCATGGTCGATGAGGTTTTAGACATACTATGGTTGCTAGGTTTTTTTATCCTATGAGTATCAGTCAAGAGTCTTGGTTGTATGGAAACAGATGGCTTGTTAATTTGTTGATTGGTAACATTTAACTCAACCTATTGTTGTTAAACCTAGCCCTAATGCTAGTGAGTGACGATGGTGAATCATACTTAGCTTCCTTATATCATTGGTATGATGTGGAATATTCTCTCTCCATGTTGTTGTAACCCTAATTGGTTACCATATGAACATCATGGCTTCTTAATGCAATGTTATGGTGAACTTTTTATATCACCTATTTAGTGATGGTTGGTTGAACCTTTGGTAAGGCATGGAAAGATAATGATGTTCTTGTAGGATATGATGTGATGGTCTTAATAACCTTTGGGCATGGTTGAGCCCTAACAGAGGTGTAATTCTCTTCTTTATGTAATAGGGATTGGTATCATGTGATGATGTGATAAGAAATGTACCTCATATGTTTTGTATCTAAGTTGCAATTTACTCATGTTTTGTAGTATTTGTTTAGAGTTTATACGTAACTTTATTGATGCAGCCCTAACTCACCTACTTGGCATTAAATAATCAAGTGAACCCCTAATCATGTAGTGCCCTGTATCGTAGATCTATTCCAATGTTAGGACTTGTTGGATGGTGAAATGAGTATTCCTCTAATTGAAGCTCAGAGTTGTATATTGTTGAGTATATGCATGCTTTTGAGGATGGCTATAGTCATATCTTGGAAGGAGATCGGTCGAAGTTGTATCTCAGATGATTATGATTTAGTATATGATATGTAATTGAGGACATATGTGGTTTTGCCTTGAATGATAGGATTTTGTATAACCTAGTTACTAATGTTGTGACCTATATACCAAGGGCGGACTAGGCTATTTTATAGCTTGACTATATATCCCACTACGACTGACTCATATTGACTAAGGGTGGATGAGATCTTAGGATTTTGGCTCTTCTACATCTTATATGGAACTGATTTTGACTTGGTAGTGGTTAGTTGGAGTTTGAATGATATACGTCAAACTCTACAAGACTTAATAAAAGACATTATTCATCCATGTAGTATAATAGTTTAGGGTTAAATACAATTCACATTGGTTGATAACCTTACCTTGCTTCTTATACTGTTAGATGTTATTTTATGTAATAAGAATAAATCTAGTATGTCAAATAATTAATAAGTTATCATGTTAAATATTGGTTATATGCTACCTACTTATCTTGCTTAATATGCCTACATTGTTTAATTAAATAACCTGCTATAATCAATAAGCGTTGTCGAGAGTTATATCTCTCTGTGAGACATGGGTCACACTCTCGTAGGTCACTACATCTTTTTAGGTGATTGTCAACGACATTGTGAGGTCCGCGATGTGGAGGAAGAGCATCTTAAAGGGTAGCAGGATTAGAAGGTTGGCAAGTAGTTAGTATGTCTTGTAGTCATCCCTATACTATCAGGTCTTGGCAGGGGATGTTTTGTAGATGATCAGTATATCAACTCAAGTTTTTGGTTGTATGTTAATAATGTAAATGGCATGTATATGTGAAACAATATGTTTTGTATACAGGTTGTGGCTGAGACCACTGGGAAATTATGTAACTACTTGATATGGTATGTGATGATATGCAAGTTGTTGGACCTTTATGTAAATATTTCTAAACATGATGGTATGTCTAATTGGTTTTAATTACCCATCTTTCTGGCTATGTGGTTAATTGGTAATTGATCGCATGTTTTGTTTTGAGAAATCTTAGGAAGTGTGAAGGGGTCTCACATTTGATAGATAGGATTCATCTTGCCAATTTTCAGATCAAGCCTGACCCATTGATTGAGTTTGTAGTAGCCCAAAGTTGAAAAAGGTGAAAGGCTTGATGATAAAGCCTCAAACACATCTCTCGGTAGGTGTAGATGGTGGAATATGATATGACACTCGCATTTGGGTTCATGAGGATTCCCCTTTGAAGACTTGTATCCTATAGGAGGTTGATGGATCGAAGTATACAACACACCCCGACACCACTAAGATGTTTTAGTACCTGTAACAATACTTTTGGTGGTTAGGAATGAAGCGGGACAAAGATTCATATGTAGCCAGTTGTGGTGAAGGCTAAACACCAATGACCCTATGGATTACTACAATCGATTGAGATTCTTGAGTGGAAATTGGACTAGATCACTATGGATTTTGTGGTGGGTCTTCTAAAGATAAGAAAATACCATGATGCAATATGTGTTGTAGTGGACCGCCCAACCAAGTCAGTGCACTTCCTTGCCCTAAAGATTACTGCCAAGGTGACAACCCCAGCTGAACTATATGTTAGAGAAATATTTCATTTTCATGGTGTTGTGAGTTCAATTATTTTTTATGACCCTAAGTTCACCTCTAAGTTATGGATACAAGTGCACGAAGAACTTTGTACAAGGCTGAAATTCATCACAGCTTATCACCCGCAGACTAATGGATAGTCAAAAAGGATGATCCAGACTTTTAGAAGATCTTTTGAGAGAATGTGTGCTCGATTGTGGTGGATCATGGAAGTAGTACCTGCCTTTAGTTGAGTTCAACTATAACAACAATTACTAAGCTGATAGCGGGATGCCTCTGTATGAAGATCTTTATGGGAGGCCATGTCGGTCACTGCTTCATTGGGATGAAGTCAGTGAAAGGGCCTTGTTGAGGTTAGAGGAACTACAGTTGTATGTGGATGAAGTCACTTTGATCAAGAAAAGGCTAAAGAGAGCCCATGATCGATAGAAGTTGTATGCTGATACAAAGCAGACGGTTTTGCATTTCACTATAGGTGATCATGTGTTCCTAAAAATCTGACCCTCCGAGCTATAGCTAAGAATAGAGGAAATTCGAGCCATGGTCTGTTTTAGATTCTAGAATGGATTGGTAAGGCCACCTATCGTCAAGCTTTACCTCCATAGTATAGTATGATGCATGACATGTTCCATGTGTCCAACCTAAAATGATATGTGAAGGATCTTGTCCATGTGTTGAATATTGAACCTATTAAACTCCAAGGGAGATTGGGATACCCTGAGTCACCTGTGAGGGTATTGGATACCAAGGTAAAAGAGCTCAGGAATAAAAAGATAGAGATGGTAAAGGTTCTTTGGAAGAACCATGAAGAGGATGAAGCCACATGGGAAATAAAGACGGATATGGAGAAGTCTCATCCTAAACTTTTTGTATGATTAATGAATTTTGAGGATAAAACTTTTGCAAGAGGGAAAGTATGTTATATCCTATTTTTCACATATATTTACATACATGAAAAAGTAATTATTTGAATAATAAGGATGTACTGGAAATTTGGTGTTCCTTGTTTTAGTATGGTTTTGTTTTTACACATTTCCCTTTACTCTAAATTTTGTGGTTCATACTACTTTTAATAAACAAATAATGAATATGGGAAAAAGGAAGAGAGAATATCCAATAGAAGTGGATTATAAAAGCTAATGGGTAAATAATAATATAGATATTGAATTGTGTGGATTTTCCTAGAAAAGGTGGTGCTAAAGGCTAGTAATGGTTTGGTTTGGTTTGGTTTTCCCAAAGTTACTAGTGGGAAAACTAATCAAGATAAGAGACATAGGAAAGTAAGAAAGAGAAAAGAATCAATTTGATGCCTAAAATGCACTTTATAAAAGTGAGACTTGTGGATTAAGAAAAATCCTATCAATTTAAGTATTTTATCCTCAAATCTCTTCCACACTTGGATAAAGTTATTAAAGAAATTCCTTCAAAATTTAGGATTAAAAGGATTAATAGAGTGAGAGATATGGATTTTTGTAGAAATCCTAAAGCGCATGGATCATGGGAAATATACCTTAAATGTCACATTTTATTTGGAAATAAAATCAATTTTTTCACTTCATGTGGCACGACAACCATCAGATTGGAGATCTGATGGCCTTGAGCCATCATCAACCTCATACCAAGAAAGGTAAGTCGACATAGTAACCTAACTTCTCCTGTTACTCTTCTCTCCCCCATCAATGCATGAGCAGATCAGGAAACAAGTCATTTGGCTTCGTAAGATCAAGATGAACCCACCTACCCTAGGTTCTACCTATCTTTGAGGGCTCTAGAGGATTCTCCCAATTTCCGCCATGAACATAACCCCATCTCTTGATCCTGAGACTATATAGGGGGTCACATACCCTCTGCAAACCCACAACCATCTCTGTGAGACTCCGCTCAACCTTGCACATCTTATCCTACCCCCGATTGCTCTGCCAACTCATTCCTTCACCGCTACCTCACCCTGCTATCCCTTCAAAGATACCTTCTCCTTACCTCATCAACTCAAACCATCTCTGAGTAATTGATCGCCACCTTCAAGTTCGTTGGAGCACGATGAACATGGTGGTGCCTTCGTTTATTACTGAGAGAGCCCCAGTCTCGGAGTCAAATTGCTCGTTGATTTTTGGAGGTTTCTCATGATCGATCCGAGGTTGAAGATGAGTTGGGGTGAAAGGTCTTCCTGTCTCAGGTTCTCTTCTTTATAGGTAGGTTTAAATCGGTCTTTTCTCCCCTCTTTTTGCTCTAACCATCATGTATGCACGCGAGCAAGGAGCCTTGAGCTGGCGTAAGCCCATTGGTTGACCCAACCTAGTTGGCAAGGCCGTGAAATGGGTGGCAAAAGACCATTAGTTGACCTAGCCTAGTTGGCAAGGCCGGGCCCCCAGCATGTTGCCTAGGTGGTAGCTTGTGATTGGACATAATCATTTAATCTTGTAAAAATGTTAGTAAATAATATGAATGTCCAATAAAGATAAATAATATATGAAAGTTGATTAGAAAAATATAAGGAATATTGCAATAAAATAGTGCTAAGACTTAAATTTGTCTCTAGTTTTAGAAGTGCCTAAAGTTGCTAACTTTAAGATGTTAAATATATGAAAATCCTAAATTCTTGGCTTTAATGATCATAGCATGTTTCAATAACTTTAATGAATAAAGTTAGGTCTTTTTGGATAAAAGAGGCATCTTGACTTAATTTGAGATTAAGTGTACAAAACATCTAATTTAGGATTTGTAGGTTAAAAAGGCACTAAAATAATAATTATAATTAGAAGAGGAAAAACTCTAATGAAACCCTAAGTTTACCCCAAAATCCTAATTTGGAACCCAAATCAGTCTTAATATGGATTTATGAACAAAATAATAATACATGACTATTATGCTTTATTTTAAGGTAATTGTTTGATTGGTTACTTTTGTTGCCTTTTGCTTGGACATTAAGTTATTTCTGAAAAAGTTACGTGGTTATGCTTAAGACTACTCACACTACAATCTTCACTTTTTCCAACACACAAAAATGCCTATTAAGAGCTAAAGTCGTGCCGGTATGGCTCTTTTCCGCCGGAAAAATGCTGTTTATAAGTATGCCGCCAACATATTCACGACATCTTGAAAATTCCTGAAAATAGTCAGAACCGGCTTTACATGTGTGCAGCATGACCAGCATTGCACAAGTGCCTAGAAATAGCATAAGCGGCATTACAGAGATGTAGGGAAACAAACAGAGATGCCGGGGAACAACCTGACCGGCATGACCAATATACGGTTGTCATAAATCAATAGAACGAGCATTACATGATTAGCATATTATTATAACAAAGTATACAATCTTCATTTTGTATTATCTTCCCATTAATAATAGATTTTATGCAATATCATTCATAAGTATCCCAAGTTTGTAGTGAATTCAGAACTATCTTCAAAAGACGTCAATGGCAAAATCATTATTAATTTGGCAAAATATTCAGTACATCTTGTATCCATGTACAAAGGTATCATAACATACAAAAGGGAGATTCACATGACCCATTCACAACAGCGTTGCACGTGAGTACGATTCAACAACATCGATCACCGTGAGTCTTGATTCAACCATCAGCTAGCCATTCAGAATTTCCACTACTCGCAAGGACCAAACTCCACCAGATGGAACACGGCCGGGTGGGTGGGGTGGGGGGGGGGGGGGGGGGGCACGGCCCCCTTTTTTTTTTTAATATATATATATATATATATATATATAATGTTATATTGATAATATATATTATTAATACCAATAGTAGTCACAAATACAGACTTGGTGGAATGGTTTGTGGCTGCAAGCATATCTAAGAGGTCTCAAGGTTGAATCCTTGTGTACGCATTACACGGAATATAGTTGCTATATATATTGTCTTTGATACAATAAAACATAAAACTTGAATTGATGTTGTGGTTAACATACTTGTTCTTGTACTTATGGTCATGAGTTCCATTCGTTTATTATTCATTTATTTTTTGGCTCCCCCACCCACTGACTTCTGGTACCGCCACATCTATACTTTGCCACACTGTAAGGATGATTTTGCTTTTCTAATCTATTTATCATTGCCACAATTCATGTCGCTCAATTGGTCTCCACGATGCATGTGTTCAATTTATATTGTGTGGATGGATGTTTGTCCCACATCTTCCTCCTGTTTGCGTTCCTTGTGACCTCCCTGAGATGTTGAAAGCGGGCAAAATCTGAATCCATATTAAAAGAAAATAACGTCATATGGCATTTCGACCAAAGTCACTTGTATGATGCCAAGGCACATCACGACAAGATTCCATCCAGGCACTAACGGAACACAACCTAACTCACTGCACCAGGGACGAGGTTGTACCTTTGTTAGACGTTGATCAGTAGCAGATTTAGTTTTGTGGTACGTATAGGTTAAAGGTCTAGTCATTCTTATGAGACCAGCATGCCTATAGCTTCATCATCAGTTCATCACGATCTTGCGTAGACTAGTTGTGAGGAATCAACTCAGAAGACTGTCAAAGTCGGAAGTTGCCGTATCGTCTAGCCAGAGATTGGGTCGAATGTACTTCGATATCCCTGCAGTTGCGTGATTGATGCTCTGTTCCGTCTTAATATTTGTGGAACTGACCATACCGCTGCTATAACTTTCGTGCTTATATAATGGACTAAGATTCTATCAAGCTCAGGCCCGTAACGCGCAGGCTCACGCGCGGGGTGAAACCACTGCCCAAGCTGCCGCCACGTGGTAGGTGGTGATTGGGCCGGTTTTTTGGAATTTTGTAAAAAGCAAATAAATTTGTTCGCTTATAACTTTTGATCCGTAATGAATTTTTTAATAAAATAAAAACCGTTGGTTTCGTTACAAAAAATGCAATCTAACAAACTTAATATTGATATATTTTTGAGATAATAAAAATAAAAAAATGATATATATATGTTAATTGACAACCAACTACGGTGCACATACCCATAAATGGCTACTGAAACCTAAATATGGTTATTTGATGCCTAAAATAGTTCACTGACGCCTAAATTTATAATAACGCCCACAAATAGCTAATGATACCCATAAATGGCTAATGACACCCAAATATGGTTATTTGACGCCTAAAATGGTTCACTGACACTTAAATTTATAACGACGCCCACAAATGTCCAATGACACCCATAAATGGCTAATGACACCCAAATATAGTTTTTGACGCCTAAAATGATTCATTGACACTTAAAATTATAACGACGTCCACAAATGACTAATGACACCCATAAATAGCTAATGACACTCAAATATGGCTATTTGATGCCTAAAATGGTTCACTGACACCTAAAATTATAACGATGCCCACAAATGACTAATGACACCCATAAATGACTAATGACACCCAAATATAGTTATTTGACGCCTAAAATGATTCACCTAAAATTATAACGACACCCACAAATGACTAATGACACCCATAAATGGCTAATGACACCCAAATATGGTTATTTGACGTCTAAAATGGTTCACTGACACCTAAAATCATAACGACGCCCACAAATGATTAATGACACCCATAAATGACAAATGACACCCAAATATGATTATTTGACGCCTAAAATGGTTCATTGACATCCAGGATAATGTATTCATATCATTTTTATATTTTTTTGTTAAAAGTATATCAATATTAGTATTGTTTGAATGCATTTTTCATAACGAATCTAATGGTCTTTGTTTCATTAAAAAATTCATTCCGGTTCAAAAATTATAGACAAAACACATTTATTTGCATATTACACAATCCCTAGTGGTCCATCCAATTAAAACATGACACCTCATCACCCCCACCCACCATCAAACTGCTTCCCCCTGCGCGTGATGGTGCAAGCGCACCTGTGCGCGTGATGGTGCAAGCGCACCTGTGCGCGTGACCAAACTATTTTCCTTATATAATAGATCTATTGTTGGTTATACACCCTGGCAACGAAAAAAGATATTACATGTAAAGGTTAAACACAAAAAACATTAGAAAATAATCTAGTCACCACTAGTAACCTTTAATTGGTGCATCGTCTAGCCAGACATCGGGCCGACTGTACTTCAATATCACTGCAGTTGCGTGATTGATGCTCCATTCCGACTTAATATTTGTTTAACTGAACATACCCCTGCGACTTCGTGCATACATGATCAATTTCTGGTACTACGCCTCAATCAATTGCTGGTAATACGCCTCTGTCAATGAAACAAGATACTATCATTTCGGAAATTGAACACATCAGCATTAGAAAATAATCAAATAACATTTATAAGTTAAACACGACAACATTAGAAAATACTTGCATCAGAAATGATATTGACAAAATGCTGCAATTGCATATATATGCACAGTATATCTGAGGTGAAATAAGATAAAAATAGGGTTTGAACTTTAGTGATCAAAGAGCTGCAATGTCCTTACGTAGAAGGTGCTTCGGCATCATAAATGCACTTTTTCTGATCATGAAAATAAAAGGTAATATATGCACGTGAGGTTGGGGAAGCCGTCCCGTAAGAGTGGAAACTAAATAAAAAAATAGTAAAATGATTAAAGAAAAAGCTGAACGGTACTTATTTAGAATATCTTTCTCATGCAGAGTCTAATCTGTATTAATTTTGGTGCTCAACATTGTACAAGCACGATCATCATCAGCGCATTTTCCATGGCAACTGGACACCAAAAGCTTCTTCTCTAGTTTGTCAAACTAGCAAATAGAAAACTTACACTGCCTCCACCTCAGAAACCAGAAATGTTTAAAAATCGCTTTTTAAAACATGCATAATAAGAAGGAACTCAGTTTATCGCACTGAACCAAGTAACTCGAGAGATGGATGCATAAAACTATATAAGATTTATTTCAAATAATGGTTATTGCACTGAACCAAAACATTGGAGGATTGACACATAAAATCCTCAAAGCTTGCGCCAATGCTTGCCTAAAATATGTATAGAGACGGGGAAGATATCAGCTCTTATAGTCTCAACAATTAGGCAATGGTCATGCAACTAATAATATACAAACTGTGTCTCCAAGTTAAATGAGCATTACAACTGAGAAAATAATATAACCATTAAATGAAATATTCTAGTGTTGGACATATTTTAAACATTCACAAGTCAAATTTACAACTAGAGTAACGTTATTTTTATCAGCATGACATATAAACATGAGAACAAGATTGATATCAACTAAATTGGATTGAATCTATACCACTCACACCATATTATTCGCATTATACATATTTTCTAAAAAGTTTTAGAAATATAATAAATCATAGAACATATATAACAAGGTGAACCAAAAAAAATTGTGTACCATGACATTAGCTAGCAAAGTCTTCAGCTCCCACAGGAACGAAACACTCCAAAAAATGGAAAGACCACATGTGATTATCTTTCTCGTACGCTGATTGTAAGAGACATAGTTTTTAAAACTTGATCAAAATTGTGACAATTCCTGGAGGCTTATATCATGAATGATAGTTCTTCTACAAAAAGAAATATAGTTCAAAGTAGCGACAACAATCCCCAACAAGTTGTGGTTGATTGGTACATAACACTATGGGGTGGATGAAAGATCATAACTACCTCCAAATATTGTTATACATATAGAAATCAAAATAAAGGCCAGGGGGCCTAAATCTATAATGCATTCATAAGAGTGCATAAAAACACGCATCCTTGCAAACTCCAAGATCAAAATCAAGAGAAGTGAAAATAGAGCACTAATATATAGGCAAAAATATTGTTTATAATCAAATTATATGTCTGTATGTCTCTTCTTTTGCATATGTAGATGGATTTTGTTTCAAAGTGGAATGCATTTTGGTTCTCCCTGTGGCAGACATTCGCTAAAGATTTGTAGGCTTTTTAGGATATATGTGAGTTCATAACACTGTACGAGGAAGACAGAAATGCTAACAACATTATGGAGGAAGAGGATCCCTCTTTCAAGACCAAGTACATGACCAACAATAATTTAGATAGAATCCTCATTCAATTTAGTGTACATATTAGTTTATTTTCCATTTAGACATTAACACTATTGTCAAGGTTACTCAAGAATTAGCAATTGCATTAAAAAAACACCACACACGACCTTACATTAAACACAAAATTGTAACCAATTATTAATCTAGATAGCCTACACACCTTATTGGTTTTTAGAGTTCAATTTGTGTTTATTGCACATAAGCTCCAAACTGTATGCTATCCTGTAAGTCGAACAATTTTATATATTCCAATACTAAATCAAAGTAACTATCGAAACAAAGTGGGAAATTGTGTTCATATACATGAAGCACATTACATCATATGATGAATTGCTACACTTCACTAAATTCCTTAGCATCAACTGTAGATCAACAATAAAATAGGAATCACACGAATACTCAAAAATTTCTACATGTTGATCCATTTTTTTAGATCCGATATAGATGCATTCATAGATGTTTAGCAACTTCTTAACAAATGAAATAAGACATGAGCAATCAGTTAAAAAAGTACCCAGGATTAATGAGACCTTAGTTTTAGCACTACTGCCTTATATATATATATATATATATATATATATATATATATATATATATATATATATATATATATATATATATATATATATATATATATATATTCGTTCCAATCATTTGCTGCATGAAATGGACGGGTTGCAGATCTGACGAGAAATAGACTGGAGAGAGAGAGAGAGCATGAGAGAGGGGTCTGTTGACTGATGTGAGGGGCCGGTGGCTGAAAAAAGGGTGTGAAAGATAGGACCTAAGAGAGAGGAAGTGGGTGTAAGGAGAGAGAAAAATCAAGAAAGATATATTTGTTTTGCAAATAACTTTCAAATAGTTATATTTTTTAATGAAATAAATTCTGTTATATTCCTGATGAAAAATACATTCCAATAAAACTATCTCAACATATTTTTAAAAAATAAAAGGAGAGAGAAAAATCAAGACAAATGTATTTGTTTTGCAAATAACTTTCAAACCGTTATATATTTTTTAACGAAATAAATTCTGTTAGATTCCTGATGAAAAATGCATTCTAAAAAGACTAATGCTGACATATTTTTGAAAAATGAAAGTAGAGAGAAAAATCAAGAGATATATTTGTTTTGCTAATAACTTTCAAACCATTATATATTTTTAAAGAAATAAACTCTGTTAGATTCCTGATGAAAAATGCATTCTAATAAGACTAATGTCGACATATTTTTGAAAAATAAAATGAGAGAGAAAAATCAAGAGAGATATATTTATTTTGCTAATAACTTTCAAACCGTTATATATTTTTAACAAAATAAATTTTGTTAGTTTCCTGATGTAAAATGCATTCTAATAAGACTAATTTCGACATATTTTCAAAAAATGAAAGTAGAGAGAAAAATCAAGACAAATATATTTGTTTTACTAATAACTTTCAAACCGTTATATATTTTTAACGAAATAAATTCCGTTAGATTCCTGATGAAAAAAGCATTTTAAAAAGAATAATGTCGACATAGTTTTAAAAAATGAAAGGGGAAAGAAAAATCAAGAGCGACATATTTATTTTGCTAATAACTTTCAAACTGTTATATATTTTTAACGAAATAATTTCCGTTAGATTCCTGGTGAAAATGCATTCTAATAAGACTAAAGTCGGTATATTTTTGAAAAATAAAATGAGAGAGAAAAATCAAGAGAGATATATTTGTTTTGATAATAACTTTCTAAATGTTATATTTTTTGACGAAATAAATTTTGTTAGTTTCTTGATGAAAAATGTATTCTAATAAGATTAATGTTGACATATTTTTGAAAAATGAAACGAGAGAGAAAAATCAAGAGAGATATATATTTTTGCTAATAACTTTCAAATCGTTATATATTTTTAATGAAATAAATTTTATTATATTCCTGATGAAAAATGTATTCTAATAAGAGTAATGTCGACATATTTTTGAAAAATGAAAGGAGAAAGAAAAATCATGAGAGATAAATTTATTTTGCTAATAACTTTCAAGCCATTATATTTTTTTAATGAAATAAATTCTATTAGTTTCTTGAGTAAAAATGCATTCTAATACGACTAATGTCGACATATTTTTGAAAAATGAAAGGAGAGATAAAAATTAAGAGATATATATTCATTTTGCTAATAACTTTCAAACCGTTAGATATTTATTAACAAAATAAATTCCATTAGATTTCTTATGAAAAATACATTCTAATAAGACTAATTTCGACATATTTTTGAGAAATGAAAGGACAGAGAAAAATCAAGAGAGATATATTTATTTTGCTTATAACTTTCAAACTGTTATATATTTTTTGACGAAATAAATTTGTTACATTCCTGATGAAAAATGCATTTTAATAAGATGAATGTCGACATATTTTTGAAAATTATAAGGAGATAGAAAAATCAAGAGAGATATATTTGTTTTGCTAATAACTTTCAAACCATTATATATTTTTAACGAAATAAATTCTGTTAAATTCCTGATGAAAAATGCATTCTGATAAGACTAATGTTGATATATTTTTTAAAAATGAAAGTAGAGAGAAAAATCAAGAGAGATATATTTGTTTTGCTAATAACTTTCAAACTGTTATATATTTTTAACGAAATAAATTCCGTTAGATTCCTAATGAAAAATGCATTCTAATAAGACTAATGCCAACATATTTTTGAAAAATATAAGGAGAGAGAAAAATCAAGATTAAAGGTAATAAGAAACTAAATTGGAAATAACAACAATTGGATCAAAGATAACAACTAATGTTAAAAATTAATTTCACTACTTCTCTCCTATTCTCTAAAAAAAATAACCATTTTTTTAAATAGTACTTAGAGAAAAAAAATTGACTAGAGATAACAACAAAATTACTAGAGATAATAAGAAAATTTACTAAGGATAACACAATTTTAAATAATTAAGTACATCACTTCTCTCCTATGATAACAAGTTCGACCAAAAGATAATAATAAATTAGATTAAAGGTAATAACAAACTAAATTAAAAATAACAACAGTTCGACCAATGATAACAACTAATTTTAAAAAATTAAGTACACTACTCTCCTATTCTCTAGATAGAATAACTATTTTCAAAAAAAAAATACTACTTGGACAAAACAAAAATTGACTAGAGATAACAAAAAAATTGACTAGAGATAATAAGAAAATTTGCTAAAGATAACACAAAACATTCTCTACATATAACAACTAATTTTTAAGAAAAATACTACTTAGATAACAAATAATATGACTACATATAACAAAAAATTTACTAGGGTGACACGAAAATTTTCTAGAAATAACAAAAATAAATTCTATAGATAACAACTTTTTTTTAAATGTACTACTTGGATAACAAAAGGTTTGTATAGAGATAACAAAATATTAACCAAAAATAACAAGAACATTTGCTAGGCATAACATAATATTTGCTAGGGATAACAAAATATTTATTAGGGATAATAAAAAAAATACTAAAAATAACAAAAAAATTCCTATAGATAACAACTATTTTTAGAAAAAAATAGTTTGTCTAGACATAACAAAACATTAATCATGGATAACAAAAATATTTGTTAGGGATAACAAAACATTAATCATGGATACCAAGAACATTTTCTAGGGGTAACAAAACATTTACTAGGGATAACAAGAAACATTTCTAGGGATAAAAAAAGCATTCTCTATAGATAACAACTAATTGTCAAAAAACATATACTACTTGGATAACAAAAAGGTTTCCCAAGCGATAACGAAACGTTCACTAGGGATCACAAAAAAAATTTGATAGGGATAACAAAAATTCTCTTGAGACAACAACTATGTTTTAAAAAAATACTACTTAAACAAAAAAAATTCGATCTTAAAAAAATTTGGACCAAATATAATAATTATTTTTTGTATTTTTTTAGAGTGCGTATTAAATTTTTCAAAACTACATCGACATTGGTCTTGTTGGAAAGTATTAGTGATAAGGAATTTAACGCTTTTTTTTTGTCTAAAAATACATCATAGATTGAAAGTTATTAACAAAATAAAATTCTCTCTCTTCTTTTGTCTCTCTCCTCCGGCTTATTCTCTCTCTCAGTACAACTACTCTCTCTGGTCCTCTCTCTCTCACAACCTCTTTTTCCAGCCACTAGGCCCTCACGTAAGTCAACATACCCCTCTCTCACGCTCTCTCCTCTCTCCAAGTCCCTTATCAAATCTACATCCCGTCAGCGTCACGTAGCAACAGCAACTTGTCATGTCATGCAGCAGCAGCAGCAAATGATTGAAACAATAGGGGACAAAACGGGTCTGGGTTCTGGTCTGCTATATGGGTTGTATAGCAAAGCTCCCTCCAAAAAGGGGATTCGATGCAAGGAATATACTAATACTACGTCAACAGTATTTGCATGTACACTGTTTTTAATGTGAAACAGTTATAATATTCAAATATATAATTTGTACAGGAGAAATGCTACATGTAAAAGAAGAGACTAGAAATGAATCTTCATTTGTCATCTTGCATGCATAACAATAAAAATAGAGGAGGGAAGTAATAACAACAAAAATGGAGGAGGAAAGTAGTTACTTTTACTTTCCTCTTCTATTTTTGTTGTTATGCATGCATGATGATAAATGGAGTTCCATTTCTGATTTAGTTTCTGATATCTTTGTACAATTCAATTAGGCGAACTCCTTTTTTTTCGGTTCAACATCAAACCTTTCGTCCGTTTCATTTTTCAACCTCTCGTTTATATTTACTACCCTAATACTCATTCAATTATACATTAGGTAAAAGACAAGCAAAGTCATCAAAATAGACTTCACCTTTAGGCTTTCTCGGTCTTAGTATTTGTAGAGACACCTACGGTTACTGTATTATAAAATAGTAATTACTTCTTATTTTGCTTACATTGGTGGAGTAAAAACTTCTTTGAAATGTGATGGAAACAATGAGACCTAGGTATGCACCAAAAAATATATTTCTTTGGTAGGACGAACAATAACTTTGACTCTAGACGTATCATTAGTTTAAAAAATTTCAACAATATTAGATACTTTATATATCTTAAGAAAATAAGATAAGATACATTATGTCAACAACACACCCAAAGCTGTGAATTTTGTTACTAAATACAATATATATACATATTTATCTCGCCTCCATCAATCATCGATTCAAAACTCATAGATTTTTTTGAATACACAAGTGCCTTTCCGAATTCCCTATGTGCAGAAGTGGAACACATGAAATGTATAGCTATGCAAAATTCAAGCATGGAATATGTGAATGTGTTATACATTTCAGTCCAATATGGATTAAGTCAAAAGGTCCTACATAGGAGCTTGTAAGTATGAGTGACACCCCTTGGAAGAATATGTGGAGACACTCATTTACTGAGAAACCATGTCAGTGACATGTTATTAGTGATGTTTGGGCACATCTATAAGAAACTTAATTTTCATATCAACCTTTTTTCAATCTGCTCAAGGAACAAAGGAGATAGATGCAATATGAAAATTGCATGAAAAGGCTCATTCTACATATAGTGTATCACCATGTCTTGTATGTCATGCTTAAGTGGTTGCATGTTAGCATTTTAAGTGGACAAGTGTCCCTTTGGTACCTTGGAGTGTTACACCTCATCCCTTGACTTCTCTCTCATCTCCCATCTATATAATCCCTTATCTCTTCTTGCTTGCAACCCTTTTGTCAATCTATCTTCTTCCTCCTTCCGTGCTTGTTCTTGGAGCTTGGTAGAGTAAGGAGGTTCATCCTTGGAGCTTGGGAGATCGGTCTTCTCTTGCATGTGGTGGTGGTGATCCGAGCTCATCTTCAACCTTGGTAAGCTTTTGCCCTTCCTTGATGGCATTTCCTTGGATCTCCTACCTCCATCTTCTTCTCTCTTCTCAACCCTAGATCATGGATTCTCCATGATATTCATTCTTGGGGAGTGAACCCCTCATCACAAAGGTCATAAACCATGATTTGACAAGGTAGACTCTAGTGTGAGGAGGATTTCTTCTCTCTTTCTTTAGGTTCGGCCAAGAGCTTCTTACCCTCTTCTCTTGAGAAACCTTTAATCATGATATCTTATCCTTCTTGAGGTGATCATGTGGCCGAAGGAGGAACTTTGGTGGAGTCTTCATCCCTTGATCGCGTACTTGGAGCTCTTGATCTTGGTGGTGATCTTCTTAAGGCGGGTTTTATAACTCTCTACTCTCCTCTATTATTAGCACTCTTAATCTTATTTACATGTTACTATTTCTTCATTTAAAATGTGCCCTTAATGTGCTAATATATGATAACATAATTTAGGGTCGGGATGCTAGTGGTTATCATGCTTGATATGCAGAAAATATGAAACCCTAATGATAAGTACCCAATTTTGGAGGTGATTGTGTTATAGTGGTCTATCCCCTATGCCTTGACCTTATTTTTGATCACATGCATAATGTATGAGTGTCTTGATGTTCCACGAGGGTTAGGTCTTGGTTTGGTTCTGTCCAATGTGGGTTTATCTCTTTCACACTAAGTCCTTTTGATTTCATGGTGCCTATTTTTAGGGTTTTGATGAGCGATTTATGTATTAAGTTGGTGTCTTGTTCCTGCATTGTTTGAGTTGAGTTTCTCCCTATAGTGTAGGGTCGCGACCATGGTGGTCTTGGGTCGCAACATGTGTGGAGGTCGAGATAGCTATCTTCTTGTAGGTCGCAACCCATAGTTAGTCTTGGTCAAGATGCTTCTCTTTGGATGGGTTGTACCTAGTGTTGATGGAGGTCATGACACTTGATGCTGAAGGATATGATGTTCCCTGGAGTGGGTTGGGTTGTTGTAATAGCTTTTGGGTTTTGGTCATGATCTTGAGAGTGGCCATGACATGAGTAGTCTTGGGGTCACGACATGGTGTCATGGCTTGAGGATGAGACAACCTTTCTCCTTGAGGTCACAACATGAGTTTTAGTAGGTGGAACCCTAGCCCTAATGTTGTGGGCACGACATGAAGGAGATGGGTTGCGGCATGGTAATGATAATAGGCAGTTATGAAGCACATGTGAACACTTAATGATATTCATATATGAACCATACATAATCCATGTATGATGTTGTTTAGAATATTATCTAATCAACTTTAATGATGTTCCTTAACCCTAATACACTTCAAGATGATGGGAGGTGATGAACCTAGGGTTGGTGTTGGAACCTAGCTTTGGAATCCCTAATCAGCTATGAATGGGAAAACCTAACCCTAATGATATGTAATGATCATGCTTGTTTCTCTTTTATAGAATGACTATGGTGAGTGATGTTATCTACCTTGTTTATAAACCTCTAACCATGTTGGTGTTATGAGCTTGATAATCATAGTTAGTGTATACTAAGGTGACTATCATATGTAACAGGATGAATACGCCTTCATGAGGCATGTTGACACACTTGTGATATAAGAATGATAAAAAATGTATAAAGTATAATGTTTATCACATCACCACATGATATTGGTTCATAGCCATAGACAAGGTTTTCACCATTATCACGTCATCATGGGATATCAATCCCTTATTACATCACCTCAAATAAAGTACAAAGCTATTGCCAAGGTCACAAACTATTAACATTTTTCCCGACAAGAACATCATTATCTTTCCATGCCCCATCAAGGTCACAAACTATTAACATTTTTCCCGACAAGAACATCATTATCTTTCCATGCCCCATCAAGGCACATATTCAATGCACATGTGTTACGTAAGTGATGCCACCACCAATAATTATCTATAATTCTCATTCAACAACACATTAGGGTTACAACTTTACGAGATAGAAAATACTTTATCATCATGCTAAATTCTCAAGCAAGTAAAGAAACTTCATAATGTACTTGCAATTAGGGTTAGGTTTCAACATGGTAACCAAATTAGGATTCCAAATAAGAAATTAACATTAAACCTTGATTATCCTTATCTCCAACTTACTTGGAAGCACTTAGGTCAACTATAATTATCACAAGGTAACAACACAAGGCAATCACACATCTAAGAATTCTCATCGACCGAAGAGAAATAGACCACATCATCTTCATCAGTCAAAGAGATGGGTCACTCTCACCAACCACTTAGGTTAAGACATCAGCGATCAAAGAAAGGGTTGCAAGTAAACAAGATAAAGAAGGGTAGACCACTTACCAAGGTCAAGGAACACCAAATAATCACCAACGAAAAGGGTTGATCCAAATCCTAGCTCTACAAGCAAGGTGTTCGGCCACCTCCTTCAAGAACAAGCACCACTTCACCACCAAGAACACAAGGGTTGAGCTCCAAGGAAAGAATAGAGGATGCAAGAGGGTGCAAAAAGAAATCATTTGCATGCAAAGAGAGGGTTATATATATATCCAAGGGTAGAGAGAGGTAAAGAGGGTTAGGTTCCATGCAAACATACACCACTTGTCCACCATAACTCGTTCATGAAAGCATTGTACCCATGAATGCAACAAAGGTCGTTAAAAATAGGAGAACTCAGCAACCTAATTGATCCCAAAAAGATCATCGGTCAAATAAAAGCTTGGTCCAACAACTCATCGATCGAAGGGATCATAACCACTAAAGGAGATCAAAGCCCTAGCGATCGCATACGATAAAAAATCCATCGGTCACATAGAAAGAATCTTAGGGTCCCTTGGCTCTTGAAAATAGGTGAGAAGACAAAAATATTGTGAAACATTACAAGAAAAATCCTAGATATGGATAAATTGCGTAAAAGCCCAAACAAGTATAAAATTGCATAAGTTGTTCAAACAATGTCCAAATTGAACCAAACTTGAAACTTAAGCTTGTCACGTGATATCAAATTATATTTGCCTAGAGTTAGAATAATATTTTAAGCATCTAATTATGATAAGAAAGCATGTTCAACCATAAAGCAAGGTCAGCGATCTTACCCTACATATTCTAGTTATAAGGAAAATGACCATAGATGCACCACACTCTTCGACAATCTTCTTCCTCGCATGTTTTCCAAAAATAGATGTACCTATTGATTTCTATTAGTTTGGTTTTTTATTATTGTACACAACCACATCCCGATGAGGCTAGAGAAAGTGGAGCTCCTAGCAAAGGAAGAAGTTGTATTCCATTCCAAGAAGGGTGTCAAATTCGAAGGGGAGGACTTGCACTTGTAGCATTAGCATCATCTTGCATGATGTAGTAGTCATTTGGGCAAACTTGTGCATCACATGACTGCCTAGAATACATGGACTGATTTATCACCTAACATAAGTATCAGGAAAAAAATTACATATAATGCTTTTTCATAATAATTTGTATATTGTATGAATAAAATTGAAAAATGATTATATAATTATAAATAATATTAAAAATATTATAGGGAACACACTACACAACCTTTATTATACGGAGTTTATTTAGCAAAATGATATGCTACCTTGAATTGGCCCCACGTTGTGAGAAAATGACAATTGTATTCGACATCAACTACACTACATGGATCCCCATGGAATCAACATGTTGGAGTGACCACCACCTCCATCTCTTTAGATCTGGATTCGCCCTCACTGCCAACCCTAATATTCATAAAATAATGGTGCAAGCGATGTGGAGACCAATGGAAGTCCGGTATCGGTATGGCTTACATGTACATAGGGGCTAACTTATAATTCAAAAAGTGTGCTTGCAAATTTTAAATGCAACCCTTCTCATGAAATTTTTATATATAATAAGACAAGAGCAAATTGTAATTTAAAAAAAATTGCATTTATATATAGCACATTTCTGACACACTCTCTATTTTTATGCGTATTAGACACTTGATTAGCATAATAATGTAAATTAATTGCAGATTTTTGAGTATGATGGAGGTGCACAAGTCTCGTTTCTGGATTGAAGACATATTTCATATTAGTGCAACTTGAAAGAATCCAGATGAAGTAATTATTTATAAAAAAATTATTTCTTTATGTCCATGTGTAGAGAACAAACTTTTATATATATAATAGCTTTTCGTGTGTTTGGAATAGATGAAATTGTTCCTCAAATTAAGTAGGGTGTGGATCTCGACTCGGGTCCCACTCCGTATAAGATGGTATATGAGCCATGGTAGCCAAAATTTGACTATTTCAATTTTGAATCCCTAATTAGAACCCTTAGCTTGTATAGTCACCCTCTAAGAGAGATGCCCTATAATTTACCCATGGCTTTCATGAGATGATGAAATGTCAATTTTGTATCATAAGGGGTACACATAAGAATCATGAACAGTCAACCCTAATGTGATGAGACTCTAGGTAAACTATAATATATCTTTTTTTATGATGAGATATGACAATATGATCGATATATGTATTGAGGATGAGGAAATTAGTTCAAAAGGAGATACTATAAGGAAAACTTGTGACTTGGTTCTCACATTGATTTTTGGCCAACATGTTTGTTTTACTTTGCAATGTTTATTATTGTAAAAAAGATAGTTTCATTATACTATTATATGTATAAAAGAAACTTTTTCTTGGATTTTATTGATTTTTTTTAAGTAAGTCACAATGAAGAGAGGTGTGAAGTATTAATAGAGAAACCCTAGAAAAAGTTCTAGTAGAAATCTTAACCCTAGTTTTGTCTATGAAGTGACTTGGAATATGTGGCATGATATAAATGTTTTGTTGACGTACCCTTTAATACCTGATGACTATTTTGGTTGCTCTTGTGAACCCTAGGGTTGTTAGGTGAGAAATACAAAGACATGAAATTCAACCCTAGGTGGTTTTGACAACATAAGCACCTAAAATATTCACAAATAAGTCGTCCATAAGTGACTTGAATACCTTGATGTTGTTTACTTTAGCTTATTAGGTTAATCCTTTTAAGGGGTGGAGAGTATAGGTGGATAATATATGGATGTTGCAATTTGAGTACGAAATCCTATTAAAGGGGTGGAGTATTGTAATGTCCCAAAATCTAGGATCTTTTCTTGTTCCCATGATTAGGAGATTACAATGTTTAGTTGTTTAGATTTGACCAAACTAAGATAAAGTTACACTTTAATGCACATTTTTGATGCATATAACATGAATAACTCCATGGAAACCCATAACATATATAGACATGAACATAAATATAACATATTAAGTGACATATTAACATAATAACATGTATATGTGCTAACATGTGAGTAAGTCCATGAAATATGTCACATATGCCATCTTTCCTAACTAATATTCACATAATGGTTAATATATGTTAAGTAATAAGTATAATGTTCTTAATACATGTATTAGAATAACTATTATTTTTTCATGTACATAAATAGGGATAATGTTCCATTATTTAAATAAATTGATTTAATGGATTATATAAGTTAAATGGGTTAAATATGGGACCTCATACATAATGATATAAGGTAACTCTTTTGGAAACAATGTGAAGATAATGTATGTCTGAATAATAAATAATGATGATAATTATGTAATATATATTATAATAATATAATAGTAATGAGACAAAATTTATAATAATATTATAATTATTAAAATGAAAATTTTAACCCAAATCTAATGGTAAATATGTGTTTCTTGGGTCCCAATTATCTTGGGTGCCAAGTTTTTCAAATTATTTTAATAATAATAGCTATCCTAATTTCATTTTGAAAAGAAAATATGAGTTTTTCCCCAAAATATTGAATAATATGTTCAATGAATACAAAATTCATACATCCCAAATTTAAATTCTACATATCAAAATTAACTAATTACCAATTTTCACATTAATTTAACAATTTTATCATTTGTAGTTTTATTTAGGAGAGAGAATGTAACTTAAGATCCAATATATTAAATAAATTAGCAAACTATCTCAAAAGGGGAAATTCATGCCAAAAAATGATTCTTCATATCTAAATCATCCTAAGTCCAAATTTAGTTGAGTCTTAACTTATTTGCTATCATAATTGATTTAAATAAGGAATAAATGTTGATTAATTTAAATTAATATTTTATTGAATGCCTCGACGGCATGCCTAAGTGTTATGGATTTTTTTGTTTCAGGTGCAACTTTGACTCTTAACCTCTAATCTAGTGGATGCAACTTATCCACAAGTTTTTTGGGGTCTCATCAGACAAACAAAGAAACATTCCATTTCTTTATTTTTGTTTACAATATCTGACTTCTTCTCTCCTACCTTTCGCCTTTCCATCATTTCCTTTGCACATACCACCAAACTTCTTCTATGCCTTCACTTTCCTTGGTTTCTATTCCTTGCCTCTTATTTCCTTCATCGCCAAATTTCTAGAGTGATTTCGATTCTAGAAAGCCATAATTCAAGCCCTCTTGTTATCTATTTAGGAAACCCTAATTAGTCTTCTCCTACCTCATTTGTCAGCTATATTAAATAGCTTGGTAGTTCTTTCCATTTAAATATAGTATAGTTGCAATATATATATATATATATATATACAAAAATAAATACGTCTACATATATATAGTTACAAAAACAAATATATATTCATATATATGTATATATATACAACATAGTATTCTTACAATAACAAATGGGTCCAACCTCATTTGTTTTCCCATTTTTGACCCTAATTTTTTTTTGTAACTTAATACAAGACCCATTATCAGTAGGGTTTCCGCGAATGTCAGTTGTTTGACTTACATAAATCCACACTAGCTAACTTTCAAGAGAATGACTACCTACATCACAGTTGAAGCACCTAAAGGATAATTTTGTGCCTTTGTGGTTAGTAATGGAAGCAATCGGTCCTGCTGTTGTAATTAAGAGCACTTGGCTCTACCCATTCGGATCTGGTGGTCGACAATCATTTGGACTTGGTAAAGTTGTCACAACACATGTAGTAAGATAGAAGACTGAAGCAATGCCCACAAAAAAATTAATGATGTCTCCATCGCTAATGTTCGAATCAGATATTGCATTTGTTGGCCTTTAACTAGCTTTACAAAAATTTGATCATTGCCTTGATCCCAGGATGGGAAAGGGCCTAGACCCCCAAAGATCCATCAGGACCGACTACTAGATTACCTCCTCTAAACTCAATATTTTCAAACTAGCCTCCTCTTCCTAATAGAGGTGTAGGGAGTGGTGGAGAACCCATGGGATTATCATATAGTGAAGGGATATCATCTCCTTAGGATGAGTAGGAATCAAAAAGAAAAAATAAAAAATGACAAAAGAAAACCTCATTCGAAACTTCTTATCTAAGTATTATAAGTCCTAACAATATAAACTTGAATGATAAAAAACTAAAATTATGGAAAAATCTCTGGGATATTTTAAAAAGGAAGAAGTATTTGGTTAATGTGTTATTTACACTATTTTACAAAATCTCTAAATCTATGGTTTATATAAAAAATATTTGGATTTTTCTTTCAATATGTGAAGGTCACAAGAACTATTTTCGCTTTTCAAGCTGCAACTATTGCTATTGTTGTGCTTGAGAATTGTTTGAGCTTAAATCAATCTTCTGCTTCATAGAGATCTCAATGCATCAAGTTAGTAGAGGAACGAGCTTTCTCTTTCTCTAAGAAATTGGAAGACGAGAGCAGGTTCCTGTTCAAGGAGAGTAATGGAGAGCTTTGACTTTGACGTAGGAAATCAGAAAGAAAGGACCGATAAGGATTTGTTTTTTGATTCATCTCTGGAGTTGAATAACTCTCTCAAGAATTTTTTTGATCCAATTTGTAGGAATATATATATATATACATATATATATATATATATATATATATGTGTGTGTGTGTGTGAGAGAGAGAGAGAGAAAGAGAGATTAAGAGATAAAGTTTTCAACCCCCCTCCCACGTTTGTGGAGGAGGCCGAACACTTGTGAGGGTGGTAAATCAAGACGAAAATTGGGATTTGAACTCGGGTCCCTTTGTTAGGGGACATCGTACTTGACCACTTGAACCACTTCTTGTAGGCTATATATATATATATATATATATATATATATATATATATATATATATATATATATATATGAGTAAGTCTTCAATGCCCGCACGGGTAACAAGGCTATAATACCCGTGCAAAGAGTAGCGGTGGCATGCTATGTAAATAAATCTGAATCATATACAATTGCTGGAGTAGCGGTGGCATCTACAGTAATCATATAGAAAGTGAATCACGTATCACGTATGCATAGATTAGTGGTGGCATCTTTTGTAATTACACAAAAGTCAGTAATTATACAGAAAGTGAATCACGTATGCATGGATTAGTGGTGACATCTTTTGTAATTATGCAAAAGTTAATTATTTATGTTATAGAACAATGTTTCTGTCATTTTTTATTCAAAATCCAGTACGAGGGGTGTGATGCCATTATTTTTATCTAGACGACAAATAACTATGAGTGCATTACACTAGTGGGAAAAATAGCTTTAGAAATTGAGGCATCTATGTTATGTAAATAAAAAATGAATGCGAACGAGAGTAACCCAGAACGTATTTGGATACTTTGTAATGTGTTTGAAAATATTGTAATATAAATGAGTAAATTGTATTAGACTGTAGATATATTGTAATATACAAACAGAAATGGTAATAAGTAATAGACTTTATGAAGATTACAATCTACATTACAGAAATGTCTAGTGATGTTACTTTGTAACAAGGACCGTAGATATGTTGTAACAAGGACCATAGATATGTTGTATATTACAAAAACTGTAACAAGGACCATAGATATGTTGTATATTACAGAAACTATATAATACAATCTACATTTGTAAACAAATGTAATCAAGATTACAAAATGTCATCCTTATTTACATTTGTTTCCTTTCCATTACAAATTATCAGTTCTGATTACACACCTTTCTTTCTTATTACAGAATCTCATCTTACTTTACTTGTTACTATAATTCAATATACGTGGTCAGAATACACATTACATTTTAATTTTTGGAATTACAAAATATTTATTATAGTTACAATGTGTTCTTTCGTATTACATTTTTTCTATGTGTATTACATTTATTCTTTGCTATTTACTTTGTTTCAGATTATCTATTCTAATTACAAATTATAATCCTTGTTTACGTTTGTTTCCTCTCTATTACAAGTTATCTGTTCGGATTACAAATCTTTCTTTCATATTACAGAATGTCATCTTACTTTACTTGTCACTATAACTCAGTATCCGTCATCAGTATACACATTACATTTTAATTTTTTGTATTACAAAATGAGAACAGAGAATTTGTAATGAGAACAGAGAATTTGTAATGAGAACAGAGAATGTGTAATGGAAAAAAGAAATTTGTAACTAAAGAAGACGTTGTGTAATACAATCTAGAAGTGTCATTCTATTTCTCATGTGTTTATTTGTCTCCACAAAAGAACACCACTATAATAGTTTTAGACTCATTACGCTGAGCATGGGTATGCTACAAGTTGGTACATGATCAATTAGAAAATAATATTTATTTAGCTCTCTTTTTCTATGGGGATTGGATTTAACGTGATATGTGATTCAGTGAGAAATATTATAAAATACTCTAATCCCGTTCTACCATCCCCCATCGTGATCTCATTTTGTTGCTTTTCCAGCTGGTGCGGACAAAATGAATTAAAGATCTGGTCCATAAACCAACAAATCAATACGTGTTGCATATTTACACATGATGCCACCGGATCAATACATCCCTCTAGTTACAAACTTTTGGTATGGAACAACATTTTGTAAGATTTAAACAATCTGTAAAAATAATAGATATATTGTAATGAGAATAGAGAATTTGTAATGGGAAGAAGACATTTGTAACTGAAGATGACGTTGTGTATTACAATCTGGAAATGTCATTTCTAAGTTCTGGCAGTTTGTGAGCAATTCTCTGTTCTGATTACAAACGGTTCCTTCCTATTACATAATGATATCTTTTTTTACTTGTTATTACAAGTCTTGTACGACGCCGGAATATCACTCGTTTACTTGCTGCTGTCTCTTATTTTTTTTAGATTATAAAATGTCAATTCTAGTTACAATGTGCTCTTTTGTGTTACATTTTTCCCGTACATGTTACAGTTTCTTTGCCATTTACAAAGTGTTATCTCTCCTTACAGACCGGTCTCTTAAACACAAAATACGTAGACACAATTTTTAAATACAAATGACAATTGTATTATAAGGCACCCATTTTTGTCCAATGTGCATGCTAGATAGTACGTATTCAGCACTAAGGAGGTTGCAGTTGCTATTTATATTGTTGGATAAGGCTTAGATTTCTGCTCCATGCACGTTCAATTATTTAATATAATTACTAATATGCCACCGCTACTCCATGCACGTAAAGTGACTAGCTCTTTACATAATTAACCAACAGTACCACCGCTTCCAGCTCTTTACATAATTACCAACAGTGCCACCGCTTCCATATCAACACTTCACAGCATGCGTTAATTCGGCAGTCGGGTAACTTCACTTATCTTCCCGCGTGGGAAATGAGTGAATAGCATATATATATATATATATATATATATATATATATATATATATATAATATCACATTTTTGTGGATTGCTTTCCACCTAGCCAATTTTTGTTCCCATGACCTTCACTCTATTTCTTTTATGAGTTTTCAAAATTAGGGCATGTTTGCTAAGATGTAGTGGGATCACAAGTATGAATTTGTCATATTTTTTTACAATAAGATTTCACATAGAAATACCTAAATACACCCGATCAAAGTAACCCTTACGTTTCGTGCAACGGGTAATTTACTAGATGTTATTTTCCTTAATTGTACTAATGTCTCATGTCATATCTCACATTTGTCGTCTGGTAGAAGTGAATCCTCACAGCTTCAAACTCATTTAAACTATGACTCTACCATTACTTTGAGATTTGTTGTGATTATATTTATATTTAAGATAAATTTTACTACATACTTTTCAAATTATATAATTATTTATGATATGCATGGTCAGTTACATTGACAAGGCTAGTTGAACAGTGCACCATAATTTATTTTAGTTATTTATACATATTTAATATTTGACATGTTTGCAATAAGTCTACAATATTATCTAACCTTATAAACTGGATGTATACTACTTCTAGAGTATTTTAATAGTCATCTCAACAGGAAAATTGTGAATCATTGTTAAAATAACATAAATAATTTCTAATCAATGGTAATTGGAAAGAAGCTAAAAAGTGATTGGATAATTTAATTGTAATTCTTGTTTGACATGTTACATGATTGTGATTTTTAAATATGTCTAATCTACAGAACATCCTTTTCATTTGTATGGATGAAGTTAGAACAGATGAAAGTGTAATTCTTTTATAAATGGTACATACATTTACATGTATGAGTTAGTACACATTTCTTAAACTCTATTACTATATATATATATATATATATATATATATATATATATATATATATATATATATATATATATATATATATATTGGAGTAACTTCAGCCTAGTATGTTACCCAAGGTGGCCGGAAATCAATTGGAAATTTAGATCACGCAATCCGGATGTGGATTGAGAATTTTAAGCATCATCTGGGCCTTGACCTGGCCTACAACCCATTTAATAATATGAACCCTGTCAAAACCCGGTCGGGTGCTACTCTCCCGCCACCATCACTGCTTTCATTTCCACGACCAATTCCATATAAAATGGACGACCACTTTCTGAAAAAGAAACAACAGAAACAATGGGATGAAATGGAGATGGCAGTGAATGTGGTTCGTGTGGCAAAGAAAATGATGTAAGTTTAGCTATTGATGGTTTCAGAGAGGATTAGTCAAAGTGATGCTGCTTGACAATCCCCAATAACGACGGGATCCGATTTTGACTCTTATTTCCCTTAGGATTTATATCCCTTTAGGTGGGTGTGGTGTTGTGTCGGTTATTGATACAACTCTGTTGAGGTATACTCTGTCATGGTTCTTCCAATTATGACTATCCAAGAGGGGTTCCGTGAGTAAAAACAAATATGGTGTTGTTGGCGATGCCAGTGGACTGAATTGTTGCGTAACTCCATTTTCATAATGCAGTCAAAATATGATCGTATGGAGCTTTACCCTGGGTGGTGACGCATTGCTGGTAGGCAATGTTCACAAATTTGACATTCAAATTTTGGCTTGCAGGTCAGTCTATTGGGTGGCATTTTCTCCATATGGAATAAAATAAAGACTAAATGGGGTATAAACTAGCCGAAAAAAATATCCCTTGCGTAGGTGTACACAATTATGTGGTGTCTGTTGCTGTCGACAAGCTTCTAAGATTTATGTATTAGGCGTTGTTATTCTTTCCATTTGAAGGTTCAGAAATAATAAAACTTGGGAAGCGGGTTTCCCTTCGTAGTCATAAATGATACGCAATACACATGGTTTTCTATATGTTAGTCATTATGAGTGGAATTTTAGCCTGGCAAGCGTGGAGCTCAATACTTAATCTGCTTAGTAGTATCTCTTGGGCACACAGAGTGCCTCCACTGTGGGTCGGCAAATACACAACAAGTAATGGCGCTGCATCACTACTTCGAATTTTGAATTAGTAGCATTTCAAATGTTATATACGGGAGAAAATAGTATCCTAATTGCCAAGTACTTGGTGTATTCTAACTTTGAAGTGTATTATGCTATAGATGAGAAAGAAAAATGGTACACATGCATATCTATGTTAAAAGTTGCCAGTTTACCCGGCGAGTGTAGCGCAGGTGGTCCGGCACGGCTTGTCCCTCCTGGGAGACCCAGGTTCGAAACCCCTGTTGCGCACTTTAATTACCACCCTTACAGTCATCCGGGCTGTGGCACGCAGTTTGAGGGAGGGGGAAGACTAATGTCTCTCTTAACTCAAAAAAAAAAAAGTTGCCAGTTTCAATACCTTTTATTTTATTTTGTATACATAGAAAT
The DNA here is from genome assembly GCA_963693085.1 of Alisma plantago-aquatica. Taxonomy (NCBI): domain Eukaryota; kingdom Viridiplantae; phylum Streptophyta; class Magnoliopsida; order Alismatales; family Alismataceae; genus Alisma; species Alisma plantago-aquatica. Next base: position 106,818,244 of record OY856415.1, on the reverse strand, counting down.
CATGATTGGCATAAAAGAAGTCTAAGTGGCATTAGTAGAAATTGTGCCAAAAGCAATCGTTCAAGGAAAACAAAGCTAATTCAAAGATACCTTGGTGTGGATAAAATAACAACCATGAATTCTGCTTCGTTGAATTGTATATATATTGAATGACTAAATAGACTTGTTTATATATAGTCCAAAATGTAACCAACGTTCAATTTGCACAATTATATTAACCTTGCATAATAAACATTATTCATTATATGATTTAGCAAATATTTTTAAGAAAAGAGACTCTATTTCACATTTCAAACAACTACCCCGAATCAGATTCAACAATCTATTTGTTTTGTACAAAAATTCATGGTACATGAAAGCATCATATACTAGATACATAACTAAAGTTTAGAACTGAAAATATGTCTGATACACGGTCTAACAATCTACATAAAAAAACAAAACTACTACAAATCTAACTATAGTTGCTAATAATTATGTTGATATCTATGGGCCAATGAAGCAGCGATCACTCAACAATGAATCGTTATCATTGTAATCTTCATACAAACTGAAATTCATAATCAAGTGGCCATAACAAAATGTTATTGCAGTGTGAACAGTTGAGCAAGTGTTGTGATGGAGTAGAATTTTGGAATCCTAAATGTCAAATGACATAAGTAAAGTCATGCATGTTGAGTTGTTTGAGAGTCCTAAGTATTTTGCCAAAGTTTCGAGAGCAAATGATAAGTATTTCATGATTAGAATGTTTAAGCTTATGCCTTTTGAGGTATTTCATTGATCGGTCATATAATTGAGTTTTGGCACCAAAGTTGGGTGACAAGTAGCTTGGATGATAATAAAGATATGGTTAAAATTTGGAGGCAGTTGGAATTTTCTAGATGGTTTTATTTAGGTTTGAACACCATGTAATAATGTGATTATTGGTGTATATGCTTACCAAGCTTTGATTATTTAGCTTAGGTCTCGTTGTGCTTGGATGTGTCATGCGCCCCCTTAGGTTGAGGGCAAATTGTGTGAACAAATCACAGCCATTCATGGCTAATCTGGTGGTTGTGGCATCTAGAAGAGGGAGCCACGGTTTGTCTTAAGTGGGAGTTGTCCAGTAACCCTTAGATCGGAATCGTGAGCTTGGGGCGTCATCCCCTGCCTCAACCTGAATAGGAGATCGTGGGGACGACTGGAGGCCGTGACTCTGGCCACCACCTCATCATGGGTGTGGGCTAAGAATAGAACTGACTGTGCAGTTAATCTCGGCTCGCCAAGCACGTTCAAAATGACCCCTCGCTCAGATGTTTTAGTAGACTGACGAGAGAGAACAAGAAGCTCCACGCAATGCTTTCTCCTTCACAACCTGCAGCTACGAAGCCCACGAGTAGGGAGCAAGATGGAAGGCAGTTTCGAGGAATCTAAGGAAGTAGAAAGTGAGCTGCAGTCCAAGGAAATCCAACTCAGTCGTCCCCATGGACTGCCGAGGTGGTTTGGATGTTGGACACAGGGGATCTTGTCGGAGAAGAAGACCACCTTTGGGGGCCTTCCACCAGCGTTCCCACTGGAGATGAAGACGACAAGGAACTTCCTTGAGTCCTTGCGGTCGTTTTCATAACTCCTATGAAGTGCCAGTATGGGAAGTGCCATTTTTCCCCTTTGGCTCCACCACAACAGCTACACGCCGGAGGCAAACTTGCTATGGCGGCGAGATCATCCATCCAGCTAGGAGGAGCTGGCGATGAGGAATCGAAGTACCGGTAACATAGTTGTTGAGCTAACTGAGTCATTGTCGGTGTTTCCTTGTCCATCAGAGGCTTGACGAGCACACAATTTGGCGTCGTCCTTCACGCCTGTGGCGGCGCTCCTGCCTCACGAAGAACTGGGTCTCGCAGACCCAGGGATCGGGCGATCGCAAAGCAAGAAAGAAACGAGGGAGAAGCGTTGGGCTAGCGGATCCTTAGATCCATGGATCCAAAGTAGGATCTGAATCGGGTAGAACCAGGGATGAGAGGGTTGCGCCTCTCACAGGCCAGGTGGCGGCTGCTGATTCACCGAAAAAGGTAAATGTTCAATAATTGCCCAGATCTTGTATAATTGATAGAAATTAGCAAGTTTATCAGAAAATTACAAATAAGGTATCGTTTTTCTCAGAAAAATGCATAGAACACAATGGAAGCATAATATCAGGATTTTGATGCACTAATATTAGTGTTATCATGTAATTTGTAAAATGCTTGTTACATGTCTAATAAATAATAAATGAGAACCTAAAATAATGAAAATTCTCAATTAGCTCTTAAATGTTATGGGTAACACATATGATGACATATATGATGAGATTTCAACATGAGATCATGTAGTTTTCTTTATATTTCTAATTAGGGCTAATAACCCTAAATAAAGTACAATAAATACATATGTGCTCAATAAATGTTGAGATTTACAGAAAACCCTAATATCAGTATATGGAACCTCAGTTTTAATTATTTGATCAGTTTTATACACGAAATTCATGTCATATGAAGAGCGCCCTTAATACATGTGATGTAACCCTAATATGGTTAATGAAAGTCACATAATATTAAATATGTTCACATAATAATGTAACACAGGAGTATATCCAGTTAATGAACTATAATATGGAATATGACATCAGTAAGATAATGTAAGGCAAGAATACAAGTAATCATGAGAATACCATAATGAGATAAGCAAACCCTAATATGAACACGATTAAGGTTAAGATGAGATGTAAGATGATAAGAACCTGATGATGACATATGGTCTTGTCTTTATCAGGGTTGACCAAGGATGTAGTGGACTCATGGATATATGTGATGATTAAGTTTATCTCTTGATCAAGGTACGCCATTACCTCTTACTTGTCTTATTATACAATATGCTTGTGTTATATGTGTAGAAAATACTTGGCATATGATATTGGTTGAAATGATTGTTCATGTATGTTATGTTGCTTGAGCTTTTTCATACTTATTAGTATGAACACATCAAACATAATTTATTCTGTTCCATTATATGAAAGCACCAACTCTTTGGTAGTGTGCTTGGAAGTGACCTAACTCTTTGGTAGTGGTCACATTATACACATGGAAGCACCAACTCTTTGTAAGTGTGCTTGGACCCAACTCTTTGGTAGTGGTCACCTTGTATAGATGATCTAACTCTTTGGTAGTGATCATAAAAGCCTTGATATATAATGGACAATAAGCTTAAAATATGTGTTCTCTTTTATTAATGAATATCTTTTTGCAAGTATACGCTTTTCTTATATTCTTCTGTTACTGCCAAGTATATTAGTTTTATCTTATTGCCAAGATATGATGAGAGGTATATAAAAGACACGTAGGCGTACTCAGTACAATATTATTGAATATTGTGCTGACGTGTACCGCATGTAATCATTTGTTTAGGTTGTGGTTATGCTCTTGAAGATCCAGGACAGTGAGAGTTGTGTGGCGAGGTGATGTGCAGGTGGACCTGTTGTCTTAAGATCCTGTAGTTTAGTGGTAGTACATGTATATGTTTAAGTTTGTTGTTCAATATGTAATATCAAGTGATGTAATCATTCATGATGTAATTATATGTTGAATGGTGAACATTTGTGTATGGTTTTATTATTGTTCATGTACATGTGCTATTGATTGTTTCCTTCTGAATACAACCTGTGACGTCCCTAGATTTTCTAAAACTTAATCTAATGTGTGACGTCTAAATTGAGATTCTCGCCAAGGTGAGGGTTTCAATTTAGACGTCACACATTAGATTAAGTTTTAGAAAATCTTGGGACGTCACAGGTGGTATCAGAGCATGAACAATAGCAAAGCCTGACATTTGCTCATTGTGCAACTCAAAACTAAAGAACCTTGAACTTAAAAACATCTTTAGGGTTAGATTAGTTGTCTTTTAGAGACTAGATCTGACCTAGCCTCTAGGTTAGCACCTAGATGTCCGAGAACTAGGTCTAGATTGGTGCTTGTTGAGTAGCAAGTCCTTAGATGTCGTTCTTTCCTTGTAGTGCAGTGGTATGGGACGTTGCACTATTTAGAAATGACGTGCATCAAGGGAAGAGAAACCCTAGACATATTGTGCACGTTGTCTAGAGTAACTACACTAGTCTATACCATATTCTCACCATTTTCACTATTTTTCATGACACTGGAATCTCTATTATGTGTGGGACACTCATTTTCAGGATTTGGTTTTTGATTCCAAACGGATCGAACCTCGATAGTTTTCTCTGACACTTATTTTATCGGAGAAAAACTATATAATATTTTATTATGTATATGTATTACAAAAATGTGTCCCCACACATGTATGAGTAGGAGGTGATCATGCAACCTAAGTGAAAGTGAATGACATCAGTCTAGAAGAGAGAGTAGTTCTAGATTAGATGTCTAGAGCCTTGTTAGAATATATGATAGATAGAATAGATGAAATAAGTTTTGATGATATGATGTAGATATTACATAGATGATATAAGATGGTTATAATAATCTATGTTTGTCTTCAAGGACTTAAGTTCAGTTTTGAGGATTCAAGATGAGTTTTGATGATGTAAGCAACTAGGCTTTTATCAGATAAGATATGTTAAGTTAAGACAAGTTGTGAGTCAGCATGAGCCTCAAGCTCTTTTACAAAGGAGGACCTCTAGTGTTAGGACAAGTTTTAGGTTAACTCCAGTGAGAGTGAGACCTACAAGGAGAAGGTCAGAGAACCGAGACTCTGTGATATGAGAAATATGAAAATTATGTGATATGATATGTCCTAAACTAGACTACTCCCGAGTGATTGAGTTGAGTTGCTTTATGCATGATTCCTATAGTCTTGATGAACCCTAGGTGTCCTTGGGAGGACCAAACCCTAGAGATAGAGAGAGGCTCGTTATATATGTGCATGTGAACATGAATATGAGGGCCTACCATCTGGGTGAGGGAGAGAGCCAAAGACCCCGGAGGAGGTAGCTATGTTAGTTTCTGTGAAGCCTCATGCTCGGGTTGATGGTTTCCCATATAGGAATCTAGTGGTGTATATATAAGAGAAAGATATTTGAGAAATAGTTTTCATGGGTATAGAGCTGATAAGAGAACGTCATAGCATGTTTTGGTTTTTTCTTATGTGGCTAGAGCTTGTAAAGCTATCTCTAGTGCCAATGAGGTATACCCGAGAACCCTAGACAGAGAGGGAAGATATGGTTTGTGCATATGAGATACTCATACTGTTGAGTTAGCTTAGGGAGTCTGAGTATGGCCTTACCCTCATGGTATGGGTTTGGAGAACCTCAATTGGACTAGATACAGTTTTAGTATATGTTTGATGAGCCACTTGTATAAGTTTGTTTAGAACAATCATGGTGTAATATAAGTAAAAGCATGTTTTAATCTTGACATGTAACATATAGATGCGACATGATGGAAAACTTATAGATGTTTTAAATCTCTTCATCAATAATGGTTAACCATATATAAGAATAATGATGATAATGTGAAATTGTTGGCTAATCTTTTGATGAACTCACTAGTAATGTTGCAATTTATTATGAGAAATGAAATAAGATCATATGAATGAAACATGTTGCACGAGGTGTTAATCTTAGTGCTTAATGAAGATGAACTATATAGTTCGATAGTTATCTCAACATAATGTTTATGACACCTTGATGTATGAGTTAATCTTATTTAACTCCTTTAGAACATGGAATATGATGTGAAAACCCTAATGCATGGCTTAAGATAAGGAAGCAAATCTAACATATGAGATATGTACTGACAAAACCTAAGCTTCTAAACCCTTGTTTGAGCCTTCTATGAAGTGAGGTTTCTCCCTATACGCATTTGAAACCTCCTAATAATGGTTTGGACATGAGAATGGGGCTTTGTTTTCGGATATGTTGCACATAGATAGGTGTCATGTAGGTGGTGTTGAGATCTTTGGTTTTCCTTGGAGTGGGTTGATGGCTTAATTTTGAGGATGAAATTTCTTTTAAGATGTATATGATGTGACAAAGTGGATTTTGGCTTAATTTCAAGGACGAAATATCTTTTAAGGTGTGTAGGATGTGATGGAGTAGAATTTTGGAATCCTAAATGTCAAATGACATAAGTAAAGTCATGCATGTTGAGTTGTTTGAGAGTCCTAAGTGTTTTGCCAATGCTTCGAGAGCAAATGATAAGTATTTCATGATTAGAATCTTTAAGCTTATGCCTTTTGAGGTATTTCATTGATCGGTCATATAATTGAGTTTTGGCACCAAAGTTGGGTGACAAGTAGCTTGGATAATAAGAAAGATATGGTTAAAATTTGGAGGCAGTTGGAGTTTTCTAGATGGTTTTATTTAGGTTTGAACACCATGTAATAATGTGATTATTGGTGTATATGCTTACCAAGCTTTGATTATTTAGCTTAGGTCTCATTGTTCTTGGATGTGTCACGCGCCCCCTTAGGTTGAGGGCAAATTGCATGAACAAATCATAGCCATTCATGGCTAATCTGGTGGTTGTGGAATCTAGAAGAGGGAGCCACGGTTTGTCTTAAGTGGACGTTGGCCAGTAACCCTTAGATCGGAATCGTGCGCTTGGGGCGTCATCCCCTACCTCCAACTGAATTGGAGATCGTGGGGACGACTGGAGGTCGTGACTCTGGCCACCACCTCATCATGGGTGTGGGCTAAGAATAGAACTGACTGTGCAGTTAATCTCGGCTCGCCAAGCATGTTCAAAATGACCCCTCACTCAGATGTTTTAGTAGACTGATGAGAGAGAACGAGAAGCTCCACGCCATGCTTTCTCCTTCACAACCTGCAGCTACGAAGCCCATGAGTAGGGAGCAAGATGGAAGGCGGTCTTGAGGAATCTAAGGAAGCAGAAAGTGAGCTGCAGTCCAAGGAAATCCAACTTAGTCGTCCCCATGGACTGCCAAGGTGGTTTGGATGTTGGACACAGGGGATCTTGTCGGAAAAGAAGACCACCTTTGGGGGCCTTCCACCAGCGTTCCCACTGCAGATGAAGACGACAAGGAAATTCCTTGAGTCCTTGCGGTCGTTTTCGTAACTCCTATGAAGCGTCAGTATGGGAAGTGTCATTTTTCCCCTTTGGCTCCACCACAACAGCTACACGCAGGAGGCAAACTTGCTACGGCGGCGAGATCATCCATCCAACTAGGAGGAGTTGGCGATGAGGAATCGAATTACCGGAAACATAGTTGTTGAGCTAACCGAGTCATTGTTGGTGTTTCCTTATCCATCAGAGGCTTGACGAGCGCACAATTTGGTGTCGTCCTTCACGCCTGCGGCGGTGCTCCTGCCTCACGAAGAACTAGGTCTCGCAGACCCAGGGATCGGGCGATCGCAAAGCAAGAAAGAAATGGGGGAGAAGCGTTGGGCTAGCGGATCCTTAGATCCATGGATCCAAAGTAGGATTCGAATCGGGAAGAACCAGGGATGAGATGGTTGCGCTCTCACAGGCCACGTGGCGGCTGCTGATTCGCCGAAAAAGGTAAATGTTCAATAATTTCCCAGATCTTGTATAATTGATAGAAATTAGCAAGTTTATCAGAAAATTACAAATAAGGTATCGTTTTTCTCAAAAAAATGCATAGAACACAATGGAAGCATAATATCAGGATTTTGATGCACTAATCTCAGTGTTATCATGTAATTTATAAAATGCTTGTTACATGTCTAATAAATAATAAATGAGAACCTAAAATAATGAAAATTCTCAATTAGCTCTTAAATGTTATGGGTAACACATATGATGACAGATATGATGAGATTTCAAAATGAGATCATGTAGTTTTCTTTATATGGCTAATAAGGGCTAATAACCCTAAATAAAGTACAATAAATACATACGTGCTCAATAAATGTTGAGATTTACAGAAAACCCTAATATCAGTATATAGAACCTCATTTTTAATTATGTGATCAGTTTTATACATGAAATTCATGTCATATGAAGAGCTCCATTAATACATGTGATGTAACCCTAATATGGTTAATGAAAGTCACATAATATTAAATATGTTCACATAATAATGTAACACAGGAGTATATCCAGTTAATGAACTATAATATGGAATATGATATCAGTAAGATAATGTAAGGCAAGAATACAAGTAATCATGAGAATACCATAATGAGAGACGCAAACCCTAATATGAACACAATTAAGGTTAAGATGAGATGTAAGATGATAAGAACCTGATGATGACATATGGTCTTGTCTTTATCAGGGTTGACCAAGGATGTAGTGGACTCATGGATATATGTGATGATTAAGTTTATCTCTTGATCAGGGTACGTCATTACCTCTTACTTGGCTTATTATACAATATGCTTGTGTTATATGTGTAGAAAAATACTTGGCATATGATATTGGTTGAAATGATTGTTCATGTATGTTATGTTGCTTGAGCTTTTTCATACTTATTAGTATGAACACATCAAACATAATTCATTCTATTCCATTATATGAAAGCACCAACTCTTTGGTAGTGTGCTTGGAAGTGACCTAACTCTTTGGTAGTGGTCACATTGTACACATGGAAGCACCAACTCTTTGGAAGTGTGCTTGGACCCAACACTTAGGTAGTGGTCACCTTGTACAGATGATCTAACTCCTTGGTAGTGATCATAAAGGCCTTGATATATAATGGACAATAAGCTTAAAATATGTGTTCTCTTTTATTAATGAATATCTTTGTGCAAGTATACACTTTTCTTATATTCTTCTGTTACTTCCAAGTATATTAGTTTTATCTTATTGCCAAGATATGATGAGAGGTATATAAAAGACATGTAGGCATACTCAGTACAATATTCTTGAATATTGTGCTGACGTGTACCGCATGTAATCTTTTGTTTAGGTTGTGGTTATGATCTTGAAGATCCAAAACAATGAGAGTTTTGTGGCGAGCTGATGTGCAGGTGGACTTGTTGTCTTAAGATCTTGTAGTTTAGTGGTAGTACATGTATATGTTTAAGTTTGTTGTTCAATATGTAATATCAAGTGATGTAACAATTCATGATGTAATTATATGTTGAATGGTGAACATTTGTGTATGGATTTATTATTGTTCATGTACATGTGCTACTGATTGTTTCCTTCTGACTCCCTTGATTTTCTTCTTCTTAGCCTAGTGTGGGATGTTTAAATTGGGATTCTCGCCGAGGTGAGAGTTTCAATTTAGACGTCACACATTAGATTAAGTTTTAGAAAATCCAGGGACGTCACAAGTGCCATCACTAACATGCTTTTCCTATAGCATCTTGTGCCCAATATCACCATGACATAATCAAGTTGGCCTCCAACGGCAATTGGGTGTTCTAAAAAACAAATTTTCAACTTTGTGAAGGAGAAAGTGCGGAATAAATTGTAGGGTTGGAAAGAATTTTTTGTCAAAACAATGAAAGGAGGTCCTTATCAAAGCTATTACTCAGACGATATGTATGTCATGAATATTTTTCAATTCCCGACTTACATTATTGATGAGATTTAAAGTTGTATTGTGAGATCCTGGTGGGGGAAAAAGACAAGGAGTGAAAAGTATCTTGGCTGAGCTAGTCCAACCTTTGCAAACCTAACAAAGCTGGCGGCTTGGGCTTTCGTGACATGCATTGCTTCAACCTAACGATTCTAGATAAACAACCATGGAGGCTACTCACTAACACGACATCTCTTCCATACAAAGTTTTAAAAGTTAGGTATTTTATGTGGACCTATGTTACACAGGCATCTCGGGGATTTAACCCAAGTTTTACATGGAGAAGTATCTGGGTTGCAAAACGGATACTTCTTGAGGGCATGACCTGGAAGGTTGGCAATGGGTCTGATATAACATTTGAAAAGACATGTGAATAATGAGACATATCTCATCTGGCAGACATGATGTCTATGACTCCTCAGCATCCCCTATATGTACATGAATTCCTAGACATGAACACGGGAAGGTGGATGATTCTTCCATTCATACACTCTTTTCTCATGAGCTGGAAGGATAGATTTTGCAAACACCAATCAGCCTTCATCTCCGGTACGATATCCCTACATGGTGGACGGTAATTTCTCTACGAGATTGGCATATTAGCTTAGCTTTTCAGGGAAATTAGAATTCTTATGGACCAAAATTTCAGAAAGGGACAAACTATGGGAATTAGTATGGGAATCAAGCTGGTCTCTAAAACTCTCTCACTTTATTTGGCGTATGTGAGAAAAAGGACTGGTGACGATGGACATGCTATAGAATCAACATTGCAGTCTGAATGCAAGTTGTCCACTATGTGACATTTTGAAGGAAATAATCAACCATATTGTGTTTGACTACTGAAGTGTGCAAGAGGCATGGGGTGGTTGTCTGGAAGTGTCCTCCTTCCCTTAATTGGCATCCTCATCTCCTGACGAGGCAGTAATGCAATTGTACTCAACAGTATAGGCTGATGAGTTTACCAAAGGATGATGAGTATGTGGGGTTCTTGGACTTATCAGTATAATCGTCTTTTCAATAATGTTGAAAGACCACTTTCTCATATGATTAGTATCCACCATGGTTTGATTGTCGACTATGAGAGACACAACTCTAATTCTATGGGGAAGGATGCTACACACCCCCAGGTTGTCTAGCCTAAGTGGTCAATGTCAGCGCATGGTAGGGTCAAGATAAACAGTGAAGCTACTAATGGCCAGGGTGATGAGGTCGGGCTAGGAGGAGTGGTATGTGACGACACTGGGGAGATGGTGGCGGTAATTGGAAAATGAATCGACAGGATGGCTCGATAATGATCACTAAGGGAATGTCTGTCAGGATAGCTCTTATAGAGGCAAAGGAATGAAAGTATATAGATGTGGAGATTGAGTCAGATGCTAAGGTCGTGATTGAAATTATCCATTCGTCATACCACAGACATGAATATTTGGGGCTTATCATAGAGGATATTAGATATCTTGATAAATGTTTTTCTTCTTGCTCTTTTAATCATATTAATGGATGTGTAATTCTTCTGCTCACGAGGTTGCAAAGCTTGCCTTGCATAACAACCTAGAAACAATATGTAAGAAAAAACTTATTCCTACAGACATTGTACTACTGACTTGGTTAGATCTATAAAATAGTTGTTGAGAATTTTAAAATAAAATCAATGCAACAAAATGAGATAGCTCCAACAATTGCTTCTCCAGAAAATTGCTTATCGACAAAAATGTTATTGTGGCCACCAATGACTTCCACTGTCTTGCATCTTGGTACTCCGACACCCTATTTACCCAACAAAATATTGTTACAACCACTGAAGAAAGTCACCATATTCCATCTCCCTGGAGCAAATCCTGAGGTGTCGACTAGCATCAAGTTGTGTTGATTTGTACTAAGGGAAGATGTTGCAATAATGACTTGTGCACGGTTGCACTTACCAAAATATTTTATACCTTAGTTGTTAGTTATGTACAAATGAATGAAATAGTAATGAAAAATATATAGAATGAGAAATACATATAAAAGATGAGGGGATAGTTTTTCATGATATGACTTACAAAAATGTTGTGAATTAAAACTGCAGATGACACTCTTGACCTTGAAATAAAGTACGCACCTTTTCATTTGAAACAAAGTATCCCTTTATATTTACTACACCCAAAATAGAAATGTGTATGTTGTTCATATACATATGTTGTCAAATTTATCCACTTCAAGTAGATGATACATATAAAGGTTAATAAATGATAAAATATAATATATGTCTCCATTTGGTTTGCAGGATTACGTATAGGATAGGACTTTTATATTGTTGATAAATGTGATACCATTTTTGTTTGTGATAAATATGTATTACAATTGCATTTAGGCAGTAGTATACTCCCAAGTTGCCATGATTTTCATGTTCTACAGTGCCCCCAGGGATTTGCCCAGTATAAAAAAGTTGGACACCCTCAACACACGTTCTCAAGTTCTCGACTCCAGACTCCCAAATCCCGACTCTTGACTCCAAACTCAGATGCAGAATACCACCACAACAGCCATGATGATGCATGTTTCCATAGGCATCTTCCAACTTCTCCTTGTACCAGGAGATAATGAATCACTGAGCCTCCCTTCTTCCTCCCCTGACGCCATCTATCAATTTGGATGTGCGGTGGTCCCGGGCTTCACGTACACGTCATCCATCAACTGGATGATGACTTTGAAAGCCGTTGTGAACATTGTCACCATTGAGATGTGGTCTGAGTATATCCATGATAGGGACCCCATCAAGTTCAGCTCCTGGTTCTTGTTCGGACAACCCACTACTATGGTCATGTTCCTAGCTATCCGTGGATTTCTCTATGTTTTTTACAAGTGCTGGTCTTCTCTCCTCCCTATCACACATGTTATTCCCAATTCAACATTGTGCCTTCCATCAAAAAGTTCCCTATCATGAGGTTTCTCTTCACTCTTCTCTCCTTTTCCATTACACCGCAACAATGCCTGAAATCTAATTTCTTCAGCTCTGTCAGTATTTGATCCCATGTGCCATGTTTGCATGCAAAACTTACAGCCGTGAAAAGAGAACCTCAAGCCGTACTCACCAGCCTGAAGTCATATTCGTCCTCTCTAAAGGAAACTAATGCCTATTCCCAACAATTCCTGAAAATACCAGCATCGTGGGATGGTTTAAACATGTGGAAGAATCAAATAGAAAATGAATTGACCATTTTGATAATCCTTCTCAGTTGCATCCAAACATAGGATGAACAAATAAGCATCATGTCTTATGCATATACCTCTTGTCCTTTCCTTTTCACATCCTACATTAATCCTTTCCATTGAACTAAACATGGCCTATTAATAAGAGATAGTGTACTTTAAATTCCATATCAACAATATGATGTTACATGCATATATGATGACATAGAAATTGTTATCAATGTCATGATATGTACGCCAAATATAAGTGATCTACACTAAGTTGAATTAGAATATGTATTACATTCTTTTATAATAGAAAAAAATATGGCATCAAGTTATTTACCCTTTGAAATGGGGTAGCACATCCAGTAATGAAAGGGATGAAAGATGAATGTATTGTGGTACTTTATGGGCATGTCATATTATTCCACATGAGATATAACAAATGTTACAAAAGAACTATTTGGAGGGTGATCATTGCATAAGCTAACCTTTTTCTTGATATTCAAAATGACACAATAGATTTAAGTGTGATGGAAAGATAACTTGGGCATATAAACTTCCAAATCCCAAAAAAAGCCAGTAACTTCAGTTATCTTATAGACCTTATAGCATGAAAAAATCTGGAAAAATTAATACATGGTCAAGAAAAATGAAACCTCAAGTATATTGGTGAAAAGTAATTCATTAAAATTCAGCACATTAATCCCTAAGAGCTTACATTCTATGATGATGATGATTTACCAGCCATAAGGGCTAGGGGAAGCATGTGGTGAGCATAAATCCTATTAAAAATAAAGATAAATAAGTAATATGCCATAATTTCAAATTCTGTATTTAGATTGTATCATTGCATACATGGTATTGATATAACTAGTTGAAGAATGAAATTCATGCAAACAAGGTGTTTCTCATCGATTTACCTAAAAAATGAATTTCTGCATAAGAATAAACATATTCTAGTCCAATATAAATATATGTAATAAATTCTTACATGTTCTGGTTGTTCTTTAAGACAGTCATTTTCATCTTCCAACTCCTTAATGCACGATTGTTGCTTAATATAAGGTGTCATTTTTACACATTCTAAATTAATGCCTACCATCGTTGTCTTGATGCTGCTCAACCATAGCCCCTCTCATAACCACCATGATTCTTCCCTCACGCCTCATCAAGCACATCACTAAAAGCAATATGATTTTCTAAATGTTATAGTTTTATTCACACTTCTAGGCAATTTATTCCTGTAAGAAAATGAATCACATAAAAACAATTATTAGTTAAAAATACTTGATTATGATTAATTAAAAATTACACAATGATTCTTTGTAAATTCATCTACGTAATCATCATTTCTATTTTGATGATATTTAAGATAACCCTTGAACTGAGTTGATGCAATCCCCTTTTCGATCTATCATCATAGGATACTTTAACTAAATAATTATTAACTAAAATAAAAATTTAAATTCCATAGTAATGTCTCATTTGATTACTGATGCGGTCCTATTTTAGGGCTTCATCTTGTGTCTTATTGTACTTTAATCACATATATTCATGTTAGATTACATGTTATTTCCCCTAATATGCATATTTGTAAAATGCAGTTATGGACATTATTTGCACATTTTGTAAGTATTTGGACCATGCTTGGATGGAAGTGAGAGAGAAGGCATAATCCTAGGGTTTCCCTACCCTTAGAGAGGCCCATATTGAAGTCTAAGGCTCCCTCAACCTACCCCTAGTGGCCAAAGATCAATTGAAGCAATGATGTGAAAGAATGAACCAAGTACAAGCTCAAAGTGTTGATATAGAGACCAACTCAGTCGTGGTACCATAGAATGGTCGTACTAGCTCACTCAAAACCAACAGACTCAAACTTGAAGAACAAACTCAGCAGAACGGTCATGCCATAGAGAATAGCCTTGCAACATTCACCCAGAACGATCATGCCACCTTGCATGGTCGTGTGGCGCTCCATGCAGAATGGTCGTAGTGCCAAGAACAGGCAGAGCATGGTGACCACCACAGTCGTGTTACCCACACTCCACCTCAGTCGTGGTGATCACCAAGGTCGTGCCACTTTCAGTTCAAAATCACTAATGTTACTATGATTTTCCCCCATTTCCCCACTCAGTCATTTCTACACACCACGACCATGTTCCCCTACACCCACCATTGTCGTGTTACATACAAAATCCCAACTACTTTTCCACTGCATTTCCACTTTACCCCTACTTGATTTATTGATTCCTTCCCACCTGTATATATGTGGGTGGCGGATGGAGGCCGAGGTTAGCTACCTTCTTCCCCCTCTTAGCTCCTCATTTTCTCCCCTTAACTATTCCACTTCATTTCCACCTCCATTCCCCTCCAATTCACCATTTCCACCACCAAAACCCTAGTTTCTTAGTGTTTTGGTCACTTTCCACCATCTTTCCATGCCTTGCACCTTGGAGGATGGAGGACGTCTTTGTAGTTGTTGGAGAGGAGTCTTCCATCGACACCGAGCTCCATGGCTTCTCCTACCTTTTTCTCCTTTCTTTTTGTATTTTGCATTTCTATGAGTAGCTAGGCCCCTTAGGTGGTCTGTTTGGGGCCAAAAATGTGATTTCGATACCATATTGGGGGAAAATGATATGTAAACATTGTAATTTCATTTTCTAATGATTATGTTTATTTCTGTCTCATTCTTCATGAATTTCTTGTAGGATTGTTTTTGAAATAACCTGGGAATTTAGGGAAAGTGCTTATATGTGTGAATTTTGAGATTTGCTCCTAGGTCCAATCCATGGATCCCTAGCTAGCCACCCATCTTCCTACATGTTAATCAATTCTCCTAATCCTAGTTCAGATATCTAAGTATCTAGTTTATATGAATATATTATGCTTAGCATGGAGCTTTCTCAAGGATAAAATGTGGGTGTTGTGATGCGTAAAACCTCATTCCCACTCCCATTACTACCCTCAAACTGTAATCACCCTAAGACCTTCTAAACTGGAAACGTAGGCTTGTTTAGCCTATAATTGAATTACACCTAAACCCTAACCCATTTGAGCCTCCTAAGGGTAGTAGGAGGTGCTAGGGACTAGTTCCCCTATTCACGACCTTTCTTATCCATGACCAGTTAGTAGTTTAGGGAAATTCATCAAACTCAAACTTGTTGTTCAGTTTGGCAATCTAAATGAAAGCATAATGTTCACATTTCATTCCCCCAACCAAATTGATAATTGCATCCCTCAAATAGCCCACACTACCCTTTATTACATTAAAACCCTAATTTCCTTCTTACTTAGCTAGTGTTAGTTTAGTTATGTCTTTACTTGCTTAGTTAGCTTCTTTCCCTGCTCTTGCTTTATTCATGCTAGTTTAGGAATTCACTTGCTCTTTTGCTTGTTTGTTAGCTTAGTGTAGGGTAGACTTCTTCTTCCTCACACTAATGTAGTTTGCTCTCTTTTCCTTTTTATTTTGTCTTTCTTACTCAGTAGAATTAACTATCTAGGGTTAACTTAGGCTTTGATCTTGTTTGCTTTCTTTTATTTGCTTGTTTGTTTGTCGTTAGTGTAATAAAAAAATCTACACCAAACCCTTCAACCCTAGACTTCACAATAGGACCTAGCTCAAAACTAATATAGCTCTAGTGCCCCCTTTTCTCCCTATGGAATGACCCTATACTTGTCACCCACCTATACTATGACACAACCATGTGCACTTGCGGGTGTAGTGTTTTAGTGTATGTGAAGTGAGAACATTTAGGTCCAATAAATTTTGAAAGATATCATGTGTCCAATCTCGTGGGGCGCATCTAGTCAAGCTTAATTGGTTAGTGTGTGCACCTCTAGCGGGACACACCAATTTCCATATCTTGATAACATCGTGAGTATGATTTGACTCCATTTCTATGCATTAGTCGTGGGACTCCACAATTAACCTTGTTTTGTGCACACTCATCTTACATACATTTGAACAATTCAATAGAAAATAGAAATAAACTGTATCACAAAAAATCCTGAACAATAAAAAAAGTAGGTGATAATGTTTTTACAACAACCTTCTTTTTGAGGGACCTCTAATATTCTAGTAGTTTCTTCCATTCTTCTTCAGTAACTCTAGAATCTGGTGGTCATGTGGATTCTTGACATGGATTCCTTGGAGTCATCAGTTTTCTTTTCAATATGCCCCGCCAAGATCTAACCTTCATTTGCATTTGCATAACACCATAGGAAAACTTCTTTCACATTCACAATTTTCTCTCCAACCAAGATGAAAACTCAAAATCATCTTAATGTTGTGTAAGTTGGATGGAAAATCCTATTAACACAAAACAAAGATATATTTTTATATTACCAACCATGACATAATCCATTGTGGCCTCAAAACCCTTAAGTGCTCTCCATCCCATTATTTATGCAATGGAAGTACAGACCTTTCTTTGCATACACCGCAAGAAAATTGGTCAATCTTTTAGCTACTTCCCTGATTGGAGACCCTCGATCATTAAACAAACACTTAAGTGTTTCTACACATTGGGGTTGCTAGGAGATTAAATTAGTTTCTCCTCCATAAATCTCTTTGGAAGACATGATTCCCCGCGACCTTAAAAATGGTACAACATAAAGATTAACAAATTTAATGTTTTTCATATAGTAAAAGAAGATAACAATAAGACCATACACCCATTGAGCACATCATCATTCTTTCATTTAGTTGTCTTAAGGTGACTACAGACTAAACATCTTCTTGTCTATTTTGTTGACTAAAAGTGTTGTCTCCACACTCATTCTCGAGAATTACTGAGAATTTTCTATGGCTTCAAGAGACAAACCTACTTCATATGACAAATGAAAAAAAATGTATCAGCCCAAAACTAAAATCTAGCCAAGACTATAATATGTAAGACTCAAAAATCAAAACTTTTGAACATTTTGAGCAATATAAAATATTTGCAAACCATTTATGCTTCCAAGTCATTCATCTAAATTCCTTGAAGAATTCATTGTCATGTTTTCCTTAGAAACATTTCCTATAGGCTCAGTAGAAGGACCTATAAGATAGGGAAACAACACTAAAAAGTAAGAAATCTAGATATAACCATATTTTACTTGAAATTTAGAAAACTAATTATCAAGATGATATATCTATACATCCATCATCTAAGGGCCTTGAAGAGTTGAGTTGGTATTGTATACAAATGATCCCAATGATTACTCAAGAAGTATAAAATTAGTAAACTTAATCAAGAAGTTAAAGGACTAGTTGAAAATTGTGAAAATTATCGAATTCTTTATATGTTGTTCTTGACTGATTGGGAAGATCATTTGACACTATTGGAGGCTCATTAAAATGAGCTATATGATAGAGAAACCACACTTAAAAGTAAGAATCCTAAATCTAACCATATTTTACCTAAAACTTAGAAAACTAATTATGAACTTGATCTATTTCTACATCCTTCATCTAGGGACCTTAAAGAATTGAATTGTCTATTGTCCATAGATGAACCCATATATTACTCAATAAGTAAAAACTTAATGAAAAATTAATTAAGAAGCTAAATAAATAGTTGGAAAAAATGAAAATTACCAAGTTCTTCAAATGATGTTCTTGGTTGATTGTGTGGATCATTTGAAAAACTTGGAAGTTCAGTAGGTGACCTATAAGATAGAGAAACCACACTAAAAAGTAAGAAATCTAAATTTAGCCATATTTTAGCTAAAATTTAGAAAACTAATTATCAACATGATATATTTATACATCCATCATCTAGAGTCATCTCACAGAATCTCCTAAAGTGGTCATGTTCTCCTAAAGGAGACATAATCCTAGATATCAACAAGGAATAAGAATGTAGTATCCTTAATAGAAATAAAATTTAAAAGCAACAATTCACTACCTTATATGTTTTTCCTTTTTTATCGATTTCTTGATCTATTAGTTATTGAGATATGTTCCAATACATTATTTGTCACATTTGATCTAGCCCAAAATTCATTACATTTCTTTAGTTTGACCAATGAAATTGGCATGATCAATATTATTAAAGATAACGTCACCATTTACATTAGTAGAATTTTAATTTGGAATACCATATGTATTTCTAGGCCTCTAGTGGAAAACAACACTCCATTCTATAAATTTAGGATCAACTGAGTAATAAAATTATTGTGCCAATGATGGAAAGATGAAAGGTTCATCTACATAGCTTTCTTGCATCATATCAATCATAGAGAAATATAATTCATCTTTATGACATCCACATTTCATGTCAAACCAAATATTTAAAAAGTTGCAATGATATTTATTTTCTATATGATCAAAATGCAAGTGTACGCTATCGTAGTAATATAGGCCTATGAGGCCCAGATCTCAAACACAGAGAAACATTACTTCAAATGCCAGTACTAACTATAGTGCGATCAACATAGGCCAAACAAAATTTGATTGATTGGTTTGGTTGTCTGAACAGAAAAGAAATATAAATTATAGTTGTCTCAGTCTTAATGAATTCCTTAGGATAATGGTCTCACCACAGTTAACATTGCATTTTAATCCTAGTGCATTAATAAATATTTCTCCCAATTAAGAGTCTATAGCAAGAATTACCCACTCTAGTGATGTAACCCACTACCTAACCTAATAAAAACCCAACTCTCATATCAATTGTGTTACTAGATAGGTGCCTTATCGAATTCTCTAGGTATCTCCTCACATTGTTAAACCACCTTTCCAAAAGAGTTTTAGGAAACATGTATTTCTATGAGTTCTGACTATTAATTTCCCTTATTAAAGCAATTAAAAGTCCAAATACTATCTGTGGTGATCAAGCATAAATAGTTCATTCATTCACATAGAAATAAATCCATTAATCAAGAGAAATTGAATGATTAATGCATTCGAGTCAAATACAATGCACAATCGGGACTACTCCTGGATCCTAAGGAATGTGGGGATTAGACCCTCATAGTTTCCATAACCAAAGACATCAAAGGAGAAAAGAAAAACATGAAGAACCCCTGAAGTAGATGGTTCAAACACTCCCTTCTCGTGGACGTTCTGATTTGCTACCTTCCACTGCAATTTCGTCCGCTAGAAGTGACCAGATCGTTCAGTTTGCCTCCCTCTTCTTCGTTATCTCCTCCCCTTGCTCTCCCTTGTTGTGCTATGAAAAACTATATGATAATTTGGCTTGTCGTACTCCCCTTAGTCATAGGCATGACTTAGGTTGAGTTAGAACCCAAACTGTTGGATTAGACACATCTTTCAGGATCTGCCTGATTTGTCAGTACTACTGACTTCTTTAACTTCATGAACATCTATCAAGTTGTCAGTACTACTGACTGTGTGTCGATAGTACCGAGTTGCTTCAAATTTCTTTGAAAAAAAGGTTGTAACCTCTTCGGTAGTATCAACAGTCTCGTCAACACTATCGAGTCTTCTAGATTCAGTTCCTCTTCAATACTGGGAAAGTATCGGTACCACCGATAGTGACGTCAGTAGTAACGAGCTGAGTAGTTTCTTGAACATTCCTGAAATGAACAAAATTCAAACATAAGTGCTAGAAAATAATTAAATCACTTGAAAACATTAAAATTATGCAAATTTATGCAATCGAGTAACACGTGGTAATATTAATAAATCATGCACAATTTATATGAGATTTGACCACAAAGTGCGGAAAAACTAGTATAAAATAGCCTGTGAAAATGACAAATAAATAGTGCATCAAACTCCCCTAAGCTTAACTGTTGCTCATCCTCGAGAAACACACACTCAAATCTATTTGAGACACGTCAGGAAAAGGACACAATAGTATGAATATCAATTCTAACTATCCCCACTTGGAGGCCCCAAACCAACTCTAATTAATCACTAAATAATTAACTGTTCTCATGAGAACAAAAACGTCTATAAAAGATATCCACCCTTAGATCAATGAAAATTATCAAAGGGCAGTTAACAACGTACTCAGTCAAGCATTTTCTTGGTGCATTATGTGATTCTCGAATCTAAATTACTCTTCCTAACAACCAAGCTACTTGGAAGAAGTTCTCCATATGAATAATAATGAGGGGGAAAATCATATAAGTAGCCTACCAGTAAGAGCAATGGATGGTATGAAATGGCTGGAAACTAAAGAATTACAAGTACATCCTACTTATTTATGCAAAAGTATGATGAAACTATATGAGTGAAACTAGAACATGCATGAATGCTAATGCCTATTTTTTCAATGATGCATGAATCAAGAAATCTCACCAACCAAATGATAATGAAAGAAGAAATCAAAAAAATGTGTCATGTGGATTTCTTCATCTCTTCAAGAAGAGTTAAGGGTATAATTTCTCCCTCATAACCTTGAAACATTGACAAACTTTTTTATTAGACCATGATTTTAGCATGACTGACATTATGCTTAGTTTTTTATTCTCTCTTTTTTTCTAATATGTGGAGGCATGTCCCTTCACTCAACATTTATAATATGAGACTAATATCCTCATAAGAAACAAAAAGGAATGCTATGGAATGTATGTAATCCACATGAAATTGTTTATGCAACTAAAATGGTATGCACAAAAATTGTTAATGCATACATATTTTTTTGCTTCTCTTTCGAATGCAATAAAAGTAAGCTAACTATCATGTCACCAATTATGCCATGTAATGCAACAAGAGAAAATAAATTGGATTACTTGTTCATCTTAAGGTGGTGATTCAAAAATGAGTTAAGGATGGGTGAAATCACATTATTAAACGACAAAGCCTTTCCTGAAACTATTCCATCTACCCCCTAAGCTCAAACTTGACTATGTCCACATAGTCAAAATTCAAACTATGTAGGTGGAATAGTGGTACCGCATCATATGGGAGGTGGTGGTGTATGAGGCATGGTGGGATCATATGGTGGAAACATCCCTTGAAAATCCAGCAGCTATGAAGGAATGGGTGGAGGTTGTGCATAGCCACCAAAATATCCCTGATTACAGTTTTTCTCAAAGAATGGTTGTTGGTATCCCTCCATCTTCTGTAGGCGCATATGCATGTTCTCTTAGTTGGCCAAAAGAATCCACTTGATGTGGAAAATTTCCTATTGGTTTTCATACGGCCGTCCTTGGGCATCATGGATGCCTGCCAATGTCACCGACTACTATTGTTCCTACTGGATCACATGTAGCATCATGTACATGCTCGCCATTAAATACATTTCATCCTCCTGAGCGGGTGGTGGAGTGGAACTGGAGGCTACAAAATGTTGTGGATGCTTGTGTGGAACCTACCTCCTTGCCACAGGGATGGTAGGCTTCACTTGCTCTTTATCTTGCTCCTCCTCCATGTTGTCATCATCTTCTTCCACCTCCTTGCCTGAGCTATCCATGGGAAACCATTGTAGGTTGGCCCCTTACAGGTCGAAGATGGTGTCTGGCAGCTTCATTTCCTTGTAGTGGATCCCCACTATACAACACACATATACGTCCTTCAGGCGCATGTTGATGAGGCCAAATCTCTTGAAATAATTGATATCTAATTTTGTTGTCGACTGCAATGCCTTGGCTGTTGAGAGGTCAAGGTGTAGATGGAGAGAAATAGATGTGATCAACCCTACAAAGTGAATTAGAGGTTTTCTTTGAAGCTGTCGGCTCACTCCCATCACATGTAGAAGGAAGAAGGCTCCAAAGTTTAGACTTCAAAATCTCATTTCCAACTTCTTGAATGGGAAGTACAGATCAACCGTCTAACACTTCCCTTTTCCTTGAGATGAATCTGCTAGAAGAGTATTGGTGATGAGGTGGTAAAGCACATGAGTAAAAGGATGCTCGATGTCCATCAAGGAGATTTTGTGTCGGCTGATGTGCTGGCCTTCTGGAAAACCAGTAAACAACTCCCACACCGCCTCAAAGTTGAAGTTGTCGGGGTAGTAGCATTCGCCTTTACTTGGCCATCCGTAGATGGTGTTGAACTATTAGAGCGTCATTTTAAAGTTGATGTTGTAGAGCTAGGAACAGATCTTGCCCGTCCCAATCCATCCCCATGCTTGGGATGATGCAGATCTCCAAGGATGCCATGAACTCACAAATGAGGTCAGGGTATGTAGGTCGTTTGCTAAATAAGGGGTGGTCATCTACTAACCCCTGATGCTCATAGACCTTCTACATACTACCAGAGAAGTTGATGGAGTTGAGGAAGGTACAATTTCCATACCGTTTAGCAACAATATCCCACTTTTGCAACTCCTCACATATCTTCTTGATGTCAGCACTGGATGGGCTATCCAGCTTGGTTTGGGAACCAAGTGAGGAACCCCCACCAATGAAGAAGCCTCCCACCTTGCAGACATCTTCCTTAGATGAAAGGGATTAAAGAGATTAGATCTTAGTGTAGCATCTGGATGCTCAGAGATGTGCGGGGCTTCTTGCTTGAGAGAGGAGAAGAGAAGGTGTGAAGAAAATGGATTCACACCCCTCCCTTCTATAGCTACGGCCACCAACCTATGACTACGTCAGTAATACTGACAAGGTGTCCGTAGTACCGACAATTGGATGAGAATTTATGTGCTCGGTGCTACCGACGGTCGTGATGGTCTGATTTCAGTTGTGCGGATCATCGTGGGTCAGTAGTACCGAGAGGATGTTGATAGTATCGATACGCCCTGTGGATTGGTTCTACCGACCATCAGATGAAGTTGATCGCGATCACTTGTTAATGATCCCATAGATTGTTGATGTCAACCGTCAGTAGTTCTGACAAGATGTTGATAGTACCGTCACATTCAAATGCGTCAATACTTCTAAGTTGGGGCTCGGTGTATCGAACTTGGGGCCCAAAACGTCATCAGTACTATCTACGTGGGGTCGATAGTACCAAGTCATTATCAAGTATTTGGCCCTTGTATCTGCAAAAAGTTGGTTCTACTAACATATGTCGATAGTACCAAGATGTAGCAATCAATTTATTAAATTCCCTGTAGCCTCGCCGGTAGTACCGAGCTTGGGCTCATAAGTACCGACTTTCGTAGTCAATTGCATCTATGTTCCTATAATATTGTCGAAAATATCGAGTTGGGCTCAGTAGTACTAACTTATCTAGCCTATCCACTCCACAAAAATACATCAAGGTACCTCTTTTACATCTAACTAAGTAAAAATAGAAAATGCAACTACAAAACTAAAGATTTAGTAAAGGAAATAATTGATGGTTGGGTTTCCTCCCTAAAAGCACCCTTATTTTACGTCATAGGCTTGACAATCTGAAATGCATTGGATTAGTGAAGCTCAACGAGCTTCCACTCATCCTCTTTCCTCATCACATCTCCCCAAAGTAATGCTTGATATGCTGGTCATTGACAAGGAATGGCTCATCCATATTACTAATCTCCACAACCCCTTGGGAAATGCCCTAATCACCTCAAAGGGTCCACTCCATCTAGACCTCAACTTACTAGGATGTAGCTTCAATCTAGAACAAAAAAAAATTGTCCTGGAGTGAACGTCCTATGCTAAATATGGAGATCATGAAATTTATTACTTCTTTCCTTATAGATTCTAGAACTATCATAAGCAACAAACCTAAGCTCATCCAATTTATTCAATTCTAACAATCACTTTTTCCCTACATTGTCGAAGTTGTAATTGAGTTTCCTAGAGACCACTTAGCCTTGTGCTCTAACTCCACAGGCAACTGACAAGCCCTCCCATAAACCAACCTAAAAGGATTAGTACATATAGGTGTTTTATAAGAGGCCCTATATGCCCATAGAGCATCATTAAGCAACATTCTCCAATTGTTCAGTTAGTTGAAACAATATTTTCCAAAATTGCCTTTATCTCCCTATTGGACACTTCAACTTGGCCTTGAGTTTGGAGATTATATGGAGTACCTACTCTATGTTTCACCCCATACTTCATCAAAAGTGCCCCAAATTTTTTGTTAGTGAAGTGAGAACCACCATCACCGATTATCAACCTGGACACCCCAAACCTACAGAAAATGTGGTCTTTTACAAATCTACATACCACTTGCGCGTCATTGGTGTGTGTTGCAATTTCTTCCACCCACTTAGATACATAATCTACATCAAATAATATATAGATATTAGAATTTGAAGACACAAAAGATCCCATGAAGTCTATGCCCCATAAAACAAACACCTCTATTTCCTAAAAACCATTCAAAGGCATTTCATGTCTTTTTGAGATATTCCCTACACATTGACATGTATCACACTGACCAACAAAATTGTATGCATTTTTAAAAAATCACCAGCCAATAAAAACCACATTCTAAGACCTTAGCCATTGTCCTAGAACTAACATAATGACCTCTGTAGGTAAAGAATGACAGTGTGCCAAAATACTTTGAAATTAACAATCTGACACACACTACCTCAGAATATTGTCCCTACATTGCCTAATTAGAATGGGGTCATCCCATATATAGTACCACAATGAGTGGAAGAATCTTTTCTTCTCCAAATGCCCTCAATCTCCTAGCAGCTATCCACATGCCAAGTAGTTCACTATGTTTGGAACCATGCGTCTTTGCCTTTCATAGAAAAGAGCCGCTCATTAGGTAACTCTTCCACAATGGGTATCCTAATATCCTTTTCATCCACCCTTTCCAACCTAGAGAGATGATCCTCCACCACACTCTCAGTGTCAGCTTTATCCTTGATCTCTATGTCAAATTTTTGCAATAACAAGATTCACATGATCAACCTAGTCTTGGCATATTTTTTTTCTATAGAAAGTATTTGATAGTTGCATGATCTGTCCATACCTCAACCTTAGCATTGATCAAGTATTGACAAAAAATTTCAAAAGCAAAAACAACCGCCAACAATTCTTTTTCAGTTGTTGTATAATTCAATTGGGCATTATTTAAAGTTTTAGATACATAATAGATGACAACATGGACTTTATGTCGGCGTTAACCTAGAACAGCCCCTACTGCGTAATCTGATGTGTCACACATCATCTCAAAAAGTTGGCTTCAATCTGGAGCCTACAAAATGGGAGCAAAGACCATCTTCTCCTTCCACACCTCAAAATATTTCAAGCATCACTCATCAAATTTAAAGTCGACATCATTTTCTAATAATTCATAGAGTGGTTTAGTAACCTTTGAAAAACCCTTGATAAAGCAGCGATAAAATTCAGAATGTCCTACAAAACTCCTTACTCCCTTCACCGATGACGGTGGAGGTAGTTTGTAGATCACCTCTATTTTTACGGGGTGTACCTCCATGCCTCTATTGGACACTTTGTGTCCCAGGACAATTTATTCACTCATCATCATGTGACACTTCTCCAAAATCAACACAAGGTGAGTGTCCTCGCATCTTTTCAAAACTTTACCAAGATTGTCAAGGCAATCATCAAATGACCCCCCATACACTGAAGAATCGTCCATAAATACTTCCAGACATCGCGCTACCATATTAGAAAAATGGCAAGCATGCATCACTAGAAAGTGGTCAGTGCATTGCAAAGACCGAACAACATTTAGAGATATGCAAATGTGCCATAGGGGCAAGTGAAGGTTGACTTCTCTTGATCATGTGGTTGATAGAAATCTGATTGTATCCCGAGTAACCATCAAATAAACAAAAATGAGAGTGGTCGGAGATCCGCTCTAAAATGTGGTCGATAAAAGGAAGTGGAAAATGGTCTTTAAGCATTGCGACATTCAGACGTCTGTAGTCAGTGCAAATACGCCAACTAGTTACTAGACTAGTAGAGATCAGCTCATCATTAGAATTAGTGGTGAATGTTATTCCTCCCTTTTTAGGAACCACTGGGTCGGACTAACCCAGTTTGAACCAAAGATATCATTTATAATACATGCTGATAAACATTTTACTACCTCTTTTTTCACTACCTCCATCATTATGGGGTTGAGTCGCCATTTAGGTGCACTACAACTTTTGTTCCCTTCTCCAATCTGATCTTGGGTTGACAGATACTAGGGGAGATGTCCTTTATGTCTGCCACTGATCGGCCGAATGCCGCTTGATGGTTTTTTAGCACCCCAAGCAGTTTCTCCTCTTCCCGCACACTTAGTGAGGCTAAAATTATGGCTGGAAGTTTGTCCTCTGCTGCCAAGAAAATATATTTCAAATGAGGTGGAAATGGCTTCAGCTCTAACTCTGGGGGACTCAACAAAGAAAAAACCAGTGGTGGTGAGGGTGGTCCCAAAACCTCAAAGTGCCTTATATAGTAACATGGCAAGAACCTGAGAAGCAAAACACACTCTTTCAAAGAACATTGTCTAGTGCAATCATTTATCAAACTCATGAGACATGCCTCTTTAGGCAACTATGGTATGCCAAGATAAGAGCGGTTGTGGTCACCTCTTTAATTGTTACTGGGCAAAATTCCTCCTCTTCATCATCGGGATGTTGCACCACTTTTGTCAGAGACATCTCCTTTGTGTTGTCCAATATGTCTACCACTAGTGTGCCCTTTTGTACCTGTGTCATCACATGTGACGTCTCAAGAAATGGCTTCCCCATATATAGTGACATGTTTTCGTGGACCTGCTACAACATATGGCATTGTGCTTTAGCTTTTGTAGTATGTGTAGGCTCAGGAATTTGGATTTTGAATCACTCCTTCCTACTGCCCAAAGTCATTCTTCCTCTGCCCATCTCCAGAATCATGTCAACCGTGGCTTGGAATGGTCTCCCCAGTAGCAGCTTGTTGCCTTGTTCATCTCGCATCTCCATGAAAACAAAGTCTCTTGGAAACATAAACTTGTCTACCTTGACAAGAATATCCTCGCAAATCCCATAGGGTCTCACCGTAGAGTTGTCTACCAATTGAATAGTTATATTTCTCTTTTTGGACACCTTTAGACCTAGCTTCCTGAGATTAGTCAAGGGCATAACGTTGATACTAGCCCATGAATCACATAAGGCTTCTTCAAGCATTGTCTTCCCAATAAAACAAGATATATTGAAACTTTCCATAAGAAGGGATCTGCTCAATTGCATCAATTAAAGGGATATTGACATGCAAGTTTCTAAAGATGTCGAAAAATTTCTAAAATTATTGATCAGCCTTCATTGTCTTCAGACTATTTGGAAAGGGAACTGACTTCACCACTTTCCTTTGATGAGATGGATGTATAACTTTTTCCTTGTTTCCTCTATATCATCAACCTCTTCCTCAACTATCTTTTCCTCAGCTGCAACATTTGGTCCAACTACATCCACTGTCACTGCCTTGTCTGTAGCTCCTATAGTTTCACCTGCATCCGAACTAGATGGTGCATTATTCAATAATTTCCTACCACTGCGAAATAAAACTATCTTGACCTGTTGATTTCCAGAAGGCACATTGGTGTTGGCTGTGAACCCCTACTGACTCGGCTTCTTCAAGGTAGATACTTCCACTTCTATTTGAGAGAGTGTCTCAATATTGTAGATCTGTGCCCCTCATTTTGAAGTTCTCTTTGAGTCTGTCCGATCAACACTTCATTTTGGCTTACTAGCTTTCTGAGCATTTCTTCAATACAGTCTATCTTACCGGGACCCCTATCTTGTTGATATTATTTTGCCACCAACCTGTTGTGGCATAGATTTTTGAGCCTGGGATGGGTCTTGTTGAAAATTATTAGGGTCCTTCTAGGAGAACTTAGGATCATTCCTCCAAGAATATTCATTGTTCCTATACTATTGTTGTTGGCATGAAAATTTGCACTCCTCATCTTCTCCTTCTGAAGAATGTCCATCCTTAGCACACAACATTTTAGTAATTAAATCTAGCTTTTCATTCAGTGCGTAAATGACCTTGGACTCCCTAAGAGATTTAAGGGTTGTCAGGTGCTCTCTTTCATCTCCCCATGTCTGGTTCTTGGACATGTTCTTTAAGATTTCATGACAGCAGGTAAGTTTGTTGTTGAGGAAGAAACATGCTCATGTGGTATCAAGTGTAGTCCTCACTTCCTTCTGCAGATCATAGTAGAAGATCTTCACCTGACCTAACAGATTAATTCCATAGTGGGGGACCTTCCAAAACATATTTTCGAATCTCTCCCATGCCTCAAAATATGACTCGTCAGCTCCCTATCTAAAGTTATTTACCATGTTATTTGTCTTTTGTGGTGGAAAGTACCACTCGAAGAAAGCATCAAATCATTTGCCCCCACTTCTCAATGCACTCATCATCAATGTTGTGAAACCAAGACTTAGCATTGTCTACCAAATATGGTGGGAATAGCTTCCAGTATATGATAGTTTTCGATATCCTATCTATCTTGATCATATCACAACTTTTGAAGAAATTACTAATGTGTGTCACAGGGTCCTCAAAATGTAGTCGTGAAAGGCTTGTGGTTGACTAATGACACCAATCTTGGATCGATCTTGTATCCATCGACATTGATTGTTTGTCTTTTGATTGGCCCTTTTTGAGAAGTAGAAGAAGAAGCCTTGATCCTTTCCCATATCGTATTCTCTTCTGCTTGGTCTCCCATTTTTGTTGGCCCAGGTTCCTCAAGTGGCTCAGGTCCTTCAAGGGGAGGTGTAGGTTGCAGAGCTCAATTGAATCTGTCTAAAGATCTTCAGTACTCATGTTCTCTGCGAAGGAGTTCTACTTGACCTAAGTCTAGTGAGGATGACTCTCAGTATTTGTGGGCTTGGGTATGCACCGTGCACTAGTACCTGAAAATAGTAAAAATAGTTGTAAGAACAAGGTAGTAATAGTAGAAATAATAAAGAAATCAAAATTCAGCTTTGAATGAAAAAAAGGGTTGGCCTAGAATGGCTGACCACAACACTCCTAGTGCTGAAGTTACTGTCTCCCCAGCAACGATGGCATAACTTTATAGCTATTTTCTATATGCTCAAAATGTAAGTGTACGCTATCATAGTAATATAGGCCTATGAGGCCCAAATGTCGAAGATAGTATAACATTACTTCATAGACTATTACTAACTCTAGTGCGATCAGCTTAAGCCAAAGAAAATTTGATTGATTGATTTGGTTGTCAGAATAGAAAAGAAATCTAAATTATGGTTGTTGTTCTCAGTCTTAATGAGTTCCTTAGGGTAATAGGTTCACCACAGTTAACATTGCATTTTAATCCTAGTACATTAATAAAAAATTCTCCAAACTCTGGATTAAGAGTTTGTAGCAAGCATTACCCACTCTCGTGGTGTAATTCACTACCTAACCTAATACCAATCCCACTCGCGTATCGGTTGTGTTATTAGATAGGTGCCTTATCGAATTCTTTGGGTATGTCCTCACGTTTTTAAAATACCTTTCCCTAAGGGTTTTATGAAACGTATATCTCTATGAGTTCTGACTATTAATTTCCTTTCTCAAAGCAATTAACAATCTAAATACTATCTATAGTGATCAAGCACAAATCGTTCATTCACTCACATAGAAAGAAATCTAGATATTAAGAGAAATTGATTGATTAATTCATAAGAGTCAAATACAATGCATAACTGGGTTACTCTCAGGTCCTAAGAAATGTGAGGATTAGCCCCTCATAATTTCCATAACTAAAGATGTTAAAGGAGAAAATAAAAATGTGGAGAACATGAAACACCCCTAAAGTAGACGGTTCAAATGCTCCCTTCTCACACACATGTCAATCTGCTACCTTTCGACTGTAATTCCATCGGCTAGAAGTTTCCTGATCATTCAGTTTTCCTCTCTTTTCTCATTATCTCATCCCCTTGCTTTCCCTTATCGTGCAATGGAAAAAGACAGGATAATTAGATCTGACCGTAACTCCCTTAGTCATAGGTATGACTTAGGGTGAGTTAGAACCTCAGCCATTGGATTAGACCCATCTTTCATAATTACCTGATCCCGATCCGTCGGTACTACCAATAGTGTTTCGATACTACCGACTTCTTTAACTTCATGGACACCTATCAAGATGTCGGTACTACCGACTGTGTGTCGATAAAATTGAGTTGCTTCAAATTTCTTTGACAAAAATATTATAACCTCGTCGGTAGTATCGAAAGTCCCATTGATACTACTGAGTCTTCCCTATTTAGTTCCTCTTCAATACTAATCAAGTGTTGGTATCACCGATAGTGACGTTGGTAGTACCGAGCTGTATAGTTTCTTAAACATTCATGAAATGCACAAAATTCAA
Source organism: Alisma plantago-aquatica (assembly GCA_963693085.1). Lineage (NCBI taxonomy): Eukaryota > Viridiplantae > Streptophyta > Magnoliopsida > Alismatales > Alismataceae > Alisma > Alisma plantago-aquatica. The sequence goes on along the minus strand of OY856415.1, from coordinate 106,787,457 downwards.
ACATAAGCCCTAAAAATTATTAAAACATTTGAAAATACTAAAATTATGAAAATTTGATGCAATTAAGCAACACATGCTAATATTAATAAATCATGCACAATTAATATGAGATTTGACCAAAAACTGTACAAAAATAAGTACGAAATAGCTTGTGAAAATGACAAATAAACAGTGCATCATGCATCATGAATTTTCTTAAATATGTGATCTCTATTATGTTTGTTAATGAGCCATAAAATATACTTCCATAAGTTCTAGTTGCAACACCACTATTTTGGATAACTCTCATACTTTCTCTGGACTTAACCTCAAATTTGTAGCCATTAGAAAAAATATTCTTTATATGAAGCAATACAAAATTTAGGGCCATGAGCTAGGTTTTAGATCTTTTGAAATACTTGGGGAATCCTCTATTTTCCAAATCTAAAAATAAAGGACTGCAACTTAAAAATATAAGACATTAGTTCTAAAAAATATTAATATACTTAGATGTTGATTAAACCAATTTCCAAAATTCTTATGTTGTTCTTTTTAAACTTGGAATTCACTCTAGTGTGGATGTTCACTTTGGACTAACCTTTTATGCATCCTATATACAAGGAATTAAGCATAATAGTACTGTAAATCTATAACTATGCCACAAATATATGAAGTTAACAATTACCTCAAATAAGGTTGTACTTCATCTATATCAAATAGGACAAAGTGACGTGCTTGGAATAATTCATCTTTAACAATAGAACACTCAATTTCAGCTCCAAATTGGTCCCTATGAATACTTTTTTGCCTTATCTAACTTTGGGTTGTCCAAGTTATTGTATCGAGAACAAAAAGTGATTGCTCCTTCTATAAGATAAGCCTCAAAAACATAACCCTCAAGTCTATTTTTATTATGGATATAACGTTTGAGCCAAAACAAATATCTTTCGACTGATACATCCATCTAAAATGTACAAGACCAACAACTTTTGGCCGAATGGACAGCCAAATGCACCATTACATCGAAGAATGAGGGAGGAAAAATTCTTTCTAGTTTGCATAGGGTTATAGAAATTTGTTTCTCTAAGAACTTCATTCTATCAATAGTAATTGTTTTGCAACAAAGTTCCTTGAAAAATGAGGATGACTCACTAATTACCATTGCAATAGGGTTAGAAATTGTGGTCCTTAAAGACAAGACCAAAAGTTGTTGCATCATAACATGATCATCATGACTTCTCAGTATTCCAATCTTCTTATCTGATAGTTGTACTTTTCTAGAAACATTTGAGGAGAAACCATAAGGCAATTTTAATTTTTCAAGACCTTACGAAATGTTTCATTTTCATCATCTGTCATGTTGTATGATGCACGTCGAAGAATTAACTTTATAGTTCTTCTTTTGTTCTTAGGCCTTAATGATGGTCGTTGTTCAAGTGCCTCCAAATATAATCATGCATCGATCTTTCTAACCTTACCAGTGGCGGAGCCAACCCTCTAATGAAGGGGGGCACTAAAATAATGTTATGTATATATATGAGATCGATATTTTTTTGTTTTAAATCAGATGTAAATAAGATTTTAAATAATCACAATGAGACAAATAGGGTGTGGACATGTCTCAAAGACATGACATTGACATATTTACTTAGATCTAGTAAGAAAAATAGATGACTCTTACATAAATAAAAGACGAGATTGGTGGCATATCTCATCACTTTGTGGAGTATTTATTTTAGATCCGATTCAAATAACCTTTTGCATCTATATTTTATTGCATAATACTATGTATATTACAACATTCTACATACATTTAGATTTGTTTATATTTAAGATGAGTTTGAAATGACGGTCGTTTGCATTGAATATATTTAATTTCTTTGTATAAGACCAACTATTCCTTTGTATTAATTCTCCATATTGGAAAAACCATATAAATTTAATGTTCAATATTAATTATGTGGATTATTATTTAGTTTTTAACATCACGCAAATAATTTCCTACATGATGAGTTTGACAAGTAAGTAACTAAAAAATAACATAAAGTTAAGAAATGAATATATAAGTAGTACCATGTAGTAATTACTATTATTATATATAAATCCAAAAATCCAATACTATAATATTTTAAAGTTAAATAAAGATACTTATGATGGTATTAAACTTATCCATAAATTTTATCTAATAAAGTAATAGATCTTATGACAATTCATTGTTTACTAAGTTCTAAAGGCAATTATTTCTATGTTGCAAGGCGAAACTAAGAAAATATCAAAATTCATTATCCTTGATATTAAGATGAAATAATCTTTAAAATTTAGAGAAATAATATTTTCATAACTTGTGAATAGAAGAATAATTGTAAGGGTTCTTTCATGATGACACATGATATTACATTATATTAATAAATATTTATTGATGTATAACAATTCAAAACAACACATATATTATAAAAAATATTAACAAATTTATCGTGACACCATGTTCTAGTAAAAATACCATATTTCGTTTGAATTTATCTTTAATAGCATGCATTACACCTATAATAGAAAATAAATAGCATACACCATTTGCACAAGTGAAAAATACACACATAGAATTGTTTACTGGCTATATGTGTTATACATTTAATTATAACAATATTTGATATCTCATGGATTATACCATTAATTATAAATATCAATTTTCTTTCTCTCCATTACCTATGTACATAGATATCAATTTTCTTTCACCTCATTACCTATGTGCTTTCTGTATTTGTTACACACTTAATTGTTTATATATTATATAAAGTATTTGCTATTTATAAAGTATATAATTGACAATATATATCTATTTTTGTTTCCACATTATCCATACAACTACATACTTGCTATGTTTTTTATATATTTAACTATTTATATATGATATAAAAATATTTGATATTTAATAAAGAATACTATTAATGATAGATATAATTTTTGATATATTCACTATACATATAAGTGTAAAATAACAGTCAATAAATTGACATTTATGTGTGTTTTGATACACTTGTTAATATCTTTAATAAAAAACAATTCGTTAAGTACGGAAAATTGAGATATAAATATAAAATAAAGAAACACATCCTATTTTGATGTATTTTAATTTATGATTTTTTACCTAAAATCATATTAGTAATGACATTATTTATGGAAGAGAGTTTATATAATTTCAAATTAGCTTAATTAGCGTGTGAAGGAGATAAAATATAAAAATTAATATTAACTTTGATACCATGTAAATGTATATAATATATATGCTCAAAAATTTCAAATTTGTAGGGGGGGCACTTGCCCCAGCTTGCCCCCCCTCCCGCCGCCACTGAACCTTACCATCTTTTTCTAACAATCAATTTATGATACTTTCACAAATATCATTTTCAATATGCATGGCATCTAAATTATGTCATATCAATAATATTTTCCAATAAAATAGCTCAAAGAATATTATTGAACCTATCAAACTTTGATTTGCACATATACATCCAGTTTTATCTTGTATATATTTGCTCGCCGTCTTTGGACTAACTTTAGATAAGCACATAATAAAACTAAATAGAACTCAATTGTGAGAAATGAAATTCATATTCATTGATCCAAATTCTATGTTTTTTCTTGGAAATTGATATTCATGTGGTTGGTTTGTTACAAATATGTACAATATCTTTAAATAGTAGTATGTTGTACTACAAATATTATACGTAAATTCTTTGAATAAGATAAAGTGTAGTACGTCTCAAATAAAATTTAGATACATGATTGAACATGGAAAATGTGTCCACTATTTGCTTCACCATTATAAACTTAGATATGCAACTTGTCGAGTAAAAATCAATGATCCATTACCCCATTGTAATGAAGATTATCCCAGTTTACAAAATTACGGCTTATCTTTGCAATTGAGAATGACAACATAAGAATGTGTCTATTTTTACTAAGACGCCCAGTTGAAATGGATCAATAATATATTAGCACAATAAACAAGATACGTATATAATGCAATCTCTACTAATGTTTTCCTCGTCAAAATTATTTTAATAATAAAGATTATTTACGTGTGTATATCTTTGTGAGATATTAGAACGAATTTATACAGATATAATAGAAATGATAATCATAAATACCATCCTTTTGATTAACAAACACTTCTATTGTTCAAGATTTGCACATACAATTATTTATGATTTATATTTGTTTCCCCAAATGGGAAAACACTTATTTAAGATTTTAGTTTTTATCATTTATTTTTTGTGTTCCACTTTGACAAAGGAAAAAAAGATGACTCTTAAATTTCTAACTCTAATAAACTTTCCCTTACCCGCCTTGAAACTACAAAAGGGAGAAATTGCAAAGGGAACAACTATAGTTGTCTTTGATTAGTGATAAAAAATAAGATGTCGTGGATGAAAGCGTTTGTTTCAAGACAGCCTAATTTATTATATTTTTCTTAAAACAAGATGTCAACAACCTCTTTTGTTATACTTCTCTTAAGATAAGGTCCCAAGAAGAAATATAGTTCGGAAACAAATTTAGGCAAGCGTCAAGCTTCTTATCATGAGACTCATATATTCGTATTTTATCATAAAAGTCTGGAAACTAGTCTTATATATTTTTAGAAGTTACAAAAATCCTATTTTATATATTCAAGAAATCAGTCATATTTGTCCTAATTTTTTACCTAGATTACAAAAAACAATTAGAGTCGAAAGGTAATACAAACCTTGATAAGAGAAAAAGAACTATGGAAAAACTGAAAATAGCATTGAAATGGTTAAACCTGTTAGATGAACACTTCAATCTTCTAGACTTCAGGTAAGTTAGAGGGAGAAAGCTCCAACTTCTCTCTAGATTCCTCCATCCGGTTCGTCGTCTTCCCTGGTAGGTTCCTTCCTCCCTGGCGTGCTCCTGCCGCCTCACGCTCCATCTTGACAGTGGTGATCAAGTTCCATCTCTCGATCTTCAGGAATCTGCTCCTACCAAATCAGGTTCCTAAGGAACATCCCTTCTCAGGTGTCTCCCTTCGCTTCCGACGAGCTCCTGCAACCTCCTACCCCTCTGCGACAGCGGTAGCAAAATCCATCCTTCTCCCTTGGGGAATCAACATCTCCCATATCAGGGTCTAAAGAAAATCCATTCTCAGGTAACTACATCCCATGTTTTTTCCGTGCATGTTGATGATACCAACACCTTGATCGGTTTCAGTACTTGCCGAGTTTGATTCTTGCCACATCCGGCTTAGTAGCTTTCTGCGCCTACGCCTTATCGGTCTTAAGCGCCCAGGCTTGCTGATTCAAGTTCTACCCCCTACCATCTCTTCGCTTTAGGCGGCAAAACCCTGTTCCAACTTTAAGGCCCTTTCAATCCTGTGTGCAATAAATACTGAGTTTATCCACATCATTTTTGCTCCTCACCTCGTGCATCCCAAACGGCCTAGGTGCATGCAAAAAACATCTCATTGATTACTCCTTTTTCACTTTTTCCATTCTCTCTGTCGGCTACAAACCCTTCCCCAGAATAGGGCTGGCAGCCAGATCAAATCAGCTTAATTTTCGGAACAGACATCAGTAATAAAGCCCCACCTAACGATCTGAAAACAACATGAGAACAGGAGGCGTCCTCACCCTAGCCTCATGCATAAAAACACCGTGCATGCAAAATCAGGCATGATTAAAACCTTCTACCGCGCTCTGAAGAAGCACAAACCCTTGGTGTTGAGCAACAACACAAAAACCTCAACACCTCCAAACAACATGAACTCCCGATTTCCCTACATAGAAATCCACCTCGATGACCCTTCTTTTTCATCTAGCATCCCGTTGCCGCGAGCCTAGATCTATCACAAGCTCGACGTCTCTCCTGGAATCAGCATGATCAATATCGGCCACCGCTCTTTCCAGGTTCAGATCACATGGTCTACCCCCTCAGAAACAACCTGGGGTAAAAAAGCCCCATTCCTCCTCATCTCGGAAGGCTGGAGCGATATGCGCAAGGAACTGAACCTTCAACCAGAGTGGTCGATGTTCTTACAACCAATAGAAAATCACACCTTTCGTGCCTGGGTTCGAGACTTCGTTCACAACACTCCCCCTGAACTTGCCCACCTCTACAAAAAACATGATCAAGATAGTTCCTCATCTTCAAACTCGGTGGACCAACTCTTTGTCAGAGATGAACATCAACCCCCTTGGGAGCAAAAACTTGGCCCATCTCCATCTCTTTTGGGTCAGAGGATGAAGAAGATGAAGTCACATCACCCCTGGTTAAACAACAAAGTTCTATCGCTGAAAGGTACAAGCTTTTCCCCTCCCCATCTTCTAAAGGTAAAAAATTTAAGCCAAATTTATCTTCCTTATATAAAACCCTTCTTCCCAAAACTCCCCCGATTAGGGATATTATCCCTAAGGACATCGCCCGCCTTAACCTCTCCTTTCCCGTTCTGGGCCATGCAAAATCTTCCCTTCTCATAAACAATACCCTAGAAAACTCCCCCACCGCCCATATCTGGACAACGGTCCCCCCAAAAAGACCTTTTTGAGCCCTTTTCTATTCTCTCTGCTTCAGAAACAACCACTCAACTTCCAGATGTTATTCTCGACTCTCTTGCTTCGGCTGTGGTCGTCTAGGGCACATAAAAAGGTTCTGCCAGGCCCGACTTCTCCCTAACAGGGACAAATACTAGCCAAAACTCCACTCCTCCTACATGCACACTCGCTCGACCAAAATCTCGCCTTCCCAAAGTAGGTCTGCTGCCCCAAAAAGGCATTTTTCTGACTCCTGGCACAAAGCTAAGCCCACCCAGCATCATTACCTTTCAAAAAACCCTTTTGCATGCCTCGCAAATCTCCCGCCCGAACATGCAGAAGATACCCCTCCTTGTTGCTCAAACACCAACACCCGACTCCCTCTTATATCAAAACCCCTTCATCAGCCCAGAAAACTTGCAAAGCACAGCCCTCAACGAAAAAACCCTCCTCCAAAGACCCCTTCTGCTAAAACTCTCTGTGAAAATCATCCTTCCACCTCATAAAACATGAAGGTTACCGAACACCTAGAATACGCCATTGCCCTAGACCTCCCTGGAAACTCTATGTGCTTTCTCAAAGTCTTCTCTCTTAGAAGCATTCTAGTTTTAGTTGAAAATAACTTGGATAACAACCCTATCAACGTCCTAGACATCACACGGGCTTTAGCTCTTCTTCTTCCTGGTCACACTATCCTCAAACTAAAAATCTTCTCGCCCACCCAACTTATTTACACAGTCCCTGAAGGGACGAAGATAAATCATCTTTTCAACCAAGTGCTCACCATTCCTTGTGGTTCGAGCTTTATCATGGATAGACTTTCAAAATGGTCAGCTGACTCAGATTCTTTCCCTGCCCCAGCTGGCGGATCAGATTGGGTAGCCATTTCAAATCTACCTCCCCATCTGTGGGAGTTTGAGATTTTTAGAGGCATAGCTCATTCTATCGGGGCCACTCTCCAATACATCAGCCCAGAAACACTTCACCCCACTCAATACATCAAAGCATACTGCCTCTTTTCAGTCAAAGCCGCCATCTCCCTACCGCCATCCATCAACATTAGAATTGGCGAGTCCATCTATCATCTAAAGCTCGAAGCTAAACACCCTAAAATAAATAGCTCTGCCTTCACAGACCTTTCTTCTTATCCACCATCTTGGTTTAGCCCAAACAAAGATAAGGTCCGTATCTCGCTTTCCAGGGCTTCACTTGACAGAAACTATGTCTGGATTAGAAAACCTTCAAGTTTCTTTGAAAACTCCCAACACCTTCAAAATAAGAAAAGAACCAGATCTCCTGAACCCTCTCTCCCTACAAATAATTTCAAACCTAGAAGCAACACTATCCCATCTCCTTCCTCTACAAAGGAAAGTTGCCACTCACCAAACAAAAACCATCAAACAACCATGTTTCAAGACTCATCTCAGCACAAGCATGATAACTCTTTGCAAAGTTCTGAACAGGAGAGCCCTCAGCAGAAGCTCAACTCTAGTTACCTTCAAAAGATCTTGCAGCCAAATCAAATCGACTCCAAAGGCTCCAGCATCATCAATAGATCAAAGAAAGGTAACTCCCCTCCTTACTCTTTCAGTAATATTTCCTCTGCATCTTCATTATCTATAACTCCCTCTCATAAAAAAACAAACAAAGATTTTGATACAATAGAAGATCTAGCTTCTTGGTCAAACATAAAAAGTTTCATATCCTTTGCAAATAAGATAGGCTTCCATCTTGAAAATGAAGATGATGCACAAAATGTTCTTAACAATCTTGAATCTTTCATGTGATGGACGAAGAAAAGGTGTTAACCGGCCAGCACGTTTTCTGTGTTTATCTGTTTTTTGCTTTTTCTTTTTCCTCCGCCATGAAAATCTCATCTTGGAATATTTGTGGTGCTGCAAATCTTCAAAGAAGAAAAAAATACGCTCCCACATCTACAAAAATTATATAGATCTCATTACCATCCAAGAAACAAAAACCTTTCTTACACCTTTTGCCCTCAAAACTATCGGTGGTAATAGAATCACAAATTGGATTCAACTACCTCCTAAGGGCTTCAAAGGTGGTATCATTGTTGGCTTTAATAATCAGGCTCTAATCTCATAAAACTCCTCCATCCTAAACTTCTCCATAACAATTGAATTTAAAAATCTCTCTGATGGTTACCGTTGGTCTTTCTCTGGTATCTATGGGGAACCAGGGTACAATAAATCCCTTTTCCTTGAGGAACTAAACAACCTTATTACAAACTATCACTTGTCTCCCTAGGTTCTTGGTGGTGATTTTAATCTTATCACCCAGATCTCAGATAGGCACAATTCAAATCCCTCTTCCTTATCGATGTCAGCGGCTGATAAAAAATTCTGTCAGATGCTAACAAACCACTCTCTAATTGACATTTTACCCTCTAATGCCTTATACACATGGTCTAGAAACCGGTATTTTGCTAGACTTGATCATTTCATCTGTTCAAATCTTTGGGAAGACAAGCACCCTCTCTCATCTGTCTATATCTCCCATAGAACCATTTCTGACCACTTCCCATTAATTCTTGAAACTGCTTCTAGTTCTTGGGGCTCTCGTCCCTTCAAATTTGAAAATAGTTGGCTCTCCATGGAAAATTCCTCTAGATCCTGCCTTGAAGCTTGGACGCTTGCTAATCCACAAACAACAAACATTGGACTTCATATCCTAAACAACACAAAACATATCAAAACTCACATAAAACAATGGAAACTTCAAAACCCTTCGACCTTATCTGAACTTCAAAAAAATCTTGAAGATCAGCTACTCTTTGTTGAAAAAGACCCATCTGCCGATCCTGCTCTTGTCCTTTCAATAAAAGCTGATCTTGACCACATAAACAACTGCATCGACATAAGATGGAGACAAAGAGCTAAGATCTCTTGGGCTAAAGAAGGAGACAAAAATACAAAATTTTTCCACAAAATTTGTAACCAAAACTTTAGAAATAATGCCATAACCCATCTAATGATAAATGGCAAACTCACTTAGCATAAACAATCCATCATAACACATATAAAAAACCATTTCAAAAAAATCTTTAATAATAACCACAACCCTATTTGTCTCAACAACCTTCAATGGAACAGCATTTGTCAAAAGAAAATAAAAAACCTTCAAGACCTCATCAATCCCTTCTCCCTTGAAGAATTACAATCTTTTATCTCTGACCTCGGAAAAAATAAATCTCCTAGACCTGATGGTCTAAATGTGGAATTCTATTTGGCAAACTGGAACCATTATAAACACGATTTTCTTGCCTTTCTATCTGCCTTCCACGCCAGCTCAAACCCACAAAACATCATAAAATACATTAATAAAACTCTCATCACCCTGATAAAAAAAATAGTCAACCTGAAATCATCTCTCACTTCCGACCTATCAGCCTCATAAATACCTCATACAAAATCATTGCAAAAACACTAGCTAACATGATCAAACCTCTCATGGTTGATATCATCCCTCTTAACCAATCTGCCTTCCTAAAAAACAGAAGCATACAAGATGCCTTTTTAATGGTTAATGAAACAATTCACCTTTGTCACAAAAACAAATCCCCTCTTCTAGCCATCAAGCTGGACTTTGAAAAAGCCTTTGACTTTGTTAACTGGCAATGCTTGTTAAATACCCTTAAGGGCATCGATTTTCCTGAAAGATGGATTTCTTGGATCCACGCTTGTATATCTACAAATCACTTCTCCACTATCATCAATGGTGTTCCTTTTGGTTATTTCCATAATTCAAATGGACTTAGGCAAGGGGACCCCCTCTCACCTTACCTCTTCATCATCTTAACCACTATTCTCTCTCGCATGATTCAGATGGGAAAGCATAATGGACTTATCTCCACTCCAGAAGTCTGCAAGGAAAACATCATTCAATTTGCTGACGACACCATCATTTTCTCCTCCCCAGAAGATTCCTCAGTTCTAAACATATTTAGGATCATAGGTATCTTCTCATATATCTCTGGGCTTAAAGTAAATATTAAAAAATCTTCCATTTTTAGGGTAAACATTAATCAACCTTCTTTGGAGCACCTCAAAAACTTCCTAAAATGCAAGACTGAAGAATTCCCAATCAAAAATCTGGGTCTCCCCATCACCCCTTTTAACATCACAAATGCTATTTGGAATCCCATAATTTCAAAAATAAACTCAAAACTCACAAACTGGGCAAACAACTTCCTCAGCCTCTCAGGTAGGCTCACCCTACTTAACAGTGTCATCACACCAATAACTACTCACTACTTGAGCTGCATTCCCTTACCATCTAAAACAAAAACCATTCTAGATAAAATACGGAGAAATTTCCTATGGAACAACTTCCATAAACATGACAAACCAGGGAAACATTACCATCTAGTTAATTGGAAAACAATTTCTGCTCCTCTGGATCAAGGAGGTTGGGGTATTATCAACATTGAAACGTACTCGCTCTGCCTTATTGCCAAAATTATTGACAACCTAATTCAAAACAAAAAGAAAATCTGGACAAATCTTATCAAACACAAATATTATCAAAACTCACCTCCATGGCACCAAATCCATCTGAAATCAGCTTCCCCGCTATGGAAATTCATCAATAAAAATATTCAGACAATTTCACAAATCTTAAACACTCCCCCTCATTCTCACAAAATCATCTCCTTCTGGTTTGATCCATGGTATGAAAACAACTCTGTCTCAAATCTCAAACCTTCCTGGTCTATTCCAAATAAACTCCTCAACCTAAGGATTGATAAAGCTCTCTCGCTAATCACTAGTCATAGATCAAATTCCTTCAAAAGATGTATCCTATCCCAGGTAAGTCAAAATGAATTCAGACATCTATCATATTCTATGGAAAACAACACCTCAAATACCATCACCTGAAAATGGGGGAAAAATTATTCAGTTAAATTTGCTTACAATTTTCTCTCTTACAGAGGTATCACCCCTTCAACATCAAAGATTTGGAAGCAAAAATGGCCACAAAAATACAAAACTTTCCTATGGCTTCTTTTACATAACAAACTTCTTTCAAGTGAAAACATCACAAAAAAAGGTTTCATAGGCCTGTTTAGATGTGCTCTTTGTGAAAAAAATAGCGACTCGGTCAGCCACATCTTCTTTAAATGCTCTTTTTCTCAAACTATCTTTTCACACTTCATGAGAAATTGCCTTCCTGATCTCCAGGAAGCCACTTTCCCCATCCAAACAACACCATTAAGACTTTATAAGAAATTCAAGAGCAGCGATCTTTTCACCACAATCTGCTGGAATCTTTGGATAGAAAGAAACAATAGAATTTTCAACAACAAGAAAAATTTGGCAAAAAATATTATAACTCAAATAGATGTCGATCTTCACATCCTTACAAAACTGCAGGTAAACTAACAGATGAGAGGCAGGATGACTCGGAGGAAGGTGATTCAGAAGCTGCTTTCCTCTGTGACCTTAAAGCTATGGTGGACGATGAAACCGGTGTCAGTTTAGTACAGCAACATTTGTGACATGTCTTTCGGGACTTGTCTTTCGGGATCAAGGAAAGCTTCATCTGCTTTCTCTCTAGATGTAAAATTTTCAAACTCCAAGGGGCTTGTTTAAAGAGTGCCTCCCCCGCATTAGCAAAACACTACTCGCATCAGCTTTATTTCCCTTTCTTTTTTTCATTCCGTTATTGTTTCAAACTTTTGTAGGTGCTTCCACATGAGCAGGTTTCGCTTGTTTATGTGTTTTTAATATATAACATTACCTTCTTCAAAAAAACAAAAAAAAAAATCTTCTAGACTTCAGCCGCCAATAGAACTCCTGATTTTGAAAGAGTCTTGTTTTACAAAAATCTATAGAGCGCACAAGTCTAATTCTTGGACTGTATGAGAGTGATCAGCCTACCAACCGAATGTGCCAGAGATTGGAAGAAATGGGGTTTGATTCTTCTCCTTTGTCTGCGCGATAGAATCCACAAATGATCCCTTTCACCTGATAAGGATCAAGGTACCTGACCAGATGATAGACGTAGGGGAGTTTATAATGACGATGTACAATATAGATCAGAAGGGAATGAAAGAGAGACCATATGTGGACCTGGAGATGATAGTCAGTAATAGAAAACCAGAGTCAATGGCTGACAACGCAATTGGATTCCAGAAAAATGAGTGAAGCTTTGGATTGTCTAGAAGGCGTTACAGAGAGGCCTCTGCTGCTCGGATAGGGTCTTGCTGTTGTTGCTTGGAAAAAGCTAGCCAGCGTGATTGCTAGGAGGTGAAGAAGGGTCATTTCATGGTGCTCGCCATATATACACGACGGCAAGCCGAAGAAATTCTTCTGTCTCCAGAGCCGTCTCTCTCACCCGACTTCCTCAAGGTGTTGGAGTCGGCCGTTGATGAGTTCCGCTTCTCAGTTGCCAGCGGGCGGAAACGTTGTACACGACAGCGCGATGGAGGCAAAAGGATTTTAATATTTAATATAGGATTTGAACTCATGACTTCAAAGACCATAGTAAAAATGTTTACTACTACACCAAATCTAGCTATACATTTTGTTGTGGCAAACAAGATATATACAACATCCACATTCTGTATGTATTGCGAAAAATAAATAATGCATGCACAAAAGATTGAACCTGAGACCTCTTAAACATCAGTACACCTTTAACTACTACACCAAGTATATGTCATTGAAGAATATGCAGTAAATATAATTTATATTATCATTATACCATTCTAAACATATGTATACATACATATATATAAATTACTTTTTTTATTGTTTGGGGTGGCCCCTACCCCTCCCCCTCCCCGTGGGTCTCCCCTGGATCTAAGATCCAGAAATCAATATGGTCTGTTGTTCTTTAGTTTTTATTTTATCAGTCTGTGATTATACAGTGAGTGGAGAACAATCAAATCCATGTTTGCATATTTCCTTTGGATCTTGTGATTATCCGAAGAGAATATATGCTAGTTGGGAATTTCTATATTCTTCTACTTTCTTCATAACCTCTTCCCACCACGCTCACACGTGCTCTCATACAAGAAACACATGAATGTTTATTGCCTTGACGTGGTAGATTTTCTTATAATGCAGTTCAGGTTTATAGCATGCAAGAATAAGGTTTTCGATGTCCATTGCTATGGCATGGATATATTGCTTTTGTGAAGGGTGACTTAGGAGTGTTGCACATTGATGATTATTCACTTACTTGAGCTGGTTTTTTTGTCTATAAGTGGAAACAAAAAGTAGGGATAGTTGAGGAGCGCATATAGAGTGGGTCACAGTTTAGTTTAGTTGGTTTACAATAAAAATTACAATCCTCGTATGTATTGGTTTTAAAAGTTTTCAAATTGAACCGAACAATTAGCTAGTTCTAAGACATAACTGAATTAAAAGTTTGTAGTGTTGTTTGGTTTCGTTTGTTCCCCCTCATGAGCCAGAGGATGGCATCGGTGACGTCGTCCCCTATGGTAGCCCAGCAGCTTCTACAGAAGCTGGCGTTAAATCCGTCGGGGCCCGGGGCCTTGTCCTGCCCGATGGACCACACCGCGTCCCTCACCTCCTCTCTCGTGCAGGGCCTACAGAGATGTCGCCCTCGGGTCGCCGTCAGAACCTGGGTGGGTTGGAGCCGCATCTGTCGAGTTGGGCCGCCACTGTGGTTGTAGAGGTCGATGAAGAAGGCCACCGCCTCCCCCTCCAACTCCTCCTGGTTGCTGACTTGTGCGCCACCTTCGTGAATGAGGTAGTGGATAGTGTCCCTCATCTCCTTCCTTTTTACCACGTCCTGGTAGAAGGTAGTGTTACGCTCCCCGTCCTGGATCCACTTGACGCGGCTGCGTTGGTAGAAGAACAACTCCTTGACAGTGTCGAGCTGGTCCAGGCGGTCCCTAACCTCCTTCTCCCTCCGGGTAAGGTCAGGGTAGCGGGGCAGGCGTTGAAGACCCGCCTGGATGGTAACGTAATCCTTCTCCGCCTTCTTTTTCTCAGACCTGACGTCACCATGGCTTGCAACCCACGCCCTGAGAGTGGCCTTGACCACCTTGAACTTCATGGCAACGGTGAACAGTGGGTTTCCCACCACTGTGGTACTCTAAGCCCCCTCACCGCCTCCTGGAAACCGCCCCACTCCGCCCACGCATTGAGGCTTCTGAAAGGTCGCACCCGATGCTTGGTTAAGGCAGCAAAGGGTGAGGTGACCAGTAGGCCGTGGTCACTGAGGTGGGAAAAAGAGAGGCAAGTGTGAGCGGCTGGAAAGAGAGCCGCCCACCTGTCGTTGACCAACACCCGGTCCAAACGACAACAGACTTGATCCCCCACCTCCCTTTTGTTCAACCAGGTGAGGACACCCCCATACGTCTTGAGATCCATCAGACCTGTACATTCCACCGCAACATTGAACTCCCTCATCGCCTTCGTGGACACTTCACCACCTCCCGCCTTCTCACTGTCGTGGTGGATGGTGTTAAAGTCCCCCACAACTAACCAAGGAACCAGCGCCAGTGGCTTGGACGCCTCCATCTCCTCCCAGAGAGAGTGTTGCCGTTGAGGTTAGTTGTGGGCATACATTGCCTACATAAGGACACGGACCACCCCCCCTAGTTAGTGCACCAAGCAGTAACCATCTGGGCAGAGGTGGTCGTTACAACAACAGACCACACTCGGGGGTCCCAACCCCAGCACATCCTGGCCTTCCCAGAGACATCAATGTTGGAAACACAACTCCAACCCCCCGGGAACATCTCCTTGATCACCCGATCACCACTCGCATCCTTCCTCAACTTGGTCTCCACCAACAGACCCATCAAGGCACCTTGCTGTCACAGGAGGAGGGCCACCGCTCTCCTTTTTGCCGGCTCACAGATGCTGCACACGTTCCATGTCACAACTGACATTGGAAACGGTTGGGTTTGGAGTTGGATCATCGTTGGCTCGCAAGCTTACGTTGGACCCAGGGCCAGCGTCAGCAGGAGCTAGGACTTCCTCCACTGCATCTGCTTCTACATCGTCAGTTGCTACTTCTCCCTCCATCGAGTTGCCCGGGGGAGAGAAGGCTATCACTACCTTCTACTTCTTAGATGGTGGGGGAATATGCCTGTGGGTTAGGGCACATCTCGAGATCTTTGTCCCTGTCACATTGGGCCTAGGGGGAGGTGCTTTCCTTTCTTGCTAAGCACCTTGGTCGTCATGGTCGAGCAGATAGAGGGGGGCGGATCCTCCGGCACTAGCACCTCCATCTCATCGTCATTCGTCAAGTCCACCCCCTGTCTCTTTCATCGGATTTGCCTTTTTCAAGGCTAGTAAATAGATGAGACCACCAAAAGGTAGTACCCTGGTTCCAAAGATTACATGAAATGGGAACCATGACCCTAAGGGCCAGGCCCATCCGTACCCAACGGCATCACACAAGCAGCCAAACCTTACACTCGGGAAGTATCATCGGGGGTCCTTGAAGGGACGAGACCCTAGCTAAATCGAGGAAGAGAAAGGCCCACGCAGGGGTCAGTTTACAAAGGTAGGACCCACACAGGGGCCATCTCAATAAACATGGAAAAAATGTGCAGGCTATTTTCACTACTTGTTGCCACGACAAGCTGGGGCTGATAGGCTGCAACCACCTGGCCAGAGGGGCCCGAGCAGCGACAGGAACCTCAGTAGACGCACCAAGGAGCGGCCACCACAAGGTCACGGGACCAGGGAGGAGGAAAGGAGGGGGGTCTAGTGTCCTGAAGGTAAGGGAACCTGAAGGCACACACCAGCACCGACCACCACTCCTTCCCTCCCAACCGCCAAGGCACAATGGGCCCAAGTAGGGAGTCCATGGTGGGCAGGATGATCAAAGGCCTAGACAGGGGGACTAATCCCACCCAGGCCACACCAAATCCGTACCAAGGCTGAGGTTTCGATCAACCCCCCCCCCCCCCTTGGAGGGAAGCCCAAAGGGTCGAGACACCTGTAAACAACAACGTCTTAGAGGCAGACGTAAAATATGGGAACATGCATCGCAACGCAAGAGGCAGAGAATGAGTGGAATCCCCTCCAGAGAGACCACTCCATCATACAAACCAAGGAGGGCATCATGTCCGTCCACCCAAGCAGACAGATCAGCCAGTCCTACCCACCCAGCCCCAACGTGGTACAAGGCTAAAAGGCCCAAAAACTCGACATGCCAAAAATGGCCCAGCCAAGCAGGGAGTAGGTGCATAGAAGAAACTACACAACCCACAGGCCCCAGCGTCAACAAGGCCACCAAACACCCAGGGGCAGGTGAAACGAGAAGGGGGCGGGGTCGAAAAAGGTCAACGATGCACAGGGGACAGCCCCCTGAAACAGAGTGGGCAACCCCACCCACGCCAAGGCACGGGGTCTTGGTGTGGCTGAGTATGAACCCACTCTCAAGGTCGAACCACTAGGGCCTAGTACAGTAGGAAAAACACCCCCGGTCATAAGGTAAGAGCTCGGAGCGAACCCCCTGCACCACAGGGAAAGAGAGGGGCCCTCAAGACAGCCACCAGCGAGGTGGAAAACACTGCAACTAAAGGGTGCACAGAGGGCACCCACACAAACGAACATGAGCATCCAAGAAGGTAGCCCAACCACTGGTCGTAAGACGAAAAGGCATAGGGCAGAACATTGACCCCTCACTGAGCATGAGGGGGAGACCCTGGCGTCAGCCACCAGCGTGGCTGGAGCAAACCTAAGCAGCAAGCAAAGGGAGGAACGAAGGCCAACCCACCACGTTGAAGGCCCAGGAGAGGACAAAGGGCTGGATCTCAGTGGATCGTGGCAGCAAGGCCACTCTGCCACTTACAATGCCATGTCATGTATTTAAGTCGTATGTAAAGGATTCCACTCGTCGTCCGATTAAAATTGTAATACAAGGCTGCCACACATGGTTGTTCGGCACATGGCGGCAGGACCAAAGACACGGGCCCTTGGGTGCTCAGAGTGCCCCTACTGTGGGTCAGCAAACAGACAGTAAGTGATGGCGCTGCATCACTAGCTTGGATTCTGACTTAGAGGCGTTCAGTCATAATCCGACACACAGTAGCTTCACACCACTGGCTTTTCAACCAAGTGCGATGACCAAATGTGTGAATCAATGGTTCCTCTCGTACTATGTTGAATTACTATCGTGGCATGACCATCAGTAGGGTAAAACTAACCTGTCTCACGACGGTGTAAACCCAGCTCACGTTTCCTATTGGTGGGTGAACAATCCAACACTTGGTGAATTGTACTTCGCAATGATAGGAAGAGCCGACATTGAAGGATCAAAAAGCAACGTCGCTATGAACGATTGGCTGCCACAAGCCAATTATCAATGTGGTAACTTTTCTGACACCTCTAGCTTCAAATCCCAAAGGTCTAAAGGATCGATAGGCCACGCTTTCACGGTTCGTATTTGTACTGAAAATCAGAATCAAACGAGCTTTTACCCTTTTGTTCCACACGAGATTTTTGTTCTCGTTGAGCTCATCTTAGGACACCAGCGTTATCTTTTAATATATGTGCCGCCGCAGCCAAACTCCCCACCTGACAATGTCTTTCCCCCAGATCAGCCCACCGAGGCAGGCCTTAGAACCAAAAGGAGGGGCATTGCCCCACCTCCGACTCAAGGAATAAGTAAAATAACGTTAAAAGTAGTGGTATTTCACTTGCACCGCACGAGGCGACTCCCACTTTTCCTACACCTCTCAAGTCCTTTCCCAAATTCGGACTAGAGTCAAGCTCAACAGGGTCTTCTTTCCCCACTGATTCTGCCAAGCCCATTGCCTTGGATGTGGTTTCACTGGATAGTAGACTGGGATAATGGGAATCTCATTAATCCATTCATGTGCATCACTAATTTGATGATGAGGCATTTGGCTACCTTAAGCGAGTCATAGTTACTCCCACCGTTTACCCTCACTTGGTTGAATTTTATCACTTTGACATTCAGAGCACTAGGCAAAAATCACATTGCGTGAACATCCGTAGGGACCATCGCAATTGTTACGATCCCATCTGAGCTTAATTGGTAAACTAGGGTTTACCTAGACAATTGCAAAGATTAATTGGAATAACCATTCTTGAAATCTAATTAATGACGATAACACAATTAGGATGTTTTAACTATTATAATAAGTCTAAATGTTCTTTTGTCTTGAGAATTAGGGTTTGAGAAACATAAACCCTAATCGGCCCAAAATAGGGTTTTAATGATACATGAATACAGAATTTGATAAGTAGAATGTCTCACTAAATGATTTTTAGTATTTTATGTATAACTCTGATTTACTTCAAATTTGGATATGATTTGAATATATAAAATGTGAACAACATTGGAAAATATCAGAATTTTTGAAGAATGCTCTGACCTGTTTATCGGTCGAGTTTCAAACTCGAAAACTAGACCGATCACATTTTCAGATTGATATAGCAGTGTGGTAATTGAATTTTATCTTTTTATTGGTATATCCAATTTATCTCCAATTTTAACTGTACTTAATAAATACAATTTTAGACACTCTGTTAAATTTGCGTAATTTTTGGATGACATTTGATCTCTACAGTAAGGGTGTCGGTCGAGTTCTGTGCAGGACAAACTCGACCAAATCTGCTGCAGACTGCAATATAGCAGTGCACTGTTTGATTTTTAATTATTTATTGGTAATTGAAATGATCTGAAAATTTTACTGGAGGTCTGAAACTTCATTAGGTATAACATATAAAATTTCCAGAATTTTTGGAGCTTCTGTTAGCTGTTCAGTAGGCGAATTACAGAAGCTATTGTGAAACTGAATATTCAGCCAATATAATTAAAGTTGAGTGTTGGGTCAATTTGCAATTGACCCAAGCAGCTCAAATTGACTTATATGATCGACCACACACACACATAGCTCTCATTCTTCGTCATTCATTCCAGAGAAACGAACTCCTAGAGAGAGAGGGAGAGTTAGGGTTTGAGAGGAGAAAGTGGTGGAATTGCTGAATTAGGGTTTTGCGATTCCAGGAAGGGTGAAATCAAGTAAGTTTGGATTCTTTGCATAGACTTTTATGGTGAATCTTCTCTCTCATGTCAAGATTCCTTCCATGCTCTGATTTGATCCAAGATGATGTCGAAATTCTCTCTTTTCTCACCCTTTCTTCATAATCCCTCATTTTCAAGGTTTCCGAGTTGAATGGAAGAAGAATTGGGAGATTTGCTAGGGATTTGATATGAGTTCGAGATTCCCTGAGTTGAGCTGCAGTTTTGAGGTGTTTTCACACCTTAGGGTGAGTGGGTTCTTCCTTCAAACAGTGTAATGCACGAAATTTGATTATAGCATCCAAATCCCTAAATGCTTAGTATGTGATTCTAAACCCTGAAATGTATGTATGATTTAAGTTGTTGCAAATTGATATGATATGGATTCCTTCTCTGTTTGAATGACTCTTTGATGGTAGATTCAAATCAGAAACGTATACAACACATCCTAGTAATAATGCTTTTTAGATTTATACCATATAGTGTAATTAGGGTTTAACCTAATTGAGACATCACTAGAGTTTCAACCTTATTGAAAAGGACTAGTAATCCTATAAGTGGTTAGGCTGTACCTCATGGGTTATCTTAATTGAATTTTATTCTTGATACATGATATCTCAGTGAATGGTAAGGAAAATCTAAATTTAGTTAAGTTTCCATGGTTTCATATCTATATTGATTGTATATGATTTGTTGGAAACAATCTTTATTTAGTGAATGCTTATATCCTATGAAATCCTTATGAGAACCATGTGACAAGTGAATGAGGAAAATGAAAAGGTGAATGAGGCAAATGAAACCCTAAGAGTAGGGTGTTGGCATGTGATGAATGAATAAGGCAAATGAAACCCTAAGGATAGGGTGTTCAATGAATCATGTTATGGTGATATGAAAGGTCTCGATATGAGATGCGGTGATACTTAACTGTTGAATTGTATGTTTCTAGTGCATTTAACTTTATATGCTTGTTCTCTCTGAGTTGATATCTACATACTGCAGGGCTCCTTATTTTCAATACATATCTCATAAATTGCAGGTGATGAGATATGACATGCCCTAGAAAGGGATGTTACTGAGACATGATATATGTTGAATACATGAGTTATGATGTTTTACATGATATGATATGGCAGTCCGTGTGAGCCTTGTGAGAAATGTTAAATGAGTTATGATTTCTGTTTAAAATGTACCTATAATGTTAATGTTAGACTTAGGTGCCCTGAACACCGTAGAACCCCTTTGGGAGGTATGCGCCTTAGGGGTGAAACTCGTGTTGCAACATTAACCGTGCGGAGTCATGGTGGCACGAGGACAGAGAGGCAGTGTTCAACAACAATCCGTGCGGAGTCACGGTGGCACTGGAGAAAATAGGGGTTATTGCAACAAGATCTGTGCGGAGTCATGGAGGTAACCCCGTGAGACTCTCTGCCTGTGTGCTCAAGTTAGAGGAGGAGTCTAGAGCACTCGGAGTAGTGCATTGAGGCCGGAGAGCCTGTGGTCCTGTAGCAGAACAGGGCTGGCAGTCAGACTTAGCATTTCTCGGGTGTTTCGTTAAGTCTTGTACGGTGTGGTCGTAGTGCACTGCGAGTCTCTATGCAGAGTACACTGCATAGATCAGGGCATAAGCTAAAATATGATCATATAGGTTCACAGAGTTCCTTATGAATGAAAGAGTTAAGGAAGACTAGAGTATAGTCTTCTAGTAGTTATTCTTTGGATGCAGTATTTACATTCTTTGTTATTTCAATTATATTGTTTTAGAACTGCTCAGTGTAGTATTTATTGTTGTTAAATTTCATATCATTTACTCAAAGTTATATCTGTAATCACATTAGTGCATTAGTCTGTTTCCTTGAAGTACTCATTCACTGAGCGAGTAGGCTCACCCCTCTACTCAAACATTTTTAGGGTTAACCGCGTGGACTTGAAGATGGTCAGAGCATCAGTGTAGAACTGCCATAAGAGTTAAGTACAAGATTAGTTGAGTCATTCGGTCCTTGTCACTTTAGGTCCTCAGTAAGAGATAAGAGAGAGAGTTGTAATTACGATGTGTAATATTGTTCCTCTTGTGATTTGTATGCTAATTAGCAAGTTTTATGTGCATAAGATGTGAGAGACATCATGAATGTTTATACATGTATCTTTACTGTTGAAGTCTGATTAGTAAAAGAAATGTTCAGTTAAGATGTTTTATGTGGTTCAATGCGAAGAAACAAGAGTTTAAAAGAAAAGAAAAAGTTAAGGGTGTTCTTTGTGTTAAATATAAATCCTATCTTACGCCCTAATCTCATGATTTGAGGAAATTGTGAGATCGGGGTGTAACAGCTTGGTATCAGAGCTTAGGGTGAGTTGTCAAGGACCATTCAGTTAGTAAGTTAGAGTCCTAAGTGTGGCAGATAGGATATGTTTTGATGTTAGCTTTGGGGATTTGAGTATTTGGATATCCTGGCCCGATATCTGAGTACTTGGATCAACCAGTACAAGCTACTCTGTCTATTCTCTCACGTATACCCTAGCCAGGTATACAATGGAAGAATGGGCTAGAGAGGAACCCTAGAAATGTTAGGGTTAGAAAACGAGAAAAGTAACAAGAATTAGGAGCATAAAAATAAAAGGAGATAGAACTTACATTTCATAATATTTTTATGTTGGAAATGAATAGAAATGCTCTTATATGTTTGAATTGAAATATTCAGTACTTCGAAATACATATGGGTCTTTAAGATTTGTTGCATACTATGCAGTTGTAGTATTTATTGATTTCATTCTTTGTAACAAGTAGACTAGAATTGACCTTTGAATGAGCTTTTGTTAGTGGATAAGTTTTCTTCCACACTTTTGAGATGAATAGGAGTTGAGTAATCCTTTGTAGTTCTTGGCTTCAGGACTTCAGGTTTGGCCTGGTCCGGTTGGCAGGATGCGTTACTAGGATCTAATGAATCCTATCAATAGTATAATAAGAATAGAATTTGGATAATTAGACCCATATTAGAGTGAGAATGTACATACAGTAAGATGTTGAAACATATGGGCAAGATCAGAACAACTAAGAATTAGTTGAAACTGATATCTGAGGTTCAACTTTGGGGTCTCAAATGTGAAACCCTTAATTGGGAATAATAGAACATGATATGAAGTTCATAATCAGTTTATTGATTAATATTATATGAACTATACATATGAGATATAGAAAAGATATGTGAAATGTATGTATGGTTCAAGATAGCAAGAATCAATCATGAAGAATGAATCATATAATAGAGTATAATGCTTTAATGAACTCTAAAGCAAAAGCTAAGTAGAGAATAGGGTTGAGCATTTAATAGGTCATTAGAAGTAAAGAGTCTTCAAAGGAGTAAAGGTAAAGAGAATTGTATGAACATGTAATTCATAAGACTAGAACAACAAACTAGTTTCTAAGCAAAAAACATAGGTGTAGTTTAACGAATGAATAAGTCATACAAAGGTAGACTGTATTCAGGAGAGAAAAACTTGATTGAAAGAGAAACTATGTTTGACCCATGCATGATCCACTTGATTTAAAAATGAAGAATATGTAATGTATTCAATATGAGGAAAAACTAATAGAAGGACTATTAATTTAGAACATTAACTCCACAATAGTATAAAGATAAAGGAGGAAATATGTGCAACATGGTATACATGACCATACATATGAATAAGCAACATGGTCATAAGAGAAAAATTTAGAATTAAAGATGACGGGTTAAAGAGTAGTATATGGTAAGAGGACTATGAAACGTAAGAAAGGGTTTGAAATATGATGGAGAAGATATAAAATAAAGAGGTTGTGAGATTCAAGCAAGTGCTAATTAATTAAATATCTCTGTTGATAACTAAATAAATCTACATACGAGAATGTATTAAGGGAATGTTTGAATATAAGTATTCCAAGTCTTAAAATCATCTTCTCTTTCATATATTCCTTAATGAGAGCAAGGTGGGAATGAAATGATAAGAGAAAATGAATCATATATGGTGCATAACTACCTTGGTGGGGTCATCTAGTGAATGTAATAGTGACATACAATATGATGAAGTGCGATAAGAAATAAATTCTTGTGTGATAGCAAGAATGATGAATAATCTATTCCTATCTTAAATGCTTCAATGTTAATGATGTTTATTGTATATAATCATATGAAAAGGATAGGTAGCAAAAAGTAATGAAGTAATGAAGGAGCAGAAAGATATGGGAAAACACTAGCTTTGTGTAATATGAGAATTTGTTTTTACATGTATGATTTGTTGAAGGCATATTAAGGTATGAAAGTTGGTTCTACATATGATTTCAGTGTATTTGTGCAAGCTATATGTTAAATTAAAGGCATATGATAGTTGTAGTAATTCATACCTGATATGCATCTTACTATTGTGTATTTGTGATATGGTGATACGATTTGGATGATGTCAGAACACATGGAGAGATACCTTGAACAAGGTAGTCATACTTATTCACTCATATTAATAGAAAGGGATGATAATCAGATTGTCTGGACAAGTAACCCTAATGAGGTGTAGCTTGTTATACCTAGCTCTAATATAACTGAGTGATGGTAATTGAGTATGATTAATGCTTGAATGACTGATACAATTGTGGATTACCTTATTACTGTTTTTGAAACCCTAAAATGATATAATACGATGGTTACACTTTGAATTGTGCGTGGGCCCATAACCCACAGGTCCCAGGATCGAAACCGGATAGTATGGAATGAGGTGGTAATGCTTCACCTCATGCATCCATGACCCAACGGGGATGCCAAGAGTAGTATTGTGCAATTTATTGTTGAATCTAGTCTTTTAATTCAAGACTGTTTTGCTATTTCAATAGCACTTTATTAAAGTTTAAAACAGCATGGTGAACTCGCTTTTGTCACTTAAAGGTGATACAGAACAATAGAACTTTCTGAGCCACATAAGTTGAGATAGTTGTATCAGAGTATCAGAGTTGCACAGCGAAAGCGTGGTGGTTTATCTTTGCATTCTATGTTTGACTGTGACATAAAGAATTTGCTTGATATCATTGAGAACTATTTGAAATATGTTGTGATTTAGTAAAGAATTAAAAGATCTAATGTTGAAAACTAGATTCAGGTATGAAATACAAGAATATAATGACATGGAAGGATTTAGAATCTTAGAATAACCTTAAATGTATCTTTCTTTTAGGTTTATGTTTTGAGGACAAAACATTCTAAGGGGGGGAGAGTTGTTACGATCCCATCTGAGCTTAATTGGTAAACTAGGGTTTACCTAGACAATTGCAAAGATTAATTGGAATAACCATTCTTGAAATCTAATTAATGACGATAACACAATTAGGATGTTTTAACTATGATAAGAAGTCTAAATGTTCTTTTGTCTTGAGAATTAGGGTTTGAGAAACATAAACCCTAATCGGCCCAAAATAGGGTTTTAATGATACATGAATACAGAATTTGATAAGTAGAATGTCTCACTAAATGATTTTTAGTATTTTATGTGTAACTCTGATTTACTTCAAATTTGGATATGATTTGGATATATAAAATGTGAACAACATTCGAAAATATAAGAATTTTTGAAGAATGCTCTGACCTGTTTATCGGTCGAGTTTCAAACTCGAAAACTCGACCGATCACATTTTCAGATTGATATAGCAGTGTGGTAATTGAATTTTATATTTTTATTGGTATATCCAATTGATCTCAAATTTTAAATGTACTTAATAAATACAATTTTAGACACTATGTTAAATTGGAGTAATTTTTGGATGACTTTTGATCTCTACAGTAAGGGTGTCGGTCGAGTTCTGTGCAGGACAAACTCGACCGAATCTGCTGCAGACTACAATATAGCAGTGCACTTTTTGATTTTTAATTATTTATTGAAACTTGAAATGATCTGAAATTTTTACTGGAGGTCTGAAACTTCGTTAGGTATAACATATAAAATTTCCAGAATTTTTAGAGCTTCTGTTAGCTATTCCGTAGGCGAATTACAGAAGCTATTGTGAAACTGAATATTCAGCCAATATAATTAAAGTTGAGTGTTGGGTCAATTTGCAATTGACCCAAGCAGCTCAAATTGACTTATATGATCGACCACACACACACACATAGCTCTCATTCTTTGTCATTCATTCCAGAGAAACAAACTCCTAGAGAGAGAGGAAGAGTTAGGGTTTGAGAGGAGAAAGTGGTAGAATTGCTGAATTAGGGTTTTGCGATTCCAGGAAGGGTGAAATCAAGTAAGTTTGGATTCTTTGCATAGACTTTTATGGTGAATCTTCTCTCTCATGTCCAGATTCCGTCCATGCTCTGATTTGATCCAAGATGATGTCAAAATTCTCTCTTTTCTCACCCTTTCTTCATAATCCCTCATTTTCAAGGTTTCCGAGTTGAATGGAAGAAGAATTGGGAGATTTGCTAGGGATTTGATATGAGTTCGAGATTCCCTGAGTTGAGCTGCAGTTTTGAGGTGTTTTCACACCTTAGGGTGAGTGGGTTCTTCCTTCAAATAGTGTAATGCACGAAATTTGATTATAGCATCCAAATCCCTAAATGCTTAGTATGTGATTCTAAACCCTGAAATGTCCGTATGATTTAAGTTGTTGCAAATTGATATGATATGGATTCCTTCTCTGTTTGAATGACTCTTTGATGGTAGATTCAAATCAGAAATGTATACAACACATCCTAGTAAGAATGCTTTTTAGATTTATACCATATGGTGTAATTAGGGTTTAACCTAATTGAGACATCACTAGAGTTTCAACCTTATTGAAAAGGACTAGTAATCCTATAAGTGGTTAGGATGTACCTCATGGGTTATCTTAATTGAATTTTATTCTTGATACATGATATCTCAATGAATGGTAAGGAAAATCTAAATTTTGTTAAGTTTCCATGGTTTCATATCTATATTGATTGTATATGATTTGTTGGAAACAATCTTTATTTAGTGAATGCTTATATCCTATGAAATCCTTATGAGAGCCATGTGACAAGTGAATGAGGCAAATGAAAAGGTGAATGAGGCAAATGAAACCCTAAGAGTAGGGTGTTGGCATGTGATGAATGAATAAGGCAAATGAAACCCTAAGGATAGGGTGTTCAATTAATCATGTTATGGTGATATGAAAGGTCTCGATATGAGATGTGGTGATACTTAACTGTTGAATTGTATGTTTCTAGTGCATTTAACTTTATATGCTTGTTCTCTCTGAGTTGATATCTACATACTGTAGGGCTCCTTATTTTCAATACATATCT
Organism: Alisma plantago-aquatica; assembly: GCA_963693085.1. Taxonomy (NCBI): domain Eukaryota; kingdom Viridiplantae; phylum Streptophyta; class Magnoliopsida; order Alismatales; family Alismataceae; genus Alisma; species Alisma plantago-aquatica. The sequence goes on along the minus strand of OY856415.1, from coordinate 106,760,651 downwards.
CGTAAATTGCAGGTGATGAGATATGACATGCCCTAGAAAGGGATGTTACTGAGACATGATATATGTTGAATACATGAGTTATGATGTTTTACATGATATGATATGGCAGGCCGTGTGAGCCTTGTGAGAAATGTTAAATGAGTTATGATTTCTGTTTAAAATGTACCTATAATGTTAATGTTAGACTTAGGTGCCCTGAACACCATAGAATCCCTTTGCGAGGTCTGCGCCTTAGGGGTGAAACTCATGTTGCAACATTAACCGTGCGGAGTCATGGTGGCACGAGGACAGAGAGGCAGTATTCAACAATAATCCGTGCGGAGTCACGGTGGCACTGGAGAAAATAGGGGTTATTGCAACAAGATTCGTGCGGAGTCATGGAGGTAACCCCGTGAGACTCTCCGCCTGTGTGCTCAGGTTAGAGGAGGAGTCTAGAGCACTTGGAGTAGTGCATTGAGGCCGGAGAGCCTGTGGTCCTGTAGAAGAACAGGGCTGGCAGTCAGACTTAGCATTTCCCGGGTGTGTCGCTAAGTCTTGTACGGTGTGGTCGTAGTGCACTGCGAGTCTCTATGCAGAGTACACTGCATAGATCAGGGCATAAGCTAAAATATGATCATATAGGTTCACAGAGTTCCTTATGAATGAAAGAGTTAAGGAAGACTAGAGTATAGTCTTCTAGTAGTTATTCTTTGGATGCAGTATTTACATTCTTTGTTATTTCAATTATATTGTTTTAGAACTGCTCAGTGTAGTATTTATTGTTGTTAAATTTCATATCGTTTACTCAAAGTTATATATGTAATCACATTAGTGCATTAGTCTGTTTCCTTGAAGTACTCATTCACTGAGCGAGTAGGCTCACCCCTCTACTCAAACATTTTTAGGGTTAACCGCGTGGACTTGAAGATGGTCAGAGCATCAGTGTAGAACTGCCCCAAGAGTTAAGTACAAGATTAGTTGAGTCAGTCGGTCCTTGTCACTCTAGGTCCTCAGTAAGAGATAAGAGAGTGAGTTGTAATTACGATGTGTAATATTGTTCCTCTTGTGATTTGTATGCTAATTAGCAAGTTTTATGTGCATAAGATGTGAGAGACATCATGAATGTTTATACATGTATCTTTACTGTTGAAGTCTGATTAGTAAAAGAAATGTTCAGATTCCCTTGTTAAGATGTTTTATGTGGTTCAATGCGAAGAAACAAGAGTTTAAAAGAAAAGAAAAAGTTAAGGGTGTTCTTTGTGTTAAATATAAATCCTATCTTACGCCCTAATCTCATGATTTGAGGAAATTGTGAGATCGGGGTGTAACAGGAATGCTTTATTTTAATTAAATAGTCAGATTCCCCTTGTCCATACCAGTTATGAGTCGACTATCTGTCGCCCAGGGAAGGCCCCCAAAAGGGCCATTCCCAATCTGTCCCCCAGCCGGCACGAGGAGACCCGCTCTCGCCGCTGGAGCAGCTCAAGCAGTGCACCAACAGCCGATGGGTTCAGGACAGGGACCCCCGAGCTCAGCCCTCAGATCCAATCCTTTTCTCGAAGTTACGGTTCCATTTTGCCGACTTCCCTTTCCTACATTATTCCATTGAACAGAGGTTGTTCACCTTGGAGACCTGATGCGGTTATGAGTACGACCGGGCATGGGCAGCACTTGGTCCTCCAGATTTTCAAGGGCCGTCAAGGGTGTACTGGACGCCACGCGACGTGCGACGCTCTTCCAGACATTGGACCCTACCTCCGACTGAGCCATTTCTAGGGTGGGCAGGTTGTTAAATAGAAAAGATAACTCTTCTCGGGGCCCTTGCCAATGTCTCTGGACTTCCTAACGTTGCCATCAGTCGCCACATCCCAGTTCAGGAATTTTAACCTGATTCCCTTTCAGAGCTCACGCACGGACGTGCTCTCTGACGAGCTTCCCTGTCCCTTAGGATCGACTAACCAATGTGCAAGTGTCGTTCACATGGAACCTTCCCCCTTCGGCCTTCAAAGTTCTCACTTGAATATTTTCTACTACCACCAAGATCCGCACCGACGGCCGCTCTGCCCGGGCTCACGCCCAAGGTTTTACCGCAGCCGCCGCGCCTTCCTACTCATCGGGGCCTGGCAATCTCCCCGACGGTCGGGTATGGGTCGCGCGCTTCAGCGCCATCCATTTTCGGGGCTAGTTGATTCGGCAGGTGAGTTGTTGCACACTCCTTAGTAGATTTCGACTTCCATGACCACCGTCCTGTTGTCTTAATCGACCAACACCCTTTGTGGGTTCTAGGTTAGCGCACAGTTTGGCACCGCAACCCGTCTTCCGGTTCATCCCGAATCGCCAGTTCTGCTTACCAAAAATGACCCACTTGGAGCTCTCGATTCTGAGGAGTGGCTCAATTGAGAAGCCACTCCGTCCTACATATTTAAAGTTTGAGAATAGGTCGAGGGTGTTGCACCCCCGATGCCTCTAATCATTGGCTTTACCCGATAGAACTCGCATGCAGGCTCCAGCTATCCTGAGGGAAACTTCGGAGGGAACCAACTACTAGATGGTTTGATTAGTCTTTCGCCCCTATACCCAAGTCAGACAAATGATTTGCACGTCAGTATCACTGTGGGCCTCCACCACAGTTTCCACTGGCTTCACCCCGCTCAGGCATAGTTCACCATCTTTCGAGTCCTGACAGGCATGCTCTCACTCGAACCCTTCTCAGAAGACCAAGGTCATTCGGCGGTGCACCCGGCAAGCGGGATCCCACCAGTCAGCTTCCTTGTGCCTCGCGGGTTTCTGCACCTGTTGACTAGCACACATGTCAGACTCCTTGGTCCGTGTTTCCAGACGGGTCAGATGAGGAGCCCACATGCCGCTGCCAGAAGTGCGCAAGTACCCGAGGGCACGCACAAAGGTGCGTGCTGCAACCCACGGTCAGGTTGATGATGTCTCCACGGGTGGCAAGCACCCAGGCTAAGGTCGCCAGCAAGACCCGCAGCGGTCTGCACGACGATCCGAGTAGCGGACCAGCTCACACCATTCTGCATTCGACCAACGCACACCGCCAACCCCCATCAGCTTCCCTCCCGACAATTTCATGCACTCTTTGACTCTCTTTTCAAAGTCCTTTTCATCTTTCCCTCGCGGTACTTTTTCGCTATCGGTCCCTCGCCCATATTTAGCCTTGGACGGGATTTACCGCCCGATTGGGGCTACATTCCCAAACAACCTGACTCGGTGACAGCGCCTCGTGGTGAGATAGGGTATGGGCATGACGGGGGTCTCACCCTCTCAGGCACCCCCTTCCAGGGGACTTGGGCCCGGTCCGCCTCTGAGGATGCTTCCACAAACTACAATTCGGAGGGCGAAGCCTTCCGATTTTCAAGCTGGGCATTTCCCGGTTCGCTCACCGTTACTAGGGGAATCCTTGTAAGTTTCTTCTCGTCTTCTTATTAATATGCTTAAACTCAGCGGGTGTTCTCGCCTGACTTGGGGTCGCAACCAGTCATGGTAACTTTACTGGAGTGAGAGTCTGACAACAAGGCTACTCGGCACAACGACGATGCCTGCATTTTCTAAGACAACCGTACCCAATGAGCAACGAGCAGTAGCAGCAGCGACCCATCACAGTCATGACCAATAATGATGGACGGACCAACTCCACATCCTTCAGCCCACTACGGCATGAAGCCACGGAAGGCCAACATCCGCATCCACCCCCAGCAAGGCTAGCATCAAGCTACTGAACTCAAGTGGGAGGGGAGTGCCTAGAGGCATGACGCCCAAGCAGGCGTAACCCTCAGCCGAGGCTCCAGACGCAACTTGCATTCAAAGACTCGATGGTTCACGGGATTGTGCAATTCACACCAAGTATCACATTTCGCTACGTTCTTCATCAATGTGAGGGCCTAGATATTTGTTGTCAAGAGTCATCAAAATATCCGATAAGGAACCCTTTTAGGGCGTGACCGAGTGGCTTCGAAGAGCCCACACGGTACAAGAGTGATCCTTGGCGCGGGCTGCATCGGGGATTTATTTTGGTGCCAAACGCACTGTACGGGCACTACGAGCAGAAGCCCACAATGACGTGTGGGTGGAGTGGTCGGGTGTGAGTGAGCAGCACAAAGCCAAGGCATGAGACACCCGTCCACACGTCACATTTACGAGTTCAACATATGAAGCGTTCGGGTCTCGACAATGATCCTTCCGTAGGATCACCTACGGGAACCTTGTTACAACTTCTCCTTCCTCTAAATGATAAGGTTCAATGGACTTCTCACGACGTCACAGGCGGCAAACTGCCCATGTCGTCGCGATCTGAGCACTTCACCAGACCATTCAATCGGTAGGATCAATGGGCGGTGTGTACAAAGGGTAGGGACGTAGTCAACTCGAGCTGATGACTCACGCTTACTAGGAATTCCTCATTGAAGATCAACAATTGCAATGATCTATCCCCATCATGATGAAATTTTCAACGATTACTCGGGCCTGTCGGCCAAGGTTATAGACTCATTGAATACATCAGTGTAGCACGTGTGCGGCCCAGAACATCTAAGGGCATCACAGACCTATTATTGCCTCAAACTTCCGTGGCCTATGCAGCCATAGTCCCTCTAAGAAGCTGGCCACGGAGGGTCGCCTCCACATAGCTAGTTAGCAGGAAGATGTCTCGTTCGTAAATGGAATTAACCAGAAATATCGCTCCACCAACTAAGAACGGCCATGCTCTCTCTCTCTAGAGTGAGCTCTGCCTTCTCTCTAACCCGCCCTCTCCACGATCATTTCTCCCCTTTGGGGGAGAAGCTCCACCGCACATCTTCTCCCCTCCCTCCCTTCTGCCCCCACGGCAGTTGGGTTTCCCCTGGCCTCCTCTCCTGTAGGTGTGCTGCTCTGGCAGTTGGTGGTCTCTAAACTATGGTGCATTGAAGACGCCTGCTCCAGCCCATCTTCAAGGCACTGTCACCTCCACCTACCTTGGCGGGTGCCTCCTGGAGGCTCTGTGGTGGTCTGCCCAGACTTGGAGGCGTCCCTAATGCTTCGTCTTTAAAGTGACGTCCCCGACCCACCTACCCTGACGGTTGTCCTCTTGACATGTGAAGGTAGACGTTTGACCCCCTGGTTTAGGTGGTCCTCTCATCGCCTTTACTCTGGTGGTCCACCTCTCCTTTCTATGTTCCCCTGGCCCCCAAAACTGAGCAGGAGTCTTGACCCTGCCTCTGGTGTGTCGCTCCTCCATTGACCTTGGCGGGGGCTTGGGCCACCTGCACCCTCTACGTCTTCAAGGCTCTGTCACCTCTAACTATCTTGGAGGGTGCCCCTCTGGTGGCTCTGCGGTGGTTTGTTTAGGGTTGGTGGCATACCTTCCACTTTTTATTTAAGGCGAGGGCGTTCCTTGCACGACTGGTGTGTGGTCTCGACATGCTTTAAAGTCGACTCCTTGCTGCTCCGTGCGCTCGTGGGGGTTTTTATGGCTCCTAGCTGTCGGGCCCGCACCTCTGATCGGGGAGGGTGCTCGAGCCTACTTCATCGACGACCCTGCTCTCTGTGTTTTTCTGGAGTCTAATACATCGACGGCGATGAGCTCGGTGGTGCTCTCTTGATACCCCATCGGCGTCGTCCGTGACCTCTGTTCCCGTGTGGGGGTCTTAGGTTCTGAGCTACCTGAACCTATGTTCTTTGAAGTTTTGGCATGCTCAACAGAGTTTCCTCATCGAAGGCATGTGCTCACGGTGGAAACCTAGACGTCTAGCTTGTGACAGTGCTCTCCAGGCTTGGCTTTGTCATTTCTGCCGCTGCCGTGTTTGTGGCGGTGGTTAGGCGCATTAGGGTTGCATTCCCCACTATCAATTACCGTGTGCCAACGCCCGCCACCGCCCCCTGCTACGGCTGCCTGGCCCGAGACATTGAACGTCAGTCGAACCGGGTCTGAACTAGGGTCTTTTTTGGTCTGGATCTTCCTTCTCCTCTGACCGCTACAATGACTCTCAGTTCAAATTAGGCGCACGTGACATGCACGCTGCCTTCTCGAAGGATCTTGAGTGTGTGCTGATACCCCGCCTTGTCACGACGCACTCACGGGGCCGCCCCTCCCTCTGCGACACCTCCCTCGCTCTGTAGTGCGGTCTTGTGTCACCTTCGTGATGTCACTATGTACTTACAAGCTCGGTGTGTGCCTTCCCGCTTCCAGAAGGCTCCTCCCACTCTCGGTCTGCCCAGTAGTGCCCTGTGACGTCGGCTCAATCCCACAGCTGGATGTCACTAGCGCACTAGCCCTCCCCAGAGCAGGTTCACTTGCTTCCCTAAGACTCCTTCAACCCCTCACCTCTCCTGCCTCCACGTGTCCCCACGTGACCCCCTCGTCCATCCTTCATGGTGAGAGGTAAGACTAAATAGAAAAGAAACCTCCATACTTCCATCCAGAGGGAGGCGGCTGAGGAGCAAGCTAAAGGTGGGCGAGCCACACGAGAAGCCCACAGCAAGGCCAGAGCCATCCGAAAGGACAAGGGCAAGATGCCAGCAACAAACTCCTCCCCTCCTCCTGTGCTGCTTCGACATGCCTCTCATAGCAGTAGTCGCCCAACCACACGCAATCGCCACTATCACAATGACGGTGGCTTGACCAATGGTCACAAGTCTTGTGACGGCCATGAAGTATCAGAGATCAATCTTGCAAGACAAGACGGTGAACAACATCACCAGAAGATTACGGAGGATGGGAAGGCAGGGGTGACCCTACACGGGGGCGCCTTTCTCGCCCCCCGCCACGGCTCGCAGCAAGAGTACAACTTGTCTTCTTAGAAGACCTTCACGACGTGCGACCACCAGGAGTCACCCGAGGAGCTTTGCTGAGGCGGAGGCCTCGAAGATGAAGACGAAGGCATGACCCCCTCGCGTGTGGCTCATGGAGGTGACCATGACTGAATGGACAGATAAGGTGACACGACAGTCCTCCTCAGCGGCGATCCCTCCAGAGAAGGTCCTTATCTTGTCTGAGCCCACCCTCCTGCCGGAGCGTGGTCCTGTGGAAATCATCCCTGAAGACTCCATGGCTTCCATCCAGGCACAGCGTGACAGGTCGGAAATTTTCTACATCTTGACAGCTCACCACATGAGGCGGTGATACGCGGGTGGCTCCAGCGTACCTGGAGGCCTAAGGGCGCCTTCGAACTCTGTCGTAGGGAAAATGGCTTCTTTGAGATCAGATGCGATGTCAAAGAAGACCTCGACCTCCTCCTCAGAGGTGGCCCCTGGTTCCTTGATGATCGCCTGGCCCTCTTTAGGTGATGTTCCCCGTCCCTCCACCTGGCCATGGATCTCCTCTCCACCGTGCCGTGTTGGGTGAGCTTCCCCACGCTTGGTCACCTGTAGTCTTTGGACATCCTCGGTCGGGTGGCTAGCTGCGTCGACAACCGCTCCCATGCGGGGGCTTGGGTCTCCACTACTGATGGTGCTTCCCAGGAGCGTGCTTTGGTTGACCTTGCGGTGTCCCGCGAACCCCCCTCGGAGGTCTGGGTCCAGTTTCTGGGCACTGAGGCAGAGCCGATCCCAGTGAGGTACGACCACTTGCCAATGCGGTGCTCGTCATGCGTCGCCTTTGGCCATGATCTCAGACGATGCCGTTTCGTCTCCGATTTGGTCAGGGTGGGGGCGTGCGACAGGAGCAACCATAACATGGAATAGTAATAGGCCGAACATAACGACAACAACATCCTTGGGCCGCAGAGGGGCCTCTCGGTCAGGGACGCCCCCCGGCGTGGAAGAAGGAAGCACAAGAGAAGCTCAAAGGAATAGGGGGACTTGGTCCCGATCCACACGAAGACTGGCCTTCCCACTGGCTCTGCTGAGATGGAGGTTGCAGTCAACACGGGTGATCGAGACGCTCTGGTAGCCAATGTCGCTCCCCCTGCTGACCGCGATGGTTGTGACCCAGCTTCTGATGAGGCTGCGGTCTCGCTGTTGGAGGTGCCTACCCTTGACACCCCTGAGGCCTGCGCTTCCTCCCAGGCCCATGATGTGGTACACACGGCGGCGCCCAACGACTGCAGTTCTGGGTCGGGGGCACCAAACCCCTTAGGGGGAGGTGAACCCGCCGACCCGACCCTACAAATGGTTCCCTACCACATCAACCCCCTTACTGAGACGTCACCCACCCCGGCAGGTCAGGGGCCTGATCCCACACCCGGCCCTGCACTGCCCTCCATGGCGGCCAACAAGAAGGACAATGAGAGGTCCTCAGACAGCTGACCCCGACAGGTACTAAAATGTCACGGAGGCTCCTGAATCACGTCATCCTAGCCCCAATGCCGAAGAAACCAAATCCAGTGGTCCTCGGCCTCCCTGCTCCGGGCAACACGCTGGAGGGTGAGGTCTCCACCGATGAAGAGGCCACAGTGATGGATGAAGATGAGGCGGACGTTGCTGAAGCTGTAAAGGACCCCAAGCGTAGGCTTGGGAGTCGTAGGTAACCCCATTGGTTGACCATGTCACTTGTGGCATGGAACGTGCACAACGCGTGTTCGCCAGAAAAAAGGAAGAAGGTCGCTAGGTTCCTCCGCCACCAGGGGTGGAAATGGGCTTACTGATGGAGACTAAGATCCCCAATGACAACGACTCTTCCAAGCACCATGCCGAGTTGTTCCCGCATGGATGGCGCTCAGTCTCCAACGAGTGCATCACAGGTAAAGGACATATTTGTTGGGGGTGGGACCCCAGAGTCTGGGATGTATCTGTGGCCACCACATTAGCACAAATGATGATTGCTTGGTGTGTCAACACGGGTGGGTGCATGCCCCAAATTTTAGCGGTGTATGCACACACCAAGCCGAGCCGACACAAGGCCCTCTGGGAGGAGCTCTTTGTTGCTCAACCAGTCGTCACGGTCCCCTGGCTTGTAGCTGGGGACTTCAACACCATCAGGCAAGATGATGAAAAAGCGGGAGGCCGTGAGGTCTCCAGAAAGATGATGCATGAGTTCAATGGCACAATCACACACGCGAGCCTCTTGGAGGCCAAACACCTTGGCGGGCTGCTCACCTAGAGCAACCGTCAACACACTGTTAGTCGTGTTGCCTGTCGCCTGGGCAGGGTTCTTATCATGACGCCTGGGCTAGCATCTTCCCCAACACCTTCTCCAACTTAGTCTTTTCCCACAAGAGCGATCATGGTGCTCTTGTGATCTCCCCCTTTTCTAAGAAAGTCTCTAGGGTCTGCCCCTTCTGCAGCCTTAACTTCTAGCCAGAGTGGGATGGTTTCTTCGACGTCGTCACCAAGGCTTGGAACAGGCTGGTGGTCGGGAACCCCCTCTTTGTCGTCATGAAGAAACTCCAAGCAACCAAGGCTGGACTCAAGGGTTGGTTAAAGGGAAAGGTCAACATCAGCAACCTTAAGAAGGAAGCAAATAGGGAATTTACAGAGGTCTAAGCCGGCCTTCAGGTGAACCCGACATGCCCAACGCTGACCCTCCGTGAGGAAGCCCTCTGCGCTCACCTCACCAAGCATGACAAGGCTGAAGAGGTGTACTTCTACCAGCGCAGTAGGGTCCGGTGGGTTCACGACGTGGAGAGAAACACTAGCTATTACCAAGGGGTGGTACGTCACAAGAAAATGAAGGATTCCATCACACATCTCATCGACACCCAAGGTAATGAGGCCCTTAACCAGGATGAGATGGAAGGAGAAGCTATAGCCTTTTTTAGCCATCTCTACATACATGAGGAAAACAACACCACCCCACCTCGTTTGTGGCCAAGAAGGACCCTCTCAGCTGAACAAGGTCGCTCCCTCTGCCGACCTTGTGAGGCGGAGGAAATCAAGCCGGCCCTTTGGGCCATTGGCCCTGACAAGGCCCCGGGGCTGGATGGCTTCAATGCCTCCTTCTTCCGTTCCTACTGGGCCATCCTTGGCCACGACGTCACAACATCCATCACCTGGCTCATGCATGGAGGATCCATGGTCAGATCCACAAACCACGCCTTCCTCTCACTCATACCCAAGGTGGAGGGAGTCACCGCACTACGTGACTTTCGTCTGATAGCATGTTGTGGAGTGGTGTACAAGATCTTTGCCAAAGTCCTCGATGAGCGTCTTAAAGGGGTGCTCAACCACCTCATCTCGGTCAACCAGGGTGCTTTCATCTCGGGTAGGAGCATCTTAGACTGCTCTCTCCTTGTCGGTGAGTTCCTCTATGGATTCGACATCAAGTGGGCATCCAAAAAGGCATGCATCAAAACTGACCTATCCAAAGCCTACGACGACGTGGCCTGGCCGGCTCTATGGCACTTGATGGGCTCAATGAGCTTCCCCACCACCTGGATCAGGTGGATGAAGGAGTGTGGGACCACCTGCTCCTTCTCAGTCCTCATCAATGGCTACCTGCTGGGCTGTTTGAGAGTACTAGGGGACTCAGACATGGGTGCCCCCTCTCACCCCTCCTCTTCACAATTGTGATGGAGTACCTCACCATGCTCATAGAGGAGAGTGAGAGGAACAAAAAGTTCACCACATACATGATCAAGGGCACACAAGTCCTCTCCCACCTCATGTTTGCGGATGACGTCCTTTTCTTCTCGGCAGGCACAAGTCATAGCCTCAGGGGCATCAAAAGGATCCTCATGGAGTTCTGTAACACCTTCAGAATCAAGGTAAATCCAGCAAATTCCAAACTCTTCCTATCTAAATCTACGGAGGGTGATGATACTGGGCTCGCTCGGGCGGCGGGTTATACACTTGATTCCCTACCAACTTGCTACCTAGTTTCCCCCTCGCCAGCAAAAACCACTGGGCCAGCTTCTTCAACCCGTACCTTGACCAAATGAAGGTCATGATCACTAAATGGCCCCCAGACCGCATCTCCATGGTAGGGCATTGCCTCCTAATGAGGTGCAACTTACAAGGTCACGTATCATTCTGGGCCTCACAAGGCCACCTACCCAGCAACGTTTGTGAAAGGATTGAAGCCCTCCTGGCAGACTTTGTCTGGGGGATGAGTTCACACCACATGAACTACACCTGTTTGGCCAAACCGCTTGGGGAGGGCGGACTTTACCTGTGAAGTGTCAAGGCCATCAATAGATGGGCCTCACTCCGCTGGCTGGTTCGCTTCCACACCAAACCAAAGTTAGTTTGGACCAGCTGGATGAGGAGAAGATACGGAATGACCCTCCACACACCTGGGGAACTAAGGCAAGGCATCTCCAATGCCAAGAAAAATATGACACGTGCTTGGGAGGATCGCAACCACTTGTTTAAACACACCCGCATGGGCCGTGTTTTCCTCATAAATGCTGATACAAAACTATGGCCACAGATCCAACCCGCCAGGGTTATATGTCAGCTGGGCCGTGCCATTTGGCGTGGCCCACTCATTCACAGATGGAGCATGACCATCTTTAGGGCCGAACATGGGGCACTCGGCACTGCTGCCAAGATAAAAACGTGGGACAACAACCAAAGTGACTGATGTTTCTTCTGCTGGCTCCAAGAAGATACACAACACATGTTCTTCAGGTGATCTTTCTCCTACCAAGTTCGTTCACTGGCTATGGGCATGTGTGGCATTACCATACCTAGGGATGCCAATCTTAGCGAGATGGCTACCATCATCAAGACCACAACCAGGGGCTGGAAACACTGGAAGTGGATCTCTACCACGGCCTGGACTTGCTCGACCTACTTCATTTGGAAGCAAAGGAATGAACGACGACACGCCCAACAGCAGCCCAGTGTGGACGATTGCCTTACTCTCATCCATAAAGCGGTCAGGACGGTCGCCTTATCACAGTTGTGGGGTTCGTCTGCCCCAGACCATATTACTTAGACATGGAAACTCGATACTCGTCACCATAGCCTTAATTGAGTGGGCCCGCGAGTGGCCACTCCCTCTGTAGAGGGTCATGTACCTAGGGCTTTTGTATAGTAGCCCCATACTCATACCTACCCTTCTGTAGTTAACAGGGTAGAGGGAGACGCACCCCACACCTGGCCTGTCGGTTGTGCGACGTGTCCTTCCCACATGAGTCTATTTGAGAGGTAGTCCCTTATCCTTCTCTTGGCCGATGCTTCTCGTACCAGGGTGCCAATCTTTGTTTGGGTGATTCCTCTTTGGGACATCCTTCATCGTTTATATACCAAGCCGAAAGGCAATTCCGATGAAAGAGCTCTCAGTTATTTTAGTTTCTCTCTCTAGTGAGCGAGCTCTAGCTTCTCTCTAGACTCCTACTTCCCATCTTCACCTCGCCTTTCCCTCTCCCCCTGCTGCCCTCATGACAGCTGGGCTTCCCCGACAGTTCTCCTCCCCTAACGCTACTGTCGTCATTCGTGACTTAGAGCAGGAAGGGAGTCCAGTGGAGCGTGCTCTGGTGTGCTGCTCCAGTGACTGGTGGTGTCTGTTCCACGGCTCTCTAAAGACGTGCTACTTCGATCTGTCTTCAAGGCACTGTCACCTCAACCTACCTCGGCGGGTGCTTTAAAGTCGACCTCCGTAACTACTATGTGGCTAGGCGCAGGACGGGGGCCCAGTGGTGCGAGGTTCGTCTCTATAGCTGCTACTGCCACCTGCTCCCTGATGTGTCTTCAAGTTTCACCTACCTGCGGCGACCTGGTGGTGTTACGGTGATGCCTGCTCTGCTTTTACTCCCCTACCACCACCCCTCCTAACCCCCAAAAACCAAGCAGGAGTCTGCCCCGCCTCTGGCGAGTTGGTCCTCCTTTGACCTTGGCGGGGGTTAGGGCCCTCCATGGCCCGTGAGCGGCTGCTTGGTGGTCCCGTAGTTACCTGGTGCCTCACCTTCATGTCTCTACTATCGGTGGCATCACCTACAGGCCCCCCTTCCTGTCAGCGGTGACTTGAAGACACCTACGACACATTTGGCACTTTCACTTCATGCGGGGTCCCTCTACACCAATGATTTGGCTTTATTGCTTCTCTGATCACCACACGCTACACGGGGGGCCAGGTTCCGAGCTACCTAGCTTGTATCCATCCTCATGGGAGGGCGTGTGCTGTCCTGGTTCTATTTCGTGCTCGTGTGGGGGTCCTCTCCGGTTCCTAGCTACCGAGTCTGTGCCCCCAAGGTGTTCTGTGTACTCGTACATGGGTTTCAGGTTCTGAACTACCTGAACCACACTCCTGTCATCTCTGACGGCCTGTGCTTTTCATGATGAAGGCATGCTCGGGGGAGCTCTATGTAGTCCCCTTCTTCTCCGACGGCTCCCTGCTGCCTCGCTCCGGCGGGGTGAGCTCTGTGGCTAGGGCTTTGTTGCCCCACCGTGCAAGTGTTCGTGGCGGCGGCAGGGTGCGTTAGGGTTGCATCCCCTCATCGCTGCTAACTGCGGCCCAACACCTACCAACGCACTGTTGTTGCGTCTTGCTGCCCTGAGTCGTGGTGACCACCAGTTGGGTTGGGCCTGGACCGGGCCCCCTCCAATTCAGTTCCACCTGGTTCTCACTCACCGTAATGGTCCTCTGTTTCAAACATGAGGCACGTGACCTGCACGGGTGTCTCGAAGGTTCCTCCCCACCGTTGACGTTGGTAGTGCGCCATGGCATCAGTGTCCTAGTGCAGTCTGATGTCACCCTCGTGTCGTCACTTTCTGCTCTCCGGCGTGTGCTTCATTGCTTCCCGAAGACTCCAACCCCCTCTGCGATGCGATAGTGCTCCCTGACGTCACCCTGTCCCTCGGGGTGGCATCACCATGCACTAACCCACCCCCCTCTCTCCTGCCTCCACGTGCTCTACCCCCACCACCCTTTCCATGGATAAGGGGAAGATGAAGAAAAGATCTTTCTATAGTGCCTCCATCCAATGTGAAGTTGTAGAGGAGAGAGCCAAGGGAGGGAGAGTGTCGCAGGTGGTGCACACTAGAGAAAAAGGAAAAAGCAAGGCGTCCACCACCGGATCGTCCCCACCTCCTACCTAGCACCACCGACCGGCGACAAGGAGTCGTCCCCCCACCCGTGATGGAGGCTCTACCAGCGGGCACAAGGATGACGCTGGTGGCGAGATCCCCGATGACGGGGTGGCTAGGAATCAACGACACCCTTCCCAGGCCCCTTCCTCTACTTGTGGCGGTAGCCGGAGTAGACCGCAAAACACCCAGGCCGGTCCAAAGGCACAGAGCTTCTCGAACAAATGACGTGCCTCTCGCCCTAAACCGACGACTGGCAACGGGGACCAAAGCCAGAAGTCCTACGCCCAGGCAGCATCCGCTGGGTAGGCTGCCTCAGTATGGCCCATGGGCAACACCATGGTGGAGTGGCCGGATCTGACAGTGAGAGAGTCTGCCACAATGACCATTCCCTCCGACAAGACACTCGTCTTCACCGAGCCCAAACCCGACCCTGTGCGGGGATCCATCGCTGACATCTCCCTGGAGGTTATGGAATCCTTTGCTGAAGCCCAAGCCAACATTATGATGTTCTATGTTCTCGACGCGTCACCCCATGAGGCCCTCATCAGAGGGTGGTTGCAGAGGAACTGGAGACTGGAGGGCACCTTCGACTTGACGAAGAGAGAATGTGGATTCTTCGAGCTGAAGTGTGATCTCAAGTCTGATCTGGACATACTCACGATGGGCGGGCCTTGGTTTTTTGACAACCGCCTCGTCATTTTTTGCCAATGGACCCCCTCCACCATGCCAACACGAGGCTTGCTCTTCACTATCCCCTACTGGGTCACCTTCCCCACTCTCATCCACCTCCGCTCACTGGACATTCTGGGGCGGGTGGCGAGTTGCGTCGGGAAGCTGTCGCATGCGGGGGCATGGGTGTCGGTGGCCTCGGGCGTGGCACAAGCAAAGGCGCTCGTTGACCTCCCTGCTAACCGAGACCCACTCAGTGAGGTATGGGTCCGTTTCCCTGGCGGCGTGGTGGAGAAGGTCCCTGTTCACTATGGCTTTATGCCATCTCGGTGCGCCTCATGTGAGGCCTTCGGCCACAATCTTCATCGTTGCCCGTTCGTCTCTGACAGGACCAGAGTCGACGCCCAGTGGAAGCAACAATGTTGACAGAGCCAGACGACGGCCAACCCTTGGACCAGTAATGGCTATAAGGCCCAGGGTGTCCCGCCCCGAGGCAGGAGCAAGACGACGAAGAAGACAAGGGCGACGGGCGATGCGAGTGGCAACCCAACTACTAACGTGGTGGATACTTCGGGGGACACAGCCTCTACCCAGGTGAGCGGCGATGCCACTGCCACTGCTAGACTCAACGCTGACGCTGCTGCAGCCCCCGGTGCAAGCCCTGAGGTCCCAGGCCCCCAGGTGCCCCTTGGTGATGTCCAACCTACTACAGTTGACGTCGAGGTGATCAACCCTACTGCTGCCGGTGGTGGAGCGGGGGGCGATGAACCGAACCCTCTAGGGGGTGGTGAGTCTGTCACCCCGGACCTAACAGACGACGATGAGATGAATGTGCAGGCGCTGGAGGATCCAACCCCACCTACCTACCTGATCGTGGAGGCAAAGGTGCTCAATAAGAAAGGCAAGCACCTTCCCCATATTTTGAGTGTGATAGGGACAAGGATCTCAAGATACGCTCTAACCCACAGGCTTCCCCCAGCACTAACAAAGAAGTAGAAGGTGGTCATAGCCCTCCCAGCCCCGGGCAATTCGATGGAGGAGGTGGAAAATGAAGATGAAGAAGTCGAAGTTGATGCAGTGGAGGAAGTCCTAGCTCCTACTGACGCTAACCCTAGCTCCAAGCGCAATCTTGCGAGCAGGTGATGATCCAACCCAACCCAAACCGTTCCCAATGTCAGTCGTGACATGGAACGTGTGCGGCGTCTATGAGCTGGAAAAAAGGAGAGCGGTGGCCCTCCTCCTACGACAACAAGGCACATGGATGGGTCTGTTGCTGGAGACCAAGTTGAGGAAGGATGTGGGTGGAGATTGGGTGATCAAGGAGATGTTCCCAGGAGGTTGGAGTTGCATATCCAACATTGATGTTTCTGGGAAGGCCAGGGTGTGTTGGGAATGGGATCCCTGAGTGTGGTCTGTTGTTGTAACGACCACCTCTGCCCAGATGGTTACTACCTGGTGCACTTATAGGGGGGGTTCGTGTCCTCATGTCGGTAGTGTATGCCCACAACCAACCTCAACGACGACACTCACTCTGGGAGGAGATGGAGGCGGCTCAGCTAATGGCGATGGTTCCTTGGTTAGTGGCGGGTGACTTCAACACCATCCACCACGATCATGAGAAGGCAGGAGGAGGCGAAGTGTCAAGGAAGGTGATGAGGGAGTTCAATGTGGCGGTGGATCGAACAGGTCTGATGGATCTCAAAACCTATGGGGGCGTCCTCACTTGGTCAAATAGGAGGGAGGTGGGGGACCGGGTCTGCTGTCATTTGGACCGGGTGTTGGTCAACGATAGGTGGGCGGCTCTCTTCCCAGCCGTTCACACTTACCTATCTTTTTCCCACCTCAGCGACCATAGCCTATTGGCCACCTCACCCTTTGCTGCCTCAACCATACATTGGGTGAGACCCTTCTGAAGCCTCAACGCTTGGGTGAACTGGGGTGGCTTCCAGAAGGCGATGAGTGGAGCATGGAGTACCACAGTGGTAGGAAATCCTCTCTTCACCGTGGCCATGAAGCTCAAGGCGGTCAAAGCCTATTTAAGGGAGTGGGCAGCGGGCCATGGTGACGTCAAGACCAAGAAAAAGAAGAAGGAGAAGAAGTACGCCACCATCCAGGCGGGTCTTCAAAGCCTGCCTTGCTGCCCTGACCTTACCCGGAGGGAGAAGGAGGTCAGGGACCGCCTGGACTAGCTTGACGCTATCGAGGAGATGTTCTTCTACCAGTGCAGCCGCGTCAATTGGATCCAAGATGGGGAGTGTAACACAGCCTTCTACCATGAGGCGGTAAAGAGGAAGGAGATGAGGGACACTATCCACTACCTCATCGACGAAAGTGGTGCACAAGTCAGCAACCAGGAGGAGTTGGAGGGTGAGGCGGTGGCCTTTTAGCAACCTCTACAACCACAGTGGCGGCCCAACTCGACAGATGTGGCTCCAACCCACCAAGGTTCTGATGGCGACCCAAGGGCAACATCTCTGTAGGCCCTGCACGAGAGAGGAGGTGAGGGACCCGATGTGGTCCATCGGGCTGGACAAGGCCTCGGGCCCCGACGGGTTTAACGCCAGCTTCTTTAGAAGCTGCTGGGCTACCATAGGGGACGACATCACTGATGCCATCCTCTGGCTCATGAGGGGGGGCAATGGTGCACGAGGTTAACCATTCCTTTCTGACGTTGATCCCAATGGTGGATGGTGCCACTTCTCTCCGTGACTTCAGGTCGATCGCCTGCAGTGGCGTGCTTTATAAGATCTTCACCAAAGTGTTGGCGGAGAGGCTAAAACCGATTATTGGAGGGTTATTCTCCCACAACCAAGGAGAATTTATCCCAAATAGAAGCATATCAGACTGCTCCCTCCTCGCGACGGGGTTCCTGTATGGCTTTGACCTCAGACGCGCAGGCCCTAAGGCATGCTGAAAGACGGATATGTCCAAAGCATACGACCACATCGAGTGGGAGGCCTTATGGATGATCATGGAGAGAATGGCTTCCCTCCTACTTGGACGGATTGGATCAGGTAGTGCATCACCACCTGCTCCTTTTCGGTCCTCGTCAATGGGCTTCCGGCGGGTCTGTTCAATAGCTCACGCGGCCTTAGGCAGGGGTGCCCGTCGTCACCCCTTCTCTTCACGCTCATCATGGAGTACCTCACCATGCTCATGGTTGAGGGGGAGCGCCAAGGCCGTTTCCGCACTTTCAATGTCAAACGCACAGCGGTCATGTCCCACCTAACTTTTGTCGACGACGTACTCATTTTCGTGGAGGCTACTAGGAAGAATTTGCGTGGGGTGAGGAGGATCCTAGATGAGTTTAGTGATACAGTCAGAGTTCGCATCAACCCAACCAAATCCAAACTCTTCCTCTCCAAAGCAGAGGCTACAAATGCCAACCTCCTCTGTGTTGCGGTGGGTTTCCCACTGGACACCCTACCCACGCGATATCTTGGGTTCCCTCTAGCTGCCAAAAACCATACATAAGCCTTCTTCAATCCATGCCTAGACTAGATGAAGAAGATGATTTCTAAATGGTCGTCGGACAGAATCACCATGGCGGGCCACTGCCTCCTCACCAAATCAAACCTCCAAGGTTTGATCACCTATTGGGCCTTGCAAGGTCATATCCCGGACAGTACATGTGACCGTGTGGAGATGGTGTTGCCTGACTTTGTATGGGGGTCCAGTCACCATCACATGCATTATGAAAGCATTGCTAAACCTTCCAACGAGGGATGCCTGGGTCTCAAGAGAGTCTGTGACATCAGCTTGTGGGCCTCACTGGGAAGGCTGGTCTGTTTCCACACCTGCCCTGAGTCATCGTGGACTTAGTGGCTGCGAAGAAGATACAGGTTCTCCTTTCAAGACCCAGCTAATCTCTGTTAGGGGGTTTCTAACTCTGGGAAAAACATTGCTCGGGTGTGGCTGGCATACAACCACCTTTTTGAACGCTCAACACATGTCCTCGTCAAGCTCATTAACCCAAATAGTAACCTATGGAGGGTGATCCATCCCCAGCAGACCCAATGCATCATTGGCAAGACCATATGGGCTGGGTCTTTGATCCACAGCTGGAGCTTCACCATCTATAGGGCTCTCCATGGGGCCCTTGCCACTGTGGACCGGGTCCATAGGTGGAATAGTACTGCCAGTGATAGATGTGCATCTGTCGGCAAAGGGAGGATGTACATCACCTCTTCTTCTGCTGTCATTTCTCCAACCACATCCTCACACATGTCATGAGCCTTTGTGGGCTTGCGATACCCAGGAACACCACCCTCCTCGATACAGCCACCCTTATAAAAGACAAAACAAGGGGTTGGAAGGAGTGGAAGTGGCTTGCTTTTGCTGCTTAGACGTGCACGGCGTACTTCACATGGATCTCTTTTGAGGTGTGTCCTCCTTACACGTTTGGTCTCTTTTGAGGCGTCTCCACGAGCCTGTTCGGCCTGGTTCTTCTCGCACCTTGGGGCCTCTTGTATGGGTATCCCACCTTGGGCCACCCTCATCATTATATTTACCAGTCTATATATAGAATATTCTGATGAAAGAGCTCTTAGTCTCAGTCTCTCTCTCAAGTGAGTGAACTCCAGCTTCTCTCTAGTTTCCTCTCTCCCTCTCCACCTCACTCCTTCCCCTAGGGGGAGTAGCTCCACCCAGCACTTTCCCTCTCCTCCCTTGTTGCCCTCACAGCATAAGGGCTTCCCCGACGCTTTGCCGCTCTCCGCGGTGGCTCCTTATGGCTTGTGGTTAGGAGCACAAGGCTGCCCCGGTGGAACCTTGTTGTTCTGTTGCTTCAGTGACGTGGAGGTCTTGGCGGGCCAATAGGTGTCGGTGGCTTCCATGGTCTTCCAGGTCAACGGTGCTTTGAAGACAATCGTCCTCTCTGTTTGTGGCCTCCTATGCATCTCCAGTGTCACCTACATCGGTGCTTTGAAGGCACCTGCTCTACCTTTATTCCTTGTGGGTGCCTGTCCCTTCTTCCCTGGCCCCCAAAAAACTGAGTAGGAGTCTGACCCCACCCTTGGTGTGCTGGTCCTCCCTTGATCTCAGTGGGGGTTAGGGCCACCTCCCGTCACCTCACCTTTAAGACGGTTTGGTGGTCACCTACCTCAGCAGAATTGGTTTCCTGCTACCAGTGTCGGAGCACGAGTGTAGCTTCCCCACTACATTCAAAGCGTCAGCTGTGGGGGACCACGACGAAATTAACATGCGTCTTCTCTCCCTCTTCTCCTGTACGTCTGAGCACCTGAACCCCCACAAACCCAGGGGAGGAGTTAACCAGCCCTCTGGGGTCTTGGTTCTCTTGTGATCCCAACAGGGGGTTTTAGGCTTTCCTGTGGTGCTTTTCGGTGCGGGGGTTTTCAGGTTCTGAGCTACCTGAACCACGCATCAGGGGCACCTTCTGTGTTGGTCCAACATGCTCTGTCAAACCCTTTCACCCACGACGACTGTCCTATGGTGGAAGGTGCTTAGTGGTTCGTGTTCCTTGGCAATGACGACACAATGATGCTATCCTGGGGTGGTGCCTGGCCCGCTAGGGTTTGCGACGTCCCACCGCCTGGGTGTTCATGGCGGCAGTTCTTGGTGGCTTGGGGCAGTAGGGTTGTGTGTCCTCATCGCCACCCATTGCGCGCAGACGCCCCCCAATGCAAATCTCCCCCGAGTCTGGCCCGATCTACGTCACCCACCCAGTATGATTGGGGTCTGGACCGGGTTCTTTCCAGCTCGATCCTCACTCACGGGCCCTTAATGCAACGACCGTCTGTTCAAATTTTATTTCCCTCTCGAAGGCTCCTTCCTGCTAGTGCGCCCTGACTTGCTCATGGCACGGCGTACTTTCCCTGTGACATCACAGTGCACTCTCCCCAGTGCACGAGAGATCCCTTCCCGAAGACGCTTCCTACTCTCTATCCCCCAATAGTGCGTTGTGACATCATTCTGACCCCTCGGCTTGGCGTCACTGTGCACTATCCTACCCTCCTCTCTCTCTGCCCCACGTGTCTCCCCTATGGCTAAAGGGAAGTCAAAGAAGAATAACCACCTTCGTGCCTCCATTCAGCGGGAGGAGGCTGAGGAGCAGGCTAAGGTTGGGCGTGCGGCTCAAGAGGTGAAATATAAGAAGAAGAAGGGGAAGGGCATGGCGCCGGCGACCAACCCTCTGCCAATACAGCAATGTTGACCATCCCGGGAGGGTCACTCTACGTCGTGCAACCACCCCATCTTCGGTGGCGCCTCCACCAGTGGACATAAGACCTGCGACGGGCATGAAATTCCAGAGGATGCCCCTTCTGGCCTGGATGACGAGTGTCTGCACCACCCGACGGTGCCTGCTGGTGGCGGAGGGATTGGCCCAACTCACCTGTGGCCTCCCCCATCGCGCGCAGCAACAACAAAGCACAACAACAATGTTGCAGTCGATCCATTCGACGCGACCCCTGCAGCAGCCGGATAAGGAGCTATGCGGTGGCGGTGGCCCCGAAGGCTCCCACGAAGCCACCCCGTGTGTGGCCGATGGATGTTTCCATGAAAGACTGGATAGATAAGATGGCCCGACACTCCCCCTCGGCTGCCATCCCGCCTAACAAGGCCCTCGCCTTCACTGAACCTGTCACGATGCCGGAGCGGGGCCCTGTCGCCATCATCCCTGATGAACGATGGTGTCCCTCCAGGCGATGCGGGATCGGTCGACAGTCTTTTATGTCCTCAATTGCTCACCCCATGATGTTGTCATCCGCAGATGGCTGAGAAGGGCATGGTGACTAAAGAACCCATTCAAACTCGTTAAGAGGGAGAATGGCTTCTTTAAGATCACATGCGACAATAAGGAGGACATGGTGACCCTCCAGGGTGGAGGGCCATGGTTCTTCGACGGACGGCTCATTCTCTTCAGGGCGTGGTCCCCCTCACTAAACCTTGACAGAGACCTCCTCTCCACGGTGCCCTATTGGGTCAGCTTCCCCACGCTAGTCCACCTCCAGTCCTTGGACATCCTAGGGAGGGTGGCCAGCTGTGTTGGCAAGCCCTCTCACACTGGGTCCTGGGTCTCCACTGCCAATGGCGCGGTGCAGGCTAGGGCGTTGGTAGACCTATCGGCGAGTAGCCCCCCCGCCAAGGTTTGGGTGAAGTTTCTAAGGGCTGAGGTGGAGGCCATTCTGGTGAAGTATGACTACATTCCCTTACGCTGCCCTTCCGGCATGGCCTTCGGGCATGACCTCAGATGTTGCCCTTTTGTGTCTGATAAGGTCAGGGCGGGTGCGAGTAGGCCAAACAGCCCCCACACCATGTCGGAGGACAGTGACGACAACAACCTGGACTTAGCCAACAACTCTGTTGTTGGAAGATGAGGAAAAAGCAAGGTCAAGAGAAGAAAGAAGAAACATCCCTCTGCCCAGGAAGAGGGGAACACTACGACAGGGGTGTGGGTCAGTCTGCCATCACCAAGTAGCCCGTCCACATGTCGGGTGCCACCCCCCACCCCTGAGGGTGATGGGGCCACCGCGGCAGCCACCGATGGTGCTGCTGCCATAAAGGAGGTATGAACAGCGTCTTCCCCACCCACCTTTACGCCTAATACACCTCCCCTGACACACTTGGGGATGCGGAGGATGATCCCTTACCGGGGGACACTGGATGAACCAAGCCCGACTGGGGGAGGGGAATCCATGCCCGCTACCTGCCCGGTGGCTGCCGAGGTCACTATCCAGCCTGTGGACGCGTCTGCTGCGGCAGAGGTGGTTTTGGGGGTGCCTGAACTGGACTCCACCAGGCCTGGTAGATCTCTGAACCATCCGGTGGCGCCGACAGTTGTACCCACGGCTGATGAGGCTTTGTAGACTGAACCAAACCCGGATGGGGGAGGTGAGTCTGCGGCAATCGCCCGCCCTGTGGCCCCCCACCCCATGGTGCCGGTGGCCGACTCTACTGGTCATGCCTCGCCCCCCAAGCAGACCACAAAGGAGAAGACCAAGCTGGCTCCATCGGGCTTCAAGATGTCGAGGAGACTCTAGAGCCATGGGCCCCTGGCCCCCAGCCCGACGAAGCCGTGAACGGTGGTCATCGCCCTCCCTGCCTCGGGCAACATTTTGGAAAGCAAGGAAAGCATGGTTTCTTCTGATGAAGAGGTCACGGTGCTGAGTGAGAATGAGGTAGCCGCCATTGAGGTTGCGGCGGGCTCCAAGAGAAAGCTTGGTAGACATAGTTGAGCCCCCCTCGCCTGGTTGTCCATGTCGATAGTGGCATGGAATGTATGCGGCGCTTGCTCACCGGCAAAGAGGAAGAAGATTGCCAGTTTCCTCCGCAACTAGGGACGACGATGAGCCTACTGATGGAGACAAAGATTGTTGCTAACGACGGCTCGTCCAAGAAGCATAGAGAGCTCTTCCCGCCAGGATGGCGCTCAACCTCGAATGAAGTTGCCACAGGTAAAGGCTGTATTTGTTGGGGGTGGGACCCCAGAGTATGGTATGTAAACCCGACTACCACGTCAGCACAAATGATGACTGTGTGGTGCATCAACAAAGGTGGTTGCAGGGTCCTGTTATCATCAGTTTATGCGCACACTAAACCATCTCAACGAAAGGCCCTGTGGGAGGAGATCTAGGCCGCCAAACCGGTCACGGTGGCCCCCTGGCTGATCATCGGTGATTTCAATGCCATAAGGCATGAAGATGAAAAAGCAGGAGGCAGAGAGGTCTCCAGGAAAACAATGCGCAATTTTAATGACGCCATCGCGTACGGGCCTCCTGGAGGCCAGGCACTTGGGCGGGCTGCTCACTTGGAGCAATCGCCAACAGGCTGCCAGTCGAGTTGCCTATCGCCTGGACAGGGTTCTTATCAACAACTCCTGGTCCAGCCTCTTCCCCAACACCTTCTCCAACCTCATATTCTCTCATAAGAGCAACCACGAGGCTCTTGTTATCTTTCCCCTCTCTTCTAGAGTTTCTAGGACCCGCCCTTTTTGTAGCCTCAATTAATGGCTGGAGTGGGAGGGTTTCTTTGACATCATCTCTAGGGTGTGGGACATACCGGTAAGCAGCAACCCCCTCTTCATTGTCATGAAGAAACTCCAAGCTATGAAAGCAGGCTTGAAGGGGTAGTCGAGAGGGATGGTCAACATCAAAAACCTCAAGAAGGTGGCTGACAGGGAGTTTGCAGAGGTCCAGGCTGGCCTCCAAGTGAACCCGACCTACCCCGACCTCATAGCCTAAGAAGAAGCCCTCTGTGCGTGCTTGGACAAGCTGGACAAGGCTGAGGAGGTCTAATTCTACCAGTGAAGTAGAGTCTTATGGGTATAAGATGGTGAAAGGAACACCTCATACTATCAAGGGGCGGTGCGTCGCAAACATATAAAGGACACGATCAACCACCTCATCGACGACCATAGCAATGAGGTGTCTAGTCAGGAGGAGCTTGAGGGTGAGGTTGTTACGTTCTTCAGCCACCTCTACACCAGAGACGAGGAGAACACCCTTCCCCCTAGGCTTAGGCCGACGAAGACCCTATCGGCTGAATAAGTCCGCATCCTCTACCGGCCTTGTGCCGCGGAGGAAATCAAGGCGGCACTCTAGTCCATTGGCGTCGACAAGGCCCCGAGATCGGATGGTTTCAACGCCTCCTTCTTTCGCTCCTGCTGGGGGACCATCGGCCATGATTTCATGGCAGCCATCACCTTCCTCATGTGGGGTGGGTCCATGGTTAGAGCCACCAACCATGCCTTCCTCTCACTCATCCCCAAAGTAGAGGGAGCCACAACACTTTGTGATTTCTGCCTGATTACTTGCTGCGGAGTGGTGTACAAGATCTTCGCAAAGGTCCTAGCTGAGTGGCTTAAAGAGGTGCTCGGCTACCTGGTCTCCACCAACCAGGGAGCATTCATCCCGGGAAGGAGCATCTCGGACTGCTTGCTCCTCGCCGGAGAGTTCCTCCACGACTTTGACATTGCACACACAACCAAGAAGGCGTGCATCAAGACGGACCTCTCTAAGGCCTACGACCACATCGCTTGGCCAGTGCTGTGGCGCCT
Source organism: Alisma plantago-aquatica (assembly GCA_963693085.1). Classification (NCBI taxonomy): domain Eukaryota; kingdom Viridiplantae; phylum Streptophyta; class Magnoliopsida; order Alismatales; family Alismataceae; genus Alisma; species Alisma plantago-aquatica. The sequence continues at coordinate 106,736,086 of OY856415.1, read as the reverse complement.
GATGGAGCTGATGGGATTCCTCGCCACTTGGCTGGACTAGATGAAGGAGTGCATCACCACATGTTCCTTCTTAGTCTTGGTCAACAGCTACCCCGCAGGGCTATTCGAGAGTACGAGGGGACTCCGACAGGGCTGCCCCCTCTCCCCCCTACTCTTCACACTCATAATGGAATACCTCTCCATACTAATGGAACAGGACGTTCAACACCTTTAAGGTCAAGGGTACCTCAGTCCTCTCTCACCTGACCTTCGCAGACGACGTCCTCCTCTTCTCCACTGGCACGGGGCGGAGCCTGAGGGGCATCAAAAGGATCCTAAAGGAGTTCAGCGACACCTTTGGCATCAAGGTCAACCCTACCAAATCCAAACTTTTCCTATCTAAATCTACCGAGGAGGGGACGAGTTTGAATGAGGAGGCAGGCTAAATGTTGGACTCCCTACCAAACCGCTACTAAGGATTTCCCCTAGCCAGCAAGAATCACTACGCCAGCTTCTTCAATCCTTGTCTACACCAGATGAAGGCCATGATCTCCAAATGGCCCCCGGACCGCATCTCCATGGCGGGCTGATGCCTACTGACAAGGGGCAACCTCCAAGGCCTTGTGGCCTTTTGGGCCCAGTAAGAACATCTACCCAACAGCGTTTGCGACAGATTGGAAACTCTCTTGGCAGACTTCATTTGGGGCACGAGCGCACACCACATGAGCTATGAACGCCTGGCAAAACCACTTGGGGAAGGCAGGTTGGGCCTGTGAAGTGTCAAGGCCATCAACCGTTGGGCCTCCCTTCGCCGATCGGTTTGTTTCCACATCATCCATGATTTGGTTTGGACCTCCTAGATGAGAAGGAGATATGGCCTCACACTGTGCAACCCCAAAAACCTTAGACAGGGGTTCTCCAACGCTTGGAAGAACATGGCGCAGGAGTGGGCGGTGCACAACACCTTGTTCAAGTAAACCTGAGCAGGCCAAACCCACCTCATCAACCCGACGGTGAAACTATGGCCACACATCCAACCTGCTGGGCGACCTGACCTGTTGGGCCGAGTCATCTAGCAGAGACCGATCGTCCATAGGTGGAGCATGATGCTCTATAGGGCGGAGCATGATGCCTTCTGCACTACCGCCAAGATAAGCGCTTGGAACAACAACCAAAGTGGCCGTTGTTGCTTTTATCAGCAATGAGAAGACACACAACATCTTTTCTTTAGATGCCCCTTCACCCACCAGATCCGTTATAGGGTTATGGGCCTGTGTGGGCTCAACATCCTGAGAAATGCCAGCCTCTCCGAGATGGCTACCATTATCAAGAACAAGACCAGAGGATGGAAGGGGTGGAAGTGGCTAGCCACCACCGCCTGGTCCTGCTCAGCCTATTTCATCTGGAAGTAGAGAAATGAGAGATGCCATGACCAACAATGGCTTTTGGTGGATGATTGCCTCGCCATCATCCACAAAGCAGTCAGACTGGTGGCTGCCACACAACTTTGGGCCATGGTGGCACCCGACCACGTCACCATGGTGTGGAAATTAGAGTCACACATCCTCAGTTGAGTGAGCCCTACTGGCCACTCCTGTTGCACAAGATGCTACACCTGGGGGGTTTTGTATAGTCACCCCATACTCATACCTACCTTTTGTAGTTAGACGGGTAGGTAGGGAGGACACACCCCACACCTAGCTTGTCGGGTGTGCAGCATGTCCTTTCTCCTGAGTTTGTTCGAGGCTCCCTTAGCCTTCCTTAGCTGGTGTTTCTCGCACCAGGGTGCCATAACTTATACGTGTGTTCCTTTTAGGACACCCTTCATCATTTTATTTACCAAGCCAAAAGGCAATTCCAATGAAAGAGCTCTCAGTCTGTCAATCCTTACTATGTCTGGACCTGGTAAGTTTTTCCATGTTGAGTCAAATTAAGCCACAGGCTCCACTCCTGGTGGTGCCCTTCCATCAATTCCTTTAAGTTTCAGCCTTGCGACCATACTCCCCCCAGAACCCAAAAACTTTGATTTCTCATAAGGTGTCAGTGGAGTCCTTAAAGTAACATTTGCCTATCCCTAGTCGGAATTGTTTATGGTTTAGACTAGGACGGTATCGGATCGTCTTCGATCCCCCAACTTCCATTCTTGATTAATGAAAACATCCTTGGCAAATGCTTTCACAGTTGTTCGTCTTTCATAAATCCAAGAATTTCACCTCTGACTATGAAATATGAATGCCCCCGACTGTCCCTCTTAATCATTACTCCGATCCCGAAGGCCAACACAATAGGACCGAAATCTTGTGATGTTAACCCATGCTAATGTATGTAGAGCTTGGGCTTGCTTTGAGCACTCTAATTTCTTCAAAGTATCGACACTTGTGGCACCACCTGGCCAATTAAGGCCAGGAGAGAGTCACCAGCAGAAGGGACGAGTAGGTAGGTGCACACCTAAAGGCAGACCGACCGACACATACCAAGGTCCAACTACAAGCTTTTTAACTGTAACAACTTAAATATACGCTATTGGAGCTGGAATTATCGTGGCTGCTGGCACCAGACTTGCCCGCCAATGGATCCTCGTTAAGGGATTTAGATTGTACTCATTCCAATTACCAGACTCTTAAAAGTTTGATATTGTTATTTATTGTCACTACCTCCCCGTGTCAGAATTGGGTAATTTGTGTGCCTGCTGTCTTCCTTGGATGTGGTAGCCTTTTCTCAGGCTCCCTCTCTGGAATCAAACCCTAATTCTCCGTCACCCATCACCACCATGGTAGGCCACTATCCTACCATTGAAAGTTGATAGGGTAGAAATTTGAATGATGCATCGTCGGCATGATGGCCGTGCGATCTATCAAGTTATCATGAATCATAAAAGAAACAGGTAGAGCCCGCATTGACCTTTTATACAATAAATGCATCCCTTCCAGAAGTCGAGGTTTGGTGCACATATTAGCTCTAGAATTACTACAGTTATCTGAGTAGCAGTTACCATCAAACAAACTAGAACTGATTTAATGAGCCATTCACAGTTTCACAGTTTGAATTTGTTCATACTTGGACATGCATGGCTTAATCTTTAAGACAAGCATATGACTACTGGCAGGATCAACCAGGTAGCATTTCTCCTCAGTTCAAGCAACTCGGCCACGACCAGCTCCCCTTCCGAAGCGGGTAGCATGGAAATGACCAAGTGTCGTGAGATTTGCCGAAAGGGACATGGACATCCGTCGGCTGAAGGGCCGATATAAAAGCTTATCTAATATAAGAGTGGGGCTCAAGGGTCCAACCATACTCAAAGGGAACGAGCGTGCAAGGTTCTCATGTTCCTCGTGTTGGTATGTATGCCCTGAGAGCCAATCATGGGATGATTGGTGGGATACATTAAGATTGATTTGATAAACATCAAAGGCAAGCTTCCAATTCTTTCTGGTTCAGTCATATGAGATAATGATAGAATAGATTGAATGTCTAGAGAATGACAGTACTCAATGACGTATGCTTTCAGGTTGAGGACCTGAACGATGAGATCATACGGATGCTAAAAGTTTGTACATTCTTATTATATCCATAGTCATATGTCATTGTGGAAGGTTGATAGACAACAATGACACACAAGACTAGATTGTGGTGTTGGTTGATGATAGAATCTCATTAGTCATGATATAAAGATATCAAACCAAACACATAGGTACTTGTTAGAGAACAAGTGTACCGGACAGACCCACCGTGAGTTTGATACATGGAACCATGACATGGTAGTCACAGTCAGTTCTCACAGTGATGGTGGTGAGTGTGATTCTTTGACCTGAAATCACTACACTCAGCACATGTCGTTGGGTACACTTTGACATCATCAAACGCAGTCCTAGAATATGGGTTGTTATAAAGGTGATGATTGGGTGGCTTTGACACATGGGGCTTTTGAGGGGTGAGTGATAGATATGGGATTTGTCCCTCCTGAGGGAGTTTGATATCCATGGACACTTGATGAGTAGGATTGAGATAGGTGTGCATGCATGCGTGAATAAGTATGTGATATTGATGTCATACATATGTCCTCCAATCTACTCTGAGATCAAGAAAGTGAATGAACGTTGACAGGACGACTGTTCCATGCCTCGAGTTCATTCGGGATATCAGTGATAAAGGAATTATACATTCACTGTAACACCATTCACGGATTTTAGGATTGAAAGTTGTTCTCCAACTTTCTATTTCACTTGGGTAGCACTGATGTGTGACTAGGCACCGCTCTTTGCTTATGAAGTCATAAGTGTTATGGACTTTCACTACCGACGTGAAATGGACCTGTAGGGTCACACACATAGGATTTAACCTGAAAGAGGAGTTTATTAACAAATGATGTTTAGATTGATTACTAAAGGAGTTTAGTAGTTCAATTAAACACTCAATCAATTAATAGCTCAGTATCATGGTGTTCAAGGTGTTGGACCGATTGATTAGAGTATCGGATTGATTGAAACTACAATTGATTGATTTTGCACAGTCTGCACTCCCAACCGGCTCATGTGATGAACTGATCAGTTCAATTGGTGAGTCAATCGGCACGAGACAGGGTGAAATGACCGGTTTAAGGGTTGAACTGATCGACTCAACTGGTCTAACTGAGCAAGTTGGGAAAGTCAAGTTGGTGCGAAATTTCTTTTGTTTCACTTGTACAAATGCGATTTGGACAAGGATTAATATTTGATTAATTAGAAATGAATATGAAAGTCAATTTGAGTTGGATCAAGACTATGAACCGATCAGTATCGATCAGTTCAGCTAGTGAAATGATCAGTTCAGCTGCCGCAGTATGTCAGATTTGTGGAAAATCACTAACCCTTCTACTCCTTTAATCCCGCATTGCCCAGGGTAGAGAACCATGTCCCATGACCCTCCTATATATATAGAGGTATTGGGGGCTTCTCGAATTACAACTCAGAACACCAGTTTCTCTACAAAGTTGTCGTTCTCTCTAGTTTTGGTAATCGAGAGAGCCCGAGCAAGTGCTACCTGATAGGGGAGGCACAACAAGGGAAAGACAACTGCAGAAAAGCGACTGGTGACAGGAGAGTGTGTCAGTGACTAGTACGCTGACAGGGTGGTGCGACTCCTTCTGATTCCTTGTGGGACAAGGAGATCGGAGTTCTAGGTGGTCCGTGTGGACTACTTCAAAGGCGGGAGACTTCTGCCGCTTGGAGGACAACTGTCAATCCCGACAGTCCCAGTGAGACCAGGAGTCGACAGTCCCGATGAGACCAGGAGCTGCACAAACATCGTCCAAGATTGGAGGTGAAGACCACACAAGCTGCGATGTATTGTCGCCGAGCAAACCTCGGGATAAGGTATGATTCTGCAAACCATCCTTCCTAATATATAGATGTTGACGTGATTCCTTTATAGTGGGTTTGGGGAGAAGAAAAAAAATTTGTTTCTACTGCCTTCTATGTCTCCTCTAAAACCCAACAGTGGTATCAGACCACATCAACTACTCTATATTTTAGGATTATTGATGTGATTGATTTTGGTTTTTCGCCTTTATTTATTGCATACGATGCGAATAAAATTGGCTTTATGCATGTCCAATCCTAAATCCACAAATCCCAATATTTCATATATGATATGTAATATAAATGCACTCGATACGTGTCGCCCTTAAATGAGTTTTGTGGTGGACGTATAGTGTGGTTATGGCCAATAAACCCTATCTGTGTATGGTTGTATGTGGTTGCTTGCATCTTGGTCTGTGCACTGATTCCCTACCTCCTTTTCTTGATGTAACTCGAGATAACTCAAGACTTATTTCCTAACTTTTCTCCTCCCGAATGTAACTTGGGGTTTCTCAATTCAAATGTAAATTAGGATAGAACTTTTATTTCATGTTATGTCAAAGAACGGCGGACATCCTGACGGCAGTTGAGACGATCGCTTCAAGGACTGAACCGATCGGTTGGCATTCCAGACTATCGGTTCAAGGAGTGAACCGATCGGTTGATGACCGATTCAAGGAGCGAGATGAGCAGGTAGCGGCCATGAGGACATGCATGATGACTAGATCAACCGATGAACCGATCGGTTGGCATTCCAAACTATCAGTTCAAGGAGTGAACCGATCGGTTGATGACCGATTCAAGGAGTGATATGAGCAGGTAGCGGCCATGAGGAGATGCATGATGACTAGATGAACCGATCGGTTGGAGGAGCCAACCGATAAGCTGGTGGCACCCAAACGACCAACCTGATGGCGAGCTGATCAATCATGGAGATGAGTTGATCAAACCCAGAAAGGCAAAGCACAAAGTTCATCTTGTACAGGTTGCATGTGATGTAGACCTAGATTACCGTGATTCCTCTTGGCCCGAGGAATCACATTAGGATGGCCATAATCATTACTTTTATCATTTTGCATGTTTTCTGTGGGATATTGCATGTATATGATACGTATTATGTATTGTGGTGATTGGATATGTATATGTACCTACAAAACCAAATCCATCATTAAATATTAAATTTTTAGATGCCTTTCAAATGCGACACACATGAAAAGCTTGATCGATCAAGTGTGGGCACGCCCTAGCGTGGTGCACCGTCTATCTCGTGGAAGTGTGAAGGATGGATATGTGGGTCTGCCCTAGCAGGGTGCATATTCATCGTGTTGGCTTTGGGTCGGACTTAACAAGGTGACCTAGATAGGATCTAGCACCTTCAGGCATGGAGGTGATCATGGCAAGGAGTTGCACATGACATCTTTCAAGAGTTGCATATGATGCAATTGGTAAGAGCTGCATACCTGGAAGATCTAAGTTGTGGGTGACAGCCCTAGCTGGTCCATGACTTAGAGAATTTTAGGATCTTGCCCACTAGAAGATTGTACGCTGCAATCTTCTAAATTGATGGTGAGGGCTATCAATTTGAACTAAAATAGTGGGAGCGATAATTAATTAAAGGCCTAATTATATCGTCAACTTTTCAAATCAATCAAAAAAGTCAAAATTGAGTTTTGGACTAAAATTGCATATATTCCTTTTGTAGTACAAATGGCAACAAACAAAAATCACTTCTCTTTACGATCGGTCCTTGAAAAGGACAAACTGAATGGGACTAACTTCCATGACTGGTTTAGGACATTGAGAATTGTTCTCACTCAAGAGCGAAAGCTCTATGTCCTGGATACTCTAATTCCAGAGGAACCTGCTCCTACCGCACCAAAGGCATAAAGGGATGCTTACAAGAAGCATTCTGATGATGTCGTTGATGCAAAGTTCTTGATGTTGTGCTCCATGAACCACGAGTTGTAGAGACAACATGAGAACATGGGTGTCATTGAGATGATTCAGCATCTCGGGAACATGTATGAAGATCAAGCACGGAAAGAGAGATATGATGTCTCTAGGGCACTATTCAAGTGCATCTTGACAGAAGGAGATCCGGTTGGTCCTCACACGCTCAAAATGATTGGGTAAGTGGAGAACTTGACAAGACTGGGATTTCCACTGAGCTAAGAGTTGGCTACTAACGTGATACTACAATCGTTGCCAGAATCATACAGTCAGTTTGTGATGAACTACAACATGAACAACTTTGATAGGCCACTATCAGAGTTGTTGGGCATGTTGAGGACAACCAAGCCACAAATGAAGAAGGGCAAGCCTAAGTCTGTGATGGTGATCAGCAGTAAGAAAGGCAAGTCCAAGCGCATGGGCAAAGGCAAGGCTAAGAAAGGTTCTGATGCTAGCCAGCAACCCAAGTCATCTTCAACTCTCAAGGCCAAGGGAGGCGTGACCATGTAAGACAATTGCCACCATTGTCAAAATCCAGGACATTGGAAAAGGAATTGTCCTCTCTATCTGGAAGAACAAAAGAAGAAGGAGGCGACAGACGTTTCCACATAAAGGTGTCATGAAATAAACTTGTAACACTTTTTGAGGTATATGATACCAAGATATAAAGTGTAAAGCACTCAATAAATGGGGCAAGTATTGCCGCCATAGATAGGAGAACTTTAGTTTATTTTCAGCCATAAAGGCATGTAATACAGTTATGAACTGCTATTTCATATTTGCAAATGGAAACACTTTATTTTGCATATTGTATGACAATGATGGAAATTAATAAAGTTGATGTTTCAATTTTAAAGATATGATCTTTGTGGCAATGCCTTGTTTATCTTGTGGTACTTGATATGCATAAGATAAAATGATACATATATGTTATTGATAACTCAAACAATCAAATTGGCATAAATCATGATAAATTCATTACTAGTCTCCATATGATGGATAAATCTAGACTCTTTTGGTTAGAGAACCAATAAGAGACATGAATCTCTTAGATATGATTAATCAATCTTCACTAATGGTAGTGGGAGAATGATTATCCTATTAGGTATAATACATGTGATGTATTTACATACCTATTGGAGCAAATGTTAATACTTCAAATGGTGTTTAGAGAAATACCAATATGAATATCTTGAAGTGTTCAAGAATATCATAGATGAAGTATGAATTTGGTAAAGTATTAATTCTTGATGAGATCAATGAATGAAATACTTGGACCAAATGTTTGAGATCCTTATGAGTGATTATGATAGTGTATCATAGTGAACTCATGGTTAAGGCATGGCGATGCCTGGACCAAGAAGGAGTCATACTCTAAGGAGTTAGAGAATGATTATCAAATAACTAAATTCTTCTTAAATAAAGAATAACCCACACTAATAAAGGACATTAAGAATCATAAAGGGTTGTGAGTTGATGCGAGGATTTACATGTGTTTTATGTGTTTATTGGTCACTTTGGTGGTGAATATCACATGATTCACTTACTTTAGTCTACAATCTCATTCTGTATCAAATCTCTCCTATTTTATCTTTTTGAGTATAAACAATTATAATAATGGGTTTTAGCTTAGCTGATTTGGTTTTGTCTTGCAATTTCAGGAAAAATGAGTATACACAGCTGTCGATACCATCGACCTGTGTCGATGGTATCGACACAGTCACAGTGAGACATTCGTAAGGAGCCAAGATGAGTCGATACTATCGACACTGAAGTCGATGGTATCGAGATACTTTTAGGGAGCCAACAATCAACATGTCGATACTATCGACACAAAAGTCGATACTATTGGCATTCCACAGCTTCAGCGACGGAAGAATGACAAAACCGATGCCTAAAGGTGTCGATACCATCGACCCGAGTCGATGGTATCGAGTTTGCATCAGTCAGAATGCCAAAGAGAAAGAAAAACCTGTCGATACCCTGACTGGTCGATACCATCGACGGGCGTCGATGGTATCGACACCGTCAGATTGGTTTTTGTTCCAGATCAGCCTAAATCCAACCGTGGTGATATTTTGACGATCTAAGTTGGTGTATATACCTAATGACGGTGGCCCCAAATAGGATATCACGTCATTAGCTACTGCACGAGTTCCAAGGAGGGGAAAAAGAAGAACGGAGCCCAGAAGCATGCCCGATCATTCTGAGAGCCGCAGAAGATGATTTTCACCGCCGAAAGGCTGTAGATCATGCATTCTACATCGAGGAATGCTTGGATCTTCTCGGTTCAAGGGCTTACACCACTTTCATCCACATTTTCTCCATGTTTTCTTTTTCCTCCACCATGTCTTTCATTGAGATGAACATGCGGGGCTAATCCCCTTTGTCTTTAGGATCGAGAGTAGCCTGGGTAATCGTTGTATGACAATTTTATGATAGTAATTCATATTTTGTCTCTTAAATCCATGGTATGATTTCATTTTCCCCAATATATCATTATGATTGATCACCTTAATGATAATCTAATGCCTTTAATTACTTTGAAAGAAGAATTAACGGTTGAAAAGAGACGAAATTCACATTAATTAATAAATCCCTTGAACAAGGTGATGTACGGTTAATGGTGGAAACCCAGAGTTTGGTCTTCAGGCACCTAATTTAGGGTATAGGTTACTACGACTGTGGAACTGACCTAGATTTAGGTAGTGAATTGTATCACGATAGTGAACAATTCTGACTAAAGGCCACTACCCAAAATGAGAGACGGATTTGATTAACTATTTAGAAATAAATACAACGAGAACCCGCGGTGAAGCCGCAACCCTATAGATTCACATCTAAATTGATTAAACTAATCATTTAATCGGTTGCGTTGTTTTCTTTTATTTTTATTTTATTTTTCAATCAACACTCAAAACCTTTTTACTGGTCTAGCTGATTGCAAGTAGTTAGTAAGTAGTCTACCGATAGTTCAGTGTCCCTGTGTTTGACTCAAAACTGACAAGGCCTATATTACTCTGACGCGTGCACTTGCGTATTACACGCACGGTTTACGCGTGTCAAGTTTTTGGCGCCGTTGTCGGGGACACGGCAACTGTCGGCACTACGAGTGTTGCAAGCGACCACTCTAGGCCACAATTTATTTTAGTATTATTTTTGAAATTCATCGTTTATCTTTCATATTTAGTAATCGTCTAGCACGGTACTGAATCAAATTTATTACCCTATAGGTACTAGTGCATGGTGAAGACGCGTAGCACAGAATACACGTTGCCATCACCAGAGGATCCACCTTTGGGATCAGACAACAAGGAGAACAACATTCAAGATCACCCTGAGGATATAGATTCGGACTCTAAACCATAAGCTATGGATGAGGAACAGACAATCTGGGAGAAGATCAAGGCATCTTCTGCTTCTGCATTGAAAGGGCCGATCAAGAGGTAGGTTATCAACATTCGCAATTATAAAATTGACCCATGCCTAATCAATTTGGTCAAATCCAATGCATTTCACGGGCTAAAAAATGAAGATCTGGTGACTCACATAAGCTAGTTCGTGGAGAACTGTGATATGATCAAGATAGATTGGTTTCCATAAGAGACACTCTATTTGAAATTATTTCTCAGCTCTCTGGCGGGAAATGCCTGAGAATGGCTGCATAAATTGGACGATGAGTATGTGGAGTTGTGGGATCATATGGTCGAGGTGTTCTTTGAGAGATTCTTTCTGCCCGAGAAGACTAATGACCTTGTAAGAAAGATTCGCAACTTTAGCCAAAAAAGCCGGAGAGACATATTCTGAGACGTGGGAGCGTTTTTAGATAATGTTGTGTAGGTGCCCACACAATGGGCTGGACAAGGAGAAATAGGTTAAAATCTTCTATTTTGCTCTTTCTGAGCATGATAGAAGCAACCTGGATTCAACTGGTTCCGGTTTCTTCCTGAACAACACTGGCACTAGGTGTTGGGAGATCTTCAAGAATATGGCCAAAAAGCAATCCTGGGGCGATAGAGATGCACCCCGAACAGGTTCAAGTGGCAGGTGAGTCAAGGGCAATCAAGGAGCTGAATGAGAAGATGGATCTTTTAGCCAAGAAATTGCTAGCAAAGGAAGACGCCGAATCTAATGATGAAGCACATGTGAAATTTATGCGCCAGCAACGGGGGTACAAAAACAATGATTTTTATTGGAGGAAAGATAAGAAATTTTCATGGAAGGACCCAAACAATTTCTTGCAAGACCCCGATGCGAAACCACAACTGCCGACAGAGGACAAGAGCAATGAGTTGCTCAATCAAGTAATCAAGCAGAATCAAGAACTCATGAGCACGTTTGGCCAGCAGATTAAGAAACAAGGAGAATTTATGAATCAATTTGGGCAGACCTTACAAAGTCATGGGGCTCAGATGAGAACTATGGAAACATCGTTAGCACAGTTAGAAGCTGAGATAGAAAACCTGAAAAAGCCAACACAACAAGGTTTTCCCACAAATACAAATGTTCCAGGAGGAAATCAATAAGCAAAGGCAATTCTGTTATGGAGTGGAAAGAAGGTTTTAAACCCCAGGGCCGATGAATTGAGCACACCCCAACCAGAAACTATAGGTGAGGCCACAGCGGAGGTTACAATCACAGAGCCGATAGCTGATGTGGTAGAGGAAGCCACACCAGAACCCATTGCTGAGGAAGAAACTCCAAATAAGACACCATATGTGCCGCCACATCACTGGGCACAAACTATCCCAGTGCCATATCTAAATAGTTTGAAGGCTACAAAAGTGGACGCTCAGTTCAAGAAGTTCCTAGATAGCTTTAGGAAACTTTCTATCAACATTCCACTGTTAGAGGCAATAGAGCATATACCCTCTTATGGCAAGTTTCTAAAAGATATAATCACAAAGAAGAGGAAGATTCTTGATACTGAGGTCGTGGTTCTTAAAGAGCAAGTGAGCGCCTTCATTATGGGCACATTGCCACCTAAAAGACTAGATTCGGGATGCTTCAATATTTCATGTTACATAGGTAAGGTGAAGTTTGGCGAAGCATTGTGTGACTCCAGGGCTAGCATCAATTTGATGCCTCTCTCTACTTTCAAGAAGCTGGGACTTAAAGAATCGAAACATAGCAATATGATGATTCAGTTAGCGGACAATTCTGTGGTTAAGCCGTATGGTATTTGCGAGGATGTTCTTGTTAAAGTTGATAGGTTTGTATTTCCAGTAGATTTTGTGGTAATGGAAATGCAAGATGAACAAGGAAATGAGCTACTCCTTGGAAGACCCTTCCAAGCTACTGCAGATGTGATACTCGAGATGGGAAGAGGCCGTCTGACATTGGGAATCGCGGATGACCGATTTGAAATGGTTATGCCCCCAAGTACAACACAATCCAAGGCAAAGGAGCAGTGTCGCCTGGTGAAACATTTTGATCAGAACATTTCTCTTTGTCTAGGGAAGCCATTTCTAGATATGGCTCATGTAATGACCAAGGTAGATAAGGGGACACTGGCTGTAAATATTATGGAACAAACCAAAATTGTTTCTCTTTGTATAGCTGTGGGGTATCCAAATGAGGAAGAGGAAGAAATTCCTCTTTCTACTGAAGATGATGCAAGAGCAAGTTCTGTCCTTGATTCATACCCAAAACTGCCCCTTGAAGCTTGCCTTGTCAACATAATGCATGACTGGATGAGAAGCAAGTCATTACAAGAATATGTCAAGATGCTTCAAATGCTTCCGTGCTATTATGCCAAGCATTATGAAGATCTTGGGTCCCTGCCACCACCGCTTCAATCATCATTAATCAGTCCACCAGAGTTAGAACTGAAGCCATTGCCTCCCCATTTGAAGTATACATTCTTAGTCGATGGTGAAAGACTACCGGTGATTATTTCGACATATATGAGTGCCGATGAAGAAGAGCAATTACTGATCATGCTGAAAAACCACCGTGGCGCATTTGGGTGGTCCGTTGCGGATATCAAGGGGATTTCCCCTACACTTTGCCAGCACAAGATCCGGCTCGAGGAAGGAGCCAAACTTGTAATCCACCCACAAAGTAGACTTAATCCAAGCATGATGGACGTAGTCAAGAAGGAGGTGATCAAGCTCCTTTCTGCAGGCATCATTTATGCTATCTCTGATTCGACGTGGGTAAGCCCCACACAGGTAGTCCCTAAAAAGGGGAGAATCACTGTCACTCACAACTTGTTAAATGAGCCGGTCACGACCCGATTGGTAACCGGGTGGCATGTGTGCATTGACTACCGTCGATTGAACTCTGCTACGTTAAAGGATCATTTTCCTCTTCCGTTCATCGATCAAATTTTAGAGCGATTGGTTGGTTGATCTCATTTTTGTTTTTTAGACAGTTACTCCAGCTACAATCAGATCTCCATAGATCCTAAGGATCAAGAGAAGTCTACCTTCACTTGTCCTTACGGAACTTTCGCATATTGCCATATGCCCTTTGGCCTGTGTAACGCACCAGCCACCTTTCAGTGTTGCATGCTTGCCATTTTCTCTGATATGGTTGAGCGCTGTTTAGAGGTCTTCATGGAAGATTTTTTCGTCTATGGTGCGTCATTTGATGAGTGCTTGTATAATTTGGATAAAGGTTTACAACGATGTGAGGACACGCATTTAGTTCTCAACTGGGAAAAATGCCATATGATGGTTAGTGAAGGGATTGTGCTCAGACATAAAGTGTCTAGCAAGGGGCTGGAGGTGGAATCTGTTAAGATTGAGGTTATTTCAAAATTACCCCCACCTAATTCGATTAAAGGGGTAAGGAGTTTTCTCGATCACACAGGATTTTATTGCCGCTTTATCAAAGATTTCTCAAAAATCACTAGACCATTATCTGAACTACTGGAGAAAGATGTGATGTTTGACTTTAATGAAAAGTGTTTGCATACTTTTAATGTACTCAAGGAGAGGTTAATTTCTGCACCGGTTGTTCAAACGCCGGATTGGACTAAGTTGTTCGAGCTCATGTGTGATGTTTCGGATTTTACAGTAGGGGCTGTTCTTGGGCAGCGTTTTGAGAACAAACCCGTAGTGATTTTCTATGCATCGAAGACCTTAAACGAGGCACAACTCAACTACACCACAATTGAAAAGGAACTTCTCGCCGTCATTTTTGCATTCAAAAAATTTCAGCAATATCTAGTAGGGTAAAAAGTTGTGGTATGGACGGACCATGCCGCCATAAAATACATGATGGAAAAGAAAGATGTCAAACCTAGATTGATTAGGTGGATCTTATTGTTACAAGAATTTGACATTGAAGTTAAAGATAAGGCGGGAGTTGAGAATGTGGTTGTGGACCACTTGTCTAGGTTAGAGCGGGTAGATGAAAGAGATATTAATATACCCATTACAGAGACATTCCCTGATGAGCAAATCCTTTCTGTAAAATCTAAGGATCCATGGTTTTCATATATTGTTAATTATCTTGCCTGTAAAATAATCCCAGATGATTGGACTTATCAAGAGAAAAAAGAAGTTTTTCCATTCTTTGAGATACAATTTCTGGGATGATCCCAATTTGTTGAAGCAATGTAGGGACGACATTTTATGTAGGTGTGTATCGGAGATAGAATATGACAGTGTACTTAGTCATTGTCACACATTACCAACTGGTGGTCATCATGCGAGCTCAAGAATGGCGGCCAAGGTGCTAGAGATTGGTCTTTATTGGCCTACACTCTTCCGGGACACCTACGACTATGTGCAAAGATGTGATTCTTGTCAAAGGGCAGGTAATATTTCCAAGCGACAAGAGATGGCCCTCAACGTGTTTCAAGAAGTTGAGGTATTTGATCTATGGGGCATCAATTTTATGGGACCCTTTGTGTCCTCAAACTCTAATTTATACATTTTACTTGCTGTTGATTATGTATCGAAGTGGGTAGAGGCAATACCCACAAGGACTAACGACACTGCTGTAGTGTGCAGGTTTGTAAAAGATCACATTTTCTGCAGATTTGGTGTGCCAAGGATGATTATTAGTGATGGAGGCGCCCATTTTAAGAATCAAAAGTTTGTTGCGTTGTTGAGAAAGTATGGGTTGAAGCACAATATTGGTACCCCGTACCACCCGCAAACACAAGGGCAGGTCGAGGTGTCAAATAGAGAGATCAAGAAAAGTTTAGAGCGCACAGTGGCTTCGACAAGAAAGAACTGGAGTACTTTGCTACCGGATGCTTTATGGGCGTATAGGACCGCATTTAAGACACCTATAGGCACTACGCCTTTTAGGTTGGCTTATGGGTGGGCCTGCCATTTATCGGTAGAGCTAGAACACAAGGCACATTGGGCGCTAAGGAAGCTTAATTTGACGTATGATGAGGTAGGGAAGAAGCGGATGCTAGAGCTGAATGAGTTGGATGAGCTGCGGATGAATGCCTATGAAAACTCACAGATTTACAAGGAGAGAACAAAACTAATTCACGATCGACACATTCAACTGCGTGTCTTCAAAAAGGGAGATCGTGTGTTATTGTTCAACTCGAGGTTGAAGCTGCATCCAGGGAAATTGAAATCTCGGTGGAGTGGACCTTTTGTGGCAGAGGAGGTACACCCGCATGGTGCCATCATTGTGCACGATGGAGAGACGACATTTCTAGTTAATGGTCAAAGGTTGAAGCTTTACTTTGGTGAGGATTACATGGGGAAAGTGCATGAGGCCAAACTCATAGCACTTAAGGATGCATGATGAGCTTGATTTTGTCTAGCCTAAGACGTTAAAGAATGGCGCTTGTTGGGAGGCAACCCAACCATTGGTAGTTTCTTTCATTTCCCTTCTACATTTACAAGTAGTTTGGTTTAATTCTGTTTTAGTGTAAAAATGATACCGTGATCGTTTGTTCAGTGTGCAGGACTGAGGAAGAGTCGATACCATCGACCACAATGTCGATGGTAGCAACATGGGTACAGGGGAACCGGCTGCAAAAAAATTTCTGAGTCGATACCATCGACGACCTCATCGATGGTATCGACATACCAATAGAGACGCCGAAGAAAAAGATGTTACGGGGTCAATAGTATCGACTAGGATGTCGATACTCGTGAGATCCCTGAAGATTTACAGAAGAAATTGTCTCAGTAAAGTTGATACCATCGACGGTCTTGTCGATGGTATCAACCCGACAATAGTAAGGAAGTGGCGGCCAGGCCTCACGAGGGTAATTGATCCATGCAGAGTCAATACCATCGACACCCGTCGATGGTATCGACGCGACACGTCACCGATCCATGAGAAGAAATCAACGGAGCCCGCCACTTTCGGAAGTCGATCTGTGGGATGAGTCGATATCATCGACTCGCATCGATGGTATCAACACGTCACCGACCCGGGCCCCCAAATCTAGCCATCGACAACCGTCGATAGTCGCAAAGAGTGGATCGCACCTCCAGGTGTCGATACCATCGACACCCCATCGATGGTATCGACGGAGCAACAGTAGCGACGGATCCAGTTATATAAGGAAGGGTTCTTTCTCCAATCTCTTCACAACTTCGGAGTTTCTTCCTTCCAACTATGCATTGAGCATCGCAGTGCAGCCGTAGACCTTCACCAAGCGTTCGAGGATCGGGATATCTTCATCGAGCTTGCACCAAGCGGAGATTGTCTTCTCCGACCTTCATTGAGCTTTGTTTCTTATTCCCCTTTCTCTCTGGGATGATGATGCGGACGACAGGAGCATCTTCTTCACAGGCGGCCCCTATGGAGATTGCCACTTTTGTTCCTCCACCACCCGGATCAATTCCTCGTCCGAGGATCGTTCATCCCTCGGCGGAAGTAAAGAAGATATATGAGGAGTTACTCAAGAGAAAAATCGAGCCAACCCGATATGTTGATCGGACCATGATCTGTGACCTTGGGTTCGAGGCCAACCTCACCTATGTCCTTCAGGGGTAAGCAAAGCATACAGACCGGATGGAAGGTGATGTCCAATACCATGCTGAGGGCCACCCCTTTTCGGCGAGTGGCCGACGTACAAAGAACTGGTGGCAGAGTTTATGGCATCGCTTGATATCAATGTTGTGCCCAACGACCTGATCGCCTCCGATAGGGAGTGGAAAAAAGGGTGTGTGTCCTTCAGACTCTACAACAACAATTACACCCTCACTCTCTACCAGTTCAATTCTATGTATAACTGGTCTCATGATAATTACCAGCACCGGAGGCCGGACAATCGGACCGATTATGATCAAATCTTCGCTCAGCTGGTGACCGCGCCTCCAGGCAAGTCCGTCAGCTATCATAATGCAGTCGACTCGCTGACTTCGAGCATCCATTTGTACGGATTCTACATCGCATGTTGTGCACTACTCTTTTTGCTCGAGGTGATCTTTCACTCAGTAAGTTTCAGGAGACGGACTTGTTCTTTCTGTATAAGCTGTTGAAACGAGAAGAGTGCAACTGGGGTGCGTTTTTCTTAACATGTGTGTTGGCCATGCGGAGGAGTACAAGAAAAGCTCCTATCCATTTTGGGGGGCTTATCACACCGCTTGCCCTCTAACTTGGGTTGGAGTTTTCCCAACTCACCTCGTTGAGCAACAAGAACAAAGTCAATGTACATCACTTCCATCGCTCCAATCTTATTACGCTCTGAGACGGTGTGGTCTACGCACATTTCCATGTTAACCATGAGTACCAGGAGTGTGCGCTTCCAGATCGTGTCTTCAACCTCCAGGGAGCTCAACATTTTTGGTGGCCCATTATTGCCATCGACGACTCCGATGAAGAAGAAGAAGAAGAAGGTAATGACGACGAAAATCCTGACGGCGACGAGCAAGAAGAGGAAGAGGAGGCTTTCACTCCTCTTCGTTCACGAGTGGCACCGCAGAAGCGTCCACGCTTCCATCCGGGTGCATCATCATCTTTGCAGCCTCTGACACCTC
This sequence comes from Alisma plantago-aquatica, assembly GCA_963693085.1. Taxonomy (NCBI): domain Eukaryota; kingdom Viridiplantae; phylum Streptophyta; class Magnoliopsida; order Alismatales; family Alismataceae; genus Alisma; species Alisma plantago-aquatica. The sequence continues at coordinate 106,717,905 of OY856415.1, read as the reverse complement.
ATCCCTCTCAACAAGAAGAGGGTGCTTACTCTATGCAAGGAATGTATTCTATGCTACAGGATATCCAGCAGACTCAGCAGCAGCACACTGCTTCTTTTGCCAGTATTCAGGTGACTACAAACTGGCTATTCTTAAATCAGCAGGCCATCTACAAGAACGAGCGCCTCCTCCTCGCAAACCAAGAAAATATTCATGATAGGTTGCATAGGATGGAGATGCAGCAACAACCGTTCTACGATCATTACTGGTGACAAAACTACTTCGGGGGATATCCACAACCTCTGCCCATGCCTCAGTATGATCTGAACTTTCAGGGGCAGTATCCATCATGGGATCCAACTGCCCCATAGTACCCACCTCCACCTGAGTAATGATCGATATCATTGTTCCACCTTTTAAGATTGTTTTTGACTATGAGGCCATAGTCAAATTCAAGCTTGGGGGGAGATGGAACAGTTTCTATTATTTTTTTGTCTTTTATTTTTAGTTTTTATCATTTTTTTTTTGCTTTTTCATTTGTTCCAACAATTTTCCTAGTTTTTAGGATCCACATGCTATCTAGTGTACCCGTGGATGTTTAATTTAAATGTGTCATCTCTTTGTTTGTCACATGGGAGTCATGGGTCAATTTGAATTTTTTTAATGAAATTTCAAGCTTGTTTTGTTTGAACTTGAGCATATGACTTATGAAAATAATTGGGTTTGTCAACTTTAAAACATAAAACCACAACTGTGCATGCCTATGATTCAAGAAAAGTAGATGGAATTAGATGTTGGGCCTAAACTGACCAAAGGGTAATGAGACTTTAATCTGAATTAAGAGAGAGAAACCCCTTGATTTTACACATGTCAGTAAGGAGGGACATATAATATCTTCCAATGGTTCTGTCATTTAATCTTGTGATCTATCCATTTCATCTTTTATACCCTCCACCATAAGAAATGGGAGCACATTACTGTCTTTCACTCTTTGATTGCATCTCATGTAGATAGGTCTTGCATTACAACTATTTTCACATATTTTTGCATGAAAATGAAAAAAAAGATAGAGTAGTAATACATGCACATTATCCTTAGGTGTGTGTCATTTAATTTCATAACTATCATTTTGTAGTGGCATTCACATCTTTTGAGCATATAGTACATCATGTGTTTTATGTCTTCTGAAAACATTAAAGGTGGTGAACTTGTTCCATGCCTTCTGATTGTTTCAAAATGTAGAAGTTATGTAACAAGAAGTGAGCCTGACAAATAATTCATTGTCATCTATGATAATAAGGGCTTTTAAAATTGTAAAAAATTGAAAATTTGAAAGAAAAAAAAGAGTTGAGAAGTAATAAATAAGAAGAGGGAGAAAGGAACATGTTCTCACCTGAGAATTAAGAAGAATAAGCACATGGTGTAGTTTTCTTAGATATTCCATCTCACCTCGAGACAGAATGACAATGCATCATTCCACCAAAAATGTAGTAGTAGGACCATTTCACTTGCATTTTGTATCATGATAGGTCATTAATTTTTATATTGCATGATTGACTATTATGTGCTATCATCTCTTTCATAGCCACCTATTTCATCCACCCATTGCTCTAATTGGTAGGCCACCCGTGATTATCTCCTCATTCATTAATATCAGGAGATCTGCTTCCATCTAGATGGTAGTTAGGAAATGAGCAACGTAGATAGGAGATCACAAGATGCACCAAGCCTGATCCAGAGGATTTTATTATATTAACTGCCTTATTTGATAGTGTTCATCAATCTTGGGGTGGATATCTCTTATGGATGATCATTGTCGCCTAGAGGGTAATTACCATTCATTGGTTAGTGAGGGCTGGTATGTGAATGTATGGTGGGGATCATATGGCAATGTCTGTTGTGATAATATGTTCTTTAGTTGACCCTCACAATTTTATTCTATAGTTCTACTGCTCGAGGACGAGCAATGTTCAAGCTTAGGGGAGTTTGATGCGAGGATTTTGAGTCGCATTTATAGACTTGTTTTACATGCGTTTTATGTGTTTATTGGTCACTTTGGTGGTGAATATCACATGATTCACTTACTTTAGTCTACAATCTCATTCTGTATCAAATCTCTCCTATTTTATCTTTTTGAGTATAAACGATTATAATAATGGGATTTAGCTTAGCTGATTTGGTTTTTTCTTGCAATTTCAAGAAAACTGTGTATACACAGTTGTCGATACCATCAACATGTGTCGATGGTATCGACACAGTCACAGTGAGACAGCCACAAGGAGCCAATATGAGTCGATACTATCGACACTGAAGTCGATGGTATCGAGATACTTTCAGGGATCCAGCAATCAACATGTCGATACTATCGACAGAAAAGTCGATACTATCAACAGTCTACAGCTTCAGCGACGGAAGAATGACAAAACTGATGCCTAAAGGTGTCGATACCATCGACTTGATTCGATGGTATCGAGTTTGCATCAGTCGGAACGCCAAAGAGAAAGGAAAACCTTCTGATATCCTGACTGGTCGATACCATCGACGGGCGTCGATGGTATCAACACCGTCAGATTGGTTTTTGTTCCAAATCGGCCCGAATCCAACAGTGGTGATATTTTGACGATCTAAGTTGGTGTATATACCTAATGACGGCGGCCCCAAAGAGGATATCACGTCATTAGCTGCTGCATGAGTTCCAAGGAGGAGAAAAAGAAGAACGGAGCCTAGAAGCACGCCCCGATCATTCCGAGAGCCGCAGAAGACGATTTCCACCGCCAGAAGGCTCTAGATCGTGCATTCTACGTCGAGGAACGCTTGGATCTTCTCCGTTCAGGGGTTTACACCACTTTCATCCACATTTTCTCCACATTTTCTTTTTCCTCCACCATGTCTTTCATTGAGATGAACATGCGGGGCTAATCCCCTTTGTCTTTAGGACCGGGAGTAGCCCGGGTAATCGTTGTATGACAATTTTATGATAATAATTCATATTTTGTCTCTTAAATCTGTGGTATGATTTTGTTTTCCCCAATATATCATTATGATTGATCACCTTAATGATAATCTAATACCTTTAATTACTTTGAAAGAAGAATTAACGGTTGAAAAGAGATGAAATTCATATTAATTAATAAATCCCTTGAACAAGGTGATGTTCGGTTAATGGTGGAAACCCAGAGTTTGGTCTTCAGGCACCTAATTTAGGGTATAGGTTACTACGACCGTGGAACCAACCTAGATTTAGGTAGTGAATTGTATCACGACAATGAACAATTCTGACTACAGGCCACTACCCAGAATGAGAGACGAATTTGATTAACTATTTAGAAATAAATACAATGAGAACCTGCGGTGAAACCACAACCCTAAAGATTCACATCTAAATTGATTAAACTAAACATTTAATCGGTTGCGTTGTTTTCTTTTGTTTTTATTTTATTTTTCAATCAACACTCAAAACCTTTTTACTGGTCTAGCTAATCGCAAGTAGTTAGTAAGTAGTCTACCGATAGTTCAGTGTCCCTGTGTTTGACTCAGGCCTCACAAGGCCTATATTACTCTGACGCGTGCACTTGCGTATTACACGCAAGGTTTACGCGTGTCATGAGTTCTTATATCCTTGACAGATACACCTCGATTATCTATGTAATGAGTTGGTCATGTGATGAGTCAACTATCTAGATGAACATGAGGAACCAGATTTTGAGTTATGGTTTATAACCACTACATCCTAAATGACTTCCATGTGAACCATAAGGTATGACTTTGATGGTAGCACTCATTGGATGAAATCCATAAGTGTAAATGAGTCTTAAGCATTAAGACACATGGATAACATTTTGAGAAGGACGATGCTTGATGATTGCAACTTAATGACATAAAGATACTAAAACCGCATTTCTATGAGGAATAAAACAAGGATGTGTATGTGACACAACCTATAAGGTTTATGAATCCATTAATGCAAATGAAGTCTATAAGTTACAATGGACTAATCAATGTGATTGATTAAGTACAAGCAACTCAGAGCTGGATCTTTATTTTGATAATATGGTCAAAGGGTTTGACTGATATGTCAAAGATAAAGAAGGGATTTGTGATTTAGTGGGAGCGTGTTCACATTCCAAGTTAATATGGAAATGTTCTAGAATGAAAATCCAAAGTGGAAATTATCTTTAGGAAGATAGAGACATTTCCTATGTGATAGGAATAGAGATCTATAGAGATAGTTCTCAAAAACCTCTTGACCTGAAAAGAGAAAGCATACATCGGCAATTTGTACTGAAGGGTTCAGTGTGCATAGATTCAGTGGGAGAAAACATGTCCATGGTCCATGGAGTTAGTATCCCAAGGCCAAGTGTCTGATTCTTATGAAGAATGGAAACACTAAGAATAGATATGGATCTATCACGTATGCGATCATCCCATTATCTTACATGCATGGACTTGGCAAGAACAAAATGCATTCATCATCTTGTATGTAGGACATGACAATATGATATGCTCATCCTGATAACTCGTATGTGGGACATGACGAGTGGATGTCTGTCTGGTTCTAGTAAGGGTTACTGGAATATCATAAGAACTTGATAAGTACTTGAGAATTACTAGTTCTGTGGAAATAAGGAAGAGTTCACTGTAAAGAGTTACAATGATGCAAACTTTTGAGAAGGACAGGAAATTAATTGCAATATATATGGGATATATAAAAGTGAATGTTTGTTGATAATTGGAAATATTCCAATAAAATTGTTTAAAAGGAAATGTCGAGTATCCATGTGATAGAGAACAATAGTGGATACTATATGGATCTAGAAGTTCATGAGATTAACTTATAGATATTTCGGTCATTGATGATGAGTAAGGAATGCTTGATCATGCAATGTAGATAAAGGTTAGCAAAGGAATAATAGATTGCACTTTACAGAAACTCCATCTCATACGTGTGACAAACAACGAAGAGATGAGAAACATGCAATTAATACTGACTTTGGCAAGGTGTTGCCATAACTCACTATGTGAATACCAGAGCATAGTAACATGTGGGACATGTTTGAGGATCACTATGAATATTATTTAAGGGTGATTGGCTCACAATGCAAGTGGGAGTCTGTTGGTATGTATGCCCTGAGAGCCAATCATGGGATGATTGGTGGGATACATTAAGATTGATTTGATAAACATCAAAGGCAAGCTTCCAATTCTTTCTGGTTCAATCATATGAGATAATGATAGAACATATTGAATGTCTAGAGAATGACAGTATTCAATGACGTATGCTTTCAGTTGAGGACCTGAACGATGAGATCATACAGATGCTAAGAGTTGAACATTCTTATTATGTCCATAGTCGGATGTCATTGTAGAAGGTTGATAGACAGCAATGACACACAAGACTAGATTGTGGTGTTGGTTGATGACAGAATCTCATTAGTCATGATATGGAGATATCAAACCAAACACATAGGTACTTGTTAGAGAACAAGTGTACCAGACAGACCCACCGTGAGTTTGACACATGGAACCATGATATGGTAGTCACAGTTAGTTCTCACAGTGATGGTGGTGAGTGTGATTCTTTGACCTAAAATCACTACACTCAACACATGTCGTTGGGTACACTTTGACATCATCAAACGCAGTCCTGAAACATGGGTTGTTATAAAGATGATGATTGGGTGGCTTTGACACATGGGGCTTTTGAGGGGTGAGTGATTGATATGGGATTTGTCCCTCCTGAGGGAGTTTGATATCCATGGCCACTTGATGAGTAGGATTGAGATAGGTGTGCATGCATGTGTGAATTAGTATGTGATATTAATGTCATACATATCTCCTCCAATCTACTCTGAGATCAAGAAAGTGAATGAACGTTGACAGAATGATTGTTCCATGCCTCGAGTTCATTCGGGATATCAGTGATAAAGGAATTATACATTCGCTGTAACACCATTCACAGATTGTAGGATTGAAAGTTGTTCTCCAACTTTCTATTTCACTTGGGTAGCATTGATGTGTGACTAGGCACCACTCTTTGCTTGTGAAGTGATAAGTGTTATAGACTTTCACTGCCAACGTGAAATGGACCTGCAGGGTCACACACATAGGATTTAACCTGGAAGAGGAGTTTATCCACAAATAATGTTTAGATTGATTATAAAGGAGTTTAGTAGTTCAATTAAACACTCAATCAATTGATAGCTCAGTATCATGGTGTTCAAGGTGTTGGACCGATTTATTAGAGTATCGAATTGATTGAAACTACAATTGATTGATTTTGCACAGTCTGCACTCCCAACCGATTGGCTCATGTGATGAACCGATCGTCTCATTTTGGTGAACTGATCGGCTTAGTTGGTAAGTCGATAGGCTCAGGACAAGGTGAAATGACCGGTTTAAGGGTTGAACCGATCGGCTCAACTGGTCCAACCGAGCAAGTTGGGAAAATCAAGTTGGTGCAAAATATCTTTTGTTTCACTTGTACAAATTCAATTTGGACAAGGATTAATATTTGATTAATTGGAAACGAATATGAAAGTCAATTTGAGTTGGATCAGGACTGTGAACCGATCGGTTCATGGCACCAACCGATCGGTTGAGAGCCCCAAATGATCGGCTCAGGTCCCAACCGATCGGCTCAGGGGCCAAAATGATCAGTTCAACTAGTGAAACAATCGGTTCAGCTGCCGCAGTATGTCAGATTTGTGGAAAATCTCAAACCCTTCTACTCTTGCTTTAATCCTGCATTGCCCGAGGTAGAGAACCCTGTACCATGACCCTCCTATGTATATAGGGGTATTGGGGGCTTCTTGAAGTACAACTCAGAACTCCAGTTTCTCTGCAAAGTTGTCATTCTCTCTCATTTTGATAACCGAGAGAGCTCGAGCAAGTACTACCTGATAAGGGAGGCACAATAAGGGAAAGACAACTGCAGAAAAGTGACTGGTGGCAGGAGAGTGTGTCAGTGACTAGTATGCTGATGGGAGGGTGCGACTCCTTCCGATTCCTTGTGGGACAAGGAAATCGATGTTCCAGGTGGTCTGTAGGGACTACTTCAGAGGCGGGAGACTTCTGCCGCTCGAAGGACAATTTTCAATCCCGACAGTCCCAGTGAGACCAGGAGTCGACAGTCCCGGTGAGACCAGGAGCTACACAGACACCGTCTAAGACCGGAGGTGAAGACCATGCAAGCCACGAGGTATTGTCACCGAGCAAGCCTCGGGATAAGGTATGATTCTGCAAACCATCCTTCCTAATATATAGACGTTGACGCAATTCCTTTATAGTGGGTTAGGGGAGAAGAAAATTTTTGTTTGTTTCCGCCTCCTTCTCTGTCTCCTCTAAAACCCAACAGTGGTATCAAAGCCACGTCAACTACTCTATATTTTAGGATTATCAATGTGATCAATTTTGGTTTGTCGCCTTTATTTATTGCATACAATGCGAATAAAATTGGCTTTATTCATGTCCAATCCTAAATCCACAAATCCCAATATTTCATATATGATATGTAATATAAATGCACTCGATACGCGTCGCCCTTAAACAAGTTTTGTGGTGGATGTATAGCGTGGTTATGGCTAATAAACCCTATCTGTGTATGGTTGTATGTGGTTGCTTGCATCTCGGTCTGTGCACCGATTCCCTACCTCCTTTTCTTGATGTAACTCGATATAACTCAAGACTTCTTTCCTATCTTTGCTCCCCCCAAATGTAACTAGGGGTTTCTCAATTCAAATGTAAATTAGGATAGAACTTTTATTTCATGTTATGTCAAAGAATGACAGACATCGTGACGGCAGCTGAGAAGATCGGTTCAAGGAGTGAACCGGTCCGTTGACATTCCAGACGATCGGTTCAAGGAGTGAACCGATTGGTTGATGGCCGGTTCGAGGAGTGAGACGGGCGGGTGGCAGCCATGAGGAGATGCACGATGACCAGGTGAATCGATCGGTTGGAGGAGCCAACCGAACAGATGGTGGCACCCAAACGACCAACCTGATGGCGAGTCGATCAATCATGGATATGAGTTGATCAAACCCAGAAAGGCAAAGCACAGAGTTCATCTTGTATAGGTTGCATGTGATGTAGACCTAGATGACCGTGATTCCTCTTGGCACAAGGAATCACATTAGGATGGCCATAATCATTACTTTTATCGTTTTTCATGTTTTCTGTGGGTTATAGTATGTATATGATACATACTATGTATTGTGGTGATTGGATATGTATATGTACCTACAAAACCAAATCCCTCATTAAATATTAAAGTTTTAGATGCCTTCCAAATGCAAAACACACGAAAAGTTTGATCGGCCAAGTGTGGGCACGCCCTGGCGTGGTGCACCATCTATCTCGTGGAAGTGAAGGATGGATATGTGGGTCTGCCCTAGCAGGGTGCATATTCATCGTGTTGTCTTTGGGTCGGACTTAACAAGGTGACCTAGATAGGATCTAGCACCTTGAGGCATGGAGGTGATCATGGCAAGGAGTTGCACATGACATCTTTCAAGAGTTGCATATGATGCAATTGGCAAGAGTTGCCTACCTGGAAGATCTAAGTTATGGGTGACAGCCCTAGTTGGTCCATGACTTAGAGGATTTCAGGATCTTGCCCACTAGAAGATTGTACGCGCCGCAATCTTCCGAATTGATGGTGAGGGCTATCAATTTGAACTAAAATAGTGGGAGTGATAATTAATTAAAGGCCTAATTATATCTTCAACTTTTCAAATCAATCAAATAAGTCAAAATTGAGTTTTGGACTAAAATTGCATATTTTCCTTTTGTAGTACAAATGGCAACAAACAACAATCACTTCTCTTTGTGATCAGTCCTTGAAAAGGACAAGCTGAATGGGACTAACTTCCACGACTGGTTTAGGACATTGAGAATTGTTCTCACTCAAGAGTGAAAGCTTTATGTCCTGGATACTCCAATTATAGTGGAACCTGGTCCTACTGCACCAAAGGCAGAAAGGGATGCTTACAAGAAGCATTTTGATGATGCCATTGATGCAAAGTGCTTGATGTTTTGCTCCATGAACCACGAGTTGCAGAGACAACATGAGAACATGGGTGTCATTGAGATGATTCAACATCTCAGGAACATGTATGAAGATCAAGCACGGCAAGAGTGATATGATGTCTCCAGGGCACTATTCAAGTGCATCATGACAGAAGGAGATCCAGTTGGTCCTCACATGCTCAAAATGATTGGGTATGTGGAGAACCTGACAAGACTGGGATTTCTACTGAGCCAAGAGTTGGCTACTGACGTGATACTGCAATCGTTTCCAGAATCATACAGTCAGTTTGTAATGAACTACAACATGAACAACTTTGATAGGCCACTATCAGAGTTGTTGGGCATGTTGAGGACAGCCGAGGCACAGATGAAGAAGGACAAGCCTAAGTCTGTGATGGTGATCAGCAGCAAGAAAGGCAAGTCCTAGCACAAGGGCAAAGGAAAGGCTAAGAAAGGTTTTGATGCTAGCCAGCATCCCAAGTCTTCTTCAACTCTTAAGGCCAAGGGAGCAGTGACCAAGAAAGGCAATTGCCACCATTGTCAAAAGCCAGGACATTAGAAAAGGAGTTGTCCTCTCTATCTGGAAAAGGCATTGGTGAGGAGAAACTTTCTCCGAATGCCACCAAACTTGTTGGAGGCTCCTTTGGGACTATTCTATGACATATGGAACAATCTCATTTGAGAAAAGTTGCACCTGTCGGTGGCGTGCGGTGACCACCCCCCAGTTGAGCACATGTGGTGCAACGGCTGACCCCTATGGCAATGGTGGGGACAAACCTTCTCTGAATGCCACCAAACTTGTTGGAGGCTCCTTTGGGACCATTTTAAGGCATATAGAACAATCTCATGCGAGCAAAGTTGCACCGTGCCGGTGGTGTGTGGTGACCACCCCCCGATTGAGCACATGTGGTGTAACGACAGGCCACTAAGGCATGGGTGGGGACAAACCTTCTTCGAATGCCACCAAACTTGTTGGAGGCTCCTTTGGAACCCTTATAAGGCATATGGAAGAATCTCATGCGAGCAAAGTTGCACCATGTCGGTGGCGTGCGGTGACCACCCCACAGTTGAGCACACATGGTGCACCGACCGACCCCCAAGGCATGGGTGGGGATAAACAAGCTCCGATCACCACCGAACTTGGTGGAGGATCTTTTGGGACCATTATAAGGCATATGGAACAATCTCATGTGAGAAAAGTTGCACCATGGTAGTGGTGTGCAGTGACCACCCCCCGGTTGAGCATATGTGGTGCACCGGCCGTCCCCCAAGGCATGGGTGAGGAAAAACCTTCTCTGAATGTTGCCAAACTTGTTGTAGGATCCTTTGGGACCATTACAAGGCATATAGAACAATCTCATGTGAGCAAAGTTGCACCATGTCGGTGGCGTGCGGTGACCACCCCCTCAGTTGGGCACATGTGGTGTACCGACCGGCCACCAAGGCATATGTGAGGAAAAACCTTCTCTGAATGCCACCAAACTTATTGGAGGATCCTTAGGGACCATTCTAAGGCATATAGAACAATATCATTCGAGAAAAGTTGCACCGTGCCGGTGGCTTGCAGTGGCCACCCCCCGGTTGAGCACATGTGGTGCAACGACCCGCCTCCATGGCAATGGTGGGGACAAACCTTCTCCAAATGACACCAAACTAGTTAGAGGCTACTTTGGGACCATTCTAAAGCATATGGAATGATCTCATGTGAGCAGAGTTGCACCGTGCCGGTGGCGTGCGGTGACCACCCCCCGGTTGAGCACATGTGATGCCCCAGCCGACCCCCAAGGCATGGGTGAGGATGAACCTTATTCGAATGCCACCAAACTTGTTGGAGGCTCCTTTGGGGCCATTATAAGGCATATGGAACAATCTCATGTGAGAAAAGTTGCACCGTTCTGGTGGCATGGGGAGACCACCCCCCGGTTGAGCACATGTGCCCTAAATTTCCCCGATTCATTTTCATGGACTCATTGTGAGAGGACAATATCATGATATGGCTATGAGATTCACTCAAAAGAATTTTCGGGCACTTTTTGTGAGAGGACACGATCATGGTATGATCCTTGGATCCTCACAATAGCATTTTCGGTAACTTGGTGGGAGACGACAAAATCTTGATATGGGTCATGCGTCTTCCGTAATAAATTTTTGGGAACACGTTGTGAGAGGACAATTTCAAGATACGGACCACGGCTCCTACCTGATGTATTTTTGGGGACTTGCTGTGAGAGGACTCCATCATGATATTTCCCCTAAATGTTCCCCGATGCATTTTCATGGACTTGTTGTGAGTGGACAATATCATGATATTGCTATTAGATTCTCTCAAATGCATTTCCAGGCACTTGTTGTGAGACGACGCGATCATGAAATGGGTTGTGGCTCCTTCCATGTGCATTTTTCATGGACTTTCCATGAGAGGACACTATCATGATATGGGTTGCGGCTCATCCCATATGCATTTTCATGGACTTACTGTGACAGGACACTATCATTATATGGGTTATGGCTGCTCCCATATGCATTTTGGGGACTAATTGTAGATGACATTTTCATGATATTTGTCAATGATGATATTTGAAGCATTTTCATAAACTTATTGTGAGAGCACACTGCCATGATATGATCCCTGGATCCTCACAATAGCATTTTCGGTAACATGGCGTCAGACGGCAAAATCTTGATATGGGTCATGCCTCCTCCTTAATATATTTTTGAGAACACGTTGTGAGGGGACAATTTCAAGATACGGGCCATGGCTCACCCTTAGGTATTTTTGGGGACTTGTTGTGAGAGGACACTATCATGGTATAGGCCCTAAATGTTCCCCGATTCATTTTCATGGACTCGTTGTGAGAGGACAATATCATGATATGGCTATAAGATTCACTCAAAAGCATTTTTGGGCACTTGTTGTGAGAGGACACGATCATGATATGATCCCTGGATCCTCACAATAACATTTTCGGTAACTTGGTGTGAGACGAAAAAATCTGGATATGGGTCATGCATCTTCCGTAATAAATTTTTGGGAACACGTTGTGAGAGGACAATTTCAAGATACGGACCACGGCTCCTACCTGAGGTATTTTTGTGGACTTGTTGTAAGAGGACACCATCATGATATTGGCACCAAATGTTCCCTGATGCATTTTCATGGACTTGTTGTGAGTGGACAATATCATGATATCGCTATTAGATTCTCTCAAATACATTTTCGGGCACTTGTTGTGAGATGACGTGATCATAATATGGGTTGTGGCTCCTACCATATGCATTTTTATGGACTTGCCGTGAGAGGATACTATCATGATATGGGTTGCGGCTCATCCCATATGCATTTTCATGGACTTACTGTGAGAGGACACTATCGTTATATGGGTTATGGCTGCTCCCAAATGCATTTTGGGGACTAATTGTAGATGGCATTTTCATGATATCTATCAGTGATGATATTTGAAGCATTTTCATAAATTTATTGTGAGAGGACACTGCCATGATATGATCCATGGATCCTCACAATAACATTTTCATTAACTTGGCATCAGACAGAGACATCTTGATATGGGTCATGCCTCCTCCTTAATAAATTTTTGAGAACACGTTGTGAGGGGACAATTTCAAGATACGGGCCACGACTCACCCTTAGGTATTTTTGGGGACTTGTTGTGAGAGGACACTATCATGGTATAGGCCTTAAATGTTCCCTGATTCATTTTCATGGACTCATTGTGAGAGGACAATATCATGATATGGCTATGAGATTCACTCAAAAGCATTTTCGGGAACTTGTTGTGAGAGGATGTGATCATGATATGATCCCTAGATCCTCACAATAGCATTTTCGATAACTTGGTGTGAGATGACAAAATCTTGATATGGGTCATCCGTCTTCCATAATAAATTTTTGGGAACACGTTGTGAGAGGACAATTTCAAGATACGGACCACGGATCCTACCTGAGATATTTTTGGGGACTTGTTGTGAGAGGACGCCATCATAATATTGGCCCTAAATGTTCCCCGATGCATTTTCGTGGACTTGTTGTGAGTGGACAATATCATGATATCACTATTAGAGTCTCTCAAATGCATTTTCGGGCACTTGTTGTGAGACAACACGATCATGTTATGGGTTGTGGCTCCTCCCATATGCATTTTTCATGGACTTGCCGTGAGAGGAAACTATCATGATATGGGTTGCGGCTCATCCCATATGCATTTTCATGGACAACTGTGAGAGGACCCTATCGTTATATGGGTTATGGTTGCTCCCATATGCATTTTTGGGACTAATTGTAGATGACATTTTCATGATATCTATCAATGATGATATTTGAAGCATTTTCATAAACTTATTGTGAGAGGACACTGCCATGATATGGTCCCTGGATCCTCACAATAGCATTTTCCGTAACTTGGCATGAGACGGCAAAATCTTGATATGGCTCATGCCTCCTCCTTAATAAATTTTTGAGAACACGTTGTGAGGGGACAATTTCAAGATACTGGCCACGGCTCACCCTTAGGTATTTTTGGGGACTTGTTGTGAAAGGACACTATCATGGTATAGGCCCTAAATGTTCCCCGATTCATTTTCATGGACTCGTTGCGAGAGAACAATATCATGATATGGCTATGAGATTCACTCAAAAGCATTTTCGGGCACTTGTTGTGAGAGGACGCGATCATGATATGATCCCTGGATCCTCACAATAGCATTTTCGGTAACTTGGCATGACACGACAAAATCTTGATATGGGTCATGCATCTTCCGTAATAAATTTTTGGGAACATGTTGTGAGAGGACCATTTTAAGATAAGGACCACGGCTCCTAACTGAGGTATTTTTGGGGACTTGCTGTGAGAGGACGCCATCATGGTATTGGCCCTAAATGTTCCCCGATGCATTTTCATGGACTTTTTGTGAGTGGACAATATCATGATATCGCTATTAGATTCTCTCAAATAAATTTTTGGGCACTTGTTGTGAAACGACACGATCATGATATGGGTTGTGGCTCCTCCCATATGCATTTTTCATGGACTTTCTGTGAGAGGACACTATCATGATATGGGTTGCGGCTCATCCCATATGCATTTTCATGGACTTACTGTGAGAGGACACTATCGTTATATGGGTTATGGCTGCTCCCATATGCATTTTGCGGAATAATTGTAGTTGACATTTTCATGAAATCCGTCAATGATGATATTTGAAGCATTTTCATAAACTTATTATGAGAGGAAACTACCATGATATGATCCCTGGATCCTCACAATAGCATTTTCGGTAACTTGATGTGAGACAGCGAAATCTTGATATGGGTCATGCCTCCTCCTTAATAAATTTTTGAGAACACGTTGTGAGGGGACAATTTCAAGATATTGGCCATAGCTCACCCTTAGGTATTTTTGGGGACTTGTTGTGAGAGGACACTATCATGGTATAGGCCCTAAATGTTCCCCGATTCATTTTCATGGACTCATTGTGAGAGGACAATATCATGATATGGCAATGAGATTCACTCGAAATCATTTTCGTGCACTTGTTGTGAGAGGACGCAATCTTGATATGATCCTTGGATCCTCACAATAGCATTTTCGAAACTTGGTGTGAGACGACAAAATCTTGATATGGGTCATGCGTCTTCCATAATAAATTTTTGGGAACACATTGTGAGAGGACAATTTCAAGATACGGACTACGGCTCCTACCTGAGGTATTTTTGGGGACTTGCTGTGAGAGGACACCATCATGATATTGGCCCTAAATGTTCCCCGATACATTTTCATGGACTTGTTGTGAGTGGACAATATCATGATATCGCTATTAGATTCTCTCAAATGCATTTCTGAGCACTTGTTGTGAGACGACGCGATCATGATATGGGTTGTGGCTCCTCCCATTTTCATTTTTCATGGACTTGCCGTAAAAGGACACTATCATGATATGGGTTGCGGCTCATCCCATATGCATTTTCATGGACTTAGTGTGAGAGGACACTATCGTTATATGGGTTATGGCTGCTCCCATATGCATTTTGGGGACTAATTGTAGATGACATTTTCATGCTATCTGTCAATGTTGATATTTGAAGCATTTTCATAAACTTATTGTGAGAGGACACTGCCATGATATGATCCCTGGATCCTCACAAAAGCATTTTTGGTAACTTGGCGTGAGACGACAAAATCTTGATATGGGTCATGCCTCCTCCTTAATAAATTTTTGAGAACACATTGTCAGGGGACAATTTCAAGATACAGGCCACGGTCCACCCTTAGGTATTTTTGGGGACTTGTTGTGAGAGGAAACTATCATGGTATAGGCCCTAAATGTTCACCGATTCATTTTTCATGGACTCGTTGTGAGAGGACAATATCATGATATGGCTATGAGATTCACTCAAAAGCATTTTCAGGCACTTTTTGTGAGAGGACGCGATCATGATATGATCCCTGGATCCTCACAATAGCATTTTTGGTAACTTGGTGTGAGACGACAAAATCTTGATATGGGTCATGCGTCTTCCGTAATAAATTTTTGGGAACACGTTGTGAGAGGAAAATTTCAAGATACGGACTACGGCTCCTACCTGAGGTATTTTTGGGGACTTGCTATGAGAGGACACCATCATGATATTGGCCCTAAATGTTCCCCGATGCATTTTCATGGACTTGTTGTGAGTGGACAATATCATGATATCACTATTAGATTCTCTCAAATGCATTTTCGGGCACTTGTTGTGAGACGACGTGATCATGATATGGGTTGTGGCTCCTCCCATATGCATTTTTCATGGACTTACCATGAGAGGACACTATCATGATATGGGTTGCCGCTCATCCCATATGCATTTGAATGGACTTACTGTGAGAGGACACTATCGTTATATGTGTTATGGCTGCTCCCATATGCATTTTGGGGACTAATTGTAGATGACATTTTCATGATATCTGTCAATGATGATATTTGAAGCATTTTCATAAACTTATTGTGAGAGGACACTGCCATGATATGATCCCTGGATCCTCACAATATCATTTTCGGTAACTTGGCGTGAGACGACGAAATCTTGATATGGGTCATGCCTC
This sequence comes from Alisma plantago-aquatica, assembly GCA_963693085.1. Lineage (NCBI taxonomy): Eukaryota > Viridiplantae > Streptophyta > Magnoliopsida > Alismatales > Alismataceae > Alisma > Alisma plantago-aquatica. The sequence goes on along the minus strand of OY856415.1, from coordinate 106,701,802 downwards.
CTCCTTAATAAATTTTTGAGAACACGTTGTGAGGGGACAATTTCAAGATACGGGCCATGGCTCACCCTTAGGTATTTTTGGGGACTTGTTATGAGAGGACACTATCATGGTATAGGCCCTAAATGTTCCCCGATCCATTTTCACGAACTCGTTGTGAGAGGACAATATCATGATATGGCTATGCGATTCTCTCAAAAACATTTTCGGGCACTTGTTGTGAGAGGACGTGATCATGATATGGGTTGCGGCTCCTCCCATATGCATTTCCATGGACTTATTGTGATAGGACACTATCATTATATGGGTTGCGGCTATCCCAGATGCATTTTGGAGACTTAGTGTAGTTGGCATTGTCATGATATCTATCAATGATAATATTTGATGCATTTTTATAAACTATTTGTGAGAGGACACTATCATGATATGATCCATGGATCCTCACAAATAGCATTTTCGGTAAATTGGCATGAGACGACAAAATCTTGATAAGGGTCATGCCTCCTCCTTAATAAATTTTTGGGAACACATTATGAGAGGATAATTTCAAGATACGGGCAACAACTCCTCCATGAGGTATTTTTGGGGACTTGTTGTGAGAGGAGACTATCATGATATAGGCCCTAAATGTTCCCCAGTGCATTTTCATGGACTTTTTATGAGAGGACAATATCATGATATTGCTATGAGATTCACTCAAAAGCATTTTTGGGCACTTGTTGTGAGAGGACACGATCATGATAAGGGTTGAGGCTCCTCCCATAGGCATTTTCATGGACTTTCCGTGAGAGGACACTATCATGATATGGGTTGCGGCTCCTCCCATATGCATTTTCATGGACTTAATGTTAGTGGACACTATCGTTATATGGGTTGTGGCTGCTCCCGTATGCATTTTCGGGACTAATTGTAGATGACATTTTCATGATATCAGTCAATCATGATATTTGATATTTTTCATAAACTTATTGTGAGAGGACACTACCAGGATATGATCTCAGGATCCTCATAATTGCATTTTTGATAACTTGGCGTGAGATGAAAAAATCATGATATGGGTCATGCCTCCTTCTTAATAAATTTTTGGGAACATGTTGTGAGTGGACAATTTCAAGATACAGGCCACCTATCCTCCCTGAGGTGTTTTTGGGAACTTACTAATAGAGGAGACAAATGAGCTCCGATCGCCACCAAAATTTTTCGAGGCTCCTTTGGGACCATTCTAAGGCATATGGAACAATCTTGTGTGAGCAAAGTTGCATGTGGAGGTGGCGTGCGGTGACCACCCCCCGGTGGACCACATGTGGTGCACCGGCCGACCACCAAGGCCACGGTCGTGACAAACCTTCTCTGAATGCCACCAAACTTGTTGGAGGCTCCTTTGGGACCATTCCAAGGCATATGGAACAATCTCATGTGAGAAAAGTTACACCGTGGTAGTGGTGTGCGGTGACCACCCTCGGTGGACCACATGTGGTGCACCATCCGACCACCAAGGCCACAGTCGTGACACACCTTCTCCAAATGCCACCAAACTTGTTGGAGGCTCCTTTGGGACCATTCTAAGGCATATGGAACAATCTCCTACGAGCAAAGTTGCACCATGGTGGTGGTGTGTGGTGACCACCTGTAACGCCTGGGCCCACTGCCCAAGGCTCTAGTAGAGTTTCAGGAATGATGACTGGCCCCACAAACCACCACTAGCCTTAACTGCACGCTTTTTGTCCACTCACGTGCAAGCCGGGATCAACTTCCCGACTGGTCACCCATCCTAGTACACCGTGGTAGTGGTGTGCGGTGACCACCCTCGGTGGACCACATGTGGTGCACCATCCGACCACCAAGGCCACAGTCGTGACACACCTTCTCCAAATGCCACCAAACTTGTTGGAGGCTCCTTTGGGACCATTCTAAGGCATATGGAACAATCTCCTACGAGCAAAGTTGCACCATGGTGGTGGTGTGTGGTGACCACCTGTAACGCCTGGGCCCACTGCCCAAGGCTCTAGTAGAGTTTCAGGAATGATGACTGGCCCCACAAACCACCACTAGCCTTAACTGCACGCTTTTTGTCCACTCACGTGCAAGCCGGGATCAACTTCCCGACTGGTCACCCATCCTAGTACTACTCCAAGCTGAGCACGCTTAACTATGGAGTTCTTTAGAGATGGGCTCCCGGAAAAGGAGATGCACCTTGGTGATATGGGTAGTCCAATCATTCCTTTTAAGATCATGTTATCCGAGGCCTCAAATCCTGGGATGTTACAATCTCCCCCACTTAGACTCTTGACGTCCTCGTCAAGGCTCAACTATATGGCCTCATAATCTGACCCCATTTCAGTGCAGTCCCACAATGGCCCATGGACACCCAGCTCCCGTCCAAGGCTACCAACGCAAGGGCGTCTCCATCTCGTCTCTACGGATATCCCTTTCCAACTTGCCTGGACCGCACAGCTCAAGACTGGCATGCCACATGTCCATGTGGGCCCCACCTACTGGAGGGATTATGGCTCTGATACCATTTGTAAGGCTTGGGCCCACTGCCCAAGGCTCTAGTAGAGTTTTAGGAATGATGACTGGCCCCACAAACCACCACTAGCCTTAACTGCACGCTTTTTGCCCACTCACGCGCAAGCCAGGATCAACTTCCCGACTGGTCACCCATCCTAGTACTACTCCAAGTTGAGCACGCTTAACTATGGAGTTCTTTAGAGATGGGCTCCCGGAAAAGGAGATGCACCTTGGTGATATGGGTAGTCCAATCATTCCTTTTAAGATCATGTTATCTGAGGCCTCAAATCCTGGGATGTTACACCACCCCTAGTGGACCACATGTGGTGCACCGGCCGGCCACCAAGGCCACGGTCATAAAAAACCTTCACGGAATGCCACCAAACTTATTGGAGGCTCTTTTAGAACCATTCTAAGGCATATGGAACAATCTCGTGCAAGCAAGTTGCACCGTGGCGGTGGCGTGCGGTGACCACCCCCTGGTGGACCACATGCGGTGCACCGGTCGGCCACTAAGGCGAAGGTCGTGAAAAACCTTCTCCAAATGCCACCAAAATTGTTGGAGGCTCCTTTGGTTCCATTATAAGGCATATGGAACAATCTCGTGCGAGAAAAATTATGCCACCATGGTGGCGTGCGGTGACCACCCCCCGGTGGACCACCTGTGGTGCACCGACCAGCCACCAAGGCCACGGTCATGACAAACCTTCTCCAAATGCCACCAAACTTGTTGGAGGGTCCTTTGGGACCATTCTGAGGCATATGGAACAATCTCATGTGAGAAAAGTTGCACCGTGGCGGTGGCGTGCGGTAACCACCTCCCGGTGGACCACACGTAATGTACCGACCGACCACCAAGGCCACGGTCGTGACAAACCTTCTCAGAATGCCACCGAACTTGTTGGAGGCTCCTTTGGGACCATTCTAAGGCATATGGAGCAATCTCCTGCGAGCAAAGTTGCACCGTGGCAGTAGCGTGCGGTGACCACCCCCCGGTGGAACACATGTGATGCACCGACTGACCACCAAGGCCACGGTCGTGACAAACCTTCTCCAAATGGCACCAAACTTGTTGGAGACTCCTTTGGGACCATTCTAAGGCATATGGAACAATCTTGTGCAAGCAAAGTTGCACCGTGGCGGTGGCGTGCGGTGGCCACCCCCCGATGGACCACATGTGGTGCACCGACTAGTCACCAAGGCCACGGTCATGACAAACCTTCTCTGAATGCCACCAAACTTGTTGGAGGCTCCTTTGGGACCATTCTAAGGCATATGGAACACTCTTATGCAAGCAAAGTTGCACCGTGGCAGTGGCGTGCTGTGACCACCCCCCGATGCACCACATGTGGTGCACCGACCGGCCACCAAGGCCACGGTCATGACAAACCTTCTATGAATGCCACCAAACTTGTTGGAGGATTCTTTAGGACCATTCTAAGGTAGATGGAACAATGTCGTGTGAGAAAAGTTGCACCGTGGCGGTGGCGTGCGTTGACCACCCCCTGTTGGACCACTTGTGGTGCACCAGCCGACCACCAAGGCCACGGTCGTGACAAACCTTCTCCCAATGCCACCAAACTTGTTGGAGGCTCCTTTGGGACCATTCTAAGGCATATGGAACAATCTCATGTGAGAAAAGTTGCACCGTGGTGGTGGCTTGCATTGACCACCCCCGGTGGACCACATGTGCTGCACCGACCAACAACCAAGGCCACGGTCGTGACAAACCTTCTCAAAATGCCACCAAACTTGTTGGAGGCTCCTTTGGGACCATTCTAAGGCATATGGAACAATCTCGTGTGAGCAAAGTTGCACTGTTGCAGTGGCGTGCGGTGACCATCCCCCGGTGGACCACATGTGGTATATCGACCGGCCACCAAGGCCAAGGTCGTGACAAACCTTCTCTGAATGCCACCAAACTTGTTGGAGACTCCTTTGGGACCATTCTAAGGCATATGGAACAATCTTGTGTGAGCGAAGTTGCACCGTGGAAGTGGCGTGCGGTGACCCCCCGGTGGACCACATGTGGTGCACCAACCGGTCACCAAGGCCACGGTCGTGACAAACCTTCTCCAAATTCCACCAAAATTGTTGCAGGATCCTTTGGGACCATTCTAAGGCATATGGAACAATCTTGTGCTAGCAAAGTTGCACCGTGGCGGTGGTGTGCGGTGACCACCCCCTGGTGGACCACATGTGGTGCACCGACCGACCACCAAGGCCACGGTCGTGACAAACCTTCTCCGAATGCCACCAAACTTGTTGGAGGCTCCTTTGGGACCATTCTAAGGCATATATGACAATCTCATGCGAGCAAAGTTGCACCATGGTGGTGGCTTGCGGTGACCACCCCCGGTGGACCACATGTGGTGCACCGGCCGACCACCAAGGCCACGGTCGTGACAAACCTTCTCTGAATGCCACCAAACATGTTGGAGGCTCCTTTGGGACCATTCAAAGGCATATGGAACAATCCTGTGAGAGTAAAGTTGCATCGTGGCAGGGGCATGCAGTGACCACCCCCCAATGGACCACATTTGGTGCACCGGCTGGCCACCAAGGCCACGATCGTGACAAACCTTCTCCGAATTGCACCAAACTTGTTGGAGGCTCCTTTGGGACCATTATAAGGCATATGGAACAATCTCATGTGAGCAAAGTTTCATCGTGGTGGTAGCGTGCGGTGACCACCCCCCGGTGGACCACATGTGCTGCACCGACTGGCCACCAAGGCCACATTTGTGACAAACCTTCTCTGAATGCCACCAAGCTTGTTGGAGGCTCCTTTGGGACCATTATAAGGCATTTGGAACAATGTCGTGCGAGCAAAGTGGCACCGTGGCGGTGGCGTGCGGTGACCACCCCCCGGTGGACCACATGTGGTGCACCGACTGGCCACAAAGGCCACCGTCACAACAAACCTTCTCTGAATGCCACCAAACTTGTTGGAGACTCCTTTGGGACCATTTTAAGGCATATGGAACATCTCATGTGAGTGAAGTTGCACCGTGGCGGTGGCGTGCGGTGACCACCCCCGGTGGACCACATGTGGGGTACCGGCTGGCCACCAAACTTGTTGGAGGCTCCTTTGGGACGATGATAAGGCATATGGAACAATCTCACGCAAGCAAAGTTGCACCGTGGCGGTGGCATGCGGTGACCACCCCCCGCTGGACCACATGTGGTGCACCGACCGACCACCAAGGCCACGACCATGACAAACCTTCTCCAAATACCACCAAACTTTTTGGAGGCTCCTTTGGGACCATTCTAAGGCATATGGAACAATCTCATGTTAGCAAAGCTGCACTATGGTGGTGGCGTGTGGTGACCATCCCCGGTGGACCACATGTGGTGCACCGACCGACCACCAAGGCCACGGTCATGACAAACCTTCTCTGAATGCCACCAAACTTGTTGGAGGCTCCTTTGGGACCATTCTAAGACATATGGAACAATCTCATGCGAGCAAAGTCGCACAGTGCCGGTGGCGTGCGATGACCACGCCCCGATTGAGCACATGTGGTGCATCGGCCGGCCCCCAAGGCAATGGTGGGGAGAAACGAGCTCCCATCGCCACCAAACTTCTTGGAGCCTCTTTTGGGACCATTCTAGGGCATATGGAATAATGTAATGAGAGCAAAGTTGCACAGTGGCGGTGGCGTGCGGTGACCAACCCCCAGTGGACCACAGGTGGTGCACCGTCCGGCCACTAAGGCCACGGTCCTGACAAACATTCTCCGAATGCCATCAAACTTGTTGGAGGCTCCTTTGGGACCATTATAAGGCGTATGGAACAATCTTCTGTGAGCAAAGTTGCACCGTGGTGGTGGTGTGCGGTGACCACCCCCGGTGGACCACATGTGGTGCATCGGCCGGCCACTAAGGCCACAGTCGTGACAAACCTTCTTTGAATGCCACCAAACTTGTTGGAGGCTCCTTTGGGACCATTCTAAGGAATATGGAACAATCTTGTGTGAGAAAAGTTACACCATGGTGGTGGCGTGCGGTGACCACCCCCCAGTGGACCACATGTGGTGCACCGGCCGGCCATCAAGGTCACGGTCATGACAAACCTTCTCCGAATGCCAACAAACTTGTTAAAGGCTCCTTTGGGACCATTCTAAGGCATATGGAACAATCTAATGCGAGCAAAGTTGTACCGTGGTGGTGGCGTGCGGTGACCACCCCCCCGGTGGAACACATGTGGTGTACCGGCCAGCCACCAAGGCCACGGTCGTGACAAACCTTCTCTGAATGCCACCAAACTTGTTGGAGGCTCCTTTGGGACCATTGTAAGGCATATGGAACAATCTCATGCGAGCAAAGTTGCACCGTGTCGGTGGCGTGCGGTGACCACCCCACGGTTGAGCACACGTGGTGCATTGGCCGGCCACAAAGGCATGGGTGGGGACAAACGAGCTCAGATCACCACCAAACTTGTTGGAGGATCCTTTGGGACCATTCTAAGGCATATGGAACAATCTCATGTGAGCAAAGTTGCACCGTGGAGGTGGCGTCCGGTGATCACCCCACGGTTGAGCACACCTAGTGCACCGGCCAACCCCCAAGGCATGGGTGGGGACAAACGAGCTCCGATCTCCACCAAACTTGTTGGAGCCTTTTTTGGGACCATTCTAAGGAATATGAAACAATATCATTCAAGCAAAGTTGATCACCCCATGGTTGACACACATGTTGCACCGGTCGGCCCCCTAGGCATGGGTGCAGACAAATGAGCTCTGATCACCACCAAACTTGTTGGAGGCTCTTTTAGGACCTTTTGTGAATGGAACAATCTCATGCAAGCAATGTTGCACCGTGACAGTGGCGTTTCAGTGGCGACTCATTATGATGTTTGCCTTGGACTTTGCATTTTGGAGGCAACTCACTTTTTGGACCTAGCACCATTGGCATTTTGGTTGAGGCATAAAGTCATTCAAATATGGCGGTGATGTTTCTATGAGGCGAAGGATCACTTGGGTCATTTTTCTCCATTCACACAAGGTCATGCACTATGCATAGGCAACTCATCCAAGGACTGACCTCCAAGTGGTTGACTCAACTTTGGGACTCCTGGTACAATTGGCACCAAGTGCAAATGAGACATGGTGGTGAGGCATGTGCAGCCTATTTGGGGTACTTAGCACCATTGATATATATATATACATGTATATGCATATGTCATTTGTCACAATTGCATAGCTCATTCTCGCAAATCCCAAAAGCCAATTCTGCAATTCTCACAAATCCAACAAGACCGTTCTAAAATGGTCACAACCAGCGCACACGAGTGCACAAACACCTTAAGCGGGTGCCGCAATTGTGAAATTCACTCGACAAATAGTCGTTATATGTCATTATATGGATGACTATCCATTAATCCCAAATCCCAAAATTGTTCGGTCGACTCCCCCCATACCATAGACCGGCGCACATTTACAGAAAATTGAAGGGTAGACATTCAACTGCCCAACGGGAGGCCGTTTTGGTTAAGCAGACAAACGAGCTCTGATCTCCCCAAACTTGTTGTAGGATCTTTTGGGACCATTCTAAGGCATATGGAACAATCTCTTGTGAGAAAAGTTCCACCGTGCCGGTGGCATGCGGTGACCACCCCCTATTGTGCAACCCGTTTTGCAAAATGCACACGATTGCACAAACACCTCAAGCGGGTGCCACAATTGTCAAAATGACTCAACAAATAGTCATTAGGCATCATTATATGGATGTCTATCCATTAATCCCAAAATCGGTCGGTCGACTCCCCCAATACCATAGACCGGCGCACATTTACAGAAAATTGAAGGTTAGTCATTCAACTGCCCAACGGGAGGCCATTTTGGTTAAGCAGACAAATGAGCTCTGATTGCCACTAAACTTGTTGGAGGATCTTTTAGGACCATTATAAGGCATATGGAACAATCTCGTGTGAGAAAAGTTGCACTGTGGCGGTGGCGTGCGGTGACCACCCCTCGGTGGACCACATGCGGTGCACCAGCCAACCACCAAGGCCACGGTCGTGAAAAACCTTCTCCGAATGCCACCAAACTTGTTGGAGGATCCTTTGGGACCATTATAAGGCATATAGAACAATCTTGTGTGAGCAAAGTTGCACCGTGGTGGTGGCGTGCGGTGACCACCCCCCGGTGGACCACATGTGGTGCACCGGCCGGCCACTAAGGCTACGGCCGTGACAAACCTTCTCCGAATGCCACCAAACTTGTTAGAGGCTCCTTTGGGACCATTCTAAGGCAAATGGAACAATATCATGTGAGAAAAGTTGAACCATGCTGATGGCGTGCGGTGACCATCCCCAAGTTGAGCACATGTGGTGCACCGGCCGGCCCCCAAGGCATGGGTGAGGATGAACCTTATCCGAATGCCACCAAACTTGTTGGAGGCTCCTTTGAGACCATTATAAGGCATATGGAACAATCTCATGTGAGAAAAGTTGCACCGTGCCAGTGGTGTGCAGTGACCACCTCCCGGTTGAGCATATGTGGTGCAATGGCCGGTCACCAAGGCATGGGTGGGGACAAACCTTCTTTGATCACCACATAACTTTTTGGAGACTCTTTTGGGACCATTATAAGGCATATGGAATAATATCATGCAAGAAAAGTTACACCGTGCTGGTGGCGTGCGGTGACCACCCCCTGGTTGGGCACATGTGGTGCAACAGCCAGCCGCTAAGGCATGGGTGGGGACAAAACTTCTCCGAATGCCACCAAACTTATTGGAGGCTCCTTTGGGTCCATTCTAAGTCATATGGAACAATCTCATGTGAGAAAAGTTGCACCGTGCCAGTGGCGTGCGGTGACCACCCCCCGGTTGAGCACATGTGGTGCACCGGCCGGCCACCAAGGCATGGGTGGTTTTTGTTTATGAGACACTCACAGAGATGAGTTAGCTCAGAGAGACTGAGCATGAAACTACCCTCATGATATGGGTCAAGAGAACCTCAATTGGACTAGATAAATTTTTGATAAGCCACTTGTATAAGTTTATTAGCACAACCATGATATAATATATGTAAGGATGTGGTCTAATCTCGAGATGTATATATAATGAAATGATGAATAACCTAGAGATGGTTTAATGGATGTTAACGCATACATGGTTAACCATACACATGAACAGTGATGATAATGTGAAATTGTTGGCTAATCTTGTGATGAAATCACTAGTAAATGTTGCAATTTATTATGAGCAATGAAATAAGATCATATGAATGCAACATGTTACATGAGGTATTAAACTTAGTGCTTAATGAAGATGAAAAATATAGTTTGATAATTAGCACAACATAATGCTTTTGACACCTTGATATGATCGAGATGGATAAAGTGGGTTAATTTTTGTTAATTCCATCCTAAAAGGCATATGTTCATGTTGAACATGTTCTAAAAAAAAGGCTCAATAAAATGTTGATGACACCTTGATGTATGAGTTAATCTTAGTTAACTCCTTTAGAACATGGCAATATGATGTGGGAACCCTAATGCATGGCTAAAGATTAGGATGCAACCCTAACATATGAGATATGTCATGGCTGAACATGAGTTTCCAAACCCTTTAGAAGGGGTAGTTCACCCTAGATGCTTTAATAGACTCTTAGGATGGTATATTTATGTTTTGGAAATGATGTTTATGTGAATGTGCCACCTTGAGTAGTGCCCTAGTTATATATGAAGACCTTTTGGTAGTTTTCCTTGGAGTACGAGTATGGTTGATTTTCAAGGACGAAAGTTCTTCAAGATGTATATGATGTGACAAAGTGGTTTTTGGCTTAATTCCGAGGACAAAATTTCTTTTAAGGTGTATAGGATGTGATGAAGTGGATTTTGGAATCCTGAAATGTCCAATGACTTAAGTGAAAGCATATGTTTGAATTAGATCAAGAGTTCCAAGCTTTTGAAAAAGTAGGTGTGTTGATTCGAGGTTGATATCATGATTAAGATATCTCTTTTATGCCTTTTGAGGAATTTAATTGAATGGTCTAACAGTTGAGTTTTGGCACCAAATTAGTGTACAAGGTACCTTGAGTAGTGAGGAATCTATGGTTAAAATATGGTGGCAATTGGAGCATCCTAGAAAGAGTTATTGAGGTTTGAAAATTTGGGAAATAATGTGTATGTTTGATGATTTGAGGACCTAAGTTGCTAATCAATATCAGTGTCACGCATCCTTGGTTTGGACTGGGTCTACATGACCAAGTGGTGGCCTTGGATATCTAATCTGGTGGGTATGACTTTTTAAGAGTGGAATCCACGGATTTCCCTATTTCTGGCGTCAGTCTAAGCAGTAGATCATAGATCTGATGGTTGTAGGTTTGTCCTTAACCTCCAGCGGATTGGGGCTGAGATGTGGGGAGGACGAGGCCATGTTTGCCTCCACCACTTCATGGGTCATGGGAGTGAGCAAGGTATTCAACTGGACAGTTGGCTTCAGACTGGGATGAGCTCCCATTTGACCCCTTTACTCAGTTTGTGAAACAGAGCCTTTAGGAAGAGAAAGCCCTCCTTTCCCATCGATTCTCCAGTGTAGCAGAATAGGTTGTGGCTAGAGACAGAAGATCCTTTGAGGAAATCAAAGTAAGGAGAAGATGAGGAAGGCTAGGCGCTACACGATTTCCTCGCCAAAGCCAAACCTCATGGCAACACTACAGATCGTAGGAGGAAGAGATAGGATGCTGGCAATGCTGGATCACAACGGCGGTGGTGATGAAGTTGGACGCACCCGTGTTAGGAGAGGAGGTTGTGTAGCGACAAACAAGGAGTACGGGGTAGTATTCCTCTGTTGTTGTGCCGCAATAGCTGCAAGCAGTAGCAAGCCCATGAGGATGGAGAAGCGGCAAGGATGGAGGAGCTCGCCGACAACAGGACCATGTGAGATGCTGGGGCTAGGGAACCGCTTGGCATCCCAGTTAGTGAAGGAGGTCGATCCATCGTTGGGCTTGGGCCTCACCACAGTTTCGACATCGCAGTACGGAAGGGGAGCCGCCCAGCGTGACTTGCCCCGAGATCATGACTACCATGAGGAGAAGGGGATGACTGGCGGCTGTTAGGTGAAGACGCCCGCGTCGGGTGCTGAGATCGTAGTGGGGCGATCGCAAGGAGAAGCTAGTATGGGCCGACAGATCCCAGAGTAGAACTAAGCCTGACCACCTGGTTTGAACATGGACCCAGCTGGGTCAAGTGAACTAAAGCAAAGAGGTGCGAGCCTTAGTGGCCAGGTGTCGGCCTCCGATTGGACAATGAAGGTAAATCTTCGACAATTTACCCGATCTTCCAAAATTCATAGTAATTAGTACGTTTACCAGAAAAATATAAATAAGGTACCAACCTTCTCAGAAAAATGTGTAGAATAATATGTAACCATCGTACCAATAGTTTGATGCTTAAATGTGAGTGATATCATGCAAGTTATATTATAGTTGTTTCATGAATAATAAACAGCAAATGATGGCCCAAAATTATGAGAATATGTCAGTAAGTCTATAATCATGTTTATAGTGCTTATGATGTCAGATATGGTAATGTTGATGCACAAAAGCATATAATTTGATTAATATGGCTAATTAGGGCTAATAACACTAAAGATGATGCAATAAATACCTACATGCTCAATAAATGATGAAATTTACAGAACACTCTTATATCTATAACTAGAAGATAATATGTAAATCTGAGATCAGTTTTATGCACGAAATTCATGTTATATGAAGAGCAACCTTAATGCATGTGATGTAACCCTAATATGGTTAATGAAAGTGACATAATGTTAAACATGTTCACATAATAATGTGACACATGAGTATATCCAGTTGATGAACTATAATCTGGAATATGACATCAGTAAGATAAATCTAAGACAAGAATACAAGTAATCATGAGAATATCCTAATGAGTAAGCAAACCCTAAAATGAACATAATTGGGGTTAAGATAATGGGAACCTGATGATAGTATATGATCTTGTCTTGATCAAGTTTAACAAAGATATAGTTGACATCAGGAATCTGGTATAGTTTGTGATATCTCTTTGGAAGGTACACCATTACCTCTTACTTGGCTTATTATACAATATGCTTGTGTTATATGTGTAGTAAAATACTTGGCATATGATATTGGATGAGATATTTGTTCTTTTATGATATGTTGCATGACTTTCCATACTTATTGCTATGAACACATGAAACATAATATATATGTTCCATTAGATCTAAGCACTTCAACTCTTTGGTAGTAAAGTGCTGGAAAATAAGTACTTCAACTCTTTGGTAGTAAAGTACTTGGAAGTGATCCAACTCTTTGGTAGTAGATCACATTTTGAAATGATCCAACTCTTTGGTAGTAGATCATAAATGCCTTAATGCATTCAACTCTCGGATAGTAAATGCATGAATGATATAATGGAAAATATGCTTAAAATATGTGTTCTCTTTTGCTAATGAACATCTTTGTGCAAGTATATGATTTTCTTATATTATTATGTTACTACCAAGTATTAGTTTTATCTTATTTCCAAGATACGATGAGAGGTATATAAAAGACACGTAGGCGTACTCAGTACAATATTCTTGAATATTGTGCTGACGTGTACCACATGTAATCTTTTGTTTAGGTTTTGGTTATTCTCTTGAAAATCCAGGATAGTTGAGAGTTGTGTGGCGAGTTGATGTATAGGTGGACCTGTTGTCTTAAGATCCTATAGTTTAGTGGTAGCACATGTATATGTATAAGTTTGCTGTTCAATATGTAATATCAAATGATGTAACAATTCATGTTGTAATTATGTGTTGAATGGTGAACATGTGTGTATGGTTTTATTATTGTTCATGTCCATGTGCTACTAATTATTTCCTTCTGACCTCCTCTGATTTTCTTTTTAATAGCCTAGTGTGTGGTGTTTAAATTGTGATTCTCACTGAGGTGAGGGTTTCAATTTGGACGTCGCACATCAGATTAAGTTTTAGAAAATTCGGGGATGTCACAATCAGCATGGATCATCTGGCTATATCCTTCTTGTCATTTATGTGGATTACATTGTTATTATAGGGGATGATCACCAAGAGATTGCACATCTAAAATAGTTGTTTCATAGTAAATTCTAGACAAAAGATCTTTTCCCTCTCAAATACTTACTAGGTATTGAGGTGGCAAGGTCCAAAAATAGAATTATCATCTCTCGGGGCAAGTATGTACTAGATGTCCTTGAAGAAATATGCATGTTAGGATCAAAACCTACAAATTCACCTATGGGTACTAAAATTAAATTGTATAAATAATTAGCGGGATCCTCTTGTTGATCCCGTATAGGATAGACATTTTATTGGGAAACTAAATCATTTTGTATTTACTTGGTTAAACATCTCATTTGATAAAAGTGTGGTTTGTCAATTCATGGAGAAACCAAATATTTCTCATTGGGACACTATTATTCACATCCTTCATTATCTTAAATAATCTTCTGGGAAAGGTCACCTCTATAATAGTCATGGGCACCTAAAGGTGCATGGTTAATTTGATGTAGACTAGGAAGCCTATGTGATTAACAAATGATCTGTGACTAGATACTGTGTCTTTGTAGGAGGTAACCTGGTCTCCTGAAGAGAAAGAAGCAATCTACCATTTCTCAAGAGCTAAATCCAAATATCAGGCTATGGCTCATGTCACCAGTGAATTTCTATGGGTTAGGAACCTCATGGAAGAACTTGGATTTCTATGACTAGAAGCTATGGAAATGCAGTGTGACAATCAAGTTGTAGTTCGAATAGCTTAAAATCCCATATTTCAAGAATGTAAGAAACATATTGAAGTCGATTATCACTTAATAAGGGAGAAAATTGAAGACAAGGTGATCAGACTCGTACTAGTTTGCTCAGAGTACAAGTTGACGATTCATTTACTAAATCCTTAAAAGGATGTCAGTATAAAATATTATGTAACAAATTTGGTGCCTATGATATTTACATCTTAGATTTTGGTGGAGAGTTAAGTGTACAAATGTTTCTATAATCTTGCATATTGGGATTAGTCATATGTTGTGTAAATGGGTATCCGCAACCGCTGATTGATATATAAAAGGCTAACCCTCTTGTCTATAATACATAGATGATATTCTCCACCTTTTCTCTAATAACAGTGATCAACAAATCTTCTATGATTAGACAACCTCTAGTTTGCATCCATGAATATTAGTAGAAATCCATTCTCTATTGGTCAGTCTTTACCTTTCTATAGAATAGTTTGTTCCTTGTTTCATTAACTAAATAGATGACAACATTAGAGTAATGGGTAAAAATTATTTATATTTGAAAGATATGAGTATCTATGGGTAAACCTAACCCTTGGACATAATCCTTAACATTATGGGAATATGATATATACATGTACATGCAAACTAGTAATTTAACCAAAGAATTTGATAGGCAAAGCATGGTTTTATAACCTAGTCAATATACTATCTTAATTTATTTATCATATTTGAATTGAAAAACCTAGATGTATATGTGCATGCATGCATACATACATGTATACATACATACTGCCGACAAGGAGTGGCTCAAGTGGTCAAGCAAGGTGTCCCCTAACAAAGAGACTTAGGTTCAAATCCCAATTGCCGCCTTGATTTACCCCTCACCCAGACATTCGGCCTCTGCCACGGGCCTGAGAGGGGGGAGGGGAGAAATCTTTCTCTCTTAAACTCTGGTGGATTATGACACAAATGGGGTTCTCCTCCAAATGGATTTCGCTTATGAAGAAATGCGTCTGCACTCCCAGCTTCTCTGTACTGGTAAATGGCACTCCGGATGGTATCTTCCAAAGTTCTAATGGGTTGAGACAAGGGGACCCTCTTTCCCCCTTGCTCTTCACAATTCTAATGGAGTATTTCTCGAGACTTATGCATCGGGCAGAAGAATCAAAGCTCATATCCAGCTACTCTATACACGACACCAAAGCTCTGAGTCACCTCATCTTTGCCGATGATGTCCTTGTCTTCCTTGAAGCAAAACCAAGGTATATCAGCTACCTCAGAACCCTGCTGAAACACTTTGGAAATCAGACGGGTCTCCATATAAATGAGGACAAAACGCATCAATTTACTTCCACAAATTGTTCGGAACTCAATGAACTGATAATGGAAATTTTCGGAGTCTCTATCAGCCCTCTACCTACCAAATACCTCGGGTTTCTGCTTGCCGGAGGTAAACTTCAAGTTAAGGATTTTACCGGCTGTACTGACCAACTTGATGAGATGTTAAGAAAATGGCCAATCACAAAAACTTCGATGGCCGGCAGGGCCACACTGATCTCTTCAGCTGTTGAAGGGCTTCTGCAGTTTTGGGCGATGCAGGGGGAGATTCCTACTGCAGTTCTAGAACGGATTGAAATGACTCTATCTAACTTTCTCTGGGCAGGGAAGACTCACCCAATGAAGTACTCGAGACTTACCTTTCCCAAGGAAGAAGGAGGACTCGGCCTCAAGCTCCCTAGTACTATAGCTGACTGGGGCACAGCTAGAAGGATCACTAATTTCCTAGCCGAGAAATCTGTCTGGAGTATTTGGATGTGGAAACGATACCCTAAAGGTCTTGATTTTGAACCCAACACCAGGGAGGGTTACTCAAGAACCATCAACCGAATGACTACGATTTGGAAGAGTATCAAACATGCTTTCTCGCCTCACAGGGAAGGACATTATGTTCTAAAGGATTCTGTTAACATATGGGATCTAGTCAGACCCCATGACAATGATCCTAATGGTACTAGCTTCCTATGGACGAGATATGAGGTTCCAAAATGGTCTTTCTGCCTCTATAGAGCTACTCACAACTCCTTGTCTACTTTGGACAAGGTTTCTGCATGGTACCCAGGTTCCCCAACTACTTCCTACCTCTGTGGGATTCAAGACGAGACACTGAGCCATCTGTTTCAGGAATGTAGTTTTACAAACTGCATTTGGAAGAAGGTCTGTAGTGAACTCCACTTCAAACCCTGCACTCTCACGGACACAAAGGTGATGATCTCGAGACTGGGCAAGAACACTGGAACTCAAAAGAAGAAGATGCTCCTGCTTCTTGCAGCTACATACTTCCACATCTGGAAAGAAAGAAATCAAAGAAAGCACAATGATAGAAAAAGTGATACACAAAGCATTGTAAAGAAAATTAGCAAAGTTGTCGTTGGTAGACTACATTGTAGTTAGGCCTTTTTTCTCTTTGAGTGAGTAATGTAGTGTGAATGGACTACATTGTATCTAGACTCTTTTTCCTATTTTGGAAGAGAGAATTTCAGAATAAAATTACCAAATTCCAATAATATGGGTACCTTTTCATAGACCGAGATGGAGAGTCACTACCTTTAGAGCCTACAAGGAGTATCTACCGACATTGAAAAAGATCCAAAATGGAAATGATATGTCAACACCTCACGCCTTCTGTGTGAAGTTGGAGAAGATGCGTCTGAGCATCTGTTTAACTCTTGGAAGTACTAAAAATATCTATGGGGAAGAGCTAATATGAAGATGAACTGAGGTGCTGACGTTGGCCATAGTCTTGCAATATTAGCCAGGGAGATTCATGAAATGTATTTGAATGAAAGAGTAATGCACCTACGGTGCCTTACTTCTTGTGTGCATGCCATATGGAGAGAAAGGAATTCTAGAATAAGTATGGGAAAATTAAGGATGAGATTCAATTATATAACATCATTGAGAAAGACATTCAGGGGCTATATGGTAATTTTAGAGATAAATTGGGTGCCTTACACCCGATTGTCTTGAGAAATTGGGACCTGTTGTAATGTCTCTTTGACAAATTAGTTACTTGGTCCTAACTTTGTAAGTCACATGTAAGGTTGTGTCTTGTATTTTTTTGCCCTTTATGGGATTTGGAATATATTTACCCAGGATTTCGATACATACATACATACATACATGGGCCGACAAGGGAATAGCCCAGTTGGCGAATTCCGCTGGTCCCCAATGAAGGGACCCAGGTTTGAAACCACATAGAGAAGCATCTCTTGATTTATCACCCTCCCGGGCATCCAGCCTCCGCCACGGGTTATGGGAGAGGGGGGAGAAATCTTTCTCTCTTAATCCCATACATACATACATGGATGCATACATACACAGGTCAAGCACGGTGTCCCCTAACAAAGGGACCTGGGCTCTAATCCCAGTTGCCGCCTTCATTTACCACCCTTGCGGGCGTTTGGGGGTGTGGGAGAGGGCGGGAGAAATCTTTCTCTCTTAATCCCATACATACATACATACATACATACATACATACATACATACATACATACATACATACATACATACATACATACATACATACATACATACATACATACATACATACAAACATACATACATACATACATACATACATACATACGTATACATCTACATCTATGACTGGTCATAGATATTTGATCAAATCATCTATTGAACGATTGCTTATTTTCTGGGTGCGATAAGGAGTAATTATGAATCCAATGCTAGATAGAATGGAAATGAGAATTGTTGATTTTATTTGGGGTAGTAACTACCATCCTATGAGATATTCACATTTGGCACTCCCGAAGGAAAAAGGGGAACTTGGGATTAAAAGAGTACATGACATTTCCAAATGGGGTACCTTATTTGGCTCATAAAAGTTTACAATCCTAGATCGGTGTGGAGCAGATGGATGAAACTGAGATATCCTAGAGGGCTGGATTAAAAGTTAAAAAAAGATAAGAATACTCTAGAATGATTAATGTGATGACATCTATGTGGAAGGAGGTTAAAGATCTATTTATACCTTGTGACAAAGGCTTACAATTAAGTGATGATGGGATGGATTTATGGGAAATCACCAGACAAAGAGATGAAGCTAAACGATGGATAGATCATGTGTGGTTGAATAGATATGTACCAAAATGAAGGTATTGTGTCTATAAAGGCAACGAAAGGAGCGCTGGCGACACTAGAGAAGGTTCAGAGATGGAACCCTGATGTCAATACTACCTACGAGCTATGTGAAGAAGGAAGCCAAAAGCAAGATCACTTCTTTGGCTCGTGCACTTTCACAAGAAAGATATGGTTGGTCTTACGTAGAGAATGGAGAATAAAGTCGGTATTACAACGAAGTGTAGAGAGCATGTTGATTAGATGTGTATAAGATAAAGAAAGATTATTATTTTTAGCACTTTGTTTCTATGTTTGGAAAGAAAGGAATATTATAAGACATGGTGGTAAGAAGCTAGAAGATAATACCATAGTAAATAAAATATGTAATGTGTGAAGTATAGAACCAAAATAGATAGAGGGTCAGTCAAGAAGTGTAAGGGTGTAGCGTTGTTTCTATGTACTTGTGTTCTCCAAACTTAGGTTGGTAGAGGTTATAATAAAACTTACCATATCTGACACTTATATATATGTATATATTTATATATATATGTATATATATGTATTGTGTGTATATGCATATATGTATATATATATATATATATATATATATATGCATATGTATACATATATATATGTATATATATATATATATGTATATGTATATGTATATATACATATATATGTATATATATGGATTGTGTGTGTATGCATATATATATGTATATATATGCATATATATATATATATATATATATATATATATATATATATATATATATATGTATATATAATGATAATGAAATTTATAAGCAAAAATGAGATCTAGAAAGTAGGCCTATATGGCTTGAACTATCTTGAATATAATGATTTGAGGGAAAGAAACATATTTATTTCGATAAAGGATAATTTGAAGAAAAAAACGTATAAAGGAAGTAAAGAACTTTAATTATGAATAGTTAAGTATTGACAAAGAAAAACTTGAAATCTCAACATATAACCTTATGCAGTTGATGAATGCATATTCATCATAAAATTAAGTCACCTTCTTGAGCTCAATTTGACTCAATACATCCGATTTCATCTCCTAAATCTCACAAATTGCAAAAGTACTTAATTGCTTTAATTATCAAGGTTATTAACTAAGTTTTTTGTTAATTTTATGCAGGTCATGATGAGGTTCAACAATCAACTGGAATTCACCTTCACTCAAACCTCTCAGCCTCAGTCCTGATCAATCGATTTTGACCAAACGGTTTGATAAATCGGTCTTGCACCAAAACGTTTGCCCATTCAGTATGTCCAACCGGTCTTGACCCTTTGATCTCAGAACCATGAGCTCATTACACCTTTATCTTCATCAAACTCACCATCAATACCACCTCCATCTTCATCAACATCATCCTTTTATCTTCTCCATACTCTACCACCATCATCACCATTTCCAACGGTCATGACCCTAACGGTCTTGACTCTAATGCTTTTGGCCAATCAGTTTCATCTAAATGGTTTGCCTTAACGATTTTGAGTGCTTCCCCCTTCATATGGTCTCAAGACCGTGTGAAGCCACACGGTCTCAAGACCGCATGAGTAGCATCCTCTTTTGATCGATGTGCTTCCACCACCATCGCAAGTCACATCCAAGCTCGACCTGCAACCACCTCCATCGCCCTAACCACCCTCTCACCTGCACATCTCCTCGTGCTCTTCTTCTTCATCCGAGCTCCTACCTGCATTGCAACCCTAAAACACCTCCTGCAACCACACTAAACATCACCACCTCATCCACTTTCTTCTTCACCATCTGCAATAACTCCGGCGGCGCTGCCGTCCTCACACCAGTAGCTTTGGCACCTCAACCTTCCACCTTAGCCGCGACTCCCGCACCTTCCTCTTCCATTGTCTAAACCTACTCGCGGGACTACCCTAGCGATCTCAAGACTGCTAGCGCCCCAGGGCCCGCCGAAACCAAACCATCGAGCGCAGACTGTGAGAAGCCCAAAAACCGCAAGGACGATGACATAACTCTATATCGTTTAGAGCTAGCGCATGGTCTGAAGACCGATAGAGCAGATCATCTAGGACCGGCAAGAGTAGAAGACCGTGAAGACCACTGCTATTAATTTCCAAAACCACTAGGACAACAACCATTTCCAAAATCGATCAGATCAAACAATCGCGAAGACTGCTTGGGCGCTGCAGAACGTTAGGGCACGAGACCGGTTGGAGGTAGAGGGAAACCATTTGGACAACGTTGAAGTCAAGATCATTTGGATGACGCTGAAGGCAAGACCCTTAGGCCAAGCAGAGACCGCAAGATCGAGAGCGTATGAATGATTGCTGCAGACCGTTCAGATCACTAATCTCAAGACCGATAAACCAACCAAACCGTTTGGAGACCAATCTGTGAGACCGTATGGTCACTGACTCAAGAACATATGGAATGGAAACCAGTTGGACACAGACTGTTAGCCAAGACCGATTGGAGGATATATTCCAAAACTTTTTGGATATCAAACTATTTGGTTATTATACGGTCTCTAAGACCGTTTGGACATGGACACTTATCAAACTGTTAAGAACTAAAGGGGTCCTCCAAAACCATTTAATGGGATTCACACCAAAAACATGAGGACCCCGGACCAGTGCCTATAAATAGGACCATCATGGTCCTCATTTGGGCATCGGATCCAGGACGCCGACAGGCTGCCTGAACACAGGTCCGATCCAGATCATCACACATATCCACCTGTTGCTCCTACTGTGATCAAGGGGACCGAGAAGAGAAGGAAGGAAGAGTGAGAAAGACTGCCCGGTCTATCTTGGCATCCCTCGTTCCTTGTCCAGATCTGCTCCGACATGACGTAGAAGACTGCATCATCTTTACCGAGATGCGACCACCTACTGCATCATGATCATGGCAGAATCTTCCCTCTCTCTTGTTCTTCTTATTTCTCACATCATGAGTGAGTAGTTCCTTTTCACTGGGGTGCGGGGACTAGCCCCGCTGCCCATGCTTTCATGTCTTTTCATTTGACATTCCAAGGCAATGTATATAACTTTTCATTTCGTTGTTAATTGTTAATGTTTGTAGATTGGTTACCTGCTTGCTTTCATCATGTTTTTCCCTATGTTGTGAGAATTTCTATATGTAGGGTCGAATGTTGATTAATGAGGTTGACTCCCAAACTAGAAATAGAATGGGATTCCTTGAGGTCATAAGTGTATGATATGTGAGGGGACGAGCCATCTAGCCTACGGTGATGCTTCTTTGGCCTAAACATCCCTCAAGGAGGGCCACAACCTTAGTTGGAATTTGTATCTTTGTTGTTAATCGTCGATGTTTGCTTATATATTAATCACCTACTTGCTTGTCGATTAGCATAGTTGACTCCTTGACGAGAACTTCTGATAGGATTCCTTGAAGTCATAAGTGTATGATCCATGAGGGGACGAGCCATCTAGCCCAAAGTGATGCTTTTGTGTGACTAATGCCTGTATAGGGGGCCCACAGCTTCATTTGGATTTCTATATCTTCAGAGCCGTAGGTGAGTGATTCGGATGGTGACGATACATCTGATACCTAAGGTGATGCTTACGCAAGCCTAACGCCCGTATGGGTTTTTTTGCAACAGCTCCATTTGGATTATTATATCTTGCTTGGATGTTTGATGTTTGGATGTGTTTGCATGTGTAGTGGTGGTGAAACCCAAGACCATCCCAGTGATTCCATATCATTAATCTAGATCCAATTTTAATTCTACTATTTACTTTCTTGCAATTAGTTTAATTAACCTCAAATCAACCAATCGTTCTAAATATTATTCTTACTTGATCTAGATTCGACTAACAACGATTCTTAAAAACGTTGTCTCTTAGGATTCGATCCTCAACTATACTGCGATAAGACCGGTCCCGCTTGTGGGTGGTATTATTGCACAAGGATTTGGTAAAAGCTCAGGGATTTAAACCCTGAGTGTGTTTGTTAGTGTGATAATATTCCACAATTGCAGTATGGACATACATATGTGAGGTATTCCTAAGATTTAAAATCCTAGCTTGACATTAAACAGCCTATACTAGGTTTAGATATATTCTCAATAATGATTGGGTGATTGTATACTAATGTGTGTTATAAATGTTTTTAGGTTGAGAAGGATGAATGCTGATTTCCCTCCCTAGAGAGTTAATTGTGAAGTCCATGTATGTGCTTATCATTTGACTTAAATACATGTGGTATTCTCATAAAATTGAATCTATCATAATGATTTATTTTCCACTTGCCATGCTCTATTTTGCATGCATTTGTAAGACTTTCCTAGTATAGTGTAAAGTATGAGTGGGGTGTATGGCCTTAGTTGCACACACTCCTTGCGCATTGTCCAAAATATTGGGTGTATGGCCTTAGATGCAAATACTCTATAACACCCCCAATTTCTATATCAGAAGAATACATAACCATTTTGTATTTTTTTGGGAGTGTAGTCAATATGATATGCTTTACAATAATAATAGACAAGTAACCACAAAAAAAATTGTATGCAAGAAATTCTCAAATATTCTAAAAAAACAATTATTATGTTAATCATTGGAAACAAAAATATTAATACCATGTACAACTGTATAAACTTCTAATATCAAAAATTGGGTCATGTAGATGGTGCTCCACCAAGCAATCCCCCTAAAGTTATGCTTGTATCTACTTGTCTTGACTATCTCTTGAAACTTCTTACCTAGAGACATCTTGTCCCCATCCATGTAAAGGATAAGGCCTAAGTTTAGAGTAAGTTAACTGCATTATAAAAACTTGATATCTACAACTATGATAAACATTTTTATTTACATATTCTATGGACCAGTTGATGTGGAAATTATCGCACTACAAATTCATTAGGAATGAAGTTCCTAGAGTTTACAAAAACTAATATGTAATAATGTCACCCACAAGTGTATGGGTCTTGTCATAGTATAGTTTAGAATCAAACCCCAACGATAATTTTTTTAAGAATTGATTGATCAGTTTACTAAACTAGAAAGAGTGTTTAACACAAAAGGTAGATTTGGTTGATTACAACTAATGTGAAAGAATAAAAGACTGAAATGAAATCAAGATTACTAGATAGATGGATACACTAGGGTGAGTAAGTTTCACCATCGCTATCTACATTTATTCTCAACTACATCACAAAACATATAGATAAAATCATGGAGGCCAGATAAATCCCCCTTTCGGCGTTAGGATTTAGCCTGGATAGATATCCATCTAGGCTCGTTGTCATGTTACCTAGAGATCTTGTATTCTTCACCTCAGAAAAAACCTATTGGATCTCTCATCAAGAGTCTGACAAAAATCAATGGATATCTTAGATCTTGAGTTCAAAGTTCTCTACACCCAAGATTATGACAATAATGTAAACCTGCTGGACAAATAAGAATACAAGAATAAAGTGATTGATTTAACATGAAAAATGTTCATACATACATAGATGTAAAGCAAATAGTTGGGCTACTCCCTACGTCCTAGCATAAGGAACTAATCGCAACTCATAGCGAGATCAGAGCAAACAATCAGTAAAAAGAAAGAGATATCCATCATCTCAATGGGTAGAAGAGATGTAGCAAATGTTGGGTTATAGGGGAGACATGGAAGGCAGTGGAAAGAAATTTTTTTTCTCTCCCCTAACCCAGAATGAAGGAATCACGTCAACGTCTATACAGTAGGAAGGATGGTTTGTAGAATCATACCTTGTCCCGAGGCTTGCTCGGCGATGATACCTTATGGCTTGCGCGGTCTTCACCACTGGTCTTGGAAGGTGTTTGTGCAGATCCTGTCTCACCTGGACTGACAACTCCTGGTCTCACCAGGACTGTCGAGATTGACAGCAGTCATCTGAGCGATAGAAGTCTCCCGCCTCTGAAGTAATCCACACGGACCACCTGGAACTCTGATCTCCTTATCCCACAAGGAATCAGAAGGAGTCACACCCTTCTGTCGACGTACTAGTCACCGACACACTCTCCTGCCACCAGTCATTTTTCTATAGTTGTCTTTCCCTTGTTGTGCCTCCCTTATCGGGTAGCACTTGCTCGGGCCCTCTCGGTTACCACAACCAGAGAGAACACCAACTTTACAGAGCAACTGGTGTTCTGAGTTGTGTTGTATGAGAAGCCCCCAATACTCTAATATATAGGAGGCTCATGGGACATGGTTCTCTATCCCGGGCAATGCAGGATTAAAGCAGGAGTAGAAGGGTTTGAGATTTTCCACAAATCTGATATATTGCGACAGCTGAACTGATCGTTTCAGTAACTAAACCGATCGTTTCGGCCCCTGAGCCGATCGGTTGGGACCTGAGCCGATCGTTTGGGGCTCTCAACCGATCGGTTGGTCCCCTGAGCCGATCGGTTCGTGGTACTGATCCAACTCAAATTGACTTTCCATATTTGTTTCCAATTAATCAAATATTAGTACTTGTCCAAATCGAATTTGTACAAGTGAGACAAATATATTTGCAAAATAGTCTTATGCCTTTCCAAACGATCTCGGTTGGTCACACAAACCGACCGGTTCAATGATTGAGCCGATCGTTTGGTGACACATGAGCCGATCGGTTCAACAACCTGAGCTGATTGGTTCATCCCCATGAGCTGATCAGTTGGAGCAGCAGACTGTGCAAATCAGTCAATTGCAGTTTCAATCAATCTGATACTCTTAATCAACTGGTCCAACACCTTGAACATTATGATATTGGGCTATCAATTAATTGAGTGTTTAATTAAACTACTAAACTCCTTTAGTAATCAATATAAACATCATTTGTGGATAAATTCCTCTTCCAGATTAAATCCTATGTGTGTGACCCTGTAGGTCCATTTCACGTTGGCAGTGAAAATCCATAACACTTTTGACTTCACAAGCAAAGAGCAGTGCCTATTGACACATCAGTGCTACCCAATTGAAAAGGAAGGTTGGAGAACAACTTTCAATCCTACAATCCATAAATGGTGTTACAGTGAATGTATAATTCCTTTGTCACTGATATCTAGAATGAACTCAAGGCATGGAACAATCATCCTGTCAACGTTCATTCACTTTCTTGATCTCAGAGTAGATTGGAGGATATATGTATGACATCAATATCACATACTGATTCAAACATGTGTGTACGCCTATCTCAATCCTACTCATCAAGGGGCCATGGATATCAAACTCGCTCAGGAGGGACAAATCCCATATCTATCACTCACCCCTCAAAAGCCCCATGTGTCAAAGCCACCCAATCATCACCTTTATAACAACCCATGTTTCAGGACTGTGTTTGATGATGTCAAAGTGTACCCAACGACATGTGTTGAGTGTAGTGATTTTAGGTCAAAGAATCACACTCACCACCATGACTGTGAGAACTGACTGTGACTACCATGTCATGGTTCCATGTGTCAAACTCACGGTGGGTCTGTCAGGTACACTTGTTTTCTAACAAGTACTTATGTGTTTGGTTTGATATCTCCATATCATGAATAACGAGATTCTATCATCAACCAACACCACAATCTAGTCTTGTGTGTCATTGCTATCTATCTACCTTCCACAATGACATCTGACTAGGGACATAATTAGAATGTACAAACTCTTAGCATTCGTATGATCTCATTGCTGAGGTCCTGAACCTGAAAGCATATGTCATTGAGTACTGTCATTCTCTAGACATTCAATCTATTCTATCATTATCTCATATGACTGGAACAAAAAGAATTGGAAGCTTGCCTTTGATGTTTATCAAATCAATCTTAATGTATCCCACCAATCATCCCATGATTGGCTCTCAGGGCATACATACCAACAGACTCCCACTTGCATTGTGAGCCAATCACCCTTGAATCATATTCTTAGTGATCTTGAAACATGTCCCACATATCACCATGCTCTAGTGCTTACGCAGTGAGTTATGGCAACACCTTGCCAAAGTCGGTATTAACTGCATGTCTCTCATCTCTTCTCTATACGTCACATGTATGAGATGGAGTTGCCTTAATATGTGATCTAGTATTCCTTTGCTAACCTTTAGCCACATTGCATGACCAAGTAGTCCTTACTTGTCATCAATGACCAGAATATCTATAAGTTCATCTCATGAACTTCTAGATCCATATAGTATCCACTGCTGTTCTCTAACATACGGATACTCGACATTTCCTTTTAAACGACTTTATTGGAACATTTCCTATTATCAACAAACATTCACTTTTATATATCCCATATATATATTGCGATTGATTTTCTATCCTTTTTCTAGAAGTTCGCATCATTGTAACTCTTTATAGTGAACCCTTCCTTATTTCCATAGAACTAGTACTTCTCAAGTACTTATCAAGTTCTTATGGTATTCCAGTAACCCTTACTGGAAGTAGACATACATCCACTTGTCATGTCCCACATACAAGTTATCAGGATGAGCACATCATATTGTTATGTCCTACATACAAGATGATGAATGCATTTTTGTTCTTGCCATGTCCATACATGCAAGATGATGGGATGATTACAAACATGATAGATCCATATCTATTCTTAGTGTTTCCATTCTTCATAAGAAATGGACACTTGGCCTTGGGATACTAACTCCATGCAGCATGGATAAGTTTTCTCCCACTGAATCTGTGTACACTGAATCCTTCCATACATATTGCCAATGTATGCTCTCTCTTTTCTGGTCAAGAGATTTTCGAGAACTATCTCTATAGATCTCTATTCCTATCACATAGGAAATGTCTCTATCTTCCCTAAAGATAATTTCCACTTTGGATTCCATTCTAGAACATTTCCATTTCACATCAACATGTGGAATGTGAATACACTCCCACTAAATCATAGATCCCTTCTTTATCTTTGACATATCAGTCAAACCCTTTGACTATATCATCAAAGTAAAGATCCAATTTTGAGTTTCTTGTACTTAATCAATCACATTGATTAGTCCATTGTAACTTATAGACTTCATTTGCATTAATGGATTCATAAACCTTATAGGTTGTGTCACGTACACATCTTTGTTTTATTCCTTATAGGAATGCAGTTTTAGTATCCGTATGCCAAATCTTTAGTCATCAAGTTGCAATCAACAAGCATTATCCTTCTCAAAATGTCATCCATTTGTCTTAACGCTTAAGACTTATTTGCACTTACAGATTTCTTCCCAATGGGTGCTACCATCAAGGTCATACCTTATGGTTCACATGGAAGTCATTTAGGATGTAATGGTCATAAACCATAACTCAAAATCCAGTTCATCATATTCATCTAGATAGTTGACTCATCACATGACCAACTCATCACATATATAATCGAGGTGTATCTGTCAAGGATATAAGAACTCACAACTCCTTGTGATTCTTAATTTCCTTTGTTAGTGTGGGGTATTCTTTATTTAAGGAGAATTTAGTTATTTGATAATCATCCTCTAACTCCTTAGAGTATGACTCCTTTTGATTTAGAAATCACCATGCCTTAATCACGAGCTTACTATGATACACTGTCATAATCACTCATAAGGATCTCAAACATTTGGTCCAAGTATTTCATTCATTGATCTCATCAAGAATAAATACTTTACCAAATTTGTACTTCATCTATGATATTCTTGAACACTTCAAGATGTTCATATTGGTATTTCTTTAAATACCATTTGAAGTATTATCATTTGCTCCAATAGGTATGTGAATGCATCATATGTATTATACCTAATTGGATAATCATTCTCCCACTACCACTAGTGAAGATTGATTAATCATGTCTAAGAGATTCATGTCTCTTATTGGTTCTCTAACCAAAATAGTCTAGATTTACCCATCATATGGAGACTAGAAATGAATTTCTCATGATTTATGCCAATTTAAATGTTTGACTTATCAATAACTTTTAGGTATCATTTTATCTTATGCATATCAAGTACCATAAGATAAACAAGGCATTGCCACAAAGATCATATCTTTAGAAATTGAAACATCAACTTTATTAATTGCTATCATTGTCATACAATATGCAAAAATAAAGTGTTTCTATTGGCAAGTATGAAATAGCAGTTCATAACTCTATTACATGCCTTCAAGGTTGAAAATAAACTAAAGTACCCCTATCTATGGCGGCAACACTTGCCCCATTTATTGGGTGCTTTACACTTTGTATCTTGGTATCATATACCTCAAAAAGTGTTACAAGTTTATTTCATGACACCTTTAGGTGGAGATGTCTGTCGCCTCCTTCTTCTTTTGTTCTTCCAGATAGAGAGGACAATTCCTTTTCCAATGTCCTGGCTTATGACAATGGTGGCAATTCCCTTTCTTGGTCATGCCTCCCTTAGCCTTGAGAGTTGAAGACAACTTGGCCTGTTGGCTAGCATCCAAACCTTTCTTAGCCTTACCTTTGCCCTTGTGCTTGGACTTACCTTTCTTACTGCTGATCACCATCACAGACTTAGGCTTGTCCTTCTTCATCTGTTCCTTGACTGTCCTCAACATGCCCAACAACTCTGATAATGGCCTGTCAAAGTTGTTCATGTTGTAGTTCATCACAAACTGACTGTAGGATTCTGGCAACGATTGTAGTATCACGTCAGTAGCCAACTCTTGGCTCAGGGGAAATCCCAGTCTTGTCAAGTTCTTCACATACCCAATGATTTTGAGCGTGTGAGGACCAACTGGATCTCCTTCTGTCATGACACACTTGAACAGTGCCCTGGAAACATCAAATCTCTCTTACCGTGCTTGATCTTCATACATGTTCTTGAGATGTTGGATCATCTCAATGACACCCATGTTCTCATGTTGTCTCTGCAACTCGTGGTATATGGAGCACAACATCAAGCAATTTGCATCAATGGCATTATCAGAATGCTTCTTGTAAGCATCCCTTTCTGCCTTTGGTGTGGTAGGAGCGGGTTCCTTTGGAATTGGAGTATCTAGGACATAGAGCTTTCACTCCTGAGTGAGAATAACTCTCAATTTCCTAAACCAGTCATCGAAGTTAGTTCCATTTAGCTTGTCCTTTTCAAGGACCGATCACAATGAAAAGTGATTATTGTTTGTTTCCATTTGTACTACAAAAGAAAAATATGCAATTTTAGTCCAAAACTCAATTTTTGACTTATTTGATTGATTTGGAAAGTTGACGATATAATTAGGCCTTCAATTAATTATCACTCCCACTATTTTAGTTGAAATTGATAGCCCTCACCATCAATTTGGAAGATTGCATCGTACAACCTTCTAGTGGGTCAAGATCCGTATTTCATCAAGTCATGAGTCAGCTTTGGCTGATCGCCCATAATCTTGACTATTTAGGTAGGCCATCATGCCAATTGCATCATATGCAACTCTTGATGAATGAACATGCACAACACCTTACCATGAACATTCCTTGCCTCTGGGCTTAGATGCTCTAAGAATTACCAGTTAAGTCTATCCCAAAAGCTGATACAGTAAATATGCACCCTGCTTTGGCAGAACCTGCATGTCTACCCTTCACACTTCCACAAGATGGACGGCGCACCACGCTTTGGTGTAACCTACGCTTGGTCGATCGAGTTTTTCACATGTACCACTAATGGAAGGCGTATAAGACATAATATTTTAATGAGGGATTTGGTTTTATTGGTACATATACATATCTAATCACCACAATATATAGTATGTAACATATACATGCTATATCCCACAGAAAACATGCAGAATGATAAAAACAATGATTATGGCCATCATAATGTGATTCCTCAAGCCAATAGGAATCACAATCATCTAGGTCTACATCACATGCAACATGTACAAGATGAACTTTGTGCTTTGCCTATCTGGGTTTGATCAACTCATCTCCATGATTGATTGGCTCACCATTAGGCCGGTCGATTGGGTGTCACCAGTCGATCGATTGTCTCCTCCAACCGATCAGTTTGCCTAGTCGTCATGCATCTCCTCAAGGCTGCCACCCGTTCATCTCGCTCCTTGAACCGATCGTTTGGAACGCCAACCAATCGGTTCACGCCTTGAACCCATCGTCTCAGTTGTCGTCAGATTGTCCGCCGTTCTTTGACATAAAAGGAAATAAAAGATCTATCCTATTTTACATTTGATTGAGAAACCCCGAGTTACATTCAGGGGGAGCAAAGGTAGGAAAGAAATCTCGAGTTATCTTGAGTTACATCAGGAATAAGAAATAGAGAATCGGTGTGCAGACCGAGATGCAAGCAACCACATTCAACCAAGCACACACATAGGGTTTATTTGCCATAACCATGCTATAAATCCACCAAAAAACTCGTTTAAGGGCGACCCGTATCGAGTGCATTCATATTACATATCATATATGTATATTGGGATTTGTGGATTTAGGATTGGAAATGCATAAAGCCAATTTTATTCGCATCGTATGCAATAAATAAAGGCGACAAATCAAAATCGATCATATCGACAATCCTAAAGTATAGAGAAGTTGACGTGGCTCTGATACCACTGTTGGGTTATAGGGGAGACAGAGAAGGCATCGGAAATAAAAAAATTTCTCTCCCCAAACCTAGAACAAAGGAATTGTGTCAACGTCTATACAGTAAGAAGGATGGTTTGTAGAATCATACCTTGTCCCAAGGCTTGCTCGGAGATGATACCTCACGGCTTGCACGGTCTTCACTTCCGATCTTGGATGGTGTCTGTACAACTCCTGTCTCACCGAGACTGACAACTCCTGGTCTCACCGGGACTATCAGGATTGACAGTTGTCCTCCGAGTGGCAGAAGTCTCCCACCTCTAAAGTAGTCAACACGGACCACCTGGAACTCCGATCTCCTTGTCCCATAAGGAATCGGAAGGAGTCACACCCTTCTATCGACATACTAGTCACCGTACACTCTCCTGCCACCAGTCGCTTTTCTGCAGTTGTCTTTCCCTTTCTGTCCCTCCCTTATCAGGTAGCACTTGCTTGGGCCCTCTCATTTACCACAACCAGAGAGAACGACAACTTTACAGATCAACTGGTGTTTTGAGTTGTGTTGTCTGAGAAGCCCCCAATACCCCTATATATAGGAGGGTCATGGGACAAGGTTCTCTATCCCTGGCAATGCAAGATTAAAGCATGAGTAGAAGGGTTTGAGATTTTTCACAAATCTGACATATTGCGGCAGCTGAACCGATCATTTTAGTAACTGAACTGATCGTTTCGGCCCCTGAGTCGATCAGTTGGGACCTGAGCCGATCGTTTGGGGCTCTCAACTGATCGGTTGGTGCCCTGAGCTGATCGGTTCACAGTCCATATCCAACTCAAATTGGCTTTCCATATTTCTTTCCAACTAATCAAATATTAGTCCTTGTCCAAATCGAATTTGTACAAGTGAAACAAATATATTTGCAAAATAGTCTTCTACCTTTCCAAATGATCTCGGTTGGTCAAATGAACTGACCGGTTCAACGATTGAGCCAATCGTTTGGTGATAAATGAGCCGATCGTCTCACTGCATGAGCCGATCGGTTCAACAACCTGAGCCGATCAGTTCATCCCCATGAGCCAATCGGTTGGAGCAGCAGACTGTGCAAATCATTCAATTGCAGTTTCAATGAATCTGATACTCTGAATCAACTGGTCCAAATCTTGAACATTATGATATTGAGCTATCAATTAATTGAGTGTTTAATTGAACTACTAAACTCCTTTAGTAATCAATCTAAACATCATCTATGGATAAACTCCTCTTCCATATTAAATCCTATGTGTGTGACCCTGTAGGTCCATTTCACGTTGGCAGTAAAAATCCATAACACTTATGACTTCACAAGCAAAGAGCGGTGCCTAGTCGCACATTAGTGCTACCCAAGTGAATAGGAAAGTTGGAGAACAACTTTCAATCCTACAATCCATGAATGGTGTTACATCGAATGTATAATTTCATTGTCACTGATATCTCGAATGAACTCAAGGCATGGAACAATCATCCTGTCAACGTTCATTCACTTTCTTGATCTCAGAGTAGACTGGAGGAGATATGTATGACATGAATATCACATACTGATTCACACATGCGTGCACGCCTATCTCAATCCTACTCATCAAGTGGCCATGGATATCAAACTCCCTCAGGAGGGACAAATCCCATATCTATCACTCACCCCTCAAAAGCCCCATGTGTCAAAGCCACCCAATCATCACCTTTATAACAACCCATGTTTCAGGACTGCGTTTGATGATGTCAAAGTGTACCCAACGACATGTGTTGAGTGTAGTGATTTCAGGTCAAAGAATCACACTCACCACCATCACTATGAGAACTGACTGTGACTACCATGTCATGGTTCCATGTGTCAAACTCACGGTGGGTCTATCCGATACACTTGTTCTCTAACAAGTACCTATGTGTTTGGTTTGATATCTCCATATCATGACTAACGAGATTCTATCATCAACCAACACCACAATCTAGTCTTGTATGTCATTGCTGTCTATCTACCTTCCACAATGACATCCGACTAGGGACATAATAAGAATGTACAAACTCTTAGCATCCGTATAATCTCATCGTTCAGGTCCTGAACCTGAAAGCATACATCATTGAGTACTGTCTTTCTCTAGACATTCAATCTGTTCTATCATTATCTCATATGACTGTACCAGAAAAAATTGGAAGCTTACCTTTGATGTTTATCAAATCAATCTTAATGTATCCCACCAATCATCCCATGATTGGCTCTCAGGACATACATACCAACAACAATAGGATCTGCCTAGGATTGTCCTCGGTTGATCCTTCCTCTTTGTCGTCCCCGTTGCTTGAATTTAGTCTACGGATGAGGAAGAGTAGGTGAATGAAATATGATATGGAGGTGTCATTGACCTTCCTCCATCAAGGAAAGGAGTTCGAACCTTGGCGGAGTGATGGAGTGGTAGCCTGACAAATAGAAAAAGAAATCCTTTTGACTGATGTCTTAGGTTCCTATTTGTAGGACATTGGCCTTCGACCACTTGTGGAATTTGATGGGCGCGTTCTAGTCAATGGTATGTCTAGGCTTGGATTTCGATATGTTGTTGGGCTGTCGAATTGGCAGGTTGGGCGGTCTGTGATTGTCGACCTCTGGTTGTTGACTGGTTGGCAAGCTGTCGGATTGGAGGTCGATATTGCATGGATATGAGACTCCCTTGGTCAATGGCTTATTTTATACATCAGTGCAATGTAGAAGTCATGAGCACATTAGCTTAATTGTCCATGTGCTTGATACATTATTTAAATGGCCTTCATTGCTCTATACGCAAGGCCGATAGCAATTCTTCATTTCCAACGCTCGCTTTTTATCAATGTCAAGTGCACGATAGCCTTTGAAAGTGGTCGACAATTACAATTGTTAAAGCGTGTCGATTGCTTTGTTTACATGGGTCCACAGCAGCTGCTCGACAACCTTGTCATGGATATAGATCAATGGTCTCGATAGTATTGGTGGCCGAGTACTCGATACTTAAATATAATCCCTTCGTATGATTTCCTTTTTGGTCACGATCAGCGGTAAACAAAAGAGCCTCGATAGCTTTTAATATATTGCCTTGCGGACCATGCCAAAGGAAGAGATCAAAATGAAGATAAGTAATTGCGTGAAAAGGAATTGTCGTGAAACTGAATTGGAATCAATGACGTGACATTTTCATGCAAGTCAAAGGTCATAGTTTGCACATTAAGGAAACCATCTAATAGTTGTCTCGACACCCGGTCAAGACAATGACTTAAAGGAACATTTTCTTGATAAATTAAGATATGATTGTGTTTGGACATGAATAAATCTTTGATATTGGAATGCTATCTGCACAAAACAAAAGTATATCCATTAACAAATTATTTTACTCACAATAAAAGTAATAAATTTCAGATCAAATTAAAACAACCCCTAAATGTCTAAAGAGATGGGAAAATTATTGTTAACAATTATAGGAGTGCAATGCGGCATGAAGTATTTATTAAATAAAATGCTATATTAAGATGTAAAATTGGTATAAAAATGCAATTAAATTGTGATGGATATTTGTTCATCAAAATACTCCAAACTTTAACATTATTCATCCTCGAGTAACACAAACTTTGAAAATTCACCAAAGTAATACTTTCACCCTATATGATAGCCTCATCTTAGATTATATAATTTTCCTTAGAACCAAATATGGCCAAGTTATCCAAAATATCTCAGAGCACATAACACATTTTCCATACCTTCTTTCCTAATTTTATTTCCAAAAACACTTCCTCGTCACCATCCTCAAAATCAAGCAGTCAAAAAGTTTCATGAGAGTTTAGAGAGACCCGCAAAGCAACAAGTATGCATATGATCTGACATTGGTGTATATCAAGAGA
Source organism: Alisma plantago-aquatica (assembly GCA_963693085.1). Lineage (NCBI taxonomy): Eukaryota > Viridiplantae > Streptophyta > Magnoliopsida > Alismatales > Alismataceae > Alisma > Alisma plantago-aquatica. Next base: position 106,667,019 of record OY856415.1, on the reverse strand, counting down.
ATGGTAAAATTTTGAGGCATTCCTTGTGCCCATAGGTAGAAAAAGGAAGAAAATAGAGGTATGGAAGGAAGTGATCTCTCCTCTATTTGACTTGAGATCTTTTTATTTCTTTATTTGCAATGATATTAACCACATTTTTTATGTGTGCTTTGACATTTTTTCTTGGTGGTATGCCCCAATTAAATTTACGAGGGGTATGGAAGAAGCAGTAGAGGGGGAAGTGGATATGCCACCCTGAACTTAGAGTTTGGCATATTTTTGTGGCTTTTTCATTTTCTTTTTGGTGGTGGAATGGAAGGTAAAAAGATGGAGGAAGAAGTTTGGAAGAGAGTTCAGATCAAAATACAACTTAATTTATAATTCAATGCATCGAGTTGTTCTCCTTATCACACTACACTAAATAATGACAAGATGTGAGATTAAATGAAAATTTCATCCAATTGTGTCACTAGTCAATAGGAAGCACAATGTTCTTGATCTCTCTCATTTTCTTTCTACTTGCCATCTTTTTCAAGAAAACATAATATTTAGATTCTTAGGCCATATAGGATAATTTCTAGTCATTGGTTAGTTAAAAAAATCAGTCCTTTTGAGGATTTGCTTCAAATAAGTGGAGTTAAATGATGTGAATATATATGCTAATAAAAAATTAAATCTAAGCTGACTAGATAATGGCTTCAATTATTTTAAGAAAAAAAGCTGAATTTTTAAGCTAAATGCAATGCATGTATGCAAAGATATGGTCAAAGTACAGAAGTTAAAGATTGAAGGGTGTGGGTGGAGTGGAGTATGTACCACCCACCCTCCACCCCGAACATAAATATTTACTCATCCCCAAACAAACACTAAATTTAAAATGGAGAGGAGGAAATTGGCAAAGCTCGACCAGATGGTCTTGGAAGCTCAAAGATGGTCCAGCTGAATGGGATGTTGACAAGGGCTGGAACCTTAAGAAGAGTAGCGTCACGAAGCACCCAATGATTGTGTGGTCTTGGCAGATCGAAGAGGATTTTTGGATGAGTAAATTGATGTTTCTTTTTACCTCACAACCCATCCAATAGAATCCACAAATCTTCCTCCATTAGTAGAGGAAATGTTGTATTTGTGTGTAGAAGAGGCACATAATAAGATGGATGTCTGTTTGGAGTCCTCAAAAGTGTACAAGAAAACTAGTGGTGGGCTATCCCTTAAGGTGAAGGTAGTAGGCAACAAATCAACCATATGTAATATGTGTTATGCCATATCATGCGGATGGTCCAGATATGGTTTCTACTCATCACTTAGATCTGCATGTAGGAGGAGTTGTGCCAACATGGGAAACAACATCTCAATAGTAAAATCAACATCATAAATATTTTTATGTAGTTGTGAAACCTCCCAAAAAATCATACAATTAATATTGGGGTCAACGAGGGGTATAGACTCAACATGTTGCTCTAGCTCCTCCATGCAGGATGTTCCCAAATCGTTGATGGACTTTGGAAAATTGGAACTATTGACAAACAATGGTGGAGGCATGTAAACTTCCTATGGAGGTAAAATATCTGGTGTCTGGAATATCCTGATAAGAGAAGGTGGGGGTGTAGAACTCTTCCTGAGATGACCCTTCTTCATCTAAGACAACTGGATATGAAATAGATGTTGATTGTTCTTCTTCTGGGATGTGGTCAACCATGCTTGGTTGATCATTGGTAACATCTAGATCATGTCTGTAATAGGGAGGGATATCGGAGTTTTAGGTTCTACAGTCGTGAAGGGGTTGCCCTCTTGATGTGACTTTTCATACTGACATACTAAAGTCTCAAGCATAGAGAAGGATGGAGTACAAATGCACATATTACATCACGACTGTAGTTCCTCAATCTGTGCATTTGTCGAAGAATCTGGCATCACTGACACTAAGATGGTATCATCTTTGTCATCAAAAGTCATCATTGTTGGATGCTCCAGCTATCATTGGTAACTTTCTTGCTGGCTCTTTGGCTCCTTAGTTGATATGGTGAACTGCACAAGCTTAATCATTTGTGCAAGTAATCTATTGCTTCAGACATCTTCAACAAGCATTTTCTCATGAGCGCCCAGTTTGCCACTCATATCATGTGAAGGCCGGTCTTCATAGGATTTCTTATTACTATAGCGCCCACAATGTTTTTGATTGTAGACTGCCCTATAAGGGAATTGATCTTCATAACATAGAGGATCGTAGGAGCTTCCTGGACATTATTGATTGAGGCCCCCTTAATTATAAAATTGGTTCATATAGTAGGGCTCCTCATTGTAGTCTTCTAAAAATTGTGGATTGTAATTGGCGTTATACCCAATTGGTAAGTTCAGACTTTGTGTTGAATGCTAATCATTTGGAGTGTTGCTTTAAGTTGTAGGGAGTTGTTAGGGCAGTTTATGAATGTATGGCCATAATAACCGCACATCTGGCATCATTTGCACTGCGGACTCAACCACTCCATATTAAGATGATGCCTGAAAAATAAAAAATTAACGTATCAGGCCAAACAAAATAAGATTTCCAAAAGACATTTGGTGAAATCTAGATCAAGAGTATTTTCAATGGTTTCAAAAGAAAAACAAAAGGTAAGAAAAAAGATCCTAACTATTCCTAATTAAATTAAATTAATCAATAAATTTTGTTGTTCCTAACAATGACGTCAAAATTTAATGTGGAAATTATTGCATTATAAATTCACTAGGAATGAAGTTCTTAGTGTTTTACAGAACTAATGTGCAATAATCCGCCTGCAAGAAGATGAATCTTATCACAATATAGTTTAGGATCGAACCCAAAGTACAATGTTTCCAAAAAATTAATTGATCAATTTAACTAAACTAAGAATAGTATTTAACACAAAAGGTGGATTTGGTTGATTATAACTAATATGCAATAATAAAAGATTGAAAAAAAAATCTAAGATTATCATATAGATGGGATTAAGAGAGAAAGATTTCTTTCCCCCTCTCCCATTCCCGTGTCGGAGGCCGAACGCCTGGGAGGGTGGTAAATCGAGGCGGCAACTGAGATTCGAACCCGGGTCCCTTCATGAGGAGACACGGTGCTTGACCACTTGAGCCACTTATAGATAGATACACTAAGGTGAGTAGATTTCACCACCACTACCTAGCGAGTAGGTTTCACCACCACTACCTACATTTATTCTGAATTGCATCACAACACATATAGATAAAATCATGCAGGCCAGGTAAATCCCCCTTTTGACATTAGGATTAACACTAGATAGATATCCCTCTAGACTCACTATCGCGTTGCCTAGAGATCATGTATCTGTCGCCTAAGAAAATACTTATCTGATGTCTCATCCAGAGTCAAATAAAATTAATCATTATCTTAGACTTGGGTTCAAAGTTCTGTACACCCAAGATCATGACAAATATGTAAACATGTTGGCCAAACAAGAATTAAAAATTAAAATGGTTGATTTTTTTAATGAAAATGGTACATACATGCATAGACGTTGCGAGATCAGATCAAATAATAAGTAACAAGAAAGAGATAGACATCATGTTGATGGGTAGAAGAGATGTAGCCATAGGATATGTCCAGGACTGTCGGCGGGTGATCCTTCTTTTTCATCGTTCTCATTGCTTGAATTTTGTCTGCGATGAGGTAGAGTAGGTGAATGAAATATGATATGGAGGCACCGTCAACCATCCTCCATCGAGGAAAGGAGGGCCTTGGTGGGGTGATGGAGAGACAGCCCGGCGGCCGGAAAAAGAGATCCTTTTGACCGATGCCCTGGGGTTCTATTTATAGGATATTGGGCATCGACCATTTATGGAAGTAGATGGACGCGTTCCGGTCGATGGTATTGTCCAGACTTGGATGTCGACAGCTTGTCAGGATGTCGAGCTGACAAGCTAGGCGGTCTATGGCTGTCGACTGGTTGGCAGGTTGTCGGACTGGAAGTCAATATGCACAGATATGAGACTCCCTTGGTCGATGGATTATTTTATACATTAGTACAATATAGAAGTCACGAGCTCGTTATCTTTATTGTCCATGTGCTCAATACATTATTTAAATGGCCTTCATTGCTCTATATGCATGGTCGATAGCAATTCTTAATTTCCAAGGCTCGCTTTTTGCCAATGTCAAGTGCTCGATAGCCTTTGAAAGTGGTCGACTATTATAATTATTAAAGAGGGTCGATTGTTTTATTTACATGAGTCGACAACAGCTGCTCGATAGCTTTGTACATGGCTGTAATGCAATGGGTTCAATAGCATTGGTGGCTGAGTACTCGATACTTTAATATAATCCCTCCTAGTTTCCATTTTGGCCACGGCAGGAAACAAAAGAGCCTCAATAGCTTTTAATATACTGCCTTGCGGACTAAGCAAAAGGAGAGATGTTCGGCTATAGTAGTCCGGATGGTAAAAGTTCAATAAGTCTCAACGAAGGATCCGAGTTTGAACATCACCGAAAGCACTTTGCGAACGGCAATCCACGATGATTAAGCGTGGGAGGGGGATGACCGGACCACACTCTCTCATGTCTGGAGAGTTTACCATGTCGAGCTCGTCTAGGATGGGTTCTCTAGGTCACCCAAGAAAAAAAGTAAAAAGAGAGATCAATGTGAAGATAAGTAATTGTGTGAGGAGGAATTGTGGTGAAACTGAATTGGAATGACGTGACATTTCCATGCAAGTCAAACGTCATAGATTGCATATTAAGGAAATCATTTAATAGTTGCCTTGGCACCGATCAAAATAATGACTTGACGGCACATGAATAAATTTCTTTTCTTGATAAACTAAGGCATAGTTGTGTTTGGCCATGAATAAATATTTGATGTTAAGATGTTCCTTGAACAAAACAAATATATATTAACAAAATTATTTTATTCACAATAAAAGTGGTAAATTTTAAATTTAATTAAAACAGTCCATTAATTGTCTAAAAAGATGAGAAAATCAAATTGTTAACAATTATAGGAGTGCAAGGCAACATGAACTATTTGTTAAATAAAATGCAACACTAGATGCAAAATTAGTCTAAGAAATGCAATTAATTTGGGATGGATATATATTCGTTCATCATCAGTACTATATAATAAGTCCTCGTATAGGTACGATGCACATTCTATGGCATTGTGTGTCTTCTATGGTGCAATGTATCTTTTGTGGCAGGAAATCCCTTCTAATGACACAAAGGTGTAAGATCCTCAAATTTTAAAAATTTATCAAGAACATTGTATTTAATTCCATGTTAAGTCAATGAAAGAACAATAAGTTTGAACTAAGACATCCCAATGATCAATCAATCCCTAGACTTAGATTGAGTATTCCAATTAAGTAATTAGTGTAGCGTTGATCATATGCATTAAAATGCGGCTTAATCAAGAAACGATGATAATCAACGCCTTAAATTTCGTAATTAATATAATAATAGAGTGGTTGGATCACTTTGAAGATGGTTTGTGTCATGGGCCATAGAATATATTTGATGCCCAAATGGACTATTTGTATGGCAAACAGGCTCATTAGCAGAAGCGATAAAGGAACTAGAATTTTGTGTCCCATTATGGTACTAATAATATTATCGGTTGGAAAATCAAATGTGAGAAAATTAGCAAGTTTTTAGAATTTCTAAAGTGATAAATACCATGAATAATCCCCCTGCTTAGATGCCAAGTTTTCGAGTATCAAATGAACCCAAAATAGTCTAATACTTGACATAGTACAAGATAATGATTATGATTAGATAAATCCAATTTTTGGGATATTTATGCCATTATTTGTGCCCTAGGTGACTAATTTAAGGAAATGATATCTATCAATTCGTATTTTGATTACAATATTTTCCCAATCCAAGGTTTAGGATAATTGGAATATAATTCCAAAATTTGGGGTCAAACAGACTCTTCTAGTCACCTGTGGAATTATTTGAAGATATGGATAAAATATGCATTATTGGAGATAAAGCCACGATTAATCGAAAGGATTCTAATAACTCAGACCAATGTCCAGGTGTGTCGTGCTTTCTGGATGTAACATGGATATGGGCGACCTTCCCACACTGTTGGATGATGATCCAATGCATTCTGGACCATCTGCAACCTTGGGTCAGGAGGCTAGTAGTGGCTGGACTCATCTCCGGCCCCTCTATCTTTACACGGTCCTCAAACCACCAAAGTAACAAAGCCGACGACTCTGTGAGCGTCATCCGAGCACAACCATGGCTACAAAATCCATTACCTTAGTAAGATAAGGAAACGCCCAAAATCACGGAAGGCGATCTCTATGGGTTATGGCGTGTCGTAGTATCCTGACTCCCTCGCTCCCATAAAAGGAAATCATAGGTTTCTTCACAGCCGCTAGAACACAACTAGTATTTCTATTTTTCACCCGATGAGCATCCCAAGGCCTTTTCCCATAACCTGGCTTCTGCTTTCTGGCCAGCTCATGGAGAGCGCTTCTTCCACACTCCTTAGATGAGTCAAGATCCTACGGGAAGCCTTGGCGAGGATCCTTGCAGTGATAACGCGATCCGCCCACTCCAGAATTGAGGAGTCGACTACAAGATTGACTGCCTCCATGGCGTGATGGATCTTGGATAGCATAGTGGAGGAACAAGAAGAGGGTCGATCAAATGACATCCCTACCATGGGTCCCTCTATTGAGATAAAGTTTAAACGTCCTTTAAGGACAGTCAATGGGGAGGGTATTATCCGTTTACTCTTACCCATACCCTGGAGGGTAAGGGTAAGGGTAGAGATTTTTATTACCCTTTACCCGTTTACCCATTCCCCATTTCCCCGCTATACTATAAGGGGAGGGTAAGGTATAGACATTATCCATACTCTTTTATCCTTTTATCCGCATATGATATAAATGTTACACAAAAATATATTCTAAATGGGTTTGTATGTAAATGTTTAATCCTAATACTTTATTCTATCATTGGAAAATGACTTGGTGTTGTGCTTGTGATACTTTCTTGTTGAGGAAAAAACATATATATCTTGCGCAAAATAAGGTGTTGGTGAAACACTTATTTGTTATGCATACTTATGCAAAGGAAAAAAATGATTAATGCATAAAAATTGTTGTTGTGTGAATTGACTTAACTTTACAAGGTGAAACATATGATTTTGAATTGGATATAATGTTTTATATGATGTTATCAATAATTTAGTTATAAAATTATTAAAAATCAACACACAATGTATATAAAATTCTTTTTTGTCAAAATTACCCGCTTACCCTTTACCCTCCCCGTTTACCTTGTGGAGAAGAGGGTAAGGGTAAGGGGAGGGTAAGGGAATTGCTGAGAAGGATAATTACCCTTACCCTTACCCGCTACCCAAAGAGGGTAAGGGTAAGGGTAAGACCTTACCCTCCCCATACCCTCCCCATTGACAGCCCTACTCCTTTTACTCCTTTTTCACCTCAACCACACGGAAGCAGAGTGACAACACGACGTCAGTCCATTGGCTGGACCATGCCGCCTAGAACAAATATATATAGCGTAGATATGCTGATTGTCACAATGCCATTGGTCAAAATGTGTTTAATTTTCTTTAAATATTAATATTAGATGGTAACAGCGATTATACCAAACCTATATATGAAATTCATCAGAAAAATGTGTAAATTCTAAATAAAATAGTTTCAAAGTCTATTTATGATCCTAATTCTACAAGTGTAGCTAATGCATGAATCTAATGTGATTATCCTATGGAAACCCTAGATCTAAGATATAATATGCTAAGTACATCTAATGTAGTTCCTTCCTGATATAATCTAATACTGTGAAATATGATGATGATCTAGGTTCTTAATCAAATTTAGTTAATAATGATGATCTTTTAGGCTTTTGAGTCGCCAATGAGATAATATTGTTTTAGTGATAATACATCTTGATATTTAGATCTTAACCCTCATCATTCAATTTAGTGGATTCGTGATGTGATTACCAGTCTACAATAGTGATTAGAGTTCATCGAATGGTCAATAAGGGTTTGTGACTCAATGTGACGGAATTAGGGTTTGTGACCTTTATTCCTAATCAAAACCCTAAGATAACCCTAAACCCTAGTCTAAGACCTAGGTTAGGTCCGATTAGCATGTTATGACCATATGGTGACACTTTAATGCTTTATAAATACATGCAGTTAGTATTGATTGAATGATTGATTGGTTGGATTTGTTGATTGGATTGCTTGAACATACTTAAGGTATATAATGTATGATATCTCCATGGCTTTAGATAAGGTATGTGGTTATGATTATGAATACTCACATTATCGACTATCGAGGTTTTTTGAGGTTTCTCCAAGTCTGAATGAAATGAACTATTGGATGTTTATTTAATTCTATTCAATTCTAATGCCACTATGAGTATCACATAACTAAGCTATGATATTCTAAACCCTGAGATATAGTTATCAAGGGGTAATTCACATAAGTATAATGATGGACAATGATTACGCATGAGATAGTAGACCAAGTATAGGTTAGAATATCTAATGAAAAGTACAAGATTATATGTGCATCAATATGATGGTTGAGAACATATGTTGTTATCTTATATGCACACTTTTGTATGCACCCATGTACACACTATAGCAATATAATGATTTGTTTTGTTTTCTAGCATTTTAGGTTAACTTGCATCTATTAGTTGAAGACATGAAGAATTAAGAAATCTTAAAGATATTAAAGACAAGTCAAGGATGATTAGCTAGATATTATTTCTTCTTGTTGTATATGTTAGTTCTCATATTTAAATATTCATGTAACTCCTTAGAGGAGCTCATTATATTATCATGTAAACATTATTGTCGGATTGAATGGAAATTATTTATTGTTATTTATTATTTATTATTTATTATTTATTAAGTTTTATCCTAAAAAATTAGGTAATGACCCTCGACTTTAAGGTCTTCTCACAGAGGGATATTTGAAAAGTGAGGTCGTTACATTTGGTATCAATAATGAAATTATTCAAATAATATACGATAGTTGACAATCTTGAATAATTTGTAAATATATAAGAAAAATTATTAGATCATAACCTAATGGTAATGGTGTTTAGAAAGGATCATGGTCTTTAGGGGATGGCAAAATTTTCCTCTAAACCATTATGTTGGTATCTGCGGACTCCCCTAGCCAATGTGATACATGTCTGGCTAGAACCTAGGGTTGTGTCAAAAATAATTTTTCTTCTAGGTTTCTCATCTTTAATTTCGTCCACTTCTCATCTCTTTACTCAATAAACCCCTAAAATACACTTCCTCGTCATCTCAATTTAGGATTTTAAAAAGAAGTAGGATTAAGGCATCCTCCACCAATTAAACTACACATAATGGTAATAAGGGAATTATACGTGAAAAAGTGGCATATAGTTTATGTTCCTCTAGTAAGGGTAAACCATAGAATGTAACAAGTATGGGTAAACTCATTCGACTATGAAGGACTTGTAATGAACCAAAACATAGAATCTTACCTTATTCCATGATTAAAAATCTAGTAAGATTTGGCTTCTTAAATTTGACTGAACAATGATAAAAACTTAATCACATTTACATGAAGATTGAATTATGTGTCAGCATGTGATAAAATCATCAAAATATTTTACATGTATTTCCTTTACTAACATAATGGCAAAATAAAAATGAATAATATGCTTTGGAGTAACACTTCATACTTACATGAAAATATATATAATAATGTTCTATTTTTAAATAAATATGATATAATATAAGTAATATATAGAATTTTATGCAAATAGTAATATATAGCTCTTTTAAAAATATATTTGAAGATAATAAAACTCAATTGAGTGAATATTATAATAAAAGTATAATCTTTTGATAAACATAATGGTACTAAGACAAACATACTAACAATATCATAACTCATAAAAGGGAATCTCAAAAGTAAAATATAATGGTAAAAACATGTCCCTTGGGTCCGCATTGCCTTGAGTGTCAAGTTTCACATTGTTTGCAAAATGATAACCATTTTAGTTCTATTTTAAAAAATAGGAGAAAAGTCAAAAAGATTAAATAAACTACTAAATATATTCAATAGTAGAAATAAATCCCAAATTCAAAATCTACATACCAAAATTAGTTTATGGGTGTATTTCCACTTTATTTGGACAAATTTAGCTATCTTGGTGTAGTTTATGAGAGAGAATGTATAGTCAAGCCAAAATATTAAATAAAATGCTTAACAACCACAACTGAAAGAATTAATTGTAGAATCATTTTGCTCATGTTTAACTTTACTTGTAGGATAAGTTTCACATGCTTCAGGAGTTACTAGATGCCTCAAATTCCCCAAGAAAAGAAAATGAAAGATAAGACCAAAAATATTGAATTTATTATTAACAAAGAAAATATCTAATATATTAAATGAATAATGTAACCCAACTTGTATGGGTTGTAATAAATAAAATTATGGTGTAACATAATGGAAAGTAATAATGTACATGCATAAAATATTATTAAGAAAGAAATAAATTTTGAAATTTATTTTAGAAACTCATTAAGAAATGCATATGTAAATAGTAGCATTGTACTCGTATGTACTACATAATTAGATGTAAAATGTCAGTAGTAGAAAGAAGCGAGAGAATACAATTTCCTCTATTGATCTTTAGAGTATGTTATTAATATTAGGGAAATAATCGACATGAATTGGGAGGTTAAGTTAATATAATTTGTTCTTTACTTCTCTAATGATTGGATAATTTTGAAAGGATCATAAATACCCAACATAGTAAGTAAAATGTTCATGGATATGAATTAATCGACTAAATAATTTTTTAACAAGAAAGTAATGTCAAATTTATTTCTCATGTAATAATTGGTTTGATTGTCAAATTATTTTCTTATATGGATAATACTAGTACCCATAAACAAAGTATTAAATAAATTAACAAGATAATGTTAAAGGATTAAATTAAAGTAAATGACATATTCATCATTCTAAAAATGAAAATTCAAGTACAATTCAAATTCTTCACTTCTTACTTAACATATGTGTCAAAATTTACTTTATTTAACTTTTTGTGGACCCTCAAATAACTTTTGAAAAAGGGAATACAATTGGAAACATCAATTGTTAATTGTTTAATTTAATACATTTAATTTTATATGGTTTCAAATTTCATTTTTATCACATTTCATTTCCTTTTCCTTTTCTGTGTGGTTCTCTCTTTTCTTCTGATTCTCGCTCTCGCTTCCTTTTTTTCCTTATTAATGTTTGCTTTCTTTCCCTGCATCTCTCAATTGAAATTCACATTTTAATGTATTTATTTTTCCTCCTTATCTTTCTATATTTACAATAACCTATTTGACTTGTTGATGATTGTAATATATATACCCTAGGATATTCACTCTCTGGATCATAGACGATGACTATCTTCCACTGCCATGCCTCACCCCAAATAAACCCATGCATGGTAACCTGTATAATTGCACAAGGACTTGTTTGATAACGTGCTTTGTCTCCATTACACCAATTCATACCCAGTTATCATAGGCCATCAACTATTCACAACGGAGGGTCTTGAACCCTCCCACACCACCAAATCATCATGGTATGCTCTAGTGGAGGCCCTCGATGCTTTTCTTATATCATGTTTCTAGATCACATCAAAGGTAATCTACCTTACCCCATGTGGCATTAGATTCTTTCTATTTTACCAAAAGACTTCACCACAACATTTCTTATTCTAGTTTTCTTCCCTGACTTTTATCTTGCTGATTTGTTTACCAGCCTTCTAGATGATATTAAAAAATCATAATGATTGTTATACACTCAGTTTCCTATGTTTTTGGTTTTGGTTTTCACTGTAGTGGTCTCCATGATTGGTTCCAATTTGTCCTGCGTGGTTGTATTGGTGGAAGGTTTCACGAGAGTTTCTTGTTGTCTCTACAACAAGAAGGATTCGTAAAGTACATTGTTCATGTTTTCTAGAGTGTTGTATGTGAGGTTGAAGAGTCCAATCTCCTCCATCTAATGCTAGCGGTTTCACACTTAAATTCGATATAAAGGAATTTTCTAGTTGGTTGGTATTTTTAAAAATCCATATATATTAATCTATAAACTAAACAAAATATGTTTTGGTGTTATAGAATTTCAATATATCCCATGATATGGATTTAATCACATTACTCCAATATAATAGATATGCAGTTTTTACAGTTTTATCTAATTGGTTGGACTTTCTCAAAACTCATAATTAATAATATATAAGTCTAAAAAATATATGTTATAAATTCATTACAATATGATCCACAAAAAAATATGGTTTTGAAGACATAATTCACTAATAATAGAAGGACAATTTTAGGATTTATATAGTTAATGTAAACCTAACTCTAATTCTACATATATATTTAATAGGTTCTTGGAGACTTAGGATAGAACCTAGGACTGACTTTGGACTTACCTACTCTATATGAGGTATGTACATATTTCTCAATTATTAAGGCAATATTGTGTTCATCAACAAATTTTCCATATGAGGCATTCTTGGTTAGAACTTGTTCATCTTTGAATTCACCTTCCTATTTCCCAGCTACTTACTGATATATTGTTGATACCATGAGATTCTAATGTTGAAGGTCATAGAGCCTATTTATTGATATAATCTCATTATTTTATTTGAATCAAGTTGATGATGATTTAAATTATATCTTTCTTTAATACCATGTGCATGTGCAAATAGAGTAGGTTTGCCTATAGTAGCATGTACATATGTACTTACAATAATATTTGGGTGCACCTTTCTACCCCGATTGTGCCTTTCCACTCATATTATATATTGGGCGTGCCTTTCCACCTAGGGTGCGCCTTTCCACCCGACTTAGGCTTGAGATTTATGGGTCTCAAGCCTACATAAATAAAAGTGGTCTAATTTTTTACATGCACTATTTATGGATTTTTATTACTGTTATTTAACAAGATTTTCTTTCATTCAATCATCTTTTTTATTATAATGCCACTTTTTTTCTCCTGATAAATCCTCTTGGAACTTTTTCTTTTGAACCTTTGCTTTATTTGATATCATGCATTGCCTTTCCACTATCTTACGTATTGCCTAGTTGTTACTTAGTGTACATATTCAGTTTTTGCCGACGTCCTATTCCTTTTGTTTTCCCTTTCCTAGGTGTTGTTTTTCAACCCACCCAGAGTTAGCACAGCTTGAGATATGGGGAGAAGAAGACTTAGCATAGGACCAAGTGCTAGGATGAGTTCTAAGATAGGAAGGTTGTTCACCATAATATGATCTTGATAATTAAATTCATAATTTATATTTTGCCTATAAGTCCTAATGTTAAGTTGAACAATGAATTTATGTATTAGTTGGATTTTTAATTTCCATAAAAAAACTATGTTTCTATACTCATTGTTTGAGAAAAAATATTGCATCCCTTTTATTTGGTCATATTTGAGTTCACAGGGTTATATGCAAATTATTTTCTTGAATAAGTAAGGAGTGGTCCCCTACTGGGTCCCACTCCTTACAGGATGTGTGTAAGGTAACCAAGTAGGGTATGAAAACCGTATTAGCTTAAGGGAATCATAAAACCCAAAAATGCATGGCATAGTCTCTAACCCTAATCTTGGGAAATGGGAGTAGTGTGGGTGAAGTAGAAACCCTACCCATATAAAGTGTGAGTTAGGGAAAATAGGATAAAAAATGTATTGGGTGACCCAGTCCCAGCATCATAAATTGGATATCCTAGTTCCTATGCATGTAAGTACGTGGATTAATGCATGCATATTTTGGGTAGAGGATTTTAAATATATATGAAACATATGAAATGGTAACTACATAAGGGGAAAGATTATACCTTCGAATCACCTTCTAGGGTTGGTATCCCGGCTTGAGGTGGGTCAATCCAAGATTGGGAAAAGGACATATGGGGGGCATAACCTTAAACCCACGGGGTCATGTTGTTGCTAGAAAGTTGAATCTCATCTTGAAGGTCAAGAGGGCACCCTGTAGGGAAATAATGGGCACAAAGTACGAAACAGAAACAAAAAAAAATATGTACTTATTTCCCATAACAGCAAGACCGCGTCAACAACTATGTAATGAGAACTATGATTTAACGAGTTCATACATGATCATGGAGCAAGTCCAATGACTATAACTTATTGAAGTAGTGCAACACTCCTAGTTGCACTTGGACCGTATCTATTTGGCTCCTGGTCTTCACCACAAACAACAATCTGATATTGTCCTCCTAGCGATAAATAACAGCCTCCTCACCTCTATAGTAGTCCAAACGGATCTACTAGAACTCTTATCATTCTGTTAGAATAGACAGGAAGGAGTTCTCCCTTGCTATCCCTCCCTTTATCGAGTAGTACTTGCTCAGGCTCTCCATTGGTTACCACAATCAGAGGGGACAACAATTGTCAAAACCAATTGAGTTGTGTTTGAGAAGCCGCCAGTACCCCCTCTATTTATACAAGGGGTTAGTGTCAGGTTTTCCAGTTTGTGTGGGAGTGGGAGTGGAAGGACCGAAATATCACAAATTTTGCAACCTGTGAGTGGAAAACCAGTCGGTTCACATGTGTGCCGATCGGTTTGCTCAGTGAACCAGTCATTTCTTCATGTTTCCCAATCGCATATGAATTGGCACTTTGAATCCAATTAATGCAAATATGATGTCATCACTAATCCTTGATGCAATTAAAATTCTACACGAACTGGGTGTTTTGTCCTTGAGAGCCAGTTGTCTCATGACCCCAACTGGTCAGTTGGTGACCTGAGTCGATCAATTCACTATGTGAAATGGTTGGTTTGCTCCCCAGTTCAGGAAGAACTTGCGATTTCAATTTCTTATCAACCAGACACTCCAACTGGTCATTTCATCACATGAGCCGATTGGTTGGGAGTCCAGTCATTTGATTTGTTGCTTAAATTTAATACCCAAACACTTTTAACCAATCTAATTATCATTCATGATCAAACTCCTCTTCTAGGTGAATTCCCACGTGTGTGACCCTATAGGTCCCATGTCACATTGACAATGAATGTCCATAACTAGTTTATGACATCACAAGCAAAGAGTGGTGTCTAATCACCCATCAGTGCTACCCAAGTGAATGGAAAGTTGGAGAACAAATTCTACCTACAATTTGTGTAAGGTGTTAATATGATTTCCTAATTCCTTTGTATCTGGTATTCGGAATGAACTCATGGCATGGAATTGTCATCTCTCAATGTTCAATCCATGTTCCTTGAAGTAGAGCAGATAGTCTAAGATATATGTGACCTCAATATTATATATTGATTCACATGTGCTTGCATATGCATTTCTCAGTCTCACTTATCAAGTGGCATGGATATCATACTCTAGTAGGAGGGACAAATCCCATCTACATCACTCATAGTCAATCCACATGTGTCACATCTACCCAATCATTAACATTATGGAAATCCTTATTTATGGTTATGTTGGATGATGTCAAAGTATACCGAACGAAATGTGATCAGTGTAATGACTTTAGGTCTAAGAACCAAAATCACCACCTTCAATATAAGAGATGACTATGACCACCAATTATGGTTTTCATGTGTCACTCTCAAGGTGGATGATATCAGATACACTATTCTCTAACAAGTATCTATGTTCTTGGTTTTATATCATGTATCATGACTGATGAGATTCTGTCATCAACCAACACACACTCTAATATAAGTGTTAGTGTTATCTATCTACCTTCTTGAGTAAAATCTGACTAGGGACATAACAAGAATATGCATATTCTTGACATTTATATGATCTCATTGTTCAAGTTGCGTACTTGAAGACATACATCATTGAGTAATATCATTCTGTATACATTTATAATGTTTCCTCATTATCTCATGGCTGAGTGAAACAAAATGAATTGGAAGCTTGCCTTTATGGTCATTAATCAAATCCTTTATTTTATATGTCATCACAATCATCATATCATTGGATCTCTAGGCATACATATCAACAAACTCCCACTTTCAATTAGAGCCAATCACCTATAAATCTCATTCTAAGTGATTTAAAGATGTCCATCATGTTTCTGTTGCACAAGTTCTAATCCAGCGAGTTAGCAACATTTTGCTATAGTTTGTATATTGGTTGTTCCTCATCTCTTCGATGTATGACATTTCATATGAGATGTAACTATCATAATATAGTATCTAATACTCCTTGTTCCATTGTTTTCATAATATATCTACTATGTCATCAATGGTTGTAACATCTTTAAGTTCATCCATACGAACTTCTAGATCCTTATAGTACACAGTCATGTGTTCATAACACTAGAATACTTGACTTCCATCATAGAATTGAATTTATAGCTTGTAGGCTGAAAGTCTTCCTACTTAACAACTCTTTCTTAAACATATCTTATATCCTAATCACTGTTGTTAATCTAAAAGGTTGCATCTGTGTAACCCTTTACACCTAACTCTTACTTTTCTATAACCTAGGAACTTACCCTTTAGTGCTTCTCAAGTACTATTGGATGTCTTTTACTCACATTCCAATGACTCTCATTGGAAACAATATCATGTTTCCATGTCCAATGGGATGAAAACATTAGCATATATGATAGATCCAATTCTAGTGCATATGGAATCTTACTCATGTATTTTCAATCTTCATAAGAATCTGAACATAGGGTTCTTGAGAGACTAATCCCATAAAAATGGATAGATTCTTTCTCACTAAATCTTTCATGCTGAACTCTTTCAGCATCATGCTTATATATGTGCTCATACTTAGGTTATGAAACTTTCAACAACTATCTTTATATATCTCCATACCTATCACATAGGATGTTCTACCTCATCCTTCATTATTGAAGGTATTTTCCATTCCAATTCTCAATATTTACAATATAGAGATGTTATTCCTCATCAATATGTGGATATGTTCCCACTAAATCTTTTGTAATCACAAATTTCATCTTTTATCTTAATTCAAGTCAAACTTTTTGACTATCTTGTCAAGTGAAAAGTTCACATCTCTAATATGCTTGTTTCAATCTCTAGACTGGACATTATAGCTTATAGGCTCTATTTGCATGCATGAAGTTATAAAACCGCTAGACTGTGTCACGTACACATCCTTTCCTATATTTCTTTTAAGGAATGTGGTTTTATACTTCATATGTCAAATTTCTTACTCTATACTAGCCGCAGTAACATGCATGACAATATGGTGAGGAATTTCTTCAAGTCAACAATTTCAAACTGATTTGAAAATCTTTGCAACCAATATATCCATTTAGGTTATCCATTTTGGTCTTCTAATGAAAACCCAATAGCACCCTTTGGGTTTTACCACTTTAGGTGGTAATCTTCGTATGTATGCCCAGAGAGCCAATCATGTGATGATTGCAATGGTATAAATATAAATGATTTGATTATTAATAAAAGGCAATATTCTAATTTATTATGTTTAATTCAGTTACGAGATAATGATGTAACATTATAAATGTATAGAGAATAATATTACTCAATGCCGCATGTCTTCAAGTATGTGACTCAGAAGAATGAGATCATACAGATATCAAGAGTACATATGCTGACGTGGAATATTATCGCACTAACAAACTCATCCAGGGCTGAAATCCCAGGGTTTTCAACCAAAACCTTATGCAATAATACCACCCACAAGCGGATGAGTCTTATCGTAGTATAGTTGAGGATCAAATCCCAAGGGACAACGTTTTTAAGAATCTTTTACTAGTCGAATCTAGTTGAATCAAGACTAATATTTAGAATAAAGGTTGGTTGATTTGAGATTAATTAAACTAAATGCAAGGAAAGTAAAGATAGAATTAAAAGTTATTTAAAGATTAATGATGGGAATCACTGGGATGGTCCCAGGTTTCACCGCCACTACACATGCAAACACATCCAATCACAAACATCTAGGTAAGATATAACTATCCAAATAGAACTACTATGAACCCTCCCTGAGGGATGTTTAGGTCCACGTAAGCATCACCTTAGGCATCAGATGTCTCGTCACCATTCGGATCATGCACTTACAGTTCCGAAGATACAGAAATCCAACTGAAGTTGTGGGCCCCCTATACAAGCGTTAGGCACACAGAAGTGTCACCGTGGGCTGGATGGCTCGTCCCCTCACGGATCATACACTTACGACCTCAAGGAATCCCATTCTATTTCTAGTTTGGGAGTCAACCACGTTAATCAACATTCAAATCCTACATATTGAAGTTCTCACAACATAGGAACGAACAAGATAAATGCAAGCAGGTGATCTGTGACACCCCGCCATCACATAGACAGTGAAATGACACGCGAAAACATGTGGAACCACATATTACTAAAAACACAGGTTAATTAAAACCGATTGCGGAAACATATAAAAAAGAACTTTTGCATCCAGATCCTACAAAGAAACACATTATACAACTATTACAAGACTGATATATGTCCACATCTTAGGGAAACCAGTTGTCCTGCCACCACATGAGTTCATCACCTATTTATATGTACATAACATGCCACATCAGGCCAACAACAGGATAAACAAAGGTACAATAGCTATGCATCGTGAAACGTCGTCAAAAGACCTCCGAAGACCTGAGAGTACAAGGATGACTCTAGGACTCTACTACAAAACCATCAAAACATGCAGCAAGTCCATCTCTTGCCTTCTACTGCTCTTCTTATTGCTGCTCAGCCACAACCTCGCGACTACCACCACATCTAGCACGATCACCTAAAAAGGTTGTAAACCAACGGGATGAGACACCCAGTCCCAGCGAGAAACATAACTCCCCGCCGAAACTATAAAACTCCAAAGAAGGCTAAAGCAATTAAAGTAGGTAACTATTATGAGCAGATTATATGAGCAACATACTGAGCAGAACTATCATTACCATCAATCTTACCAAGATATTCGGGAGGCGTATAACCTGATTTTCTTAATGGAACATGATTGACAAGATATGGGTTATAAGATCTTATCATAAAACATAAAGAACGTATAAGTAACTGCTTAGTACAATAGGATTATCTATACAAGCAAGGCCTCAAACAATGTTCTTTGTTGTGCCTTAAGCAAAGAATACTATTCAGATGAATTACGTATTATTATGCCCTGAGTAAGTGAGCTGTCCTAGCTCAAATCCAACTGACGGTTGTGAAACCCAGAGCCGGTGCCATACAAGGTCAATGGAAGAGCCGGACTCCACAACCTCACCACCTCATGGTCAGTGCACAAGAACCAAAGCAGGACCATAGTTTCATGCTTAAGTGGCCTCAGCCACAAAGTCTACTCCACAAGCTACCCATAACCCTAGCCCGCCTTGGTACAGGTCTCGGCGCTAGTAAACCTTGAGCCACGAGCCTATTCACCGTGCTCTGAGCCATGAACGCATTCATGCTCTACCACATATCCTGAGCCATGGGCCTATTCACCATGCTCCATATATCTCGAGTCTACAACCGCAGTTGCACTCAAATCCTCCTATTTTCGGCTAGGAGAAACCCCACATATTCAACAATATGCGATCCGGGTTAACCTGTAGGAGAACCCGTTTCACCATCACTAGCTACTGACGATGATGGATCTATGGCCAGGGCAAACTACATGATATGTTCCACTGTAATTGGTTAGTATATTTTAAGTGGATTGTTGAGGCAACCAAGTTGTAAAACATACAAGTATGGAGTTACATTATTACTGTCATCACCACTTTGTCCTGGGATCTGACTGCCTCTCAAGGCATCATCATCTTACATCATCACCTGGGATAACAGTCCCTTATCTCATCAACAGAGGGTAACACCTCACTAGGCATTCAACCTTCATCAGGTTCTCTGACCTATCTCATCATTAGCAAGGATTATCATGATGTAGTGTTATTAAAAAAAGTAAACCTCATAGCTCTTACCTGGCTATGAATTCATATTATACACCTGCATGGTTAGTATGCACATCAAGAGAGATAACTTAAAACCACCAGATATAGATCTTACTGATTATCATGTTATTAGGGTTTGCAGATACACATGTTAAGATCATAATCATATGAGGCATATACTGTATTATTGTTACCATATCATGAGCATCCACTTATGATTTTTATCTTAATTGGCATTATCCTTAAGCATCGAACATACCATTGTTTTACAAACCATCATCCATATCCCATCATTAACAAAGATGTGATTACATGATAAAGGATCACTAGCTAGGGCTTCTGAGTTAGAAACACCCTCACCACAGGTGCCTGCTACCCTCACTGGAAGTGTGATGGGTAGGGCAACCCTCACTAAAGCCTTTCAGCCTAGGCACTTAGCCACATATCGGCCAACCCAAAGGCAAGGTATATCGGGCAACAAGACTCCAAGTGTGTCGTGCAACTAGAGAGCAAGGGTGCTATCGTGCAACTGGGCTAAGGGGCATATCGTGCACCCAAGGTCAAGGTGTGATGGCCAGCTATATGTATCAGGCAAGCTCAAACGGCTAGCTAGGTTTAGGGTTTGGGTTGTGTTGGGCAACCATTACCACCCTATCGGCTAAGATTGTGGCACCCAAGGCCAACACCATATCGCCCATCAACATACACATCAACAACTGATACAAGGGCACCACAAGGAAGCCTATCACTCAACAAGAGAAAGCACTACCTATCGGCCATCACAAAGGCAAGACCAGGGTTCTCCATACAACACTGTATCAGGCAGCACCTAACTTGTATATCGTCCAAGCTCATCAAATAGAGATATCCACTAGGCACCAAATCGACTAAGGGTACAACACCATCTATGGCAAGGAACCATCTAGGTCAAGTCATATCGCTCAAGCTCACCATCAAGATCAAGAGAGCCATATCGGGCACAAAGCCAACCAAACTCAACATGACATATCGACCAAGAACAAACCCTAAACAAGGGGAGTGTCAGGCAACCTTATCTCAAGGATGTATCGTGCAAGGCACAAAGCTCATCTTGGCTTGGTCATCATCAACCTCAAAAGCACCATCATCAAACCCTAAATGATCAAGAGAATTGGCTCACCTCTCAACAACCAAGAGAGAGGGGTTTTGCACAACCTCCATCAGTAATCAGGTAACATGATAGATCATCACCATATCGGCCAAGATCTCAACCTCTACTAGATCAACATCCAACCAAGGCTCACCTCTGAAATCCATGGTGAGAGAAGAGTGTTTCCCAAGCAACTAGAGTATAGACTCACCTCTCAACAACCAAGTGAGAGGGGTGTTGCCTATATCACTAGAGCCGAACTAACTTCTCAAGACCAAAAGAAGAGAAAGGGGTTTTGCCCAAGAACTCTATACATAGGGTTCGGCCACCAAGAACAAAAGCACATCTAACACATATCCATTATAACAAAAAGATCAAAGATACAACAAAGCAAGAGGTATATACAACAAGGTACAATGGTCGATCAAGGTAAAACATAACATGCAACAATAAAAGGAAGTAGTATAGCTAAGGTTAGGAGTTATGTAACCCGCCTTAAGCAAGCTCCAAGCTCCTAGCACCAAGCTCCCATGCTCCAAGCACCACCTTCGGCCACCTCAAGAAGGAAAGCAAAGCTTGTAACCACCATGGACAAAGATCAAGCAAGAAAGGAGAAGAAGAAGGTGCTAAGGAAAGAGGGGAGATGCTCACCACAAGAAGAAGAACAAGACACTCTAGGGTTCGACCACCACTAGTGGAAGAAGAAGACTTCCAAGGAGAAGGATCAGCCACCAAGCTAGCTCCTCCAAGTGTATCGTGCACCAAGGTTGCAAAGGAGAGGTGTCGTTCAACAAGGAAGAGGGAAACTAAGGAAATAAAGGGATCCTTAGCAAGAGAAAGGAGATACATATATAGAAGAGGGTGGAGGAGAAAACAAGGCAAGGCGTCACCCACTTACGGACACTTATCCATGGGCAATGCCACCTCCTTAGCTCGCCCCATACACATGTCCAGGGCTATTGCCACATGCAAGCATCATGCACCAAGTGTCCACTAGAGTGGTGACACAAATGAAGCCAAAAGTCAAAGATGGTCAACGACCGATACACCTCACTCCTTTGCCTGACATAACCCCATGGGAGACACACCTATGGCTGACACAAAGCTCTCTTACCTGATACAGGGTCCAACAAGGCAAAGCAAGACCCAAACAGAGCAAAATAAGGCCCAACAGAGCTCAACAAAGCCCAAGGAAACCCACACAACGAGCCCAACCCTTCCTCTCAACTCTAGAGGAAGCAAGGAGAGAGAGAAACATCTCTCAAGGTGACAAACTTACTCATCAACCCTAAACTTAGGTTATTTGCAAGTAGCACCTCCAACTCTCAACATAGAACAAGCAAACTCTAATCACCACTAAAGGTGATTAGCAAGCAACTAAACACAAGGTTTAGGCAAAGCAAACAAGATAAGCCCAAAATGAAGGCCAGGGTCCTTACAAGCCATAAACCTTTACCAAGGGATTTTGCCCCCAAAATCTGAAGAGAAAAACGAGGGATACTTCCTCCTCATCTCTTCCTTGAGCTCCCACATGGCTTCCTCAACACCACGATGATGCCAAAGAACCTTCATAAGAACTAGGTCCTTCCTTTTTAACTTCTTTATTCTTCTATCGAGAATCATCACTGGACCTTCCTCGTAGGCCACATCTTCATCGAGCTTAACCTCAACTGGCTGTATCACTATTCTTGTATCTAGATGACTTTTCTTCAGCATGCTGACATGGAACACCGGATGTAACTTGTGCAACTCTGGCGGTAGCTCTAACTTGTAAGCTACCTTGCCAACACATGCTATCACCGGGTATGGCCCCATATACCTGGGTGCCAACTTACCCTTCTGGCCAAACCTTAGCACGCCTTTTCACGGTGAGACCTTGAGATACACTTTGTCTCCCACCTGGAACTCTAAAGGTCGTCGACGAATATCACCATAAGACTTCTGTCTATCTCGTGTCACTTTCAACTGTTGCTATATCACTCTGATCTTTTCTGTTGTCTGCTGCACTCACCCAGGACCCAAAAGATGATACTCACCAGACTCATACCAACATAGGGGAGATGTACACTTCCTGCCATATAGAGCCTCAAAAGGAGCCATGTCAATGCTCCGCTGGTAACTATTGTTACAAGCGAACTCTATCAAATTGAGATGCACATCCCAACTACCTAGGAACTATAAAACACATGCTTGGAGAAGATCCTACAAAGTCTAAATAGTCCTTTCAGAATGACATTTATTTGTGGGTGGAAAGTGGTACTGAACCTCAACTGCGTTCCCAACACTTTGTGCAATTATTCCCAAAAATGACTCGTGAACTGAGGATCTCTGTCAGAAACTATCATTGTTGGTACTCTGTGCAAACATACTATCTCATCCACATAAACCTAAGCAAGCTTTTGTGCTATATATGTTGTCTTCACATGTATGAAATGAGCATACTTTGTTAATCTGTCCACTATCACCCAAATGGAATCATGATTCCTAGATGTCCTTGGCAGACCAACTACAAAATCCATGGTTATATGATCCCATTTTCACTGCGGTATCGGCATGGGTTGTAACGTACCTACTGACTTCTGATGTTCAACCTTAACTTGCTGGCATACCACACACCTAGCCACAAACTTGGCTACATCCTTCTTCAAGCCAGGCCACCAATACAAGTCCTTCAGATTATGGTACATCTTGGTAACTCTTGGATGCATAGCATACATCGATGTGTGTGATTCCTCAAGAACTAGTTTTCTCAGATTATCAACATCGGGGACCACCATCCTACCATGATAGCAAACTAGTCCATCCTTGGACTCATGGAACCCATCACACTTTTCGCTGCCAAACTCTGATATGATCAACTGCACTGAAGCATCTGCCTACTGTGCATCCTTGATCTACTTTCTCAACATAGGCTTTACTTGCATATGTGCCAACAATCCTGCCAACAAGGAAACTTCCAACTATACATTCATCTACCGCAAAGAGACAAACATATATCGTCTATGGCACACCAAAGAACCCAACTGTGCCTTCTTCATAGAAAGAGAAGAATACTACCTTCTAAGTGCATCAGCTACTACATTTGCCTTAGCAAGATGATACTCAATGGTGCAATCATAATCATTGATCAGCTCCATCAAGTGGCACTGTCGCATGTTTAGCTCACTCTGTGAGAAGATGTACTTCAAGTTCTTATGATCGGTAAAGATCTAACGCACTTCCCCATAAAGATAATGTCTCCAAATCTTCAACGCATGGACCACCGCTGCTAGCTCCAAATCATGCATCAGATAATTCTCCTCATGTTTATTAAGCTGTCATGAAGCGAAAGAAACCACATGATCTTCCTACATCAGCACACATACCAAGCCCTTCTTGGAAGCATCAGAGAAAACCACATAGCCTTTCCCAGGCTCTGACAGTACCAACATCGGAGCTCTAGTCAGCTTCTCCTCTAGACTTTGGAAAGCTTGCTGACAACGATCATCCCAAACAAACGGTACATCTTTCCTGGTCAACTTTGTTAATGGAAACGTGATCGCACTGAAATCCCTTATAAACCTTCAGTAGTATCCTGCTAGACCCAGAAAACTACAGACTTTTGTTGGCATCTTTGGTTGCTCCCAATCTGCAACCGACTCCACCTTTTTGGGGTCCACTCTGACTCCTTCTACAGATATCACATATCCCAAGAAAGTCACTTCATTCAACCAGAACTCACATTTATTGAACTTGGCATACAACTGATGTTGGCGAAGAAGAGTCAACGCTTGCCAAAGATGCTATTCATGCTCCCGACTATCCCGACTATAGATCAAAATGTCATCTATAAAGTTTACAACAAACTAATCTAGAAACAGACGGAACACTCTATTCATCAGATCCATTAAAGCAGCAGGCGCATTAGTTAACCCAAACGGAATAACCACAAACTCAAAGTGTCCATACCTTGTCCGAAATGCCGACTTTGGTATGTCATCATCCTTAATCCTCAACTGATGATATCCAGATCGTAGATTGATCTTTGAGAACACTGTAGCACCACACAACTAATCGAACATATCATCTATCCTCGGCAACGGGTACTTGTTCTTGATCGTGACTTTGTTCAACTACCGATAATCTATACACAACCGCATCGACCCGTCCTTCTTCTTTACGAACAGGACTGGAGCACCCCAAGGCGATGTGCTCGGTCAGATGAAACCCTTATCCAACAACTCCTGTAACTGCTTCTTCAGCTCTGCCATCTCAGCTAGAGCCATCCCGTACGGTGTCTATGCAACTATCTGTGTTCCTGGCACCATATTGATCTCAAAGTCAATCTCTCGAGGTGGGGGAACACCGGGGAACTCCTCGAGAAACACATCTGCAAACTCTCGGACAATAGGGACCTCCTCAAGGCTAGTACCTTTTGCCTTGGTATCTACAACATGACCTAGGAATGCCTTACATCCTTGCCGCAACAACTTCTCTGCCACCATAGCTAACACTAAACATGTCGGAAGGATCTTTCTATCTCCTTGGAAGATCCACTTGTCACCACCGTCATCAAACACTGCTTGCTTGGAACCATAGTTCAACACAACCTTATACTTCTATAGGGTATCCATCCCAAGGATTACATCAAATTCATGCATATAAAGTGGTATAAGGTCCACTTGTATATTGTGTCCCGAAAAAGATAGAACATAGGATGGACACTCCCCTCGAAGAATCGAGGAACCATCGAGAGGGGTTTCTAACAACAAGCTATCTTTCTTACAACTAACGGGTAGAGGATAGTTATTAAGAAAAGAACGTGCGATAAAAGAGTGCGTAGCACCTGGGTCAACCAGAATAGATATAAAGTAAGAAGAAGACAAATCAGAATGAAATAACTCCATATGACCTGCCACCACTCGTGGGTTGACTATCACCTCAAGCTGACTCATAGCATAGAATCAAATCGTTGTTTGCTGTCATCCTCGTCCTCTACTTCCTTGAGCAGACGATCCCGCTTGTGATGCTTGACCACGTCCTCACCCTCTGCTACCACTGGGCTACTATCTATCTGACCCTTGTTGATTCTACGTCAGCTGTTGTGTCACTTCAACATCTCTCTTTGGGCAATTTAACTTGAAATGCCCCGTTTGTCCACAGATATAGCATGGTCTATCCTCAAACTGTTGCCTAGACAACCCTGTCACTGCCACTAAAGTTGTACTATGTGTCTTTGTTAGCGAAGAACCATAACCTCTTCCCTTACTCAGGAACCATTGTGATGGTATACTGGTACCTCTCATCATGAAAGGTGTTGAAAACCTTGACTTCTTGAAGCCACCAGACCTCTGCCTCTGGAACTGTGCAAGCCTCTTCTTGGTCATGGACTCTCTCTTCTTCCTAACTGACCGTTCAATCCTCTAAACAGATTCCACAAACATGGCAAACTGCTCTTGGTTCTCCAAGGCAGCAGCAGGTGTCGTCAACTCTATGCTCAAACCCTTCTCAAACCAACTGATTCTCTCATCATCTATCACCGCCATGTGAGGACAAAACCTCAACAGGACCATGAACTTGGCTTCATACTCGGTGAAGTTCATCATTCCTTGGTACAAACGCTCAAACTAGTTGATCTTCTCATCCAGATATGTCTTTGGGAAGTATCTGCTGACGAACTCTCGCCGGAAAACATCCCAACAGATCTCCTCACTAGGTCGCTTCTCCTCTTCGATGGCCCACCAGTGGTCAGCACTACCTTTTAGAAGGTAGACAACATGCTTTACTTTACCTGCTTTGGGGATGTTGAGGATCTGAAAGGCCTTCTCAAGACTTGTCAGCCACAGATCTGCATCTGCTGGATCAGCCGTTCCAGCATAATCTGAAGATCTAAATCAGCAAAGCCACTCAAAGGTCTTCCCAATGCCTAATGATTCACCATGGGGAGTTGGTGCTCTTGGCGGAGGCACTGTCATTCTTTCCACCATGTGATTCATTGTAGCCATCATCTGCCCCATAAGCTGCTGGTAGGCAGGGTTTTTGAGAATGGCTGGGTCAAGTTGGGGGACCTCAGGCACCCGATCTTCATGTGCCTGCACTCTAGGTCCATCAACTGATGCAACATCGCTGCTCTCAGTAGCATGTTCTTCATGGTTTCCAGACATCTTTAAACTTTATCTTCCGATGAGGGCAGAAGTATATTGTAAGAAAATCTAGAAAACTCACAAGAACAAACACAAACCTAGTCCTAGATCCATGTAGACTCAGCGAACCTAGAGCTCTGATACCAAAATAATGTGACACCCCGCCATCACACAGACAGTGAAATGACATGTGAAAACATGCGGAACCACACATTACTGAAAACAAAGCTTAATTAAAACCGATTGTGAAAACATATAAAAAAGAAAATTTGCATCCAAATCCAGTAAAGAAACATGTTATACAACTATTACAAGCCTGATATATGTCCACAGCTTAGGGAAACCAGCTGTCCTTCCACCACATGAGTTCATCACCTATTTATATGTACATAGCAGGCCACATCAGGCCAACAATAGGATAAACAAAGGGACAATAGCTATACATTGTGAAGCGTCATCAAAACACCTTCAAGGATCTGAGAGTACAGGGATGACTCTAGGACTTTACTACAAAACCATCAAAGCATGCAGTAAGTCCTTCTCTTGCCTTCTACTGCTCTTCTTCTTACTTCTCAGCCACAACCTCGCGACCACCACCACGTCTAGCATGATCACCTAAAAAGTTTGTAAACCAATGGGGTGAGACACCCAGTCCCAGTGAGAAACATAACTCCCCGCCGAAACTATAAAACTATAAAGAAGGCTAAAGTAGGTAAAGCAGGTAACTGTTTTGAGTAGATTATATGAGAAGCATACTGAGCAGAACTATCATTACCATCAATCTTACCAAGATATTCGGGAGGCGTATAACCTGATTTTCTTTATCGAACATGTTTGACAAGATAAGGTTTATAAGATCTTATCATAAAACATAAAGCACGTATAAGTAACTGCAAGGGACAACAAGATTATCTATACAAGTAAGGCCTCAATAAATGTTCCATGTTTTTCCTTAAGCAAAGAATACTATTCGGCTGAATTACGTATTATTATGCCCTAAGGAAGTGAGCAGCCCAGCTCAAATCCAACCGACAGTTGCGAAACCTAGAGCCGATGTCATACAAGGTCAACGGAAGAGCCAGACTCCACGACCTCACCACCTCGTGGTCAGTGCACAAGAACCAAAGCATGACTGCACTCTCATGCTTAAGTGGCCTCAGCCATAGGGTCAGCTCTGCAAGCTACCCATAACCCTATCCCGCCTTGGTACACGTCTCGGTGCTAGTAAACTTTGAGCCACGAGCCTATTCACCGTGCTCTGAGCCAAGAATGCATTCATGCTTTACCACATATCCTGAGACATGGGCTTGTTCACCATGCTCCATATATCCTGAGTCCGCAATCGTAGTTGCACTCAAATCCTCCTATTTTCGGCTAGGAGAAACCCCGCATGTTCAACAATCTGCGCTCTGGGTTAACCCGCCGGAGAAACCGTTTCACCATCACCAGCTACTGACGATGATGGTTCTATGGCCAGGGCAAACTACATGATATGTTCCACTGTAATTGGTTAATATATTTTAAGTGGATTGTTGAGGCAACTAAGTTGTAAAACATACAAGTATGGAGTTACATTATTACTGTCATCACCACTTTGTCCTGGGATCTCACTGCCTCTCAAGGCATCATCATCTTACATCATCACCTGGGATAACCGTCCCTTATCTCATCAACAGAGGGTAACACCTCACTAGGCAATTTGCCTTCATCAGGTTCTCTGACCTATCTCATCATTAGCAAGGAATATCATGATGTAGTGTCATTAAAACACGTAAACCTCAAAGCTCTTACCTGGCTATGAATTCATATTATACACATGCATGGTTAGTATGCACATCAAGAGAGATAACTTAAAACCACTAGATATAGATCTTACTGATTATCATGTTATTAGGGTTTGCAGATACACATGTTAAGATCATAATCATATGAGGCATATATTATATTATTGTTACCAGATCATGAGCATCCACTTATGCTTTTTATCTTAATTGACATTATCATTAAGCATCGAACATACCATTGGTTTACAAACCATCATCCATATCCCATCATCAACAAAGATGTGGTTACTTGATAAAGGACCATTAGCTAGGGTTTCCGGGTTAGACACACCCTCACCACAAGTGCCCGCTACCCTCACTAGAAGTGTGATGGGTAGGGAAACCCTCACTAAAGCCTGTCGGCCCAGGCACTTAGCCACATATCGGCCAACCCAAAGGCAAGGCATATCGAGAAATAAGACTCCAAGTTTGCCGTGCAACTAGAGAGTAAGGGTGCTATCGTGCAGCTGGGCTAAGGGGCATATCGTGCACCCAAGGGCAAGGTGTGATGGCCAACTATGTGTATCGGGCAAGCTCAAATGGCTAGCTAGGATTAGGGTTTGGGTTGTGTCGGGCAACCGTTACCACCCTGTCGGCTAAGATTGTGTCACCCAAGGCCAGCACCATATCGCCCATCAAGATACACATCAACAACTGATACAAGGGCGCCACAAGGAAGCCTATTGCCCAACAAGAGCAAGCACAACCTATCAGCCATCACAAAGGCAAGACCAAGGTTCTCCATACAACAATGTATCTGGTAGCACCTAACTTGTATATCATCCAAGCTCATCAAATAGAGATATCCACTAGGCACCAAATCGGCCAAGGGTACAACATCATCTAGGCAAAGGAACCATCTAGGTCAAGGCATATCGCCCAAGCTCACCATCAAGATCAAGAAAGCCCTATCGGGCACAAAGCCAACCGAACTCAACATGACATATCGGCCAAGAACAAACCCTAAACAAGGGGAGTGTCGGGTAACCTTATCTCAAGGATGTATCGTGTAAGGCACAAAGCTCATCTCGACTTGGTCATCATCAACCTCAAAAGCACCATCATCAAAACCTAAAAGATCAAGAGAATTGGCTCACCTCTCAACAACTAAGAGAGAGGGGTTTTGCACAACCTCCATCACTAATAGGGTAACATGATAGATCATCACCATATCGATCAAGCTCTCAACCTCTACTAGGTCAATATCCAACCAAGGATCACCTCTCAAATCCACGGTGAGAGAAGAGTGTTGCCCAAGAAACTAGAGTATAGACTCACCTCTCAACAACCAAGTGAGAGGGGTGTTGCCTATATCACTAGAGACGAACTCACTTCTCAAGACCAAAAGGAGAGAAATGGGTTTTGCCCAAGAACTCTATACATAGGGTTCGGCCACTAAGATCAAAAGAACGTCTAACACATATCCATTATAACAACAAGATCAAAGATACAACAAAGCAAGAGGTATATACAACAAGGTACAATTTTCGATCAAGGTAAAACATAACATGCAATAAGAAAAGGAAGTAATATAGCTAAGGTTAGGAGTTATGTAACCCGCCTTAAGCAAGATCCAAGCTCCTAGAACCAAGCTCCCAAGCTCCAAGCACCACCTTCGGCCACCTCTAGAAGGAAAGCAAAGCTTGTAACCACCATGGATGAAGATCAAGCAAGAAAGGAGAAGAAGAAGGTGCTAAGGAAAGAGGGGCGATGCTCACCACAAGAAGAAGAACAAGACACTCTAGGGTTCAGCCACCACTAGAGGAAGAAGAAGACTTTCAAGGAGAAGGATCGACCACCAAGCTAGCTCCTCCAAGTGTATCGTGCACCAAGGTTGCAATGGAGAGGTGTCGTTCAGCAAGGAAGAGGGAAACTAAGGAACCAAAGGGATCCTTAGCAAGAGAAAGGAGATACATATATAGAAGAGGGTGGAGGAGAAAACAAGGCAAGGCGTCACCCACTTAGGGACACTTGTCCATGGGCAATGCCACCTCCTTATCTCGCCCCATACACATGTATAGGGAAATTGCCACATGCAAGCTTCATGCACCAAGTGTCCACTAGAGTGGTGAGTTTGGTGACACAAACAAAGCCAAAAGTCAAAGATGGTCAAAGGCCGACACACCTCACTCCCTTTCCCAACACAACCCCATGGGCGACACACCTATGGCCGACACAAAGTTCTCTTGCCCGATATAGGGTCCAACAAGGCAAAGTAAGGCCCAAACAGAGCAAAACAAGGCCCAACAGAGCTCAACAAAGCCCAAGGCAACCCAAGTAATGAGCCCAACCCTTCCTCTCAACTCTAAAGGAAGCAAGGAGAGAGAGAAACATCTCTCAAGGTGACAAAATTGCTCATCAACCCTAAACTTATGTTATTTGCAAGTAGTACCTCCAACTCTCAACAAAGTAATGCAAACCCTAATTACCACTAAAGGTGTTTAGCAAGCAACTAAACAAAAGGTTTAGGCAAAGCAAACAGGATAAGCCCGAAACAAAGGTTAGGGTCCGTATATGATCAATCCACAAGCACACATCGACGATTAACAACAAAATGAAAAGTTATATACAAGCCTTGGAATATTTTGTAAAAGGACATGTAAGCATGGGTAGCGGGGCTAGTCCTGACACCCCAGTGAAAGGAAACTACTCACTCATGATGAGAGAAATAAGAAAAACAAGAGAGAATGAGCATGGTGAAGAAGATGATCGTAGCTCAGTGGGGGAAACGGTCTTCTACTCAACATCGGGGCGGATCTGGACGATGAGAAAAGAACACCACAACAGACGGGGTAGATCTTCTCTCTCTACCTTCTCTTTCTTCTCTTAGTAGGAGCAGCTATTCACGGACGTGATGGCGGTGTAGGAATGACGTAGATGCAACAGATCTAGATCCAAATCTAGATCTAGATCTAGATCTGGATGGAGTGGCTTACAGATCTGAGTTTCCACTTTAGGTCTGGGTGAATGGGGCACAAGACCACCACAGAGGCAGGCTCTCGGCTGTGGAGATCGTCTCCTTAGGCTCAAGACAGACCTGTAGCCTAACGATGTCTGTAGAGGATTCAAACAGCTGGGGGTTGCATTCTATTTATAGGCAGCCATCCACAGACCTACAATCATGACCTCGACTATCTACAGCAGGTCACAATTTTCTTTTCTCTAGTCACGGTTCTTCTATTGGTCGTGATCTACTTACTCTTGGATTGGTTGCGATGTTCAACTTTCACATTGATCACATCTCCTTCATGCAGATCGTGGGCAGAGAGGATTGAGGAGGTCGCGGTATTTTGTGGGGAGGTCGCGATCTGTTGGATGGGGAGATCACGGTGTTGTGTTGGTGGGTCGCGATTGTGAAGACAAAACCACAGGTGGAGGCACGTTCATGATCTTGAGATAGGTTGTGGTCATGGTAGGTGGGATCCCAGGTCGCGATTATTAGAAACCGCGGTCGCAGTTGGTAGCTATGCAGAACTGTGGGCAAGTGGCAAGGTGCATCGATCCAGGGAAGAGAGGAGATGATCGCGGGCATGATGCTGCTGTGAGGATTGGCCGCAGTGTTGTGGAAGGTGGATGTCACGGTTATTAGAGATCGTGACCAAGTGTTGGTGAAGCAGATTGCTGTTTAGGGTTGATCGCGATCCTGAGAGAGTAGCAGGTCGCAAAGAGCAGAGGTTGGTAGATCGCGATAGGGTGTGGAGATGAAGAGGATGGGCTGTGTTCGTGATCCTGTGGTCGTTGGTGGAGGCAGCGTGATCGCGTTCTTAAGTAGTGATGATCACGATTGCGAAGGTACATGCACTGCTAGAGGAAGCAGTCGCGATCTCAGAATCGCGGTCGTGATCTTGGTAAGTAGGCAGTAGATAGAAGGAAGGAACCGCAGGTTGCAGTCTGGGTGGGTCATAATTATTGGGATGAAGCGGCGACCTGGTTGCGGTTATGGATGACCTTGAGTCAAGGCTTGCTGCCAGCGGGAGTCATGGTTGGGCGGCGACGTGAAGAGAGGCGATGGCATGAGTTCCGGCTACTGTAGTCAGTGGATGTGGATGCGTAGAGGGGAATGCTAGGGCATATTAGCAAAGGGTGAAGGAAAGTAGTGGAGGAAGAAGAAGGCAATCACGGTGTTGGGATAAAAGGAAACCATGACCGTGGTTATAGGGAAGAGAAGCAAACCACTATTGTGGTGTAGAGGGTCAGGTAGCAGTCGTGTAGGGTTTGGGGACAGTTGGATGAGTGGAGGGAAAGGTGAAGAGGGGAGAGGGATGTGAGCTGTGGAGATGGGTTGTGGTGCTCATGGGCCCAAGTTCCCAATAAAATCTTCAAAGAGGTGCAAAAATTCGATTAGAAATATGGATAAAACAAACAAAATTAGGAAAAATTCAATTAGGCTAAGTAAACGTGTGTATTAGAGTTTGAGGCAATAAAAGCGTAAATTGGTGCAAAATTGGGCCTGAGATGGAGACTCAGACTATGATGAACGTGCATTCATCAAAATACCCTAAACTTAAATGTTTCTCATCCTCGAGTAACACAAAATCTAAGACAGTTGCCAACGAATACTTTCTCTCGTGTGATTGCCTCATCTTCACATCACAATTGTTTCTCCTCTACTCTTTATGACTAAGCATCTCAACATCCTGAGACCACTGAACACATCTTACAATATCTTCATTCCTGAGTTTGTTTTCCAACATCACTTCCTCCCTACCTTTTCCAACATCAAGTATGTCTAAGAGTTTCATAAGAGTCCAGAGACACCCGTTGAACAACAAGTGTGCACCTGATCTGACATCGGTGTTTTTTAGGATAAGGGAGGCATTCGTTGTACCAGTAGGTGGAAATGGGAGTGAAGGGTGGTATGGAAGGAAGAAATAAATCTCTCCTCTATTCGACTCAAGATTTTTATTATATGTTTTCAATTTCATTGATTGTGTTTTTTTTGTCTGAATCTCTCCTCTATTTGACTCGAGATTGCATTTTTGTGTGTGCACATTGGCATCTTTTCTTGGTGGTATGCCCCTATTACATAGCGAGGGGTATGGAAGAAGCGAATAAAGAGGGAGGAGATGTGCCATCCTGAATTAGGGTTTGGCACTATTATGGCTATTTTTGTTTCTTTTGGATGGACAGAGGGGTAAGAAGATGATAGAAGAAGTGTAGAAGAGAGTTCAGATCAGAATGCAACTTGATTTACAATTCAATGCACCGGGTTGATCTCCTTATCATACTCTGCTAAAATAATGACTTGATGTGGATCCAATGGAGATTCCATGCTATTGTTCCACTAGTCAATTAGGAAGCACAATGTGTTTGATCCCCCTCAGTTTGAAAGATACTTGCCATTTTTACTGATCATGATGTTGGGATTCATAAGCTTCACACGGTGATTTCTAACCATTAGCTAGTTTCAAAAATTACCCCCCTTGAGGTGTTGCTTCGAATAAGGGGGTATAATGATTCAAAATTGCATGGAAAAATGGGATAGCCGGCTAGGTAATGTCTTTGATTGAAACAAAAGCGTCAAAACTTCATCAAGTTTCTATACAAACTACAATGAAAACTTCAAAAGTTTGAAAAAATTTCTCAAATTTGCAACAATGAAATCTTAAGTCTAAAATGGATGGGAGAGGGTGGAAAGTAAAGTGCGTACCACCCACCCTCCACCCTGAACTTAGAATTTTGCTCGTCCTGAGCAAATTCTAAATCTGAGATGATGGGGAAAAATTGTGTTAGTTGGTCCACCAGATGTGGTTGCATTCCTTTCAGCAATGCGTCCTCCATCTAAAATCTCAAATATGGGAACTATCAGAACTTAAGACTGCATCTTGCGATGCATCGTCTACCAAGTGCAAAATTTCCTAAAAAGTAAAAATAGAATTAAGGAAAAATTCTAATTCAAAATTAAAAGTAGAAACAAAATTATTGATCGGGTTGCCTCCTGATAAGCGCTTTTATTTTACATCGATGGCTCGACGTGATTTCTTTAGTTTTCTGGTAGATATGTCGGTTTGGACAGATTCATCAATTCATCAGTTCTAGTATCAGCTGTGGTGAAATATCTCTTCAAGCGTTGGCCATTTGCCACAAAATCGCCTGACTTCTCACTCCATAAAGTAAATGCACCATGTGGATAGATGCTCTTGACAATGTATGGCCCAGACCATCAAGAACGAAGTTTCCCTGGGAATAAATTCAATCTTGAGTTGAACAGTAGAACTTGGTCTCCCACTTTAATGTCCTTTCTTTTCAGGTGACCATCGTGCCAAAGCTTGGTGCGTTCTTTGTAGATTCATGCATTCTCATAAGCTATCATCATGAGTTCATCTAGCTCCTGAAGTTGTAGAATCCTGGCTTGGCCAGCTTTCTTCATGTCAAAATTTAGTTGTTTGATTGCCCACCATACTTTTTGTTTGAGTTCAACAGGCAGGTTACATAATTTTCCATATAATAATCTAAATGGTGTTGTTCCAAGAGGAGTCTTGAAAGCAGTTCGGTAGGCCCACAAGGCGTCATTGATTTTTATTGACCAATCTTTTTGATTTCGGCCTACTGTCTTTTCCAAGATAGCTTTGAGTTTATGATTTGAAACCTCTACTTGCCCACTTGTTTGTGGGTGGTAGGGAGAAGCTACCTTGTGTGTTACACCATATTTTCTTGACAACACTTCAAAGCTTCTTTCCAGAAAATGAGAACCTCCATCAGAGATCACAATGTGTGAAACTCCAAAATGGGGAAATATAATATCTTTGAACATCTTGATAATAGGTTTGGAATCGCTAGTTATGGTTGTTATGGCCTCTACCCATTTAGGTGCCAATCCAACACAAGTCCTTTATTTGATTTATTTCATTTTATTTTTTTTTCTTCTGAATATTCAATTCATATTGACAATGATGTATTGAACAAATATAATTTGATCATGGATAATCTATAGATTGATTTATGTACCATATTGGATTCATTGATTTTTTCCTTCAAAGAAGCGATGGATTTGCCGGATTCACTATCGTACAAGAAGAAGTCTTTTTTTCTTAATTATTAAGAAATTTTTAAGACATAATCCACCGCAACTAGGATGTAGGAAAATCCATGTGAGGATGGAAACGGACCCATGTAGTCCACTCCCCAAACATCAAAAATCTCAACTTCTTGCCATAGCTTAAGTGGAATTTCATCTCTTTTCATAATGTTACCCACTCTCTAACACTTGCTACATGATAGAACAAAATTTTATGCATCTCTGGATATGGTTGGCGAAAAGAAACCGCATTGTAAAACTTTCAAAGCAATTTTCTTAGAACTCATATGGCCTCCAACTAGGCCCGAGTGGCATTGCTCTAAAATAAGATGAGTTTCTTCCTCAGCTATACAACACCTGTAGAGACCATCAACATAGAGCTTGAAGAGGTATGGCTCATCCCAGTGATATTGCCTCACCTCATGCATGAATTTCTTCAATGCATTGCTAGTACATTCGGGGTGGATGACACCAGTGGCAAGGTAGTTCACGTAGTCTGAGTACCAAGGAGTAGCTTCTGAGACTCTCATGAGCTGTTCATCTGGAAGAGAGTCATTAATTGGGATCTTCTCAGTTTCTAGAGTCTGGATACAACTTAAGTGGTCTGCTACAACATTTTTTGTACCTCTCTTATCTCTAATCTCAAGATCAAATTCTTGCAATAGGAGAATCCATCTTATTAGCCTTGGTTTTGCTTCTTTCTTTTTTAGGAGGTAACAGATAGCAGCATGATCCGTGTAGACAATGACCTTCGAACCAATGAGATAGGATCTAAACTTGCCAAAGGCATACATGACTACTAGGAGTTCCTTCTCAGTAGTTGCGTAGTTCCTTTGAGCTTCGTCAAGGGTCTTAGATGCATAATAGATGACATGATGTTTCTTCTCTATACATTGGCCCAGAATGGATCCCACATCATAATCACTGGCATCACACATAATTTCAAATGGGTGATCTCAATCTAGAGCATGGATGATGGGCGTTGTTGTAAGAGCATGCTTCAGGTTGTCAAAGATTTTGATGCATTCTTCATCAAAATGGAAATCAACATCCTTTAGCAACAAGTTTGTCATGGGCTTGGTTATCTTGGAGAAATCCTTTATGAACCTTTGATAAAAGCCTACATGGCCCAAAAATGCGTGGACCTCTCTTACATTGGTTGGGATAACGAGTTTAGAAATTACTTTAATTTTTGCCTTGTCTACTTCAATTTTTCGATTACTACCCCTATGGCGAAGTACAATACCTTCTTTTACCATAAAGTGACATTTCTCCCAATTCAGCATTAGATGTGCTTCTTCACATCATCTGAGGACGAGGGAGAGGTGCTTTAGACATGAATCATATGAATCTCCATATACCGAGAAATCATACATAAAAACTTCCATAATAATTTCGATAAGACCAGAAAATATGGTTGCCATGCAGCATTGGAAGGTTGTGGGTGCATTGCAAATCCCAAATGGCATCCTTCTAAATGTGTATGTTCTAAAGGGGCAAGTAAAAGTAGTTTACTCTTGGTCATCTGGATGTATAGGAATTTGATAGAATCCAGAGTAACCATCGAGATAGCAAAAATATTCCTGGTGAGCCAATCGCTCTAAGACTTGATCTAGAAAAGGCATCAGGAAGTGATCCTTACGGGTTGCCTTGTTCAATTTCCTGTAATCAATACACATCCTCCACCCAGTAACTGTTCGAGTAGGGATGAGTTCATTATCTTCATTTTGTATTACAGTAGTGCCACCTTTCTTTGGAACAACATGTACAGGACTCACCCATGGTGAGTCAGATATAGGATAGATGATTCTGGTAGTGAGCAACTTAATGACTTTGCGGCAGACTACTTCCTTCATATTAGGATTCAACTTACGTTTATGTTCAACAGTCGGCTTGTGGTCTTCCATCATAGGAATATATGCACACGAAGCGCTTGAATGACCCCAGTGAGATCACTCATCTTATAGCCGATGACTTTCCTTCTTTCTTTTAATTCTTTCAGGATTTTAACTTCTTGTTCGGTCGTTAGATCAAAATTTATAATAACTAGACAAACCTTAAGATCATCCAAAAACACGTACTTTAGTCCCTCAGGCAGGGGCTTCATTTCAGGGGCTTCTGGCTTCTCGCACGGATCTTCACTTGCATTCACAACCTTGAGTTCCTCGAATTTGGCTTCCGGATCTTCTTCGATAGTGTTGAGGTGAAGAACGCAATCCTTAACTTGTTCGTTGATGGAATCATTGGCAGACGAGTTTGTTAGAGCCACTTATAAAGGATTGTCTTGTTCATACTCCTCTTGTGTCAGGAGTGACATTTGCTCAATGCAATCAATCAAATAGACTTCTTCTTGCATGCTTAGTCTTAACATGCTTTCAAAAACTTTGAACTCGAGGGTTTCTTTACCTAGTCTGAGGAGCAAGGTTCCTACTTTCACATCAATCAAATCTCTTGTAGTGGCGAGGAATGGATGACCAAAGATAAGAGGGTATCTGGCGTCTTCTTTTATGTCCATGATTACAAAACCACATGGGACATAAGAGTCTTTTCCAACCTTGACTGGGACATCTTCAATTATTCCCAAGGGAAGAGTCATGGAATTGTCTGCAAGATGTATGGTCATGCCAGTTGGAAGCATTTTTGCAAACCCTAGCCTCTTGCAAAGTCTAAGTGGCATGATAGAGATGCTAGCACCAAGATCGGCCAATCCCTTCTTACATGAAGAGTCACCAATATGACATGAAATCCCAAAGGATCCTGGGTCTTTCTGCTTCTTGGGCATCTTGCTCTGAATGATATCAGAAGTGGTTGTCGCTAACTAAATTGTCTCGTATTCTTCAATTTTATATTTCCTTGTGAGAAGTGACTTCAAGTACTTCGTCCAGGCTGGCACCTCAACCAGCGCATCTAGGAAGGGTATATCAACATGAAGCTTCTTCATAGCTTCCTTGAACTTGTTGAATAAATTATTGAGCTTTGTTTGCTTTAAACAAGCAGGGAAAGGAGGACGAGGCTTGTATATTGGCACATTCGGCTCAGGTATGTCTTCTGCCTATGTAGCAATTGGTTCCTCCAATCTTGCTTTGTTTGTCTTATCAGCGGTTGGTGGTTCCTTCGGTTGAGACTCACGTACTGTAGAGTCTTGGACATTTACAAAGTCATCATCGTATGTCACTACTATTGGTATCTTGGCAGGGGGGTCAGAGTAGTCTTTCTCAGACCTGGTGGTAACAGCCTTCAGTTGTTCAGGATGATTACGATTGTTCTCTGGTTGGCCAACAAAGGCTCCAACAGGTGGTTTCATGCTAGCTGCAAGTTGAGCTAGTTGGGATTCAATAGCCTTCTGATGGGCTTGCTGGTTAGCTATCATAGTCTGTTGTGACTACAACATCTTCTCAATAGTTGAAAATTTGTCATCGAGAGAGATGGGACCAGCTTGTTTCCCTTTTTGTTGATTCTAGTAGGGGACTTGGTTGGGGTTATGGAATTGAGAATTGTTCGAAAAATTGTTGTAGTTTCTATTCTGGAAGTTACTCCTAAAGTTCCCTTGATTCTCAAAACTTTGTTGTTGGTTATACTGGAATCTGGGTGGGCCTCGTTGTTGATTATTTGAACCAAGTTTTCACGATTTTTTTGCTCCTTAAGGGTTTCCATACTGAAAACCTGGATGGTTTCTATTCTGATCTGGGTTATAATCTCCTTGCCTAGGGATGGTGTTGATGGCATTCAAATTTTCCATCTGACTGTTATCTCCTTGGGCACAAGTATTGCTCAAAACAACATCATAGAGAATGTTCCAGGCTAGAGGAGAATGATCAGTTCCTTTACATGCTTCACAAAACAATGAAGCTGACTTGACTTGTTCTTATTGTCGAGGGGGTGAACGTCTTCTTTCATAGGCGGTAAAAGATGATTCAAGTTGGTCTTGCTTGGCAACTAGAAGGTTTAGAGACTCAGCAATAGACTTGTACTCAGGAGTAGCTTCTGCCATATCAACCTTCAACACTCCTTTACTTACGGGTCTCCCCCAGTTGGCTTAGTTTTCAAATCCAAGGGTGACAACTTTCCATGCGCTATCATAATTTTGACGCATGATGTTTTCTCCAGATGAGGAGTCTAAAAATTTCTTAATGTCATCATCCACACCCCTATAAAAGATTTCAATGAGTTGATTCTTAGGAATGCCATGATGTGGACACTTGCGTAGGAGCTCTTTATATCTTTCCCATCCTTCTATAAGGGTTTCACTAGGGACCTGAGTGAATTATGTTATTCGGCCCCTGATTTCATAGGTGAGAGAAGGAGGATACAACTTTTCTAAAAAAATGTTTTGAAGTTGTTCCCAAGTAGTAATGGGTTCACATTGCAAGGAGTTATACCAACTCATGGCTCTATCGGCGAGAGAATATTTAAAGAGACAGAGTTTGATGACATCATTGGAGACTCCGTTTTGCTTTGTCATAGCACATATATCTATAAATGTAACACCCCAATCTTATTATATTCTCTGCATTCTCTTTTCTAATTAAACAATAGTTGAGGACTTAATTGCAATTTTCCCATGTTAGTTTTGGAAAATCATTTTATTATGCTCAATTGCTCTCTTACCCTTGTTTTATTTAAAGAAAATGTTTTCATGTATATCTATGCCCTTTTGTTTAAGAAAATGAGGATAAATGTTTTATGTCCAATTTTCTCTCTCTTATGATAATTAGTGATTTACATGTTTAATTTCTTATTTAATGGCCTCCATCTAGTTAATTGAGAAGAAATAATATTTAGGGCACGTTTTTATGTTTTTCAATTCTTATTTGAAGAATTAATGACTTTATATGCACTATTTATATTCATTTAAGTGCACATGATGACTTTTGCTACATTAGGCCTAAAACGTGTACAAGCATCAAATCCAATTGAATGGGAATGTTCTAGACCCTCTCATGTACCTATGGTTCAAATTTGAACCCATTATGACCATGTTTGACCTCCCAATTAAATTGGGGAAGATTTGAATGTTGTTTGACCTAGGATTTAATCCAATTTCAATTGATTGCTTTGATTTTTCCTAATGTCCCGCATTTACATTGTGTCACGTGTTACTTTTCCTTTTCTGTTTGGCGCGTGTAACAACAGCCGTTGGATCAGGATCCAATGACGCTCGCCTTTTCTTCTTCCTCCATTTTTCTCGCAAGTTATGGCCATTTCACAGGCCGTTTTCCCCCAACGTCTTTCTCACTCCACAGTCCACCGTTTCACTTGAATTCTTCTCCAATGCCTTCACCTCGCTCTCCCAAATCCATCGAACCCTAACTCGCATCCTCTCGCTCTCTGTCGGGCAAACACCTAATATAGGGCTTGGACCCCCTCGCTGCACGGGCACCCAACCGCCACCACAGAGCCTATACCTTCGCCTTTTTGCAGCCAGAAGCATCGCTGGTCCCCGAGCAGCTCTTCCCCGACCTCAATTTCTCCTCTGGATCCCCGAGGCTCCCCAACCTACTCGCTTTTGGTTCCCGGTGATCTCTTCAAGCCTGATCGAGCTCCAGAGCTTCCCTTCTCAAATTGAGGACGCGGTGAGCATGCCTGAACCTTTGGACAACTTCTCCCATTTTTCGTTTACCCTGCGAGTGGCCCAAACGCCATGCCCTTTAGACCAACGACGTCCCTCACTGGTGACCCAGCATTTCACCCCTTTGATGCCTCTCTGACCTAATGGGCCATGCCGCGGCCTTCGCCCGTCCATCACGAATGTTTTCGACTCGAATATGTGGATTTCCACTTCGAAACCAGTGATTTCCAGTACCCGCGATCCTCCCCTATTTCTCTCCTTGCGGCAGAGCATTCCTAGAGCTCCTGGCCACTGCGAGACTCCAATTTTGGATCGTCGAGTTCGCAGGGCAATGAGGGTGGCCGCTGTGCTCTTGGCTTCCCCTATAGGGTGCTACTTCACGATCCCGATCACAGGGATCATGTATCGGCTTCTATCCTACGCCATGGCTCGAAGGGGAAGATCCCAGGTCTTCGAATGACCAAAGGAACCTTTCCTTGTTTGATAGGACAATTAACCCTATGAGGGCATTTTCGGGTTTTCACCTGTCCTTCCCTCCTTGATCGCAAGTGCTCAGTGCCGAGCCAAAGGGAAGCATGTGACTGGACCACCTCAGCGTGGGCCCGAGTCTAGTCAGCACTGACTCAAACGCCACTTGGCTTTTTAGTTAATTTCCTATTGGATGATTCTTCAAAAATTCATATTAAATCGCTTGGTTATCACAAAAATATGCAAAAATATGTTTTGGAAAGGATTTTCAATGAGGAATCTGATATTGTGATTTTCATCGACTGATTTCTCCGTTTTCACATCTCTATTTATATATGAACGAATTAGGGTTTAATGATGTATGATAAAGGACAATTATGTAAATTTCAGGTGATTAAAAGGTTCCAACCAGTCAAACCAGGTTTGACTTAGGTGATTTAGCTCAAGGTTAGTGGGCCATGCCCTTGGCATAGTAAATTTGATTTATTGAATGTTTTTGATATGTTTATGCACTTTATGTTAAAATCATGATAAATGCATGTATCCCTTCAAGTATATGATTATTGAATGATTGTTTGCTATAATGTAAGTCTAAGTATAGAAACCACATTTATGTTATGAATTATGGTTAAGGAACATGAAATCAAGATTTAGAGGGAAGAAAGTTCCCATTCATGCTTAAGAGGGAGAAATCCCATTATGGTTCAAGAGGGAGAAATCCCAAATAAGATCAAGTTTAGGATATTAAGAAGATAAGCTAAGTTTAAGAAAGATCATGATTAATAGAAATTGATTTAGATTTATATGCACCTTGTTATGGGCTTTCTGAGCATTATGGGCTTTCTGAGCAATTATGGGCTTTCCGAGCATTATGGGCTCTTTATGGGGCATTAAGAGAGG
The DNA here is from genome assembly GCA_963693085.1 of Alisma plantago-aquatica. Taxonomy (NCBI): domain Eukaryota; kingdom Viridiplantae; phylum Streptophyta; class Magnoliopsida; order Alismatales; family Alismataceae; genus Alisma; species Alisma plantago-aquatica. Next base: position 106,624,091 of record OY856415.1, on the reverse strand, counting down.
AGCATATTCTTCTAGTCAATTTCTTTATGTAAAATACATCAAGAAACGATTAATGTGAATGCATGTTCATGATTATGTTAAGTCACCTGTACATTTTATTTTGATGTCTTATAACATGCCAATGTCGCTTACTTACTATGTTTGTTTTCCTTTGCATGGTTGGGGACGTGATGTCTGCAGGAGTTGGAGCTAAAGAGAAGGAATCATCTTGAGAACACAAAGACCCAAAGATCTAAGAAGTTGTTTCCTGGTGGGACATCCATCTATGGAGATCCTATCTTTTTCATGATTATCTAGTTTATGTTTAGTATACCTATAGAAGCATGACGTAGTTATCTTTCCAAGAAGAACTCTATGTATGAATCTATGTTTCTATGAATGCCAAGTGTTATTTGTTTCTTGATATGAGATCATGTATGTGACACTCCCTCCCTAATATGCCAAGTACCCCACATTATGGATAATGTTGGGGATTAGGCTGTGCTTCCGCTGGTTACGTATGAAACCCTAGGGAGGGGTGTTACATTAATGGTATCAGAGCAAGGAATAGATGGCCACTAAGGAAACACTAGAGATTCATATTATGTTCTAATATCATGTTCTAAAATCCAACTAAAGTTGTGGGCCCCCTATACAAGCATTAGGCACACAGAGGCATCACCATGGACTAGATGGCTAGGAATCCCATTATATTTCCAGTTTGGGAGTCAACCGCTAATCAACATTCAAATCCTACATATTGAAGTTCTCACAACATAGGAACAAACAAGATAAATGCAAGTAGGTGATCAATCCATAAGCACACATCGACGATTAACAATGAAATGAAAAGTTATATACAAGCCTTGGAATGTTTAATAAAAGGACATGTAAGCATGGGCAGCGGGGCTAGTCCCCGCACCCCAGTGAAAGGAAACTGCTCACTCATGAAGAGAGAAATAAGAAAAAATAAGAGAGAGAGAGAGGATTCTTCCATGAGCATGGTGAAGAAGATGATCGCAGCTCAGTGGAGAAATGGTCTTCTACTCAACTTCGGGGCGGATTTGGATGAGGAGGGAAGAACACCACAACAGATGAGGCAGATCTTCTCTCTCCAACTTCTCTTTCTTCTCATAGTCCTTGCTTGCAACAGGAGGAGTAGCTCACAGACGTGATGGCGGCGTAGGAACGGCATAGATGCAACAGATCTAGATCTAGATCTAGATCTAGATCTAGATCTAGATGGAGTGGCTTGCAGATCTGAGTTTCCACTTCATGTCTAGGTGAACGGGGAGCAAGACCACCATGGATGTAGGCTCTCGGCTGTGGAGATCATCTCCTTAGGCTCAAGATAGACCTATAGCCTAACGACATCCAGAGAGGATTCAAACGACTAGGGATTGTGTTCTATTTATAGGCAGGCAGGCACCAACTTACAATCACGACCTCGAATATCTATAGTAGGTCGTGGTTTTCTTTTCTCTGGTCACGGTTCTTCTATTGGTCGCGATCTACTTACTCTTGGCTTGGTCGTGATGTTCAACTTTCACACTGATTGTGGTTCCTTCATGCAGATCATGGGCAGAGAGGACTGAGGAGGTCACAGTAGTTTATGGGGAGGTCATGATCAGTTGGATGGGGAGATCACAGTGTTGTGTTGGTGGGTCGTGATTGTGAAGACAGAACCGCGGGCAGAGGCACAGTCGTGATCTTGAGATAGGCCATGGTCATGGTAGGTGGGAGCCCAGGTCGCGGTTACTGGAAACTGCGTTCGTAGTTTGTAGCTATGTAGAACTGTGGGCAAGTGGTAGGGTGCAACAGTCCAGGTAAGAGAGAAGATGATCGCAGGCACGGTGCTACTATGAGGATTGGTCACAGTGTTATGGAAGGTGGAGGTCGCATTTATGAGAGATCACGACCAAGTGTTGGTGAAGCAGATCGTTGTTTAGGGTTGATCGTGATCCTGAGAGAGTAGCAGGTCGCAAAGAGCGGAGGTTGGCAGATCGCGATCGGGTGTGGAGATGAAGAGGACGGGCTGTGGTCGCGATCCCATGGTCGTTGGTGGAGGCAGCGCGATCGCGGTCTTGAGTAGTGATGCTCGCAATTGCGAAGGCACATGCACTGCTAGAGGAAGCGGTCACGATCTCAGAATTGCGGTCGCAATCTTGGCGAGTAGGCAACAGGTATAAGGAACTGCGGGTCGTGGTCTGGGTGGGTCGTGATTATTGGGATGAAGTGGTAACCTGGTCTCGGTTATAGGATGACCTCGGGTCGAGGCTTGCTGCCAGTAGAAGTCGCGATTGGGCAGCAACTTGAAGAGAGGCGATAGCATGAGTTTCGACTGCTGCAGTCAGTGGATGTGGATGCATAGAGGGGAATGCTAGGGCATAGCAGCAAAGGGTGAAGGAAATCAGTGGAGGAAGAAAAAGGTGATCGCGGTGTTGGGAAAAAAGGAAACCGTGACCGCGGTTATAGGGAAGAGAAGCAAACCACGATTGTGGTGTAGAGGGTCAGGTCGCGGTCGTGTAGGGTTTGAGGATAGTTGGATGAGTGGAGGGAAAGGTGAAGCGGGGAGAGGGCCACAAGCTGTGGAGATGGGCCCTGGTGCTCGTGGGCCCAAGTGCACAATACAATCTGCAAAGAGGTGCAAAAATTCGATTAGAACCATGGATAAAACAAACAAAATTAGGAAAAATTCAATTAGGCTAAGTAAATGTGTGTATGAGAATTTAAGGCAATAAAAGCGTAAAATCAGTGCAAAACTGGGCCTGATATGGAGACTCAGACTATGATGGATGTGCATTCATCATATACATATTCTCATTATGTCCATGATCGATTGTTATTCTGAAAGGTTTATAGACCACAATAACACATAAGATCAAGGTGTGAGTTGGTTGATGACAAAATCTCATTAGTCATGATATGGAAATATCAAACCAATCACACAGGTACATGTTAGAGAACAATGAATCGGATAGAACCACCATGAGAATGACACATGTAAGCCATCATCATGGAATTCATAGTCAGCTCTCATAGTGATGGTGGTGGTTATCGTTCTTAGACCTAAAATCATTGTACTCATCACATGTCGTTGGTTACACTTTGACATCATCAAACACAGACCTAAAACATGGGTTGTTATAACGGTAATAATTGGGTGGCTTTGACACATGGGGATAGAGTGTGAATGATAGAAATGGGATTTGTCCCTTGTACAAGAGTTTGATGTTCTAGGCCTCTTGATTGGCAAGATTGAGAAATGCATGGCCATGCACATGTGAGTGAATATGTGATATTGATCTTACATATATCTCAGACAGTCTACTCTTAGTTCAAGGAACAAGATTGAATGATGAAGAGGATGACTACTCCATGCCTCGAGTTCAATATGAGCATTAGTGATAAAGGAACTATACAAACACTACAACACCATACATAGATTGTAGGTTGAAGTTGTTCCCCAACTTTCTATTTATTTGGGAAGAAACTATATGAGACTAGGCACCACTCGTTTCTTGTGATGTCATAAGTTGTTATGAACATTCACTGATAACGTAAAATGGGAGCTATAGGGTCACACACATAGATCTCAACCTAGAAGAGGAGTTTAATCTTGAATGATAGTTGAATTAAGTACTAAAGGGTTTAGGTATTTGATTCATGCAACATATAGACTGACTGCACTACCACACGCCCATCTCAAGTGTTGAGACGACCATCTAGAGTGCTAAATGGTTATCTCAAGTCTTTATACAAGCATCTAGTGAGTCAAGACTGATTCGAGTTGAAATCAACTAAAATATGAACTGATCCAACTGACTTGCTCGACTAGGGACACCAGACGACCATGTGGGTGGCCAAGATGACCATTTCACATGCACAAGATGTTTCAGTTGGGTTGGGGGAAGGTTATATATATTTCCAAGTTTGTTTCACTTGTACATTACATGTTGTGAAAGGAAATTAATGTCTAACATTAATGGGAATCGAACTACTAATTTTTTATGCAATTGAGAAAATGAGAAATGGTCATCTCACAGTATGACACGACTATCTTGCATGTCAGATGACCATTTAGTGTGTCAAACGGTCATTTCAGTGGTTGTAGGTTGTGAAAATTTGAGATCTTCCAGTCCCTTGAACTCCCGCATCAACTGGGAACTTGGGCCCAAACCTCACCTATAAATAGAGAGGTATTGGGGGTTCCCAGAACACAACACAGAACATTGAGAATCATTTGCTCTGACAAACTTCATCCTCTCTGGTTGTGGTAATAGAGAGAGCCCAAGAAAGTCAAACACGACAAGAGAGGGATAGCAAGGGAGAGAACAACTGAGTTCATTGTTGTAGGAGAGAAAGTTGGTGACTAGTGCACCAACGGGAGGGACATCTCCTCCTATCTATTCTAACAGGATGACAGGAGTTCTAGGCGGTCCATCTGGACTTCTCTACAGGAGGGAGGCAGTTGTCTGCTGCTAGGAGGACAACATCAACAACAGTCTATGACAAGCGATGTTGTTAAAGAAGATGACGTTTGTGGGTACAGACCAGGAGGTGAAACAGTCAGACGAGTCCTAGTGCAACTAGGATTTAGAGTTGTGCATCTACAACGATGAGGATTTTTGTCAGACTTGCTCTAAAACTAGATATATCCTCAAAACCATCCTTCATATATTAGAGTAATCGATGTGATCCATTTGTTATGGGGAATATGGTAGAAATTTTTTTGTTTCTGTTGGTTGTTCTGTAGCCATATTTCCCTATAGTGGTATCAGAACCAACGTCAATTTACTATATTATAGAATAATCAATATGATCGAGTTTGTTTTTTTCGTTCTATAATTACATGTGATGCAAAAAATATCTTGTCAAATCCAATACTATGATAATCTCAAACTAATATATATATATATATGATATATATTTGCAATTTACATGTGCCGTCCTAAAAGAGATTTTGAAGGAGGATGTGTAGCATGGTTATGGCCCATAACCCCTATATTTTTTGTGCATGTTGTGTGGTTGGTTTATTTATTTATCTCAATCGGTGCACTCAACCTCTATCTAATCTTCCCAATGTAAAGTTAATTCTTTCCTACCATTGCTCCCCACGAATGTAACTTGAGGTTTCTCAATAATTATGTAAAGGTAGAATAGTTTACTTTCCAGTTATGATGAAGATGAAGATGTCCTGAAGACGAGCCGACTGACTAAAGGACAATGGAGGACATGGTGGATAAGACAAATTGTTTGGTTTGTGGACCTGACTGATCTGCTGGATGAGTCAACAAATAGTGGAGTGATGGAACCAGATGATTGGTGATACGACCTAACAACTGACCAGGAGGTGAGCCGATTGGTTCAAAGGTTGAACTGATCAACCCAGATTGGCAAGCGTGGATCTTCATCAACAATAGGTTTTTGCATGTGATGTAGACCTAGATGACATAATTCCTTGTGGCTCTAAGGGATTACATTAGATTGGCCGTAACCATTGCTTTCATTTATTACATGTTTTTGTTGTGGGATATAGCATGTATATGATACATACTAAGCATGTGGTGATTGGTTAAAGTATATGTATTTATAGAAACTCCCTCAATTAAAATATTAAGTCTTATATGCTTTCCAAAAATGGGACACATGAAAAGTTTGATCGACCAAGTGTGGTACGCCATTTATCTCATGGAACTTTGATGGCAATGATGTAGGTGCCGTCAAAGCGAGGTACATTGTTATTGTGTAGATTTTTGGGTCAGGCTCAACTGGAGATTTTAGAGAATCTAAGCCCAAAAGCATGCAGATGATTATGGTAAGGAGTTGTGCATATCATCTACCCAAGAGTTTCATATGATGCAATTGGCATGATGGCCTCCCTAAATAGTCAAGTTGTTGGCGATCAGCCAAAGCTGACTCATTATTTGATGAAATATAGATCTTGACCTACTAGAATATTGCATGATGTAATATTTCAGATTGATATTGAGGGCTGTCAATTTGAATAAAATAGTTGGGGAGATAATTAAAGACCTAATTAATATCTTCACATTTTCAAATTTAAAAAGGTTTTTGACAAATGCAAATTTTCTCTTGTAGAATCAAATGGAGAACACATCCAAATTGTGATTGGTCCTAAAGAAGGAAAAACATGACGGGAGAAATTTCCATGATTGGTTTTGGACATTGAGAAAGGTTCTCAATGAAGAGTGCAAACTCTACATCCTTGATAAACCAGTGCCAAAAATACCTACATCCAAATTGTAGAATCAATGCACCTAGGGCACAAGTGGATGCTTGCAGGAAGCATGCCAATGATGCCTTAAAGATAAAGTACCTATGCTTGTTGCATGAACTATGAGTTGGATGAAAAATGTGAATTCATGAGTGTTCTTGAGATGGTAACACATCTTAATAAAGTGACACTTAGTCTTACAAAGCAAGAAAGGGAAGATATCCTGAAGGTGTTGCTTGAGTCTAAGCTGATAGAGGGAACCTCAATAGAAGAACATGAGCTAAATATGATTGGACATTTGTATCATCTTGAAGAACTAAGATTCACCTTGAGCCAAGAGTTGGCCACTGATATGATTCTAAAGACTATGCCAGAATCATATATCCACTTTATTGCATGTTATCAAGTAAATAATACAACTATATAGTTGTCAGATTTGCTTGCCATGCTGATTCATGTTGAAGCAAAATTTAAGAAGGACAAGTCCATGATGATGATCAGTAGAGCTGAGTCCAAGGATCAAAGAAATACCAAAAAAGAGCTATGAGGTCAAGCCTCAATCCACAACTTCAACACTCAAGATAAGGAGAAACAAAAGTATAAGAGGACGTCATCTTTTATACTTGAAAGCTTTCAAGAAGAAGAAGATGGGGATGGTGATCTCCACTTTAGGTACATACGTTATTGAGATAAATCTATCTACTTCATAATCATGGGTACTAGATACCAGATGTGGATCACAAAAATGTTCTCTTACATAGGATCTAAAAGGAAGTAGGCCTTTGGGAAAAGGTGAGGCGGAAGTGTGAGTTGCTAATGTCGCAAGAGTTGCGGCCTGCGTAGTTAGAACCTATAGTATATCTCTTCCCACAAGTCTTTTAATAGAGTTAAGGATCTTCTATTATGTACCTATTATAAATAGAAACATCATTTTTGTATCTTGTACGGACAAGGATGCCTTTGAATTCCATATTAAAAATCATCGGTGTTCTATTTCAAAGATGAGATCTTTTATGGCAGTGCCCCAATGTGCTATGGTCTTTACTTGTTAGATCTTAAGACAGATGTATATAAGGCTAATACCACAAGACTAAAACTCAACAACTCAAACAAACATACCTTTGGTATTTTCGTCTAGGGTACATAAATGAGAATTTATATCTATACTCCATAAAGATGGTTATCTAGACTCTTTTGATATGGAATCATTAGAGACATGTGAATCTTTTTTGGTTGGGTAAGATGTCTAAGACCCCTTTCATTGGAAACAATGATAGGGCTAGTAATCTATAAGGACTCATACATACTGATGTGTGTGGACCTTTTAGAACAAAAGCTAGAGGTGGGTATCAGTACTTTGTTACCTTTATTGATTACTTCATTAGGTATGGCTATGTTTATTTAATGAAACATAAGTCAAAACTCTTGAAAATTGAAGGATTTTATGCATGAAGTACATAACCAACTTGGTAAAAGTATTAAGGCACTTTGTTCTGATTCCAGTGGAGAATACTTAAACTAAGAGTTTTAGAACCTTCTTAGAGCCCATGGGATTGTATCCCAATGGACTCCACCTGGAATACCTTAGCATAATGGTGTGTCAGAAAGAAGGAATCACACATTACTGGATATGGTGTAATCGATGATGAGTTTAGCTGAGCTTCTGACTACCTTCTGGGGGTATTCTCTAGAAATTTCTGTGTTTACACTAAACTGAGTACCATCTAAATCGGTTCAAAAGACACCATATGATATATGGACTGGGAAGCATCCCAATATGTCTTTTATGAGGATTTGGGGATGTGAAGCTTATGTTACCAAGATGCTTCCTGAGAAGCTTGGTCCTAAATTTGATAAATGTTATTTTGTTGGATATCCTAAGGAGACTAAAGGATATCACTTTTGTTCCACATCTGACAACAAAGTGTTTGTTTCTAGAGATGTTTTATTCCTAGCAAAGTAATTTATTTCCAAAGGAATCAGTGGGATAAAAGTGGAACTCAAAGAGGTTTCATACTAACAAGAAAACATTGAACTAATAGATGTACAAGAGGAACATAGAGAATCACAAAGTGTTATGGAATCTCAAATTCCTCAACTGACACTGGAGCCTTGTAGATCTAATAGGACACTCCTTGAGCCTAAGAAATTTTGATATCTTGTAACTCAGGAAGGTAGTGAATTGGTCATAGATGATGAGCCAATGTCCTATAAAGATGCTATTGAGGGACCAAAATTTGAGAAATGGCTTGAGGCCATGAGATCTAAGATGGAATCCATGAATATCAACAAAGAATGGGCCTTGGTGGATCTACATGAAGGGGTAAAACCCATAGGGTGCATATGGGTCTTTAAGAAGAAGACTGACATGGATGGAAAAGTTCAAACTTATAAGGGTAGATTGGTTGCAAAGGCTTTCAGACAAGTTCAAGGTGTTGACTATGACAAAACCTTTTCTCTAGTGGGCATGGTTAAGTCCATCAGGATCATCCTTGCTATTTTAGCTTATCATGACTATGAGATTTAGTAGATGGATGTTAAAACTACATTCCTTAACTAGAATCTTCTTAAGGATTTGTATATGACACAGTATGAGGGTTTCATAAATCAAAAGGATGCAAATTAAGTCTGTAAGCAACAAAGGTCAATCTATGGATTGAAGCAAGCATCTTAGAGTTGGAATATTCATTTTGATGAGAAACTCAAAGGGTTTGGATTTATTCAAAATGAAGATGAACCTTGTGTGTACAAGAAGGTTATTGGGAGCATAGTGATATTCCTAGACGACATACTATTGATGGGGATGACATCCCTACTTTATAAAAGGTAAAGACATGGCTTGGAAATAAGTTCTCTATGAAAGACTTGGTAGAAGCATCCTACATTCAGTGGATAAAGATCTTTAGAGATAGATGCAAAAGGCTTCTTGGACAAAGTCAGAGCACAAACATTTATAAAGTGTTGAAGTGGTTCTGCATGGAGAACTCAAAGAGAGGAAACCTTCCTGCTCGTCATGGTATCCCCATCTCTAGAGCTCAATGTCCCACTTCTTATGAAGAAAGTGAACGCATGATATTGATTCTATATGCCTCAGCGACTGGTTCAATCATGTATGCAATGTTGTGTACCCATCCATATGTCTTGTATGCCTTGAGCATGATGAGAAGAAATTAGTCAGATCTACGTGATGCTCACTGGATAGCCTTGAAGAACATCCTCAAGTACTTGAGAAGGACTAAGGATAAGTTCTAAGTCTATGACAGAGAGGAAGAGTTGGTGGTAAAGGGTTACACTGATGCAAGCTTCCAGATTGATCAATATGATAATAAGTTGCAATCAAGATTCATATTCTGCCTCAACAATGGAGTTATAAGCTGGAAGAGCTCTGAGAAAGAGACAGTTGTCTATTCTACAGTAGAATCCAAGTATATTGATGCATCGAGTGCAGCAAAGGAGGCTGCATGGATCTAGAAGTTCATCACATAACTTGGGGTTGTTCCAAGCATCAGGGAGGCAATTGAGCTATATTGTGACAACAATGGAGATATTGTGCAAGCTAAGAAACCCAGATTGCATCAGTTCTCAAAGAATATACAAAGGCGGTTCCATCTCATAGGAGAGATCTTACAATGAGGATATGGATATTTGAAAAGTAGAAACTTATAATAATGTGTTAACCCCTTGACAAAGGCACTTTCACAGAAGAAGCATGACAGTCATGTTAGATCCCTTGGAATATGATTTGTACGTGATTGGCTCTAAGTGCAAGTGGGAGTATGTTAGTATGTATGCCCATAGAGCCAATCATGTGATTATTGTCAAGGTATAAGTGTAAAAAATTTGATTACTAATAAAGATTCCAATTTTTATGTTTAATTCAGTTATGAGATAATGATGTAACATTATATATGTCTAGAGAATAATATTACTCAATGACATATGTCTTCAAGTACGTGACTTGGAGGAATGAGATCGTATGGATATTATGAATACATATACATATTCTTATTATTTCCCTGATCGTTTGTTATTGTGGAAGGTTGATAGACAACAATAACACATATGATCAGAGATTGAGTTGGTTGATAATAAAATCTCATTACTAATGATATGGCAATATCAAACCAATCACATAGGTACATGTTAGAGAATAGTGTATCATACAGACCCACCATGAGATTGACACATGGAAGCCATCATCAAGGAAGTCAGAGTCATCTATCACAGTGACGGTGGTGGTTATGGTTCTTAGACACAAAATCATTGCACTCATTACATGTCGTTGGGTACACTTTGACATCATCAATCACATTCCTAAAACATGGGGTGTTATAACGGTGATGATTGGGTGACTTTAACACGTGGGGATAGAGTGTGAATGATAGAAATGGGAATTTTCCCTCATATAGGTGTTTGATGTTCTAGGCCTCTTGATTAGCAAGACTGAGAAATGCATGGCCATGCACATGTGAGTCAATATGTGATATTGAGCTTACATATATCTCAGACAGTCTGCTCTTGGTTCAAGGAACAAGATTGAATGATGAAGAGGATGATGGCTCCATGCCTCAAGTTCAATCTAAACATTAGTGACAAAGAAACTATACAAACACTACAACACCATACACAGATTGTAGGTTAAAGTTGTTCCTCAACTTTCCATTTACTTGGGTAGCACTAATGCGTGACTAGGCAGCACATATTGCTTGTGATGTCATAATTTGTTATAGACATTCACTACCAATGTAATATAGGACGTATAGGGTCACACACATAGGTGTTGACATAGAAGAGGAGTTTAATCTTGAATGACAAGTTAAATTAAGTACTAAAATGTTTAGATTATTGATTCACACAACATATAGGTAGATTACATTGCCAAACGCCCATCTCAAGTGTTGGGACGGTCGCCTGGAGTGCCAAATGATCGCCTTAAGTGTTGAGACAGACGTCTGGGGAGTCAGCCTAATTTGAGTCGGAATTTGTTAAAATATGAGCCAACCCAACTGACTGGCTCAACTCAGTTCACCAGATGACTATCTGGGTGAATGAGGTGGCTGTGTTGCATAGGTGAGATGTTTTGGTTTGCCTGAGGGAAGGTTCTAGATATTTGCAAGTTTGTTTCACTTGCACATTACTTGTTGTGCAAGGAAATTAATGTCTAACATTAACATAAATCAAATTGCCAATTTCGTATGTGATTGAGAAACTACAAAATGGCCGTCTCACAGTATGAGACAATTGTATCACTTTAACATCCCACTCTTATTATGCAAATTTTCAAACTATTTTATTCCTTGCATGCTCTTTTTCTAAATAAGATAATTGTTGAGGACCTTCATGTAAATTTCCCGTGTTAGTTTTACAATCCATTTTATTATGTTCAATATCTATCTTATCCATGATTTATTTAAAGAAAATCTTTTCATATATATCTATGCTCTTTTATTTAAGAAAATGAGAATAAATGATTATATGTCAAATTTTCTCTCTCATATGGTAATTAGTGATTTACATGTTTAATTGCTTGCTTAATGGCCTCCATCTTGTTAATTGAAAAGAAACAATGTTGAGTGCACATTTTCATATCTTGAAATTCTTATTTGATTAATTAATGGCTTTATTTACATTCATCATGGTCATTTAAGTGCACATAATGATTTTTGTTATTTTAGGGATAAAACATGTACAAGTAGTAAAACTAACTAAATGGGAATGTTCTAGACACTCTAATGCACCTTTGGTCAAAATTTAAACTCTTTTGACCCATGTTTGGACCCTCTAATCAATTAAAGAACATTTAAGTATAGTATGACCAAGATTTGAATGCAATTTCATCAATTGAATGGATATAACTCATAGTTTGCATTAATATGTTTGTCATGTGTTACTTTTGCATTAATTCTCACACGCGTACATAGCGACCGTTGGATCAAGATCCAATGGCGCGCCTGCCTTCTTCTTCCTCCGTTACTCTCACGAATAGAAGCTGTTTCACAGGACGTTTTTCACCGACCTCTTTCTCCCTCTTCTCGCATTTGTTTTGTGAGATCTCTTCTCCAGAGAGACTGCAAGGTCAATCCGCACCCAACGAGCCCTTGCTCGTGTGCTCTCGTGCCCTACATAATAAAAAAACCCAATATTGGGTATCACCTCCCCTCCGCCATTGATGCGCACACGGCCTCCTAGCTTCCTCCACTGCCACCTAAAAACTTCGAAGGCACCGCCGGTCCCTGGGAAACTCTTCCCCCTCCTCTAACGGCCTTAACCCCCTGGACCTATCCCTCCTTCTTCTCCGGCGACCCAAGCTTCACCCTGGTGCCCTATGCCATCTCAGATCAATTTCTCTTACAGTGAGCATCCTTTGAACCTAAGCTTCATTTTCACGCTCTCGGTTTTCCGTGAAGTCGCCCCAATCGACAGGCCCTGTAACAACCTTCAACCTTCACCTCAGGTTCTATTGCTCCGATGAGGTAGTGGTAATCTGACCTTGCTTTTCTCGTGCAATGTACCCTTCGGTTCTGACTTGGGTTCATGAGTATTCCTACATCATTTTGTTGACGTGTTCACCATCGTTTTCAGCTTTTGGTTTTGGGAACCACCCTCGACCATGGCGAGAGGTGCTCCTGAAGCTCCAGGTCATGAAACAGCCCAAATCAAGGCTTGTTGGCTTCATTTCCTTTAGACGAAGCGCATGCTCATCTCCGTCATCCTGATCAGTTTGCCCCGTGAAGATCATATGGGGAGGTCACCCCCTACTGCTCGTCGCATGCCATGGCTCCCAGGAACGAAGTCGGGTCATAAAAGGACCTAAGTGCCCCTGCGAGTTTAATCGCCTCATTAACATCGTATGGGAATTTTTGGGATTTCATGTCACATCTTGTTTCTTCATAATTGAGACGCAAATCCATCTTGGAGAGTTCTCATTGGGCCAGGAGGGCAGGGCTCGGGCCCAGTATCCGCAGAATTAAATTGTATTACCCACGGCTTCTTCTCGATTTATTATTGGTCTGTTCTTTGAAAATTCCTAGTAAATCGCATGTTTATCAGACAAATATCAAAAAATATGTTTTGGAAAGGATTTTTGATGAGGAATCTGATTTTGTGGTTTTTATCGACTGATTTTTCTGTTTGCACATCTCAATATTTATATGGACAAATTAGGGTTTAATGATATATGATGAAGGATAATTATGTTATTTTCAGGTGTTTAAGGGAACCCAATCAGTCAAACCAAGTTTGACTTAGGTGATTTAGCTCATGGTAAGCGAGCCATGCCCTTGGCATAGATAACATTTGGTTTATTGAATGTTGATGAATATTGTTAAGCACTTTACGTTAAAGTCATGATAAATGCATGTTTTCTTTCAAGTATATGGTTATTGAATGATTGCTTACTATAATCTAAGTCTAAGTATAGAAACCACATTAATGTTATGAATTATGATCAAGATACATGAAACCAAACTTAAGAGGGAAGAGATTCCCATCCATGCTTCAGAGGGAGAAATCCCATTATGTTTCATGGGGAGAAATCCCAATTATGTTCAAGAGGGAGAAATCCCAATTAAGATCAAGTTTAAGTTATTAAGATATCATCAAGTCTAAGAAATATCATGCTTAATGGAAATTGATTTAGATTTATATGCACCTTGTTATGGGCTTTCAGCAATTATGGGCTTTATGAGCATTATGGGCTCCTTAAGGGGCATTACGAGAGGAGCATATACTTCTAGTCAAGTTCCTTATGTAAAAGATGTCAAGAAATGATTAATGTTAAATGTATGTCCATGCTTATGCCAATTCACCTTTATAGTTTATTTTTATGCTTTATAACATGCCAATGTCGCTTACTTACCATGTTTGTTTTTCCTTTGCATGGCTGGGGACGAGATGTCCGCAGACGTTGGAGCTAAAGAGAAGGAGACATCTTGAGGAGATTCCAAGGATCCAAGACCTTATAAGTTGTTTCCTGGTGGGATCCATTTATGGAGATCTTATCTTTCATATGTTATCTAGAATATGTGTAGCTTTAGAATCATGATGTAGTTTTCTTTCCAAGAACTAATACATGAATCTATGTTTAAAAAATGCCAAGTGTTATTTATTTCTTGATATGAGATCATACATGTGACAACCTTCCTTGAAATGCCAAGTACCCCACATTATGGATAATTTTGGGGATTATGTTGTGCTTCTGCTGGTTACGTATGAAACCCTAGGGAGGGGTGTTACATTAATGGTATCAGAGCAAGAAATAGATGGCCACTAAGGCAACAATAAGGATTCATGCAAGTCACCCGAGGATGAAGAAATAGAAGTAGAGAACATGATTATGTATTCTAGTATGTCTAGAGAACCCTAAAGATGACTAGAGCCCTCACGTAATTAGAGAAGTCCATGTTAGCATAATCATGTAGTTGAAACCAAACCCTAGATGATGACATGTTTCTCCTTGTCTCAATGGTAAGGGCCACCCAATTGAGATTTGAGGAAAATGTCATTTAATGTGACTTTTTATGTGTCTTACCTTATTAATTGTATGTGTATTATGGGACACATGTGCAAATAAGTTGGTGAGATGTAGCATAAAAAGATCCAACATTTCTAAATATGTGGTTGATCACCACATATAAAGAGATGAAGGATATATGACCTAAGGTTAGACATCTATGAAGATGTAGTCATGGTAAGTGCGAGATAGATTCTCTAAGTGTAATGAGTTAGGTGTAATGTTAAGGAGTAAGTATAAGACTTAGGAAGGGTAGTTAAGTAATTTATGTTGAATCATAATGCTTTGTTTATGTATGTTTCTTTCATAAAAATAAAAAATTGTATGGAAAATTTGCAAGTTTATGTGTAATCCTTAAGGTGGGTAGAAACCCTAGGAAATTTTGAGGATGAAATTTATTTAAGGTGGGTAGAATTGTAACATCCCACTCTTATTATGCAAATTTTCAAACTATTTTATTCCTTGCATGCACTTTTTCTAAATAAGATAATTGTTGAGGACCTTCATATAAATTTCCCATGTTAGTTTTGCAATCCATTTTATTATGTTCAATAGCTGTCTTATCCATGATTTATTTAAAGAAAATCTTTTCATATATATCTATGCTCTTTTGTTTAAGAAAATGAGAATAAATGCTTTTATGTCAAATTTTCTCTCTCGTATGGTAATTATTGATTTACATATTTAATTGCTTACTTAATGGCCTCCATCTTGTTAATTGAAAAGAAATAATGTTGAGTGCGCATTTTCATATCTTGAAATTCTTATTTGATTAATTAATGGCTTTATTTACATTCATCATGGTCATTTAATGCACATAATGATTTTTTCTATTTTAGGGCTAAAACGTGTACAAGCAATAAAACTAACTAAATGGGAATGCTCTAGACACTCTAATGCACCCATGGTCAAAATTTGAACTCTTTTGGCCCATGTTTGGGCCCTCTAATCAATTAAAGAACATTTAAGTATAGTATGACCAAGATTTGAATGCCATTTCATCAATTGAATGGATGTAACTCATAGTTCACATTAATATGTTTGCCACACATTACTTTTGCTTTAATTCTCACATGCGTACACAACGACCGTTGGATCAAGATCTAACGACGTTCCTGTCTTCTCCTTCCTCTGTTATTCTCACGAATAGAAGTCATTTCACAGGACATTTTTCACCAACCTCTTTCTCCCTCTCCTCATGTCCGTTTTGTGAGATATCTTCTCCAGAGAGACCGCAAGGTCAATCCGCACCCAACGAGCCCTTGCTCGTGCGCTCTCGTGCCCTACAGATAAAATGCCCAATATAGGGCATCACCTCCCCTCTTCCATTGATGTGCAGACGGCCTCCTAGCTTCCTCTTCCGCCACCTAAAAACTTCAAAGGCACTGCCGTTCCCCGAGAAACTCTCCCCCGGATTGAATTTCTCCTCTAACGGCCTCGAGCCCCTGGACCTGTCCCTCCTTCTTCTCTGGCGACCCAAGATTTGCCCCGGTGCCCTATGGCATCTCAGATTAATTGCTCTTATGGTGAGCATCCTCTAAACCTAAGCTTCATTTTCACGCTCTCGATTTGTCGTGTAGTCACCCCAATCGACGGGCCATGTAACGCCCTTTGACCTTCAACTCAGGTTCCGTTGCTCCGGCAAGGTAGTGGTCATCTGACATTGGTTGTCTCGCGCAACGTACCCTTCGGTTCTGACTTGGGTTCATGAGTATTCCTACATCGTTTTGTTGACGTGTTCACCATCATTTTCAGCTTTTAGTTTTGGGAACCACCCTCGGCCATGGCGGGAGGTGCTCTTGAAGCTCCAGGTCATGAAACAACCCATATCAGGGCTTTGATGCGATGATTTTGAGTCGCATTTATAGACCTATTTCATATGTGTTTTGTGCTCTAATTACTCATTTTTATGGATAATATTGCATAATTCACTCATTTCGGTCTATGCCATCATATTATGTCAAATCCCCTTTGTTTTACTATATTGAGCATTATTTATCATTTTATTATAAATTGTGTGGATTTACTTGGTCTTGTTGTGAAATTTTAGGAGAAACAAGTATTTGCTTCCGTCGATACCATCGACGGAAGTTGATACCATCGACCAAGCCACAGGTTGCCAGCCGAGAAGAGCAACACAGAGTCGATACCATCGACACATAAGTCGATGGCATCGAGATCACTTCAGGTTGCTGGCGAGGATGCGGTCGATACCATCGACGAAAGTCGATGCCATTGACACATGGAGAGCTACAGCGTCGCTAAAAGACAAAACCGACGCTACAGGAGTCGATACCATCGACACCCAAGTCGATGGTATCGAGATCATCACAGGCACTCAGACGAAAAGGAAAGCAAGCTGCTACTAATCCGCTGGGTCGATACCATCGACCCGCGTCGATGGTATCGACGCCGGCAGATATGCGTTGGATCTGTTTTGATCTTGATCGGACGGCTGTTGTTATTTGACGACCTAATTAGGGACTTATACCTAATGACGGCCGCCCACACAAGATGGGGATCTCATTTTTGCATTGCACGAGTGCCGAGAAAGGAGAGAAAGGAGAACGGAGGCCAGAAGCTCATCCCGGGTGATTCGGACGCTGCCGAAGACGATTTCCACCACCGACAGGCGGGGAAGCTCGTATTCTATGCCAAGGATCTACCGATTCTTCTCCGTTCAGGGGTTTTCCTATTTATTCCACATTTTACTTATGAATTCCCTCATTTCTACCATGTATTCGTGTGAGATGAACATGAGAGGCTAAAACCCTCCATCTTTAGGACCGGGAGTAGCCCGAGAATGCATTGTATGACATTTTTATATTAATAATTCATATTTGCTTTCTCAAATCCGTGGTATAAGTTCGTTTTCTCCATTTATATTGTTATGCTTGATCACCATAATAATAACTTAATGCCCTTAATCACTTCGACAGAAGGATTAACAGTTGAAAAGAGACGAAGCTTACATTAATTAATAAAACCCTTGACAAAGGAGTTGTAAAATTAATGGTGGGAACTGAGAGATCGTTCTTAATGCGCTTAGTTTAGGGGAATGATTACTACAACGGTGGAATCAACCTAAACCTAAGTAGTGAATTACACCACGACAGTGGGTAATTCGCATTTCAGGCCACTACCCGGATAGAGAGAGAAGTGTGAGGAATTATATAAAACCTAATACAATGTTGACCCGCGGTGAAACCGCCATCCTAAAGATATCCTTTTGAATTGATTAAATTAACCTTTAATCGATTGTTTTCTTTGTTTGATTTTTATTTTCTTTTAATTTTGACAACAAAACCCTACTTTGTTATTCGGCCTAGCTGATTGCGATTAGTTAGTAGAAGTCTCCAATAATTCATGTATCCCTGAGTTCGACTCGGGCCTCACAAAGGCCTATATTACTCGACGCGTATACTTGCGTTTAAGCGCGTAGTAAAATACACGTCAAGTTTTTGGCGCCGTTGCCGGGGATACGGAGAATTATTGGCACTTTGAAGTGCTAAGAGCGGCCACTCTAGGCCACATTTTTTTTATTTTGAAATAGCTTTAAATATTCCTATATTTCTCTATAATTGTGTTTACTCGTTCAAAGCATTGTACTGAACCCCGATTTTCATATTTCAGGTACTTTGCATGGTGCATACGCAGAGTACCGACTACGCGAATCGCACACCTGAGGTCCCACATCCAGGACCAGAGGACGAGGACTACTACGAGCAGGAGCACCAAAGCGACTTAGATTCGGAATCTGAGCAAGAGCAAGCAGAAGAAATGGCTGAACCGCAGACGATATGGGAGAAGATCAAAGCGTCTTCTTCCTCAGCATCAAAGGGGCCCATAAAGAAGCAAGGGATCGACATACCAACATACAAGATCGACCCAGCGCTGATTAACTTGGTCAAATCCAATGCATTTCACGGGCTGAAAAATGAAGATCCGGTTGCACACATCAATCAGTTCATGGAGAACTGTGATATGGTGAAGATAGATCGATTTCCACAACATGCTTTGTATCTCAAGTTGTTCCCAAGTTCATTGGCAGGAGCAGCGCGAGAGTGGCTACATAATTTGGATGATGAGTTTGTGGAGTCCTGGGACCATATGGTGGAGGTTTTCTTTGAGAGGTTCTTCCCTCCTGAGAAGACTAATGACATGATCCGGAAGATCCACAATTTCACCCAACAGGCGGGTGAAACTTATTCTGAGACTTGGGAGCGATTCCAGGTCATGTTGAGGAGATGTCCACATCATGGACTGGATAAGGAGACACAGGTGAAGATCTTTTATTTTGCTCTCTCCGAGCATGATAGAAGTAACTTGGACTCAGCCGGCTCATGATTTTTCCTAAATAGCACCGATACAAGATGCTGGGAGATACTGAAGAACATGGCAAGAAAGCAATCCTGGGGAGAAAGAGAAAGAGGCCCAGTTGAGCAAGCAAGAGTTGCCAGTGAGTCAAAGGCAATAAGGGAGCTGAACGAGAAGATGGATCTTCTCGCAAAGAAGTTGCTGCAGAAGGAAGACAATGAGTCCGAGGATGAGGCTCAAGTCAAGTACATTCGGCAACAACAAGGGTACAGGAACAACGATTATTCATGGCGTAAGGACAAGAAATTTTCATGGAAGGATCCAAACAATGTTCTGCAGGATCCGGACGCCAAGCCTGCACCGGTCACAAAGGACAAGAGCACGGAGTTGCTAAATCAGGTCATTAAGCAAAACCAGGAGTTAATGAATACTTTTGGGCAGCAAATAAAGCAACATGGTGAATACATGAACCAGTTTGGGCAGACTTTGCAGAGCCACGGGGCTCAAATGAGAACCATAGAGACTTCCATGGCGCAGATGGCAGCCGAGATTGCAAGTTTGAAGAAGCCGGCACATCCGGGTTTTCCGGGGAACACCAATGTTCCCGGGGGAAACCAGCAGGCCAAGGCCATCTTATTGAGGAGCGGCAAGAAAGTGTTAAATCCTAAAACGGATGACACAAGCACACCGTAGGACAAAGTTGAAGATACAACCACCAAGGAGCAGCCCACACCTATCACAGGGCCAGCTGAAGCCATAGTTGTGGATGGAAATGAAGAACAAGCTACTGAGGAGGAACCACAGAAGTTGACTCCCTATGTGCCACCTCATCAAAGGGCACATACTGTTCCGGTCCCCTATCCCAATAGTGCAAAAGCAAGGAAGGTGGATGCACAATTCAAGAAATTTCTGGACAGCTTTAGGAAGTTATCAGTGAATATTCCTTTGTTAAAAGTGATTGAGCAAATCCCGTCTTATGGGAAGTTTCTTAAAGATGTAATCACTAAGAAGCGGAAAATACCCGACACTGAGGTCGTGGTGCTGAAGGAGCAAGTAAGTGCTTTCATTATGGGCACTTTGCCGCCGAAGAGACAGGATCCCGGATGTTTTCATATTTCTTGTTTTATCGGGAAGTTCAAATTTGGAGAGGCACTTTGTGATTCTGGGGCAAGCATCAATTTGATGCCCCTTTCTACATTCAAGAAGCTTGGATTAAAGGAATCAAGGCCAAGCAACATGACTATCCAATTGGCCGATAATTCTGTGGTGAAACCGTATGGAGGATGTCTTGGTAAAGGTCGACCGTTTTGTTTTTCCGACTGATTTCGTGGTTATGGAAATGCAGGACGAGCATGGCAATGAGTTGCTACTTGGTCGCCCATTCCAAGCTACAGCTGATATGATCTTGGAAATGGGGAGAGGTCGCTTGACCTTGGGCATTTCAGATGATCGCTTTGAGATGGTCATGCCCACTAGCAATGCATCTACTAAAGCAAAAGCACAGTGTAACATGGTGAAACATGTGGAGCACAATATCTCACTTTGTCTTGGGAAGCCATTCTTGGATATGGCTCATGTGATTAGCAGGATGGATAATGGGACTTTAGCTGTGGACATTATGGAGCAAACTAAAGTTGTCTCTTTATGCAAGGCTGTTGGGTTTCCAAATGATGAGAATGAGGACATTCCACCTTCTTGGGAGGATGATGCGATTACTTCAGTTTTTGATGCATATCCGGAATTGCCTTTGGAGGCATGTTTGTTAAATGTCACATATGATTGGATGCGGAGTACTTCACTTAAGGAGTGCGCCAAGATGCTTCAAATGCTTCCATGTTTCTACACGAGGCACTATGAAGATTTAGGTACACTTCCCCCACCACTGCAATCATCTCTTATTTGCCCACCTGATCTGGAGTTGAAGCCATTTCCCCCGCATCTTAAGTACATCTTTCTAGCTGAGAAGGACAAGTTACCAATGATTGTATCTGCATACTTGAGCGCAGATGAGGAGGAGCAACTACTGATAGTGCTCAAGAACCACTGTGGAGCTTTTGGGTGGTCCGTGGCAGACATCAAGGGGATCTCCCCTACACTTTGCCAACACAAGATTCGGCTCAAGGAGGGAGCCAAGCCAGTCATTCAGCCTCAAAGATGTTTGAATCCGAGCATGATGGAGGTTGTGAAAAAGGAAGTCATAAAGCTTCTTGCTGTAGGGATCATTTATGCCATATCAGATTCGACGTGGGTGAGTCCCACACAGGTAGTCCCTAAAAAGGGGGGAATCACTGTCACTAAAAATCTTTTGAATGAACCTGTCACCACCCGATTGGTAACCGGGTGGCGTGTTTGCATTGACTACCGCCGATTGAATGCCGCAACTCTTAAAGATCATTTTCCATTGCCATTTATCGATCAGATTTTGGAACGTCTAGCAGGTCGGTCGCATTTTTGTTTTCTAGATGGGTATTCGGGGTACAACCAGATTTCTATTGATCCTTTGGATCAAGAGAAGTCTACGTTCACATGTCCCTATGGGACTTTTGCCTACCGACGTATGCCGTTTGGATTATGCAATGCGCCGGTGACTTTTCAACGCTGCATGCTCGCCATATTCTCTGACATGGTGGAGCGGTGTCTTGAAGTTTTCATGGACGACTTCTCGGTGTATGGAGCGTCTTTTGATGAGTGTCTTTATAATTTAGACAAAGTGCTGTAGAGGTGTGAGGACACACACTTGGTTCTCAATTGGGAGAAATGTCACATGATGGTGACGGAAGGAATTGTGCTAGGACACAAGGTGTCTAGCAAGGGTCTTGAGGTAGACCCCGTAAAAATTGAAGTGATTTCTAAGCTACCCCCACCAAATTCTGTAAAAGGGGTGAGAAGCTTTTTGGGACACGCCGGGTTTTATCGGCGATTCATCAAGGATTTTTCTAAAATCGCAAAACCATTATCCGAATTGTTGAAAAAAGACGTAGTTTTTGATTTCAATGAGAAGTGTCTTCACGCATTCGAGGTTTTAAAAGAAAAGTTGATTTTGGCTCCGGTTGTTCAAACACCGGATTGGACAAAGCCATTCGAGTTGATGTGTGATGCTTCCGATTATGCTGTGGGAGCTGTTTTGGGGCAAAGGGTAGACAATAAGCCCGCTGTGATTTTCTACGCCTCCAAAACGCTTAATGATGCTCAATTGAACTACACAACTACGGAAAAAGAGTTACTTGCCGTCGTGTTTTCTTTTGAAAAATTTCGGCAGTACTTAGTGGGTTCTAAGGTAGTTGTGTGGACTGATCACGCTGTGATAAAGTATTTGATGGAGAAAAAGGATGCGAAGCCTAGACTGATTAGGTGGATTTTTCTTTTACAAGAATTCGATATTGAAATCAAGGACAAGTCGGGAATTGAAAATGTGGTGGCTGACCACTTGTCTAGGTTAGAAAGGGTAGATGAACAAGGTTTGCACATACCCATAACCGAGACATTCCCCGATGAGCAACTTTTAAAAATTGATTCTAAGGAACCGTGGTTTGCTTATATTGTTAACTATTTGGCTTGCGGAATCATCCCGGAAGATTGGTCTTATCAAGAGAAAAAGAAATTCTTTCATTCCTTGAGATACTATTTTTGGGATGACCCGATTCTTTTGAAGCAGTGCAGGGATGGTATTCTTCGCAGGTGTGTGTCGGAGGTGGAGTACGAGAGTGTTCTCCACCATTGCCATGCGTCGCCTACGGGAGGACATCATGCTAGTTCACGGACAGCAGCCAAAGTGTTGGAGAGTGGCCTTTATTGGCCCACTTTATTCCGGGATGCCTATGATTTTGTGAGGCAATGTGACCCGTGTCAAAGAGCAGGTAACATCTCAAGGAGACAAGAAATGCCCCTGAATGTATTTCAGGAAGTTGAGGTATTTGACTTATGAGGCATAGACTTCATGGGACCCTTTGTGTCCTCAAATTCAAATTTATATATCTTGCTTGCTGTTGATTATGTGTCGAAGTGGGTGGAGGCAATCCCCACAAGGACTAATGATTCGAATGTAGTGTGCAGGTTTGTTAAGGAAAACATATTCTGCAGGTTCGGGATACCCCGAATGATCATAAGTGATGGAGGCACACACTTCCGAAATCAGAAATTTGTGACACTTTTGAAGAAATATGGGGTGAAGCACAACATCGGCACCCCATATCATCCACAGACGCAAGGACAAGTGGAGGTCTCGAATCAGGAAATCAAGAAGATCCTAGAACGGACCGTGGCATCCACGAGGAAAAATTGGAGTGCATTGCTACCAGACGCACTTTGGGCGTATAGAACGGCGTACAAAACACCTATAGGCACCACGCCTTTTAGGTTGGCGTATGGCTGGGCTTGCCATCTTCCGGTGGAGCTGGAGCACAAGGCCCATTGGGCGTTAAGAAGGCTGAACTTGCGTTATGATGAGGCCGGGAGAAAAAGGATGTTCGAGTTGAATGAATTGGATGAATTACGCATGACGGCATATGAGAATGCCCGTATCTACAAGGAGCGCACAAAGCTGATCCATGATCGCCATATTGAGCCGCGCACATTCAAGAAGGGAGATAGTGTTCTCTTGTTTAACTCCCGTCTCAAATTGCATCCCGGGAAGCTGAAATCCCGGTGGAGTGGACCCTTCGAGGTGGAAGAGGTGAGACCGCACGGGGCGATTCTTGTGCGTGATGGAGATGCCACGTTCTTGGTGAACGGGCATCGCTTAAAGTTGTATTTTGGTGAAAACTACAAGAGAAAAGTGAATGAGGTCAAACTCATTGCACTTGCAAATGAATGAGATGATGGGAAGACGTCTAGCCTAAGACGCTAAAGAAGGGCGCTTGTTGGGAGGCAACCCAACCATTGGTACATTAGGATAGTTTAATTTTAGTCATAAATTGCTTTTATTTCGTTTAAATTTTAGTGTAAAGAAGATACCTTGATCCGTTTTTTCAATGTGCAGGCACAGGCAGGGTCGATACCATCGACACACAGGTCGATGGTATCGACATGGGTTCAGGTTGATTGCTGCAAAAATCGCACTGCGTCAATACCATCGACGGCCAAGTCGATGGTATCGACATAGTCACAGGCAGGTCGCAACAAAATTGTTGATGGTATCGACACCCCAGTCGATACCATCGAGATCTCTGGAGAAGTTCAGACGAAATTTGCTCAGTCAACTCGATACCATCGACGGCCTCGTCGATGGTATCGACATGATCACAGGTTAAATGCAACAAAACGGCGGTGTCGCAATAAAAGCAAGTCGATACCATCGACCCTCGTCGATGGTATCGACAGCCATGTCACCGATCCGCACACAGACATCGACGATGATCGCAACAGCCGCGTCAGCGATCCGGGTGCTGCGTCGATACCATCGACTTCCGTCGATGGTATCGACACGTCAGCAATCCGGGTTTCTCGATCCAGCAAACGTCAGCCGTCGATACTCGCGAGGGAGGCGGATACCAGCGAGACGTGTTGATACCATCGACCCACGTCGATGGTATCGACGGGTCAACAGTGGCACCGACCAAGTCTATTTAAGGAGACTTGCAACATCATTTGACGTCACACCTTCAAAGCAAACTCCTCCTTTGCGTCAAGCATCTCCCCCGAGCCTCCAAGACTGAAGAGAAGCAACATCGAGCGAGGATCTTCACCGAGCGGAGAAATTCTTCTCCATCTTCACCGAGCTCTCTTCTTCTAATCCCCTCTTCTCGCAACCATGGTGCATTTCGCCGGAGCGTCGTCATCACGCGCAAATCCCATGGAGATCGAGGAGTTCGTTCCTCCCCCGACCGCTTTCGTCCCTCGTCCACGCCTAGTTCATCCTTCTACGGAGACGAGGAAGGTCTATGAAGAGCTCATGAAGCGGAAGTTCGAGCCAACCCGGTATGTGGACCGGAATATGCTCCAGGAGCTGGGGTTCGAGGCCAACTTGGCCTATGTGTTGGCCGGGCAAGCACGGCACACTGGCCGACGTCACGATCAGTTGGAGTATCATGCGGATGGGCAGCCATTTTTCAGCGAATGGCCCACCTACAAGGAACTGGTGGCGGAGTTCATGGTGTCTCTCGACGTCTGCGTCGTACCTAACGACGTGGTAGCATCGGACTGGGAGTGGATCAAGGGAAGGGTGTCCTTCCGACTCTTCAACAACGATTACAACATCACGTTGGACCAGTTCAACAGCATCTTCAACTGGAACCACGGCCGCAACGATCACCGACGCCCAGATGCCCGCACCGACTATGCAAAGATCTTCGCTGAGCTAGTTACAGTGCCGGCAGGAAAGACTGTGAGCTACCATAATGCAGCGGTAGCAGATTTTGAGCACCCGTTCATCTGAGTCCTTCATAAGATGTTGAGCTTGACATTCTTCGCTTGGAGTGATCTAGCTTTGAGCAAGTTTCAGGAGAGTGATCTGTTCTTCCTCTACGCACTCCTGAAGCGTCAAGAGTGCAACTGGGGGGCGTTCTGGCTACAGCGCGTCTTGGCGGCGAAGAGGAGTATAAGGAAGGCTCCAATCCATTTTGGTGGGCTTGTCACCAAATTGGCGTCCTACTTGGGGCTGAACTTTCAGTCCATGACTCCGATTTCCACGAAGAGTAAGGTGAACGTGCTTCATTTGCACCATTCAAACCTTATCCTTCTCCGGTACAGGTTGGCATACGCACATTGCCATGTCAACCAAGCTTATCAGGAGCGCTCACTGCCGGACGACGTCTTCAACATCGAGGGCGCGCAGCATTTCCGGTGGCCAATTATAGCCATCGAGTCCTCCGAAGAAGAAGGCGGCGACGACGAGCAAGAAGGTGAGGCTGAAGAGGAAGAGGAGGCTTTCACACCTCTTCGAGCACGTGTAGCACAACGGAAGCATCCTAGGATGCATCCGGGTGCGTCTTCATCATCTCAGCCCCCGCCACCATCACCACAGCCCTCGCAGCCAGCCGAGGATCCCTACTCCATGCAGGGAATGTACACCATGCTGCAGGATATACAGCAGACTCAGCAGCAGCATCTGGCCATGTATGCCGGCATTCATGAGACTACGAGCCAGCTACTCGACAATCAACGGGCTATGTTCGAGAACGAGCGTCTCATCCTCGCCAACCAAGAACAGTTCCACAACAGGTTGCAGCGGATGGAGATGCAACAAGAGCCTTTTTATGACCATTATTGGAGTCAAAGCTATTTTGGAGGATATCCACAGCCTCCGCCGAGGACCCAACATGATCCGAGCTTCCAGGGGGAGTATCCGTCTTGGGATCCTACGGCCCCACAATACCCACATCCGCCTCCACAAGATTGATCAGGGTATCACTGTTCCACTCTTAAGTTTATTTTTGACTATGAGGCCATAGTCGAATTCAAGCTTAGGGGGGTGGCTGGAACAACTCTATATTTTATCTTTTCTTTTGTTGTTTGTTAGTTTTTGCCTTGTTATTTGTTCTTGCATTTTTAGTTTTTGTTTAGGATCCACATCTATCTAGTGTAACCGTGGATGTCTTAAAAATGTCATCTCGCTATTGTCCATGGGAAAGTTAAGGGAATTTAAAAATTTTGTGTCCTTTGGATAGCTTAACTTGGTTGTCCTTGGGGAACTTGTCCTATGAAAATGATTGGTTATGTCAACTTTAAAGCAATTTTTCACACCCATACCCCCATTGACTCATGAAAAGTGGATAGTAACGGTTGTTTGAGCCTAACCTAATCAAATGGTAATGAGACCTTAATTGGATGTAAGAGAAAGAACCCTTTGAACTACTACACATGCCAGTAAGGAGGGACACATAATATTCTTCTAAGGTTCAGTCATCTAATCTTGTGATCATTCCACCTCATTTTCCCATAATCCACCAAAGAATTGGAAGTAAAGTACAGTTTTAATTCCTTCTTGTGTGCATAGCATTTAGATAGGAATTACATTGTTATTTTCCATGCTTTTGCATAAAAAAAGAAAAAAAAAATATAGTGATTCATGCACATTACCTTTAGGTGCATGTCATGTAGTTGCACTCATGACTTTCATGATTTTCATGCATAAAGTACACCATGTGTCTTAATTTTCCTCAAAAGTGATCTAAAATGTTCCATACCCTCGAAATAGTGCAAAGATTTCCAATCATGAAGAATATAGCCTAACACATGTATCTCTAAGCAATTATGGATATGTGGGCTAAAAGAAAGAGAAAAAAAATTCTGAAAATCTGAAAAATTTGAGAAAAGAGAAAAAAAAGAATTTAGAAGGAAATGGAATAAGAGGGAGAAAGGAACATAATATCACTCGCATCAAAGGAAATTGAGTACATGATGTGGCTTAATTAGATTTCCATCTCATTGTGAGGAGGAAAGTTAGTGCATGCATCATTTCACCCAACTTTAGGCATTAGGACATTTTCAACGTGCATTTGCATCATTTAGGACATTTTGTTTTATGCATATTGAAACTGTGCAATACTTCCAAGATTCTTCCATGAACCACCCATTCCATCAACCCGTTGCTCGGATTGGTAGGCCACCGTGAATTTCTCCTCACTCATGATTATCAGGAGAACTGCTTTCATGTAGATGGTAGTTAGGGCAAGCAACTTAGAGTAGGCGATCACAAGATGCACCAATGCTGAATCGGCGAACTTTATTATGTTAACTGCCTTATGTGATAGTGTTCATCAGTTTGAAGGATAATTTCTTTTATTGATGATTATTGTCACCTTTAGGGTAATTACTGTTCTGTAATTAGGGAAGGCCGGTTTGAGAATGTCCAGTGGGAGTCACTTGGGATATGGGGTTGGTGTGTTGATTTTTAGTTGACATCTGCAATTCTATTCTAAGGATTAGTTGCTCGAGGGCGAGCAATGTTTAAGCTTAGGGGAGTTTGATGCGATGATTTTGAGTCGCATTTCTAGACCTATTTCATATGTGTTTTGTGCTCTAATTACTCATTTTTATGGATAATATTGCATAATTCACTCATTTCGGTCTATGCCATCATATTATGTCAAATCCCCTTTGTTTTACTATATTGAGCATTATTTATCATTTTATTATAAATTGTGTGGATTTACTTGGTCTTGTTGTGAAATTTCAGGAGAAACAAGTATTTGCTTCCGTCGATACCATCGACGGAAGTCGATACCATCGACCAAGCCACAGGTTGCCAGCCGAGAAGAGCAACACAGAGTCGATACCATCGACACCCAAGTCGATGGCATCGAGATCACTTCAGGTTGCTGGCGAGGATGCGGTCGATACCATCGACGAAAGTCGATGCCATCGACACATGGAGAGCTACAGCGTCGCTAAAAGACAAAATCGACGCTACAGGAGTCGATACCATCGACACCCAAGTCGATGGTATCGAGATCATCACAGGCACTCAGACGAAAAGGAAAGCAAGCTGCTGCTAATCCGCTGGGTCGATACCATCGACCCGCGTCGATGGTATCGACGCCGGCAGATATGCGTTGGATCTGTTTTGATCTCGATCGGACGGCTGTTGTTATTTGATGACCTAATTAGGGACTTATACCTAATGACGG
Organism: Alisma plantago-aquatica; assembly: GCA_963693085.1. NCBI lineage: Eukaryota > Viridiplantae > Streptophyta > Magnoliopsida > Alismatales > Alismataceae > Alisma > Alisma plantago-aquatica. The sequence continues at coordinate 106,595,479 of OY856415.1, read as the reverse complement.
CCGCCCACACGAGATGGGGATCTCATTTTTGCATTGCACGAGTGCCGAGAAAGGAGAGAAAGGAGAACGGAGTCCAGAAGCTCATCCCGGGTGATTCAGACGCTGCCGAAGACGATTTCCACCACCGACAGGCGGGGAAGCTCGTATTCTATGCCAAGGATCTATCAGTTCTTCTCCGTTCAGGGGTTTTCCCATTTATTCCACGTTTTTCTTATGAATTCCCTCATTTCTACCATGTATTCGTGTGAGATGAACATGAGAGGCTAAAACCCTCCATCTTTAGGACCGGGAGTAGCCCGGGAATGCATTGTATGACATTTTTATATTAATAATTCATATTTTCTTTCTCAAATCCGTGGTATAAGTTCGTTTTCTCCATTTATATTGTTATGCTTGATCACCATAATAATAACTCAATGCCCTTAATCACTTCGATAGAAGGATTAACGGTTGAAAAGAGACGAAGCTTACATTAATTAATAAAACCCTTGACAAAGGAGTTGTAAAATTAATGGTGGGAACTGAGAGATCGTTCTTAATGCGCTTAGTTTAGGGGAATGATTACTACGACGGTGGAATCAACCTAAACCTAAGTAGTGAATTACACCACGACAGTGGGTAATTCGCATTTCAGGCCACTACCCGGATAGAGAGAGAAGTGTGAGGAATTATATAAAACCTAATACAATGTTGACCCGCGGTGAAACCGCCATCCTAAAGATATCCTTTTGAATTGATTAAATTAACCTTTAATCGATTGTTTTCTTTGTTTGATTTTTATTTTCTTTTAATTTCGACAACAAAACCCTACTTTGTTATTCGGCCTAGCTAATTGCGATTAGTTAGTAGAAGTCTCCAATATTTCACGTATCCCTGAGTTCGACTCGGGCCTCACAAAGGCCTATATTACTCGACGCGTATACTTGCGTTTAAGCGCGTAGTAAAATACACGTCAGGCTTGTTGGCTTCGTTTCCTTTAGACGAAGCGGATGCTCGTCTCCGTCATCCTGATCAGTTTGCCTCGTGAAGATCACACGGAGAGGTCACCCCCCTACTGCTCATCGAGATCCATGGCTCCAAGGAATGAAGTGGGGTCATAAAAGGACCTAAGTGCCCCTGCGAGTTTAATCGCCTCATTAACATCGTAGGGGAATTTTCAGGATTTCATGTCGCATCTTGTTTCTTCAAAATTGAAACACAAACCATCTTGGAGAGTTCTCATTGGGCCACGAGGGTAGGGCTCGGGCCCAGTATCCACAGATTTAAATTGTATTGCACACATGGCTTCTTCTTGATTTATCATTGGTATGTTCTTCGAAAATTCCTAGTAAATCACCATTTTATCAGAAAAATATAAAAAAAATAGGTTTTGGAATGGATTTTCGATGACGAATCTGATTTTGTGGTTTTTATCGATTGATTTTTTTTATTTGCACATCTCAATATTTATATGGACAAATTAGGGTTTAATGATATATGATGAAGGATAATTATGTTATTTTCAGGTGTTTAAGGGAACCCAATCAGTCAAACCAGGTTTGACTTAGGTGATTTAGCTCAAGGTAAGTGGGCCATGCCCTTGGCATAGATAAGATTTGGTTTATTGAATGTTTATGAATATTGTTAAGCACCTTACATTAAAGTCCTGATAAATGCATGTTTTCTTTCAAGTATATGGTTATTGAATGATTGCTTGCTATAATCTAAGTCTAAGTATAGAAACCACATTAATGTTATGAATTATGAATAAGATACATGAAACTAAAGTTAAGAGGGAAGAGATTCCCATCCATGCTTCAGAGGGAGAATTACCATTGTGTTTCATGGGGAGAAATCCCAATTATGTTCAAGAGGGAGAAATCCCAATTAAGATCAAGTTTAAGTTATTAAGAGATCATTAAGTCTAAGAAAGATCATGGTTAATGGAAATTGATTTAGATTTATATGCACCTTGTTATGGGATTTTCGAGCATTATGGGCTTTCCGATCAATAATGGGCTTTCTGAGCATTATGGGCTCCTTATGGGGCATTAAGAGAGGAGCATATACTTCTAGTCAAGTTACTTATGTAAAAGATGTCAAGAAATGATTAATGTTAAATGATTGTCCATGTTTATGTCACGTCAGCTTTATAGTTTATTTTTATGCTTTATAACATGCCAATGTTGCTTACTTACCATGTTTGTTTTTCATTTGCATGGCTGGCGATGAGATGTCTGTAGATGTTGGAGCTAAAGGGAAGGAGAAATCTTGAGGAGATTCCAAGGATCCAAGACCTTATAAGTTGTTGCCTAGTGGGACGTCCATCTATGGTGATCCTATCTTTCATATGTTATCTAGAATATGTGTAGCTTTAGAATCATGATGTAGTTTTCTTTCCAAGAACTTATGCATGAATATATGTTTCAATAATGCCAAGTGTTATTTATTTCTTGATATGAGATCATGCATGTGACAACCCTCCCCTGAAATGCCAAGTACCCCACATTATGGATAATGTTGGGGATTAGGCTGTGCTTCCACTGGTTACGTATGGAACCCTAGGGAGGGTGTCACAATCACATGCCAAATGATCATCTGGTGTTCCAAACTGCCTTTTTGGTACTCATAGGTTGTGAAAATTTGATATCTTTTGGTCCCTTCCACTCCCGCATCGACTGGGAACCTGGACCCAAACCCCGCCTATAAATAGAGGGGTGTTGGCTAAATGGACATCATTAAAATCCCTCTGCTTTGAAAATAACAAACATTTCATTCTTGTGGATCTAACGTACTACTTGAGTATTTCAGGAACAAGAATTTAAGATGGTGGATAGCTAAGCTTGGAAGATCTATATGTTCAAATTGTCTTATTTTTTCATGATTATAACAAATTATAAACTTGTACAAATATATAATGTACAAGTACTTACACATCATATAAATCAAGCGTTTAGATCTTCCCTATCCACTCACAATACTTAGATAGGTCATCCCCTATGATAGCATCACAATAGCACTTTAATACATACATTTAGTAAAAATCTAGACACACTAAAATAGGGACTTTCTTGGTCGAACAACTTCTCGATCGAGACACACTCGATCGACCATCTTCTCGACTGAGAATCACCTTAGTCTATTCTTCGAGCTAGTTCTATAGCCGTTAGGCTTGGTGGGAAAAAGTGGTTGGGAGTTGAGTTGAACGTTACAATACACTTACTCCAGACTTATACTCGATCGATGAAATGCTCGACCGAGAGACACTCGATCGACAAACTTCTCGACTGAGAAAGGTAACTTTTCAGAATTAATCAAATAGACGTCACAAACGTAATTAGTGACTACCTAACGACTAGTTGAGCACTAAGAACACCCTAGAAAGTGTCTAGAACATCCCTAAGCACTAATAGGTCATTCCTATAAATAGGACATGCCTTAGGACACCTAAACTCACTTAAGCACACATATTTGCAAGTGAGAATCAACTTTTGTGAGCAATTGAGCAATCCTTCACTTGCAATACATTTCCATAAGCTGAGATTTTGTGTCCTATAGGCTAGCATCTCCTATCCACTACACTTTCATGTTCATACACATTGGTTAGGAGATCAAAATGCTTGATATAGGATTCAAGCCTTGTTCTTAAGTGGTAAAGTGTATTTTTCCTTTTTCTTTCTTGTTCCTTTTATTGCTTGTTTTCTCCTTTGCTACTCCTAGGTCGGAGGCTGTGGAAAGGAGGTTGTAGGAGCTTCTTCAGTGGAGAAGGTAGCTTGGTGGACTTTGGACTACTTCTAGAAGGTCTCAACGGGAAGCTACTTCAAGGAGGAAGGTTACTTCAAGTAAAGGATGCTTCAAAGTTGGTGAGACGACTTAGGGGTGAAGGTTGTCCAAAGGGTATGTGAAGGTAGTTGTATTTTATGTAACATCCCCAAAAAGGTAATAAAATACAAGTACTTTCAAAATCCCAATTGGAAACAATTGGGTAGTGGACTGACTCCCTTAGTTTTTGCTAAGGGTGGAACCACTCTAAACGCCTTTGTCTCCTTCTCCAATCTCTTTGTGGTTGTTTTCTATAATAATTTTTAAAATTATCATAAAACCCTATTCACCCCCCTCTATTATTTTCAATTGGTATCAGAGCAGGCTTCAAGGAGCTCTAATCGAGTCTTGAAGAAGACGGGGGATGGAGTTCTTGTTGACTCAAGGTCAATTAGGTCAATGTTGACTCACGTCTAAATTGACTAAACCCGTGTTTTGATGATGACTAACCATTCCACATATTAGTGTCTAATGCCTCTACTTGAGTGTTTTCAGATTAGGTATAGACACACTCCAATTGCCCTAACTTGCACATATCAAATTGGAGAAAAGACAAGTCAAAGTCATACAAGTGCATGTTTTTGTAATATGATGTAAATCCATTAGAATCATGTTGTAAATCACTTGTAATGATTGTATGACTTGTAATTAAGCTTAGAAAAATATCAGGAGCACTTAGATCAAATTTTAGAGCACTTTAGGTGCATCTTTGAAAATCAATTACAGGCACTTGGTCGGTCGAGTTTCCCCAGCCTGAAACTCGACCGATCAACCTTGGTCGATTTTCTAAAGATTGCATCGGTCGAGTTGTGCACTCATAGAACTTGACCGATTGGGTAGTAGGACATTTCCAGTTCAAATGGTCGGTCGAGTTTCCTCAGGATAAACTCGACCGATCCTTTGAACATCGGTTTGCCTCCTACTTGATCGGTCGAGTTACATTCATCAGAATTCGACCGATTGCACTGTACGAAAAAGTGCAGAAAAGTGCTACTAGCCATTGTGGAGTTGTAACAAGTGAGAATAGATCCGTTGCAAGCCACAAAATGGCTAGTTTTTGTTCTTAAGTGTTCCCAACGGCTAAGAGGCATCCCCAACTATAAATAGGACCCCTTGGGCTTCATTCCAAGGTTGATCATTCATTGCAAACTCTTTGTGAGGTTCCTATTCTATAGTTGAGTGATTCCTACAGCCACCTCTCTCTCGCTAAGCTTAATCACTTACTACATCCATTAGAGTGAGTAGGAAATCTGTAAGAGAGCTAGTCCTATTTGTATATCTTGTGAGGCTCTCACTTCCACAACCTCCCCATCTCTCTTTTGCAATCATGAAGATGAAGGTTCTCTCTCTTAGCCAAGAGAGGTGAAGAAGAACAAGGGAAGGAGTCCCTTGGTGAAGATCAAGGCTGAAGACTTGGAGCTAGAGTGGGTAAGCCCTTGGAGAAGGCAGAAGACTCAAGCTCAAGTAGGTAAGACCTTGGTGGAAGAAGCTTCTCCGAGTGAAGGTGAAGTCAAAGGCGGAATATCCAAGAAGAGTGGGTAATTCCTACAAGGCCGAAGACTTGTGCAAGAGTGGGTTAGTCCTTGGAGAAGGCCGAAGACTCTTGCAAAGTGGGTAAGTCCTTGGTAAGGTTGAAGACTCTTTGTATTGGACAGGTAAGTCCTTTGTTGGGCCATGTATTGTATGTCTTATGAATGAATATAAGAGTGCAAATTGTTTGAAGTCCTAGAGGTTGACCTCTCTAGGCAAGTGGACTGACACACTTCTAGTTTGAAGTGTGGAACCACTCTAAATAGTTTGTCTACATGTGTATGTTCAATCTCTCTCATCCTTGCTATGCATGTTTTAGCTGCACTCAAATTACCCATTTAGCAACCTTATCTTGTGATTTATCTTGAAGGTTTAATGAATTTTGTTTAAGTGCTTTCAGCTCTATTCACCCCCCCTCTAGAGCATCTAAGTCACCCATCTAGGATCCAACAGTTCTAAATAACCTCAACTTGGAAGGAACTCTTGTAGCTCGGCCTCCACCATTTGATGGCACCAACTACACCTATTGGAAGAGGAGGATGCAATTCTATTTTCAAGGAATCAGCTGGGATCTTTGGAGAATGGTTTCAAATGCATATGATCTTCCTAAAACTGAATATGCTACATGGGATGCTAATACGGTGAGATTATCCCAATTGAATGCAAAAGTTGTAAGTATTCTTTATTGTTCAATTTCAGTAGGTGAGTTCAATAGAATATCAAATTGTGAAACTACATATGAAATATGGCAAATACTCTCTATTACTTATGAAGGAATTGTTCAAGTAAAGAATTCCAAAATTGGTATACTTAAAGAAAAGTTTGAACAATTTCATATGGAACCAAATGAGTATATTAGTGAAATGTATGCAAAGTTATCTTCTATTGTTAATGGTTTGAATGCATTAGGTAAAACCATTAGTGAAGAGGATCAAGTCTAAAAAATTCTTAGGTCTCTTCCTCCCAAGTACAAGCCTAAGGTGATTACAATTGAAGAAGCCAATGACCTCACTCGACTAAGGATTGAGCAACTCATTGGCAACTTAGAAGCACATGAGGCAACCTTAGAGGAGGAAGAAAGACGAGAGCGTGAACATCAACAAGGGAGAAACAAGGACATGGCTCTAAAGACTACAAAGGTCATCACTCAAGAAAGTGATGAAACAAGTGATAGAGATGAAGGAGAAGAAGCTCAAATTGTAAATGGTAAGAATTATAGAAGATTTAAATCTAAGAAAGTTGTTGGTTCTTCTTATTTTTCCCATCCTAGTTGTTTTGAATGTGGAAAGAAGGGACATCTTAAGAATGAATGTCCTAAAGCAAAGAAGGGTAAGAAATGCTCATCCAAGAAGAAGGGATAAAAAGCATACAAAGCTGCATGGGATGAGTCAAGTGATAGTGAAAGTGGAGAAGAGAATGTGGAGTGTCTCATGGCCAAAGAAGATGATAGTGATGATTCACAATATGTAAGCCTTTTTTATTTGCCAAAAGAATATCTAATTGCTAGTCTTCAAGATACACATGACAAATATGTTGATTGCAAAAATAAACTAAAGAAAATCACTAAAACCAATGAGGATTTGTATGCTAAATTAAATAATCTTTCTTTTGAAAATGACAATATCATTTCTAAAAACTTTACCTTGAAATCATCTTTAAATGATTGCAATATGAAGTTTCTTACTTTAAAAACAAACTATGGTCTTCTTTCTCAAGAAAAGGTTGAATTTCTTACAAAACTAAATAATTATCAGACTCAACCTATTCTATGTACTCATCTAGATTATGATGCTATTGTCAAAGAAAGAAATGATTTATCATCTGATCTAGATCAAGCAAAGTTAGATATAAAAAAGAAAATGGATGAGGTTGCTAAGTTACAAAAAGAAATTAGTAGCTTGAGAAATAATGATATTCTTGATAAGATTCTAAAGAATTCTTCTATTTATGTTGGAAGAAGAGGTTTAGGATATGTTCCAAAAGAAAACTCTCATCAACCTAAACCTAGGAGAACTCAAGTACCCAAGATCAAGATCATATTTGTACCCAAGAACACAACTTAAAATCTTAGAAATAGAAATGAAATTGACTCCATTTTTTGTCACTATTGCTTGAGTCTTGGACATTACTCCTTATCATGTCCTTACAATAAAAAGGATGTTGAGTTAGTATGGGTTCCAAGACCCCAAACTTAGAAAATTTAATATGATTAAGTTGAAATTTGACCTAAAACCTCACTTGAATATCTTAATGTCTTATCTCAACTAAATAGAATGGTACCTTAGCTTATAACAACGATTTAAGCCCAAAGTGACATAAACAAATTGCTAAAAACAAACAGAAACAACCACGGTCGACATATAGTTCGACCGAGATATTTCTCGATCAAGAAAGTATTCGACTGAGGGAATGCCTATATCAAATCTGAAATCTGTTGTAGAAACAATAACAATTCTGGTCGAGAAAAACGTCGATCGAGATAACTTCGGCCGAGAAATTGTCGACCAAGAAATTTCCTGTTTCAATATGTAAAACAACAACATTATCGGTCGACAAAATTTTCGATCGATACACATTCGGTCGAAGTATTTATTGACCGAATGAAGTTTTGTTCAGCATAATTTATTCAACCATGTTTAGTTTGTCATTAAATGTACCTAACCATAATGGACCATCACATGGGTACCAAAACCTATATTTTATAGCAGGATTGGGAGGTTGATAGTGGATGTTCCAAACACATGATCGAAAACAAGGATGCTTTGCAAACTTTTGAAGAAAAGAAAAGTGGAACAATCACTTTTGGAGACAACGGTAAAGGTAAAATTGTTGGAATAGGTAATATTGGTACAAACCTTGAAATTAAGAATGTTTTACATGTTGATGGCTTGCACCATAACTTGATAAGTGTCAATCAATTATGTGATAGTGGATATGGTGTTTTATTTAATTAAAATTGCTACAAGTTGCTAGTAGAGAACACTACCAATGTTGTGTATGAAGGAAAAAGAATTGGAAATCTATATATTCTTATACCTAACTCTATGCAATCTGTAGTTGGAAAATGCTTGCTTGCAAAATATAATTCTCTACAATTATGGCATAGAAAATTAGGTCATGCTAGTTCACGTCATTAAAAAGTTTGTTAAATATGATCTTGTTCGTGGTTTGCCTAAGCTATTTTTTGATCAATCTAAAAATTGTGAACCATGTACTTTGGGTAAACAAACTAAAAATTCTTTTAAACCCAAAAACATGCTTAGCACTAGTAGATCACTAGAACTCATTCATATGGATTTATTTAGACCTATGAGGACACAATCTATTGGTGGAGAAAGATATTGCTTTTTTATTATTGATGATTACAGTAGATATACATGGGTTCATTTTCTTACAAATAAAGATGATACCATTCAAGTGTTCATACAATTTTTCTCAAAGATTGAAAATCAATTACAAAATAAAATATGCACAATTATAATTGATCATGGTGGAGAATTTGAAAATCATATATTTGAAGAATTCTACACATCTCAGGGCTGCACTCACAATTTTTTAGCTCCACGTACTCCACAACAAAATGGCATAGTTGAAAGAAAGAATAGGTACTTACAAGAAATGGCTACGACTATGATGCTTGAACATAATACATCTAAAACATTTTGGGTTGAAGCTACAAACACAACTTCTTATGTGCTAAATAGACTAACCATACACTCTTATTTGAAGAAAACACCATATGAACTCATTTTTAATAAGAAACCAAGGGTTAATTTTTTCACACTCTTGGCTCAACTTGCTATATCTTAAACACAAAGGATGATAGAGACAAATTTGACTCGAAATCACAAAAAGAATTTTTCTTGGGATATTCAACTTCTAACAAAGCATTTAGAATATACAATGCCATCTCTAGAAAAGTTGAAGAATCAATTCACATTAATTTTCATGAAGAACTAAAACATAATACCAAAGATAATGACATAGTTGATATTACTCATCAAATTGAATATCTTAACATATCAACTAAAGATGATCAAAATGCTGAAAATGATCAACAAATTGAGACACAACAACCCATTCCTAGATTCATTAAGGATCACCCTCAATAACTAATTATTGGAAATCCTAATGATAAACTAAAAACCCGATCATCTTTTAGAGATGTTGCAAATATGGCATTTGTATCTATAATTGAACCTACGAAAGTGACTGAAGCTCTAAAAGATGATTATTCGATAATGGCCATGCAAGAAGAATTAAACCAATTCACTAAGAATGATGTATGGGACTTAGTTCCTAACCTTAAGATAAAACCATTATTGGAAATAAGTGGGTTTTTTGTAATAAGTTAAATGAAGTTGGGGAAGTAGTAAGAAATAAAGCTAGATTGGTAGAACAAGGGTATAATCAACAAGAAGGAATAGATTTTGATGAAACTTATGCACCCGTGGCAATACTAGAAGCTATTAGAATGCTACTAGCTATAGCTGCCCACAAAAACATCAAACTATTCCAAATAGATGTAAAAAGTCCATTTCTAAATTGAATAATACAAGAGGAAGTATATGTTGCCCAACCACCTGGTTTTGAAATTCCTGGTAAAGATGATCATGTTTACAAACTTAAGAAAGCACTTTATGGGTAAAAACAAGCATCTAGAAATTGGTATGAAAGGCTAAAACATTATCTCTTTGATAACAGTTTTTCAATTGGAAATTCAGATTCTACTTCATTTTTCAAAACATATGAATTTGACTTTCTAGTTGTTCAAATTTATGTTGATGATATTATATTTGGTTCATCAAATGAATCTTTATGTAAACAATTTAGTGATACTATGCAAAAGGAATTTGAAATGAGTCTCATGAGAGAATTGACTTTCTTTCTTGGTTTTCAAATAAAGCAAACGCCCGCTGGGATTTTCATAAGCAAAGAGAAGTATAAAAATGAACTTTTAAAACATTATCAAATTCTTAGCATAGTATGTATATAAGAAAGATTTTGGGCTCTTATGCAAATGTTTCTAGGCAGGTGTTGACATTGAAATCAATTTTAAGTTAACCATATTTTTGGGTATTGATTAATTAGTGATTGATTGTGTTTTAATTTTGAGTAATCTCGTTTAGTGTAACGGGTTCTGACAAGTTGGTATCAGAGCTTTAGGTTCACTGATCCTACAGGGACACTAGGACTTAAGACTAGGATGATGTCTAAGTTAGGAACGTGACACAAAACCATGGTGCATACTGCCTAATCTCAGTACTTGGATTAAATATTAGGGTTATCATGTAAAATGTAAAATGGTCTTTTCATGTCTAATAAAAAATAAATGAAGGCCTAAAATCATGCAATGCACTAGTAGCTCTTAAATGTTATGTATAACACATATGATGTCAGATATGATGATATTTCAACATGAATTCATGTATTAGAGGTTATATTCGTATAACATGTCAGGATTTGCTATTATTCATGCTCTGGTACCACCTGTGACATCCCCGAATTTTCTTTTTCTTAGCCGAGTGTGTGGTGTTTAAATCGGGAATCTCGTTGAGGTGAGGGCTTCAATTTGGACGTCACACATCAAATTAAGTTTCAATAAATCCGAGGACATCACAGGTGGTACCAGAGCATGAACAATAGAAAAGTCTGACATTTTCTCACTATGCAACTCAAAACTCAAGAACCTTAAACTTTAAAAAATATTTAGGGTAGAATAGTCATCTTTTAGAGACTAGATCTGACCTAGCCTCTAGGTTAGCACCTAGATATTTCAGGAATAGGTCTAGGCTGGTGCTTGTAGTATAACAAGTGCTTAGGTGTTGTTCTTTCCTTATAGTGCAGAGGTATGGAACCTTGCATTATTTGAAAATGATGTACATTACGGGAAGAGAAACCTTTGACATATGATGCATCTATGTTTTGGGTAGCTACACCAGTCTACACTCTATTCTCACCCTTTTTACTAGTTTTCATGACATTGTACTCTCTACTATGTGTGGGACACTCATTTTGTGGATTTGGTTTTTGATTCCAATCAGATCGAACCACGATCGTTTTCTCTGACGCATATTTTTCAGAAAAAACTATATAATATTTATAATATATGAAAGTATTACAGAAGTGTGTCCCCACACAAGTACGAGTAGGAGGTGATCATGCAACCTAAGTGAAAGTGAATGACATCAATCTAGAATAGAGAGTAATTATAGATTAGATGTCTAAAGCCTTGATGAAACTTATGATAGATGGAATAGATAAAATATGTTTATATGATAAGATCTAAGCCTTATATAGATGATATAAGATGTTTTGTGATGACATATGTTGTCTTTGAGGATATAAGTTCATATTTGAGGATTTGAGATAAGTTTTGATGATGCAAGTATGTATACTTTTCTAAGTTATGATAAGTTAAGTTAAGACAAGATGTGAGTCAGTATGAGCCTCAATCTCCTTTATAAAGGAGGACCTTTAGTGTTGGGACCAGTTTTAGGGAAAACTCCAAAGAGGGTGAGACCCATTAGGAGAAGTTTAGAAAACCTAAACTCCAAGATATGAGAATGATGAGAAATATGTGATATGATATGCCCTAAACTAGAATACTCCTGAGTGGTTGAGTTGAGTCACTTTATGCATGATTCCTATAGTCTTGTTGAACCCTAGATATCCTTGGGAGTACCAAACCCTAGAGTCAGAGAGAGGTTGTCTATATATGTGCATATGTGTATATGAATATAAGGACCTACCTTATGGGTGAGGGAGAGAGAGTTCCAAGACCCTGGAGGAGGTAAATGTGTTGGTTTCTGTGAAGCCTCATGCTCAGGTTGGTGGTTCCCATGTAAGACTCTAGTGGTGTACATGTAAGAGAGAGATGAGATATAATATATCATGGGAAGAGATCAATGAAGAGAATATCATATTGTCATTTGATTTGTGCTTATGTGGCTAGAGCTTGTAAAGCTATCACTAGTGCCAATGAGGTAATCCAAGAACCCTAAACTAAGAGAGGAAAGTAAAGTATATGTGTAACATTCCAGGATTTGCGGCCTCAGATAAAATGATCTTATAAGGAATGATTGGACTACCCATATCACCAAGGTGCACCTCCTTTTTTGCGAGCCCATCACTAAAGAACTCCATAGTTAAGCGTGCTCAGCTTTATGTAGTACTAGGATGGGTGACCAGTCGGGAAGTTGACTCCACCTTGCGCGTGAGATCATGGAGCTACCTTCATCATATGGGTCACGAGAACCTTAGTTGGACTAGATGAATCTTTTATATATGTTTAACAAGACACTTGTATAAGTTGGTTTAGAACATCCATGATATAATATATGTAAGGATGTGATCTAATCATGAGATGTGATATATAGACATGATATGATGGAAACCTAGAGATGGTTTTAATAGATATCAACGCATAAATGGTTAACCATATACATGAATAATGATGATAATGTGATATTGTTGGTTAATCTCGTGATGAAATAACTAGTGAATATTGCAATTTATTATTAGCAACAAAATAAGATTGTATCAATGAAACATGTTACATGAGGTGTTAATCTTAGTGCTTAATAAAGATGAAAATTGTAGTTTGATAGTTAGAACAACGTAATGATTATGACACCTTGATATGATCTAGATGGATAAAGTAGGTTAACTATAGTTAACTCCCTCCTAAAAGGAATATGTTAATGTTGAACATGTTCTAACAATTAGCTCAATAAAATGTTGATGACACCTTGATATAATGGGTTAACTTTAGTTAATTCCTTTAGAACTTGGTAATATAATGTGGGAACCCTAATGCATGGGTAAAGATAAGGATGCAACCCTAACATATTAGATATGTCATGACATAACCAGAGTTTCTAAAACTTGTTTCAATCTTTTATGAAGGAGTGATTCACCCTATATGTTTTAAAACCTTCTAATAGTGGTTTGGATATGATTATGTGACTTTGTTTTTGGATATGCTGCACATGGAGTGGTGTCCTACATATAGATGAAGACCTTCTGGTTTTTCCTTGAAGTAAGAGGATGGCTTAATTTTGAGGATAAAATTTCTTTTAAGATGTATATGATGTGATGGACTAGATTTTTTTTGCTTAATTTTGTAGAAGAAATTTCTTTAAAGGTGTGTAGGGTGTGATGGAGTGAACTTTTGAGCTTCTTGATTACTCAATTAATTGATTCAAACATGGGTTGCAGATTGGAATAATCAAATTTGAGTCCTTATGTATATGAGATGACATGATTAATCTTACTTGGGTTTACATATTATAATGAAAACATAATAGTCATAAAGTGAGTTTCAATCATATGAAGTTACTTCAACTAGTTTGGCAAAGATGAAGTCGTTGATGTTAATAATATGATTAATATCCTTAAGTATGTGACATTTTGGATTAAGTGGTCAATTGATCACATAAGTGTGTTTTTGCACCAAAGTTGGATGGGATGCAGCTTGGATGATAGTAAAGCTATGGTTCGAATTTCATAAAGTTTGAAGGTTCCTAGATGGAGTTATTTTGGCTTGAGTATCATAAAATTATGTGTATTATTGATTATAATTGACAAAGTTACATGATATTTATCTAAGTCATGATGCGAGGTTGTCACGTAGCTAGTGAGTTGAGTCAGGCAAGGATTGACTGCATGGGTTTTTCTCTACCCTTAGATATGTTGGATCAAATGGTTCATAAGTTGACTCCTTCATGGTAGTTGCATCTTGACCATTGTGATGACCGCCCATGACATGGTGGCGCTAAGAACATGGATGAGAGAAGAGGATGGACAAGGAGTTGATCTTGGCTCGTCTAGATGAATATCACGACCCTACATATGTGGTTAGTGAATGAGTGACGAGGGAGAACATACTTCCTATTCCTCCCCCTTCTCCATTACAGCTTCTTGAAGATAGGAAGGAGGAGACCAAGGAAAAAGTGAGACTAAAAGATTGATCTATGTCAGGGAATGTGGAGCTGGGGATCGGGTACCATAGCTGACATGGGGGACTCTGTTGGAATTATAACTGGAGTAGGGAGGCTTGTGCCTGGAGTTCGTTGGTGAGAATTAGGGATATGTATGAATTCAAGGAGGTGACATAGAGCTTCTTGAGTCTCTACACTTGATCTAGGAGGTATCGACGAGGCTACCCCTCTTTCTACCACCGCAATAGAGAGCTATGGGCAATGGGTAGCGGTGAGGATCTCATGTTGTGTCCATACGCCTAAGGAGCTGAGAAGAACCACAAGGGGTTGGGGATTCTATTGGCATCTCAATCAGAAAACAAGGAGGACATAGAGACACATGATTGCTCGCCAAAGGAGACACCTAAAGTGGTGGCATTTTCCCCAGAACTATCGAGTGTGAATCATTTTCATGAGAAGAGAGACGGAGAAAGAATAAGGGTGTGGGCGGCTTGGCCTGGTTCAGTGACAAATCAGTAGAATACTAGGTGCCCAATTAGTGAACCAGATGACTCAGCAAGACCAATGAAGCCTAGAGAAACACTTCCCTCACAAACATGTGGCATCTCTTGGTTGGCCACAAAAGGTAAATCATTGTTTAATTACCCAGAAATATTCAGATCTTAGATAATTCATAGAAATTAGCTTGGTTATCTGAAAATTACAAATAAGGTACCAAAATTCACAGAAAAATGAGTAGAAAAACATAGAATCATAATATTTGTGATATAATGCTTAAATATTAGGGTTATCATGTAAAAGGTAAAATGGTCTTTTCATGTCTAATAAATATTAAATGAAGGCCTAAAATCATGCAATGCACCAGTAGCTCTTAAATGTTACGTAAAACACATATGATGTTAGATATGATGGTATTTCAACATGAATTCATGTATTAGAGGTTATATTCATATAACATGTTAGGATTTGATATTGTTCATGCTCTGATACCACTTGTACATCCCTGAATTTTCTTCTTCTTACCCTAGTGTGTGTTGTTTAAATTGGGATTCTCACTAAGATGAGGGCTTCAATTTAGATGTCACACATCAGATTAAATTTTAATAAATCTGAGGACATCACAGGTGGTACCAGAGCATGAACAATAGCAAATCCTTACATTTTCTCACTATGCAACTCAAAACTAAAGAACTTTAAACTTTGAAAAATCTTTAGGGTAGATTAGTCATCTTTTAGAGACTAGATCTGACCTAGCCTCTAGGTTAACACCTAGATATCGGAGGACTAGGTCTAGACTGGTTCTTATTGTATAGCAAGTGCTTAGGTGTTGTTATTTCCTTATAGTGCAGAGGTATGGAACCTTGCATTATTTGGAAATCATGTACATGACGGGAAGAGAAACCTTTGACATATGATGCATCTATGTTTTGGGTAGCTACACTAGTATACACTCTATTCTCACCCTTTTCACTAGTTTTCATGACACTGTACTCTCTACTATGTGTGGGACACTCATTTTGTGGATTTGGTTTTTGATTCCAATCAGATCGAACCTCGATAGTTTTCTATGATGCATATTTTATCAGAAAAAACTATATAATATTTTATTATATATGTAAGTATTACAAAAGTGTGTCCCCACACAAATATGAGTAGGAGGTGGTCATGCAACCTAAGTGAAAGTGAATGGCATCAGTCTAGAAGAGAGAGTAATTATAGATTAGATGTCTATAGCCTTGATGGAACTTATGATAGATGGAATAGATAAAATATGTTTAGATGATAAGATCTAAGCCTTATATAGATGATATAAGATGTTCTGTGATGACATATTTTGTCTTTGAGAATCTAAGTTCAGATTTGAGGATTTGAGATAAGTTTTGATGATGCAAGTATGTATGCTTTTCTAAGTTAAGATAAGTTAATTTAAGACAAGATGTGAGTCAGGATGAGCCTCAATCTCTTTTACAAAGGAGGACCTCTAGTGTTGGGACCAGTTTTAGGGAAAACTCCAAAGAGGGTGAGACCCATTTGGAGAAGGTTAGAAAACCTAAACTCCAAGATATGAGAATGATGAGAAATATGTGATATGATATACCCTGAACTGGAATACTCCTAAGTGGTTAAGTTGAGTCACTTTATGCATGATTCCTATAGTCTTGTTGAACCCTAGATATCCTTGAGAGGACTAAACCCTAGAGTCATAGAGAGGTTGTCTATATATGTGCATATGTGTATATGAATATAAGGGCCTACCTTATGGGTGAGGGAGAGAGAGTTCCAAGACCCTAGAGGAGGTAACTGTGTTGGTTTCTATGAAGCCTCATGCTCGGGTTGATGGTTCCCATGTAAGACTCTAGTGGTGTGCATGTAAGAGAGAGATGAGACATAGTATTTCATGGGTAGAGATCTATGAAGAGAATATCATATTGTCATTTGATTTGTTCTTATGTAGCTAGAGCTTGTAAAGCTATCACTAGTGCCAATGAGGTAATCTAAGAACCCTAAACTAAGAGAGGAAAGTGAAGTATATGCATATGAGATACTCATAGAATTGAGTTAGCTCAGAGAGACTAATCATGGAGCTGCCTTCATCATATGGGTCACGAGAACCTTAGTTGGACTAGATGAATCTTTTATATATGTTTAACAAGCCACTTGTATAAGTTTGTTTAGAACAACCATGATATAATATATGTAAGGATGTGATCTGATCATGAGATGTGATATATAGACATGATATGATGGAAACCTAGAGATGGTTTTAATAGATATCAACGCATAAATGGTTAACCATATACATGAATAATGATGATAATGTGATATTGTTGGTTAATCTTGTGATGAAATCACTAGTGAATATTGTGATTTATTATGAGTAGCAAAATAAGATCGTATGAATGAAACATGTTACAGAGGTGTTAATCGTAGTGCTTAATATAGATGAAAATTGTAGTTTGACAGTTAGCACAACATAATGATTATTAAACCTTGATATGATCTAGATTGATAAAGTAGGTTAACTATAGTTAACTCCCTCCTAAAAGGAATATGTTAATGTTGAACATGTTCTAACAATTAGCTCAATAAAATGTTGATGACACCTTGATATAATGGGTTAACTTTAGTTAATTCCTTTAGAACATGGTAATATGATGTGGGAACCCTAATGCATGGTTAAAGATAAGGATGCAACCCTACCATATTAGATATGTCATGACATAACCAAAGTTTCTAAACCCTTGTTTCAATCTTTTATGAAGGGGTGATTCACCCTAGATGTTTGAAAACCTTCTAATAGTGGTTTGGATATGATTATGGGACTTTGTTTTTGGATATGCTACACATAGAGTGGTGTCCTACATATGGATGAAGACCTTTTTGTTTTTACTTGAAGTAAGAGGATGGCTTAATTTCGAGTATATAATTTCTTTTAAGATGTATATGATGTGATGGATGATTTTTTGGCTTAATTTTGAGGAAGAAATTTTTTTAAAAGTGTGTAGGATGTGATGGAGTGAACTTTTGAGCTTGTTTATTACTCAATTCATTGATTCAAACATGGGTTGCAGATTGGAATAATTAAATTTGAGTCCTTATGTATATGAGATGACATGGTTAATCTTACTTGTGTTTACATATTATAATGACAAAATAATAGTCCTAAAGTGAGTTTCGATCATATGAAGGTACTTCAACTAGTTTGGCAAAGATTGAAAGTATGTGCCATTTTGGATTAAGTTGTTGGTTGATGAAGTAAGTGAGCTTTTGCACCAAAGTTTTATGGGATGTAAATTTGATTATAGTAAATTTATGGTTCAAATTTCATATAGTTTGAAGGTTCCTAGATGAAGTTATATAGGTTTGAGTATCATAAAATTATGTGCATTATTGATTATAATTGACAAAGTTACATGATATTTAGCTAAGTACTGATGTGAGGCTGTCACACAACTGGTGAGTTGAGACAACCACAGATTGACTACGTGGGTTTTTCTCTGCCCTTGGATAATATGTTGGATCGAATGGTTCATAAGTTGTCTCCTTCATGGCAGTTGCATCTTGACCATGGTGATGACCGCCCACAACCTATTCATGCTGTGAACATGGACAAGAGTAGAGCATGGACAAGGAGATGATCTTAGCTTGTCCAGATGAATATCACGACCCCTCATATGTGGTTAGTGAGTGAGTGATGAGGGAGAACAGACTTCCTATTCCTCCCCCTTCTCCAATACGGCTTCCGAAAGAGAGGAAGGAGGAGACCAAGGA